>CM074764.1:3885586-4482246 GCA_037355855.1 Pseudo-nitzschia pungens | reverse complement strand
ATCCAACAATGTTTCGCCTGTTCCAGATGTGGAGGAGACAAGCCTGTTGGGTTTGACAAGGTTCCTTCTGTTCCAGTGAAGAGAAGATCTCCAGAAGACAGGAAAGCTGATGTTGATGACATCACGGAGTGGATTCGTCAGGGCAAACCCAGCGAGAAGCCTACCCCCTGGCTACCAGCCCTACGGATGAGTTCGATGCATCGATCAGATGCTTCCTTCCAAGAAGAAGCAAAAGTCCTGAGGACAGAGCCAAGGACCTGGAGGGTGTTTTGAACTGGATGAGATCCGACAACAATGTTTCGCCTGTTCCAGATGTGGAGGAGGGACAAGCCTGTTGGGTTTGACAAGGTCCTTCTGTTCCAGTGAAGAGAAGATCTCCAGAAGACAGGAAAGCTGATGTTGATGACATCACGGAGTGGATTCGTCAGGGCAAACCCAGCGAGAAGCCTGGCAGCCCTACGGATGAGTTCGATGCCATCGATCAGATGCTTCCTTCCAAGAAGAAGCAAAGTCCTGAGGACAGAGCCAAGGACCTGGAGGGTGTTTTGAACTGGATGAGATCCAACAATGTTTCGCCTGTTCCAGATGTGGAGGAGGACAAGCCTGTTGGGTTTGACAAGGTTCCTTCTGTTCCAGTGAAGAGAAGATCTCCAGAAGACAGGAAAGCTGATGTTGATGACATCACGGAGTGGATTCGTCAGGGCAAACCCAGCAAGCCTGCTACCAGCCCTACGGATGAGTTCGATGCCATCGATCAGATGCTTCCTTCCAAGAAGAAGCAAAGTCCTGAGGACAGAGCCAAGGACCTGGAGGGTGTTTTGAACTGGATGAGATCCAACAATGTTTCGCCTGTTCCAGATGTGGAGGAGGACAAGCCTGTTGGGTTTGACAAGGTTCCTTCTGTTCCAGTGAAGAGAAGATCTCCAGAAGACAGGAAAGCTGATGTTGATGACATCACGGAGTGGATTCGTCAGGGCAAACCCAGCGAGAAGCCTGGCCAGCCCTACGGATGAGTTCGATGCCATCGATCAGATGCTTCCTTCCAAGAAGAAGCAAAGTCCTGAGGACAGAGCCAAGGACCTGGAGGGTGTTTTGAACTGGATGAGATCCAACAATGTTTCGCCTGTTCCAGATGTGGAGGAGGACAAGCCTGTTGGGTTTGACAAGGTTCCTTCTGTTCCAGTGAAGAGAAGATCTCCAGAAGACAGGAAAGCTGATGTTGATGACATCACGGAGTGGATTCGTCAGGGCAAACCCAGCAAGCCTGCTACCAGCCCTACGGATGAGTTCGATGCCATCGATCAGATGCTTCCTTCCAAGAAGAAGCAAAGTCCTGAGGACAGAGCCAAGGACCTGGAGGGTGTTTTGAACTGGATGAGATCCAACAATGTTTCGCCTGTTCCAGATGTGGAGGAGGACAAGCCTGTTGGGTTTGACAAGGTTCCTTCTGTTCCAGTGAAGAGAAGATCTCCAGAAGACAGGAAAGCTGATGTTGATGACATCACGGAGTGGATTCGTCAGGGCAAACCCAGCAAGCCTGCTACCAGCCCTACGGATGAGTTCGATGCCATCGATCAGATGCTTCCTTCCAAGAAGAAGCAAAGTCCTGAGGACAGAGCCAAGGACCTGGAGGGTGTTTTGAACTGGATGAGATCCAACAATGTTTCGCCTGTTCCAGATGTGGAGGAGGACAAGCCTGTTGGGTTTGACAAGGTTCCTTCTGTTCCAGTGAAGAGAAGATCTCCAGAAGACAGGAAAGCTGATGTTGATGACATCACGGAGTGGATTCGTCAGGGCAAACCCAGCGAGAAGCCTGGCAGCCCTACGGATGAGTTCGATGCCATCGATCAGATGCTTCCTTCCAAGAAGAAGCAAAGTCCTGAGGACAGAGCCAAGGACCTGGAGGGTGTTTTGAACTGGATGAGATCCAACAATGTTTCGCCTGTTCCAGATGTGGAGGAGGACAAGCCTGTTGGGTTTGACAAGGTTCCTTCTGTTCCAGTGAAGAGAAGATCTCCAGAAGACAGGAAAGCTGATGTTGATGACATCACGGAGTGGATTCGTCAGGGCAAACCCAGCAAGCCTGCTACCAGCCCTACGGATGAGTTCGATGCCATCGATCAGATGCTTCCTTCCAAGAAGAAGCAAAGTCCTGAGGACAGAGCCAAGGACCTGGAGGGTGTTTTGAACTGGATGAGATCCAACAATGTTTCGCCTGTTCCAGATGTGGAGGAGGACAAGCCTGTTGGGTTTGACAAGGTTCCTTCTGTTCCAGTGAAGAGAAGATCTCCAGAAGACAGGAAAGCTGATGTTGATGACATCACGGAGTGGATTCGTCAGGGCAAACCCAGCGAGAAGCCTGGCAGCCCTACGGATGAGTTCGATGCCATCGATCAGATGCTTCCTTCCAAGAAGAAGCAAAGTCCTGAGGACAGAGCCAAGGACCTGGAGGGTGTTTTGAACTGGATGAGATCCAACAATGTTTCGCCTGTTCCAGATGTGGAGGAGGACAAGCCTGTTGGGTTTGACAAGGTTCCTTCTGTTCCAGTGAAGAGAAGATCTCCAGAAGACAGGAAAGCTGATGTTGATGACATCACGGAGTGGATTCGTCAGGGCAAACCCAGCAAGCCTGCTACCAGCCCTACGGATGAGTTCGATGCCATCGATCAGATGCTTCCTTCCAAGAAGAAGCAAAGTCCTGAGGACAGAGCCAAGGACCTGGAGGGTGTTTTGAACTGGATGAGATCCAACAATGTTTCGCCTGTTCCAGATGTGGAGGAGGACAAGCCTGTTGGGTTTGACAAGGTTCCTTCTGTTCCAGTGAAGAGAAGATCTCCAGAAGACAGGAAAGCTGATGTTGATGACATCACGGAGTGGATTCGTCAGGGCAAACCCAGCGAGAAGCCTGGCCAGCCCTACGGATGAGTTCGATGCCATCGATCAGATGCTTCCTTCCAAGAAGAAGCAAAGTCCTGAGGACAGAGCCAAGGACCTGGAGGGTGTTTTGAACTGGATGAGATCCAACAATGTTTCGCCTGTTCCAGATGTGGAGGAGGACAAGCCTGTTGGGTTTGACAAGGTTCCTTCTGTTCCAGTGAAGAGAAGATCTCCAGAAGACAGGAAAGCTGATGTTGATGACATCACGGAGTGGATTCGTCAGGGCAAACCCAGCGAGAAGCCTGCTACCAGCCCTACGGATGAGTTCGATGCCATCGATCAGATGCTTCCTTCCAAGAAGAAGCAAAGTCCTGAGGACAGAGCCAAGGACCTGGAGGGTGTTTTGAACTGGATGAGATCCAACAATGTTTCGCCTGTTCCAGATGTGGAGGAGGACAAGCCTGTTGGGTTTGACAAGGTTCCTTCTGTTCCAGTGAAGAGAAGATCTCCAGAAGACAGGAAAGCTGATGTTGATGACATCACGGAGTGGATTCGTCAGGGCAAACCCAGCGAAGCCTGCTACCAGCCCTACGGATGAGTTCGATGCCATCGATCAGATGCTTCCTTCCAAGAAGAAGCAAAGTCCTGAGGACAGAGCCAAGGACCTGGAGGGTGTTTTGAACTGGATGAGATCCAACAATGTTTCGCCTGTTCCAGATGTGGAGGAGGACAAGCCTGTTGGGTTTGACAAGGTTCCTTCTGTTCCAGTGAAGAGAAGATCTCCAGAAGACAGGAAAGCTGATGTTGATGACATCACGGAGTGGATTCGTCAGGGCAAACCCAGCGAAGCCTGCTACCAGCCCTACGGATGAGTTCGATGCCATCGATCAGATGCTTCCTTCCAAGAAGAAGCAAAGTCCTGAGGACAGAGCCAAGGACCTGGAGGGTGTTTTGAACTGGATGAGATCCAACAATGTTTCGCCTGTTCCAGATGTGGAGGAGGACAAGCCTGTTGGGTTTGACAAGGTTCCTTCTGTTCCAGTGAAGAGAAGATCTCCAGAAGACAGGAAAGCTGATGTTGATGACATCACGGAGTGGATTCGTCAGGGCAAACCCAGCGAGAAGCCTGGCAGCCCTACGGATGAGTTCGATGCCATCGATCAGATGCTTCCTTCCAAGAAGAAGCAAAGTCCTGAGGACAGAGCCAAGGACCTGGAGGGTGTTTTGAACTGGATGAGATCCAACAATGTTTCGCCTGTTCCAGATGTGGAGGAGGACAAGCCTGTTGGGTTTGACAAGGTTCCTTCTGTTCCAGTGAAGAGAAGATCTCCAGAAGACAGGAAAGCTGATGTTGATGACATCACGGAGTGGATTCGTCAGGGCAAACCCAGCAAGCCTGCTACCAGCCCTACGGATGAGTTCGATGCCATCGATCAGATGCTTCCTTCCAAGAAGAAGCAAAGTCCTGAGGACAGAGCCAAGGACCTGGAGGGTGTTTTGAACTGGATGAGATCCAACAATGTTTCGCCTGTTCCAGATGTGGAGGAGGACAAGCCTGTTGGGTTTGACAAGGTTCCTTCTGTTCCAGTGAAGAGAAGATCTCCAGAAGACAGGAAAGCTGATGTTGATGACATCACGGAGTGGATTCGTCAGGGCAAACCCAGCGAGAAGCCTGGCAGCCCTACGGATGAGTTCGATGCCATCGATCAGATGCTTCCTTCCAAGAAGAAGCAAAGTCCTGAGGACAGAGCCAAGGACCTGGAGGGTGTTTTGAACTGGATGAGATCCAACAATGTTTCGCCTGTTCCAGATGTGGAGGAGGACAAGCCTGTTGGGTTTGACAAGGTTCCTTCTGTTCCAGTGAAGAGAAGATCTCCAGAAGACAGGAAAGCTGATGTTGATGACATCACGGAGTGGATTCGTCAGGGCAAACCCAGCGAAGCCTGCTACCAGCCCTACGGATGAGTTCGATGCCATCGATCAGATGCTTCCTTCCAAGAAGAAGCAAAGTCCTGAGGACAGAGCCAAGGACCTGGAGGGTGTTTTGAACTGGATGAGATCCAACAATGTTTCGCCTGTTCCAGATGTGGAGGAGGACAAGCCTGTTGGGTTTGACAAGGTTCCTTCTGTTCCAGTGAAGAGAAGATCTCCAGAAGACAGGAAAGCTGATGTTGATGACATCACGGAGTGGATTCGTCAGGGCAAACCCAGCGAAGCCTGCTACCAGCCCTACGGATGAGTTCGATGCCATCGATCAGATGCTTCCTTCCAAGAAGAAGCAAAGTCCTGAGGACAGAGCCAAGGACCTGGAGGGTGTTTTGAACTGGATGAGATCCAACAATGTTTCGCCTGTTCCAGATGTGGAGGAGGACAAGCCTGTTGGGTTTGACAAGGTTCCTTCTGTTCCAGTGAAGAGAAGATCTCCAGAAGACAGGAAAGCTGATGTTGATGACATCACGGAGTGGATTCGTCAGGGCAAACCCAGCGAAGCCTGCTACCAGCCCTACGGATGAGTTCGATGCCATCGATCAGATGCTTCCTTCCAAGAAGAAGCAAAGTCCTGAGGACAGAGCCAAGGACCTGGAGGGTGTTTTGAACTGGATGAGATCCAACAATGTTTCGCCTGTTCCAGATGTGGAGGAGGACAAGCCTGTTGGGTTTGACAAGGTTCCTTCTGTTCCAGTGAAGAGAAGATCTCCAGAAGACAGGAAAGCTGATGTTGATGACATCACGGAGTGGATTCGTCAGGGCAAACCCAGCGAAGCCTGCTACCAGCCCTACGGATGAGTTCGATGCCATCGATCAGATGCTTCCTTCCAAGAAGAAGCAAAGTCCTGAGGACAGAGCCAAGGACCTGGAGGGTGTTTTGAACTGGATGAGATCCAACAATGTTTCGCCTGTTCCAGATGTGGAGGAGGACAAGCCTGTTGGGTTTGACAAGGTTCCTTCTGTTCCAGTGAAGAGAAGATCTCCAGAAGACAGGAAAGCTGATGTTGATGACATCACGGAGTGGATTCGTCAGGGCAAACCCAGCGAGAAGCCTGGCCAGCCCTACGGATGAGTTCGATGCCATCGATCAGATGCTTCCTTCCAAGAAGAAGCAAAGTCCTGAGGACAGAGCCAAGGACCTGGAGGGTGTTTTGAACTGGATGAGATCCAACAATGTTTCGCCTGTTCCAGATGTGGAGGAGGACAAGCCTGTTGGGTTTGACAAGGTTCCTTCTGTTCCAGTGAAGAGAAGATCTCCAGAAGACAGGAAAGCTGATGTTGATGACATCACGGAGTGGATTCGTCAGGGCAAACCCAGCGAAGCCTGCTACCAGCCCTACGGATGAGTTCGATGCCATCGATCAGATGCTTCCTTCCAAGAAGAAGCAAAGTCCTGAGGACAGAGCCAAGGACCTGGAGGGTGTTTTGAACTGGATGAGATCCAACAATGTTTCGCCTGTTCCAGATGTGGAGGAGGACAAGCCTGTTGGGTTTGACAAGGTTCCTTCTGTTCCAGTGAAGAGAAGATCTCCAGAAGACAGGAAAGCTGATGTTGATGACATCACGGAGTGGATTCGTCAGGGCAAACCCAGCAAGCCTGCTACCAGCCCTACGGATGAGTTCGATGCCATCGATCAGATGCTTCCTTCCAAGAAGAAGCAAAGTCCTGAGGACAGAGCCAAGGACCTGGAGGGTGTTTTGAACTGGATGAGATCCAACAATGTTTCGCCTGTTCCAGATGTGGAGGAGGACAAGCCTGTTGGGTTTGACAAGGTTCCTTCTGTTCCAGTGAAGAGAAGATCTCCAGAAGACAGGAAAGCTGATGTTGATGACATCACGGAGTGGATTCGTCAGGGCAAACCCAGCGAGAAGCCTGGCAGCCCTACGGATGAGTTCGATGCCATCGATCAGATGCTTCCTTCCAAGAAGAAGCAAAGTCCTGAGGACAGAGCCAAGGACCTGGAGGGTGTTTTGAACTGGATGAGATCCAACAATGTTTCGCCTGTTCCAGATGTGGAGGAGGACAAGCCTGTTGGGTTTGACAAGGTTCCTTCTGTTCCAGTGAAGAGAAGATCTCCAGAAGACAGGAAAGCTGATGTTGATGACATCACGGAGTGGATTCGTCAGGGCAAACCCAGCGAGAAGCCTGGCAGCCCTACGGATGAGTTCGATGCCATCGATCAGATGCTTCCTTCCAAGAAGAAGCAAAGTCCTGAGGACAGAGCCAAGGACCTGGAGGGTGTTTTGAACTGGATGAGATCCAACAATGTTTCGCCTGTTCCAGATGTGGAGGAGGACAAGCCTGTTGGGTTTGACAAGGTTCCTTCTGTTCCAGTGAAGAGAAGATCTCCAGAAGACAGGAAAGCTGATGTTGATGACATCACGGAGTGGATTCGTCAGGGCAAACCCAGCAAGCCTGCTACCAGCCCTACGGATGAGTTCGATGCCATCGATCAGATGCTTCCTTCCAAGAAGAAGCAAAGTCCTGAGGACAGAGCCAAGGACCTGGAGGGTGTTTTGAACTGGATGAGATCCAACAATGTTTCGCCTGTTCCAGATGTGGAGGAGGACAAGCCTGTTGGGTTTGACAAGGTTCCTTCTGTTCCAGTGAAGAGAAGATCTCCAGAAGACAGGAAAGCTGATGTTGATGACATCACGGAGTGGATTCGTCAGGGCAAACCCAGCGAGAAGCCTGGCCAGCCCTACGGATGAGTTCGATGCCATCGATCAGATGCTTCCTTCCAAGAAGAAGCAAAGTCCTGAGGACAGAGCCAAGGACCTGGAGGGTGTTTTGAACTGGATGAGATCCAACAATGTTTCGCCTGTTCCAGATGTGGAGGAGGACAAGCCTGTTGGGTTTGACAAGGTTCCTTCTGTTCCAGTGAAGAGAAGATCTCCAGAAGACAGGAAAGCTGATGTTGATGACATCACGGAGTGGATTCGTCAGGGCAAACCCAGCGAGAAGCCTGGCCAGCCCTACGGATGAGTTCGATGCCATCGATCAGATGCTTCCTTCCAAGAAGAAGCAAAGTCCTGAGGACAGAGCCAAGGACCTGGAGGGTGTTTTGAACTGGATGAGATCCAACAATGTTTCGCCTGTTCCAGATGTGGAGGAGGACAAGCCTGTTGGGTTTGACAAGGTTCCTTCTGTTCCAGTGAAGAGAAGATCTCCAGAAGACAGGAAAGCTGATGTTGATGACATCACGGAGTGGATTCGTCAGGGCAAACCCAGCGAGAAGCCTGCTACCAGCCCTACGGATGAGTTCGATGCCATCGATCAGATGCTTCCTTCCAAGAAGAAGCAAAGTCCTGAGGACAGAGCCAAGGACCTGGAGGGTGTTTTGAACTGGATGAGATCCAACAATGTTTCGCCTGTTCCAGATGTGGAGGAGGACAAGCCTGTTGGGTTTGACAAGGTTCCTTCTGTTCCAGTGAAGAGAAGATCTCCAGAAGACAGGAAAGCTGATGTTGATGACATCACGGAGTGGATTCGTCAGGGCAAACCCAGCGAGAAGCCTGGCAGCCCTACGGATGAGTTCGATGCCATCGATCAGATGCTTCCTTCCAAGAAGAAGCAAAGTCCTGAGGACAGAGCCAAGGACCTGGAGGGTGTTTTGAACTGGATGAGATCCAACAATGTTTCGCCTGTTCCAGATGTGGAGGAGGACAAGCCTGTTGGGTTTGACAAGGTTCCTTCTGTTCCAGTGAAGAGAAGATCTCCAGAAGACAGGAAAGCTGATGTTGATGACATCACGGAGTGGATTCGTCAGGGCAAACCCAGCAAGCCTGCTACCAGCCCTACGGATGAGTTCGATGCCATCGATCAGATGCTTCCTTCCAAGAAGAAGCAAAGTCCTGAGGACAGAGCCAAGGACCTGGAGGGTGTTTTGAACTGGATGAGATCCAACAATGTTTCGCCTGTTCCAGATGTGGAGGAGGACAAGCCTGTTGGGTTTGACAAGGTTCCTTCTGTTCCAGTGAAGAGAAGATCTCCAGAAGACAGGAAAGCTGATGTTGATGACATCACGGAGTGGATTCGTCAGGGCAAACCCAGCGAGAAGCCTGGCAGCCCTACGGATGAGTTCGATGCCATCGATCAGATGCTTCCTTCCAAGAAGAAGCAAAGTCCTGAGGACAGAGCCAAGGACCTGGAGGGTGTTTTGAACTGGATGAGATCCAACAATGTTTCGCCTGTTCCAGATGTGGAGGAGGACAAGCCTGTTGGGTTTGACAAGGTTCCTTCTGTTCCAGTGAAGAGAAGATCTCCAGAAGACAGGAAAGCTGATGTTGATGACATCACGGAGTGGATTCGTCAGGGCAAACCCAGCAAGCCTGCTACCAGCCCTACGGATGAGTTCGATGCCATCGATCAGATGCTTCCTTCCAAGAAGAAGCAAAGTCCTGAGGACAGAGCCAAGGACCTGGAGGGTGTTTTGAACTGGATGAGATCCAACAATGTTTCGCCTGTTCCAGATGTGGAGGAGGACAAGCCTGTTGGGTTTGACAAGGTTCCTTCTGTTCCAGTGAAGAGAAGATCTCCAGAAGACAGGAAAGCTGATGTTGATGACATCACGGAGTGGATTCGTCAGGGCAAACCCAGCGAGAAGCCTGCTACAGCCCTACGGATGAGTTCGATGCCATCGATCAGATGCTTCCTTCCAAGAAGAAGCAAAGTCCTGAGGACAGAGCCAAGGACCTGGAGGGTGTTTTGAACTGGATGAGATCCAACAATGTTTCGCCTGTTCCAGATGTGGAGGAGGACAAGCCTGTTGGGTTTGACAAGGTTCCTTCTGTTCCAGTGAAGAGAAGATCTCCAGAAGACAGGAAAGCTGATGTTGATGACATCACGGAGTGGATTCGTCAGGGCAAACCCAGCGAGAAGCCTGGCAGCCCTACGGATGAGTTCGATGCCATCGATCAGATGCTTCCTTCCAAGAAGAAGCAAAGTCCTGAGGACAGAGCCAAGGACCTGGAGGGTGTTTTGAACTGGATGAGATCCAACAATGTTTCGCCTGTTCCAGATGTGGAGGAGGACAAGCCTGTTGGGTTTGACAAGGTTCCTTCTGTTCCAGTGAAGAGAAGATCTCCAGAAGACAGGAAAGCTGATGTTGATGACATCACGGAGTGGATTCGTCAGGGCAAACCCAGCGAAGCCTGCTACCAGCCCTACGGATGAGTTCGATGCCATCGATCAGATGCTTCCTTCCAAGAAGAAGCAAAGTCCTGAGGACAGAGCCAAGGACCTGGAGGGTGTTTTGAACTGGATGAGATCCAACAATGTTTCGCCTGTTCCAGATGTGGAGGAGGACAAGCCTGTTGGGTTTGACAAGGTTCCTTCTGTTCCAGTGAAGAGAAGATCTCCAGAAGACAGGAAAGCTGATGTTGATGACATCACGGAGTGGATTCGTCAGGGCAAACCCAGCGAGAAGCCTGGCAGCCCTACGGATGAGTTCGATGCCATCGATCAGATGCTTCCTTCCAAGAAGAAGCAAAGTCCTGAGGACAGAGCCAAGGACCTGGAGGGTGTTTTGAACTGGATGAGATCCAACAATGTTTCGCCTGTTCCAGATGTGGAGGAGGACAAGCCTGTTGGGTTTGACAAGGTTCCTTCTGTTCCAGTGAAGAGAAGATCTCCAGAAGACAGGAAAGCTGATGTTGATGACATCACGGAGTGGATTCGTCAGGGCAAACCCAGCGAGAAGCCTGGCAGCCCTACGGATGAGTTCGATGCCATCGATCAGATGCTTCCTTCCAAGAAGAAGCAAAGTCCTGAGGACAGAGCCAAGGACCTGGAGGGTGTTTTGAACTGGATGAGATCCAACAATGTTTCGCCTGTTCCAGATGTGGAGGAGGACAAGCCTGTTGGGTTTGACAAGGTTCCTTCTGTTCCAGTGAAGAGAAGATCTCCAGAAGACAGGAAAGCTGATGTTGATGACATCACGGAGTGGATTCGTCAGGGCAAACCCAGCGAAGCCTGCTACCAGCCCTACGGATGAGTTCGATGCCATCGATCAGATGCTTCCTTCCAAGAAGAAGCAAAGTCCTGAGGACAGAGCCAAGGACCTGGAGGGTGTTTTGAACTGGATGAGATCCAACAATGTTTCGCCTGTTCCAGATGTGGAGGAGGACAAGCCTGTTGGGTTTGACAAGGTTCCTTCTGTTCCAGTGAAGAGAAGATCTCCAGAAGACAGGAAAGCTGATGTTGATGACATCACGGAGTGGATTCGTCAGGGCAAACCCAGCGAAGCCTGCTACCAGCCCTACGGATGAGTTCGATGCCATCGATCAGATGCTTCCTTCCAAGAAGAAGCAAAGTCCTGAGGACAGAGCCAAGGACCTGGAGGGTGTTTTGAACTGGATGAGATCCAACAATGTTTCGCCTGTTCCAGATGTGGAGGAGGACAAGCCTGTTGGGTTTGACAAGGTTCCTTCTGTTCCAGTGAAGAGAAGATCTCCAGAAGACAGGAAAGCTGATGTTGATGACATCACGGAGTGGATTCGTCAGGGCAAACCCAGCGAGAAGCCTGGCCAGCCCTACGGATGAGTTCGATGCCATCGATCAGATGCTTCCTTCCAAGAAGAAGCAAAGTCCTGAGGACAGAGCCAAGGACCTGGAGGGTGTTTTGAACTGGATGAGATCCAACAATGTTTCGCCTGTTCCAGATGTGGAGGAGGACAAGCCTGTTGGGTTTGACAAGGTTCCTTCTGTTCCAGTGAAGAGAAGATCTCCAGAAGACAGGAAAGCTGATGTTGATGACATCACGGAGTGGATTCGTCAGGGCAAACCCAGCAAGCCTGCTACCAGCCCTACGGATGAGTTCGATGCCATCGATCAGATGCTTCCTTCCAAGAAGAAGCAAAGTCCTGAGGACAGAGCCAAGGACCTGGAGGGTGTTTTGAACTGGATGAGATCCAACAATGTTTCGCCTGTTCCAGATGTGGAGGAGGACAAGCCTGTTGGGTTTGACAAGGTTCCTTCTGTTCCAGTGAAGAGAAGATCTCCAGAAGACAGGAAAGCTGATGTTGATGACATCACGGAGTGGATTCGTCAGGGCAAACCCAGCGAGAAGCCTGGCCAGCCCTACGGATGAGTTCGATGCCATCGATCAGATGCTTCCTTCCAAGAAGAAGCAAAGTCCTGAGGACAGAGCCAAGGACCTGGAGGGTGTTTTGAACTGGATGAGATCCAACAATGTTTCGCCTGTTCCAGATGTGGAGGAGGACAAGCCTGTTGGGTTTGACAAGGTTCCTTCTGTTCCAGTGAAGAGAAGATCTCCAGAAGACAGGAAAGCTGATGTTGATGACATCACGGAGTGGATTCGTCAGGGCAAACCCAGCGAGAAGCCTGGACCAGCCCTACGGATGAGTTCGATGCCATCGATCAGATGCTTCCTTCCAAGAAGAAGCAAAGTCCTGAGGACAGAGCCAAGGACCTGGAGGGTGTTTTGAACTGGATGAGATCCAACAATGTTTCGCCTGTTCCAGATGTGGAGGAGGACAAGCCTGTTGGGTTTGACAAGGTTCCTTCTGTTCCAGTGAAGAGAAGATCTCCAGAAGACAGGAAAGCTGATGTTGATGACATCACGGAGTGGATTCGTCAGGGCAAACCCAGCGAGAAGCCTGGCAGCCCTACGGATGAGTTCGATGCCATCGATCAGATGCTTCCTTCCAAGAAGAAGCAAAGTCCTGAGGACAGAGCCAAGGACCTGGAGGGTGTTTTGAACTGGATGAGATCCAACAATGTTTCGCCTGTTCCAGATGTGGAGGAGGACAAGCCTGTTGGGTTTGACAAGGTTCCTTCTGTTCCAGTGAAGAGAAGATCTCCAGAAGACAGGAAAGCTGATGTTGATGACATCACGGAGTGGATTCGTCAGGGCAAACCCAGCGAGAAGCCTGCTACAGCCCTACGGATGAGTTCGATGCCATCGATCAGATGCTTCCTTCCAAGAAGAAGCAAAGTCCTGAGGACAGAGCCAAGGACCTGGAGGGTGTTTTGAACTGGATGAGATCCAACAATGTTTCGCCTGTTCCAGATGTGGAGGAGGACAAGCCTGTTGGGTTTGACAAGGTTCCTTCTGTTCCAGTGAAGAGAAGATCTCCAGAAGACAGGAAAGCTGATGTTGATGACATCACGGAGTGGATTCGTCAGGGCAAACCCAGCGAGAAGCCTGGCAGCCCTACGGATGAGTTCGATGCCATCGATCAGATGCTTCCTTCCAAGAAGAAGCAAAGTCCTGAGGACAGAGCCAAGGACCTGGAGGGTGTTTTGAACTGGATGAGATCCAACAATGTTTCGCCTGTTCCAGATGTGGAGGAGGACAAGCCTGTTGGGTTTGACAAGGTTCCTTCTGTTCCAGTGAAGAGAAGATCTCCAGAAGACAGGAAAGCTGATGTTGATGACATCACGGAGTGGATTCGTCAGGGCAAACCCAGCAAGCCTGCTACCAGCCCTACGGATGAGTTCGATGCCATCGATCAGATGCTTCCTTCCAAGAAGAAGCAAAGTCCTGAGGACAGAGCCAAGGACCTGGAGGGTGTTTTGAACTGGATGAGATCCAACAATGTTTCGCCTGTTCCAGATGTGGAGGAGGACAAGCCTGTTGGGTTTGACAAGGTTCCTTCTGTTCCAGTGAAGAGAAGATCTCCAGAAGACAGGAAAGCTGATGTTGATGACATCACGGAGTGGATTCGTCAGGGCAAACCCAGCAAGCCTGCTACCAGCCCTACGGATGAGTTCGATGCCATCGATCAGATGCTTCCTTCCAAGAAGAAGCAAAGTCCTGAGGACAGAGCCAAGGACCTGGAGGGTGTTTTGAACTGGATGAGATCCAACAATGTTTCGCCTGTTCCAGATGTGGAGGAGGACAAGCCTGTTGGGTTTGACAAGGTTCCTTCTGTTCCAGTGAAGAGAAGATCTCCAGAAGACAGGAAAGCTGATGTTGATGACATCACGGAGTGGATTCGTCAGGGCAAACCCAGCAAGCCTGCTACCAGCCCTACGGATGAGTTCGATGCCATCGATCAGATGCTTCCTTCCAAGAAGAAGCAAAGTCCTGAGGACAGAGCCAAGGACCTGGAGGGTGTTTTGAACTGGATGAGATCCAACAATGTTTCGCCTGTTCCAGATGTGGAGGAGGACAAGCCTGTTGGGTTTGACAAGGTTCCTTCTGTTCCAGTGAAGAGAAGATCTCCAGAAGACAGGAAAGCTGATGTTGATGACATCACGGAGTGGATTCGTCAGGGCAAACCCAGCAAGCCTGCTACCAGCCCTACGGATGAGTTCGATGCCATCGATCAGATGCTTCCTTCCAAGAAGAAGCAAAGTCCTGAGGACAGAGCCAAGGACCTGGAGGGTGTTTTGAACTGGATGAGATCCAACAATGTTTCGCCTGTTCCAGATGTGGAGGAGGACAAGCCTGTTGGGTTTGACAAGGTTCCTTCTGTTCCAGTGAAGAGAAGATCTCCAGAAGACAGGAAAGCTGATGTTGATGACATCACGGAGTGGATTCGTCAGGGCAAACCCAGCAAGCCTGCTACCAGCCCTACGGATGAGTTCGATGCCATCGATCAGATGCTTCCTTCCAAGAAGAAGCAAAGTCCTGAGGACAGAGCCAAGGACCTGGAGGGTGTTTTGAACTGGATGAGATCCAACAATGTTTCGCCTGTTCCAGATGTGGAGGAGGACAAGCCTGTTGGGTTTGACAAGGTTCCTTCTGTTCCAGTGAAGAGAAGATCTCCAGAAGACAGGAAAGCTGATGTTGATGACATCACGGAGTGGATTCGTCAGGGCAAACCCAGCAAGCCTGCTACCAGCCCTACGGATGAGTTCGATGCCATCGATCAGATGCTTCCTTCCAAGAAGAAGCAAAGTCCTGAGGACAGAGCCAAGGACCTGGAGGGTGTTTTGAACTGGATGAGATCCAACAATGTTTCGCCTGTTCCAGATGTGGAGGAGGACAAGCCTGTTGGGTTTGACAAGGTTCCTTCTGTTCCAGTGAAGAGAAGATCTCCAGAAGACAGGAAAGCTGATGTTGATGACATCACGGAGTGGATTCGTCAGGGCAAACCCAGCAAGCCTGCTACCAGCCCTACGGATGAGTTCGATGCCATCGATCAGATGCTTCCTTCCAAGAAGAAGCAAAGTCCTGAGGACAGAGCCAAGGACCTGGAGGGTGTTTTGAACTGGATGAGATCCAACAATGTTTCGCCTGTTCCAGATGTGGAGGAGGACAAGCCTGTTGGGTTTGACAAGGTTCCTTCTGTTCCAGTGAAGAGAAGATCTCCAGAAGACAGGAAAGCTGATGTTGATGACATCACGGAGTGGATTCGTCAGGGCAAACCCAGCGAGAAGCCTGGCAGCCCTACGGATGAGTTCGATGCCATCGATCAGATGCTTCCTTCCAAGAAGAAGCAAAGTCCTGAGGACAGAGCCAAGGACCTGGAGGGTGTTTTGAACTGGATGAGATCCAACAATGTTTCGCCTGTTCCAGATGTGGAGGAGGACAAGCCTGTTGGGTTTGACAAGGTTCCTTCTGTTCCAGTGAAGAGAAGATCTCCAGAAGACAGGAAAGCTGATGTTGATGACATCACGGAGTGGATTCGTCAGGGCAAACCCAGCAAGCCTGCTACCAGCCCTACGGATGAGTTCGATGCCATCGATCAGATGCTTCCTTCCAAGAAGAAGCAAAGTCCTGAGGACAGAGCCAAGGACCTGGAGGGTGTTTTGAACTGGATGAGATCCAACAATGTTTCGCCTGTTCCAGATGTGGAGGAGGACAAGCCTGTTGGGTTTGACAAGGTTCCTTCTGTTCCAGTGAAGAGAAGATCTCCAGAAGACAGGAAAGCTGATGTTGATGACATCACGGAGTGGATTCGTCAGGGCAAACCCAGCGAGAAGCCTGGCAGCCCTACGGATGAGTTCGATGCCATCGATCAGATGCTTCCTTCCAAGAAGAAGCAAAGTCCTGAGGACAGAGCCAAGGACCTGGAGGGTGTTTTGAACTGGATGAGATCCAACAATGTCTCGCCTGCGCTCGCATCAAATGATGAAGCTTCTCCTTCTCCGTCTTTACCAGGCATGTCGTGCCGATCTCCCGAAGAACGTCTGAATGATGTTGAAAGAATTACCGATTGGTTACGTGATGGAAGACCTGATGAGAAAGATACGAATCAGTGCGATTTCAAAAACATTGATAATCTTCTACCACCCGTTTTAAATGAGTCCATCGATGAAAGGGCTCGTGATATCGAATCTGTTTTCGATTGGTGCCGAAACCGTAATATGAAACCTGTTGACGAGATGTTTCCTTGGCCGCTTATTTCAGTTTCCCATATTCCGCTTTCGAAACGTAGTCCCGAGCAACGAGATGAGGATGTCAATGACATATATGACTGGTTACGTGGTGGTCGATCGGAGTCTCTTGATCCTTTGGGTGAATTCAGAAACGCTGATCTCATGTTGCCGCCAAATCCTCAACAAACCCTTTTCGATCGTGCGAGTGATATTGAGAAAGCTCTTGATTGGGTTCGAAATGCTACTCCGAGTGATGGATCTGAAAAATGTTCTTCTGTTCCGATTACGAGACGATCCCCTGACGACCGAATCAACGAGAGAAATAACATTATTAAATGGATTCGTCGAGGAAGAGATGATGTTGACGATCCAACAGGGGATTTCGAGTCTTTCGAAAACCTTCTACCAAACAGACCATTACAGAAGCCTTTTGACAGGGCTAGTGAAATCGAAACAGCAATTGATTGGGCACGTCAGAACAATAACCTTCTTCCAGAACATTTCTCAATTCTGCCTTGGACCAAAGAGGAGAAAGCAATGGATCTTAAACCTCGATCACCTGCAGAGAGGCTTAAGGATCTGGATAGAGTTTTGAAATGGATTAGGAAAGGTCGGCCAAACGTCGACAACGATGAGCCAAGCAAAGAAATGATTCTAGTTGATCAACTTTTGCCTAAAGAGACGAAGCAGGCTCCGGAGGACCGAGCAGAGGAAATTGAGGGAGTCTTGCATTGGATGCGCCAGAATAATTTGAAACTGACAGACGATGAGGAGCTCCTCGGGTTCAATCCAGTTCGTGAGGGGCTCAAACAAGGATCACGTTCTCCAGAAAGTAGAGCACAAGACCTCGATGACATTTTGACGTATCTGCGTAACCCTCGTGGATCCCACAATCCTGAGGTTCGACCTTTCGAGACGATCGATCAGTTTTTGCCTCACAAACCCGAACAAAGCCCTGAAAACAGAGCGAAAGAAATTGAACAAGTTTTTACATGGTTACGAGAGAACAACTTAGACTTGATTGAAGATGAAGTGGACACGTTGGGAAATTTGGACTCAAAATCCACTGGTCCTGACAGAAAGGTTCCTGAGGACGATAGTGTCTTTGATAGACCAGGTGACGTAAGATCGATTCCTCGTGACGGAAAGTCTCCCGAGGAGCTTCACCCTGAGGTAGAATGGTCTCGCCAATCAAGTCAAAAGATTCCAGGAGTACCTAATGATAACATCCCCTTTGACAAAACTGGTGAGTTTGAGTCAATTCCTCACCATAAAAGTCCAGAAGGAAGAGAATCAGAAAATGACAATGAAGAGACCTGGGAGCGCAACCCATCGCAAAAGATTCCTGAAGCACATGGTGATGATGATATCTTTGATAGACCAGGTGACGTAAGATCGATTCCCCGTGACGGAAAGTCTCCCGAGGAGCTTCACCCTGAGGTAGAATGGTCTCGCCAATCAAGTCAAAAGATTCCAGGAGTACCTAATGATAACATCCCCTTTGACAAAACTGGTGAGTTTGAGTCAATTCCTCACCATAAAAGTCCAGAAGGAAGAGAATCAGAAAATGACAATGAAGAGACCTGGGAGCGCAACCCATCGCAAAAGATTCCTGAAGCACCTGGTGATGATGGTATCTTTGATAGACCAGGTGACGTAAGATCGATTCCCCGTGACGGAAAGTCTCCCGAGGAGCTTCACCCTGAGGTAGAATGGTCTCGCCAATCAAGTCAGAAGATTCCAGGAGTACCTAATGATAACATCCCCTTTGACAAAACTGGTGAGTTTGAGTCAATTCCTCACCATAAAAGTCCAGAAGGAAGAGAATCAGAAAAAGACAATGAAGAGACCTGGGAGCGCAACCCATCGCAAAAGATTCCTGAAGCACCTGGTGATGATGGTATCTTTGATAGACCAGGTGACGTAAGAGCAATCCCCCGTGATTGGAAACCAAAGATGATGGGAGAACCTGACTATCATTGGGCTCGAAAACCTTCTTATGAAATCCCTGGAATTGGTGATGATGACAGTCCTCTTGAGAGAGTTGGTGATCTCAGTCTCATCCCACGTGACAAACCTTCGTCTGAAATAGAAGATATTTTGGAATGGAGAAGGGAACCAAATGAATATATCCCTGGACTGCCTGAAGATGTTGTACCCTTTGATCAACCTGATACTTTGAAATCCATTCCAGCAAAACAACCCATTCATTCTGAGCTAGAGAAAGATCTTGATTGGGCACGATCTCTTTTCAATCCTCCGGATTATGACAAAGACGACATTCCTTTCAACAAAGCTGACGTTGTTGAAACAACAGCACTCACTGATAGGCAAGTCAAAAGTAGAATTGACGATACGGAAACTAAGTGGATGCGGTCTCCTAATATCCCCGGCGTTCCTCCAGAAGAAAATGATGTCTATGATAAACCCGGTGACCTACGTTCTATTCCACGGGATGGTACTACGAATGATGGCAAAACTCCTGAAGTTATATGGGCTCGTTCTCCAGACCACCAAACACCTGGTGTCCCAGACACCAACCAAGAAAACATTTACAACAGGCCAGGTGACTTGCGTTCCATTCCGCGTGATGCTGTGTTTGACATGAAAGAACATCCTGAAATGGATTGGAAGCGTGTAAAAAACACAAGTCCACCAGGTCTAACTGATGAAAAAGAGAACCATAACATACCAGGTGACGTCAAATCCATTCCAAGAGATGGGAAATCCACAAATCCAGATGATCCAGAGATGATGTGGCAGAGAAGTCCGGACGAGAGAGTTCCTGGAGTCCCAGGCGAGGATGATATCTATGACAGACCAGGTGATGTCAAATCCATTCCAAGAGATGGGAAATCCACAAATCCAGATGATCCAGAGATGATGTGGCAGAGAAGTCCGGACGAGAGAGTTCCTGGAGTCCCAGGCGAGGATGATATCTATGACAGACCAGGTGACGTCAAATCCATTCCAAGAGATGGGAAATCCACAAATCCAGATGATCCAGAGATGATGTGGCAGAGAAGTCCGGACGAGAGAGTTCCCGGAGTCCCAGGCGAGGATGATATCTATGACAGACCAGGTGATGTCAAATCCATCCCAAGAGATGGGAAATCCACAAATCCAGATGATCCAGAGATGATGTGGCAGAGAAGTCCGGACGAGAGAGTTCCCGGAGTCCCAGGCGAGGATGATATCTATGACAGACCAGGTGATGTCAAATCCATTCCAAGAGATGGGAAATCCACAAATCCAGATGATCCAGAGATGATGTGGCAGAGAAGTCCGGACGAGAGAGTTCCCGGAGTCCCAGGCGAGGATGATATCTATGACAGACCAGGTGATGTCAAATCCATTCCAAGAGATGGGAAATCCACAAATCCAGATGATCCAGAGATGATGTGGCAGAGAAGTCCAGACGAGAGAGTTCCTGGAGTCCCAGGCGAGGATGATATCTATGACAGACCAGGTGATGTCAAATCCATCCCAAGAGATGGGAAATCCACAAATCCAGATGATCCAGAGATGATGTGGCAGAGAAGTCCGGACGAGAGAGTTCCCGGAGTCCCAGGCGAGGATGATATCTATGACAGACCAGGTGATGTCAAATCCATTCCAAGAGATGGGAAATCCACAAATCCAGATGATCCAGAGATGATGTGGCAGAGAAGTCCGGACGAGAGAGTTCCCGGAGTCCCAGGCGAGGATGATATCTATGACAGACCAGGTGATGTCAAATCCATTCCAAGAGATGGGAAATCCACAAATCCAGATGATCCAGAGATGATGTGGCAGAGAAGTCCAGACGAGAGAGTTCCTGGCGTCCCAGGCGAGGATGATATCTATGACAGACCAGGTGATGTCAAATTCATTCCAAGAGATGGGAAATCCACAAATCCAGATGATCCAGAGATGATGTGGCAGAGAAGTCCAGACGAGAGAGTTCCCGGAGTCCCAGACGAGGATGATATCTATGACAGACCAGGTGATGTCAAATCCATTCCAAGAGATGGGAAACCCACAAATCCAGATGATCCAGAGATGATGTGGCAGAGAAGTCCAGAGGAGAGAGTTCCTGGAGTCCCAGGCGAGGATGATATCTATGACAGACCAGGTGATGTCAAATCCATTCCAAGAGATGGGAAATCCACAAATCCAGATGATCCAGAGATGATGTGGCAGAGAAGTCCGGACGAGAGAGTTCCTGGAGTCCCAGGCGAGGATGATATCTATGACAGACCAGGTGATGTCAAATCCATTCCAAGAGATGGGAAATCCACAAATCCAGATGATCCAGAGATGATGTGGCAGAGAAGTCCGGACGAGAGAGTTCCCGGAGTCCCAGGCGAGGATGATATCTATGACAGACCAGGTGATGTCAAATCCATCCCAAGAGATGGGAAATCCACAAATCCAGATGATCCAGAGATGATGTGGCAGAGAAGTCCGGACGAGAGAGTTCCCGGAGTCCCAGGCGAGGATGATATCTATGACAGACCAGGTGATGTCAAATCCATTCCAAGAGATGGGAAATCCACAAATCCAGATGATCCAGAGATGATGTGGCAGAGAAGTCCGGACGAGAGAGTTCCCGGAGTCCCAGGCGAGGATGATATCTATGACAGACCAGGTGATGTCAAATCCATTCCAAGAGATGGGAAATCCACAAATCCAGATGATCCAGAGATGATGTGGCAGAGAAGTCCAGACGAGAGAGTTCCCGGAGTCCCAGGCGAGGATGATATCTATGACAGACCAGGTGATGTCAAATCCATTCCAAGAGATGGGAAATCCACAAATCCAGATGATCCAGAGATGATGTGGCAGAGAAGTCCAGACGAGAGAGTTCCCGGAGTCCCAGGCGAGGATGATATCTATGACAGACCAGGTGATGTCAAATCCATCCCAAGAGATGGGAAATCCACAAATCCAGATGATCCAGAGATGATGTGGCAGAGAAGTCCGGACGAGAGAGTTCCCGGAGTCCCAGGCGAGGATGATATCTATGACAGACCAGGTGATGTCAAATCCATTCCAAGAGATGGGAAATCCACAAATCCAGATGATCCAGAGATGATGTGGCAGAGAAGTCCGGACGAGAGAGTTCCCGGAGTCCCAGGCGAGGATGATATCTATGACAGACCAGGTGATGTCAAATCCATTCCAAGAGATGGGAAATCCACAAATCCAGATGATCCAGAGATGATGTGGCACAGAAACTTAACAACTGGAATTCCTGGTGTTCCAAACGATGACACGGACATACCACAGCAAAGACCAGGTGATGTTAGATCAATTCCACGTGATGGAAGGACGAAGAGTCCAGACGAACCTGAATATGGCTGGCAACGCATCGCTGTCGATGAATCGCCAGACTTCTCTTTATCTGTACAACAACCTTCCTTTGATTGGTCTTCCCAAAAGAAGGTTTCTCCTTTCAGTAGACCAGACGTTACCACACCAATTGATTTTGATGATGACTTCGAGCTTAATCCCGTCTTGGAGGAACCTGAAAGTTCAGCGAATGCAAATCATTCGAAATCGCCATCTTTTGATTGGTCGTCGAAGATGAATTCTGAGAAGCCTGAAGTTTCTGCTGAGTCGCAACCACCATCTTATGACTGGACAGCTGAAAAGAAACCTGAGGTTTCCACTGGTTTACAACCACCATCCTATGACTGGGCAGCTGAAAAGAAATCCGAGGTTTCCGCTGATTTGCAACCACCATCGTATGACTGGGCAGCTGAGAAGAAACCTCAGGTTTCGGCTGATTCGCAACCACCATCCTACGACTGGGATGCAGACAAGAAACCCGAGGTTTCCTCTGATTCGCAACCGCCATCGTATGACTGGGCAGCTGAGAAGAAACCTGAGGTTTCCGCTGATTCCCAACCTCCCTCGTATGATTGGGCCGTTGAAAAGAAACCTGAGGTTTCCGCTGGCTCGCAACCGCCTTCCTACGACTGGGATGCGGACAAGAAACCTGAGGAGCCTGAGGTTTCAGCTCGCTCGCAACCGCCATCCTATGATTGGTCTGCCAAAAAGAAACCAGCTCCTCTCAACCGACCTGTTGTGACAAAACCATCGGAAGCTGACGAAGAGTTTGAGCTCTCCCCTGTAGCCGAGAACAAACCTCTCTATGACTGGTCCGCTGAGAGACCATCCAAGTTGAAGTCAGAAAAGGAGAAACCTCAGTATGACTGGAGTGGTGCTCGCCCTGAGGGACCATACGATCGGCCATCAGTCACTTCTGCTTCTGAAAACGATGACGACTTGGAATTGGCTGACATTCCAGATGATGATATAAGTGAATACGAAGAAGAAGATGATAATAAAGAACCTGCGGTAACGGGGGTGCCATTAGCTGCTTGGTCAATGTTGGCTCTAGGAGCCGTAGTTGGCGCTGGTGCAGCTACAGGTCCTAATGCTACCGTTCCGAGTCCAGCACCGAATGCACCTCAGTTTGCTTTGGAAAATCCGAACCAACCTTCTCTTACGGATACGTATTATCCTGATTCTGACACTCTTATGCCTTGCACTACCGATCCTGCTTGTCAGGTAGTATCAGACGGTATCGGCCCGTACATTCCTCCAGGTACAGCGGAACTCTTCGATATCCCTGGAACGTGTCAAACAAAGGCTCGCGACTGGCTTCGAACAGGGGAAGATGTTTTGGAATTTACAGGCGAACGCATCCGACAACGTTATGCTATGACTGTATTTTTCTGTGAGCAAGATGGAGGTGAATGGTTGGAAAATGACATGTGGTTGTCCGATCTTCATGAGTGCGATTGGTATAATATGATTGGTTTAGACCCTTGTAACCGCGTAGAACAGATGGAAATGATCCGGATTCATGGGAATGGATTGCAAGGAACTCTTCCTTCAGAGCTATCAATTCTATCTACTATATATGAATTCACAGCATCTGATAATTTGATCACAGGCACATTCCCTCCCGACTTTTCGAGTTTGGTAGAGCTAGACACATTTGTTCTGGCTTTCAATCAGTTTTCTGGTGAGATCCCAGGATACTTTTTCCGCTACCCTGATATGGTATACTGGGATGTTGGATTTAATAGGTTTGAAGGAACGCTTCCTCAAGACATTCCAGACCGCATGCCCAATTTGCAGGTTATGTTTGGTGAAAATAACAGGTTTTCTGGAACCCTTCCTGAAAATCTTGGAACTTTAAACCTTCGGAATCTCCATCTGGATGATAATTTATTATCTGGAACTATTCCTTCGTCGCTCGGAAACCCTCCGAAACTCTCAAGTCTGTTTCTTCATGGTAATGAATTTACAGGAAGCATTCCAGATTCACTCGCAACTCCAACGAACCTAGAAGCGGCCAGTTTCCACTACAACAGTTTGGAAGGAGAGGTTTCGAACAAAATTTGCGAGAATATGTATCAGGGTAATTTGAAAGCCATATCCGTTGACTGTGAAACAGTGACCTGTGAATGTTGCGTCTGCGGAGAGACTGGTGTTTAGAAACAATACACTTTTTTCTTGTGTTGGCAAAAACCACATCGAACACAAGGAAACGAAAAATAATTTGAATCAATGAGATTGAAATGGATGATAACGTGATAGTGCTGTACTTGTACATTTCTTATCCCGAAAATCGAATTCGATCAACCAACATAACGGACTCGTATCTTCTTCTGATGCGTCGACTATTATTACTTATTTGTGAATTATACAGTAATAACTAATTATTTTTAAAAAATCCTAATTAATACCTTACGACTGTGTTAGAAATATAGAAAAGCATTACAGGTGCAGGTGTCGTATCACGAAGCGAATAGAACGAAGTAAGGTTACCTTGGTATTTTGTGTTAGGTACTGATTTGAGAATGATACATTGTTAGTTCCAAAATTGTTGTCTTGAATATTTCGAAACGCGCACGTACGGTACTAGGTAAGATTTTACCTGATGCATGTATTCGTGAGGTTTTCTATCTTTGGGTTCTCGTGGGTTATCCTGGGTTGTTTTCGTTGGTAAACAGCGCTGTTTTTGTTCAACACTTCGTTGGTTTTTGAGCATGAACAAAAATACTACACCTCCAATTCGCCTTCGCGCTGACAACCAATAGAATTGGATACTTTGGGCAAGGAACAGGACACACCAACTGCAACCAACTGCAGGATGCGGGTGGGGACAGACCCACCTCCTGCACGCTCTTCTGTGCAGAGGTCATAATAAGAAGCAGGGGATAATAAGCAGGGGTGATAATAGACAGGGGTGCGCCACGAATGCGCGCTCTCGTACAAAACTCCATTCAAATCAGAAAAAAAAATTACCCATGCGTGCACAAATAACAAAAACTGTCCTCATTTTTCTTTCCTATATTTATTTTTAACTAACAAACACTAGTTAAAATACCTTAACTTAAGATAGTAATAACTCCATCAAAAATCAATCCTAATCTATATTTCAAATACCTGCATTATAGTTTAAACTGTTTTAAACAAGAATATACAATAATAATGAGGTTTTGAACGACTCTAAAGTCATCTATTACTGATACAAGGTTGTAGGCCATTTTTTTCTTCAGACGTGCTTGGTACCGCATACAAATTGTCAGTCATGCACCCGACTTCTCCAGTCCTGCACCCAACTTCGCCAGTCATGCACCAAAATTTGCCAGTCATGCACCAAAATTCGCCAGTCATGCACCCAAAAAGGCTGTAAAGTAATCATATGTTTCATACCTAGTAAGTGTATCTTTTGCGAGAAAAGCCTAAAAATAGCCTTCAATTTTGTATCAGTAATAGATGACTTTAGACTCGTTCAAAACCTCATTTTTATTCAATATTCTTGTTTAAAAGACTTTAAACCATAGTGCAGATATTTGAAATATAGATTAGGATTGATTTTTGATAGAGTTATTACTATCTGAAGTTAAGGTATTTTAACTAGTGTTTGTTAGTTAAAAATAAATATAGGAAAGAAAAATGAGGACAGTTTTTGTTATTTGTGCACGCATGGGTAATTTTTTTTTCACGCAGTGGCGCACCCCTTTCTATTATCACCCCTGATAATAAGGAGGGTTGCGTGTTAAATTGTACTGGTACTTCGTAACCAAAATCCGTTGCATTTGACAAATTGGGGAGTTGTTTATTATAAAGCTTAACCTCAACCTTAATTTAGAAAACAACCGGACCACTCTACCAAGTAGGGGTGGGGGAGTCTGAGGGGGGCAAAGTTGTTTAAAAAAATATTGGTTCTCCGTTTTTAATGTAGAGCTTCTGTAGAGTCTGGTAGAGATGAAATCGTAAAAAGACTATCAACATATAGTTATGGAAATTAGATATGTTTTTAAATAAGAAAATAAAAATACTTCGTACTCAATTGAAAATAAAATGTGGTGGCACAGGATCAAAATTTGGTTGCAGAAGAATTGTGAAAACAAATTAACAACACAGAACAAGGTTGTTAAGTAATAAGAAACAGAAACTGCGCATAAGAAACAGAAGAAGATGCGCATAAGAAACAGAAAGGCACTGTGCAACAGTATCACGCATAGAAAGAGGCCGCACAACAGTATTGCACGGCGCGTCCAGAGGTGTGCAAGATATAGCAGTATCCAAAGAACACAGTTGAAGTACATAACTGAAGAAGATAAAGAATCGAGCAACATACAATTATCGAGAGTTATCATGTAAAGAGAGAGAAAACACATGATTCGATAGATAGAACACTAAGCTCATAATTTCCAGTTATACAACTTGTTGATTAACAGTCGCAGATCGCAATACAATTCAATCGAGGCATGCGTTATTCGATACTCAACATTTCGAAACACGCACGATTGAAGAATTATTATTTTTAACTGGAACACGATTACACCCTAAAACTAACTACCTATATCCTACTACCTAAAAAAATATTCCAACATGTCCTTTGACGCCGACCTATCCGTTGACACCATCGCAACCCCATACCACTTCTCTTTCACCCAAGCAATTACAGGAGCAGTCAAATGGTTGTTCACACCTACGACACCTAAACCACAACCCAAGAGTACTGAAGAGACCCTACGAGACAAGATCAAGAAACTCGAGAAGGAACTCGAGAAGAAAGAAGAATGAGAAGGTTTCCAGACACTCCGTGTAGGAGACGTGAAAACATTTGACGGGTGTCAATCCAACTGGATCAGATGGAAAGCCGAAGCGGAGAGCGTGTTACACGGTACAGGCTTCAAAAAGGTTATGACCAGCAGAGCGGAAGCCGACAAGGACCCAAATCGAAACAATGTTTTGTACTCCACCATCGCAGCGGCCACATGCAACGGGCGCGCCTATTCCAAGGTTACCCGTTATCGAGACGAGACCGATGGCCACGGTGCATGGAAAGAACTCCTTGACTGGTACGACTCCAGATCTCAGCTCGAATCCCATGCAGAGACACTCCGTCTGAAGCTCTTGAACATCAAATTATACGAAGGCGGCGATATTGCAGATTATATTAATCGGTTTGAGTTGATCTACTAGGAGCTTCACTGTATCCCAAATTTCAGCATCCGAGAATGTGAAGCCAAGAGCCTTTTCATACAGAATATCCATGACTCCACTTTGGACTATACAACCAACAGCATGGTGGAACATCAGTCCACTCTTACCCTGCAAGAACTCATCCTATAACTCCATAAGCAAGAACAAGCGATTATGCGGAAAGGAATTGCTCGTCGCGCTGAAGCTAAACGCAGACAAGAATTGGCATTTCAGTTTGAGGGGAAGCGTCGACGCGTTGAAGGACAGATGGGTCAGGGATCCCTCTCTCTGGGGGGCACCACTCTACACCCTAACATGCTTGGTATCCTCAGAATTCCCCCGGAGACATGGAGAAACTTACAAGAGCCTGAACGTATCTACGTCCTCAAATATAACAATGCTGTTCGCCACAAGTCCCCTCCAGATGAATTCCCTATTCCTATCAATGGGATCAAGATCAGGGAGCCTAAAGATGATGGGATGGGCAACACTGATGTTCCCAGACACCCAATGTATGGAAGAGGTGGTGGTCGTCCACACCGTGTCCGTCGTGTCATGTTAGATTCCACAGTATCTGTTTCAGAAGCGCACGCGCCCCACAAACCAGATGACAAGCTTCCTCCTCTTCCAGGTCCCCCAGCTCCACCAGCAGTTCCTGAAGCTTCCCCAGCAGTCGCTGAAGCTTCCGCAGCAGTACCTGAAGCTTCTGATGATGCCCACAGTATTGGCTCAATCGATGAATCTGAATTGTTTCCTGTTGGCAGTGTGCCTCTCAAAGCAGTGCGTTTCCATATGGTCAAAAAGGGGAAGGAGCATGAAGAGATGCAGACGTTGCAGCAGCAAGAAGAGATGCAGACGTTGCAGCAGCAAGAGCAGCAGCAAGAGCAGCAGCAAGAGCAGCGGCAGCAGGTTTCAACCCATATATCAACGCCTCGTCCTAGCCAGAGATTGAAGGAAATAAAGACGACCAGAAGGTTCCCCATGAAAATCTCTAAGGGAGAAAATATTGCAATTCTGGATAGTGGAGGTGGCAATAGACCTATGGTGACTGAAAAAGCATGGATTCGGGTTGGAGGAGATACAGGTTTGACCTCAGCAGTGAAGCCTTTTATGTCCAGTGATGTTATGGATGGACACCCGGTGGTGAGTGCAGTGACCAAAGCAACAATCCCTGGGAGAGAAGATCCGGTCCTTTTATTGGTCCACTATGCAACCTATATCACCGAAGACCGGGATAGCACCGAAGGGGAGTCTTTGTTAACATCCATTGACATGGGAGACCATGGTGTGAGAGTTGGAGTCCAACCCCAAAACCCAGACTGTGGAATCAAAATTGGCACTACTTTTCTGCCTTTCTGGCACGATGAAGAGAAAGTGTTTTTCAAGTTATCCAAACCAACAGAGGGTGACATGGAGTCTTTGGAGTTGTTTGAGTTAAATTCCCCAGCACCACCAGATCTCCGTGAATACCCTATGCTCAGACGCAAGAGGAATTTCCAGAAGTTCAGTTTTGCTCAACTCCCCATGCTGGAATTGAGAAAGAGAATGGCAATGCTTCCTGCCATACCCCGGGTCTACTAGTGATTAGAATAGTAGTGATATGCAAATTTTGAGCCCTATTGATTAGTCTATTTGCTACTTGTTCTAAGAGCCCTCCGAATCAGCGATTCTGTCGGCTCGCTGATTCTTTTATCCTTATCCTTAATCCAGTCCCGAGTGTACTCGTGACTGTATTCTGGTGCACGGCATACTCCTCCATGGTACTGTTACATTTGGTCACTCTTCCATTTTAGTGCTATCCCTGCAATAATAGGGATGGATCCTCCTAATGTTAACCCGGTCGGTTACAAATGCGTTGATATCCGCTCGTCAGCGGTCTTCGGGGAACTTTTATCGGAGATAAACTGTCTCGTACTGGTCTAAAAAATAGGGGAAAGCCTTAACAATAATAAGACGTAAAGTCCTGGCAAATCGTGAGTCTACAGTGGACTGTTCAAGGTCTATTGCATATACATAGGCAATACAAGGCACTTCCCTAGAGGTACATCGGAATCGATCGTAAAGGAGAGGGCATGATAGGTGTGTTTATTTTAGAGCATAAAAGAAAGAGTGAATAAAGGGGAGCTGAGCCAAAGCGCTCAGCTCTGTACGGTATTGTGACATCGATTCGCTAACTCGCTAACTCGTGTAATAACAGAGCTCTGTAGCTCTGGTACTGTATTCTACGGGTAGCGTAGCGGAGTAGCGTAGCGGAGTAGCGTAGCTTAATTAAGCTCCGCTTAATTCAATCGTGTGCTTGCTTGCTTGCTAACGCGTTGGGTAACTGTTTGGGCCGGGTATGCGGTCATGGTACATATTATACACCAATGACCCAACCCCGGCGGTAGCATCGTATCTTAGCAAGATATTATGGTAGGTTAGCACCATCAGTATCTCGTAGCCTTAGCAGCCCTAACCCTGTAGCATCTAGCTACACCATAATAGGTGCTTTACTCGGGGTACGTACAATTGGTACAAATCGTACGCGGCGACCCTAGTAAACTCTGCTAGCATCCATACTAAACAGGATAGGTCTGTTGCTGAGCCTGCTGCTAAGCCTGTTGCTAAGCCTGTTGCTAAGCCTGTTGCTAAGCCTGTTGCTAACAATTAGCACACAGCTCTAGCACTCAGCTCAGCACCTGTTAGTCAGTTACTGGATGTTGCTGTCTGTAGACCCAGTAGCCCTTCTACACAGGAGCCTTGCTAGCACAGATCATAGCACCACCTTGAATATCTTCATAGTCCCCGTGATTCATGCTAGTGCCTGTACTGAGCAACTATACTGGTCCCCGGAAACAGACACTCCCAGGGGGACACCAATACTCCTGCTTGTTGTACCAGGACACTTGGATGGATCATAACAGAATTCAGGGATGCTTCCATATAACTTGTCAGAGATCAAACTGCACCAAATATTACAGTTCTTCTATCAGAGGCCCGGCTGATTCGTAGTTCAAAAAAAGAGGGGGGCGGACCATAGGACGTTTTGCCCTTTGTTCCACTCCTCGACACGTACGAGGAGATCAATCAATCAGCCTATTGTCTTTCAAGTTTGTAGTCCCCGGAACCGATGTACCGGAGACTCCCAACATAACATATAACATAGGATCAAAGGTCGAATCGAAATCGAATATCGGAGCGAAGCGTTCGGACAGAGGTTGCATCCGGATCTTGTAACCTGCCGTAAATCGTAATCAATATCGAAATTGACTGCTTCCAAAAAATCGTTGCGTCCAAAAAACGGAATCGAAATCGTAACGATCGAAGAACTCGTAATCGAAATCCGAAAATCGAAGTTATGGTCCCCGGGACCATAGTCCCCGGGATCTCGAAATAACAGATCGCGTCCACACTGCTTGCCAGAGATAAAAGTACCTCAAATAATGCAGCTGGAGCAATTTTTACCACATGCATCGAGCGCAATGGTCTTTCAGAGCTGGACCATTCAGTAACTTCGTGAATAGGTCAGCAATATTGGTCTCACCAGGCTCCTTTGCAATTCGAATTGTTCCAGCAGCAATAGCCTTGTGGTATGCGACGCTGTTGTGCTTCTTGTTGCAAGGACTCTTCGGTCTTGTAACGGTCTTCGCCACAATCTCATAGCTCCTGGTAGGACCACGGCAATACAAGATACCGATCCAAATCCAAAGAAATAACAAGCAACTCATGCTCTGTGTCCCCGGAATAAAGATTTCCGGTTCAATAACTAGATCAAAGGGACTTGGTACTCGCATGGAGCATACAATAGATCACAGTTGTACCACGCCGGTCCCCGAACTGGCTGCTGACAGTTCATTCATCGTGGTTAACATAACTCAGCTGAGAGGTTCATCTGTCCTTGTGCATCCGCTGTTCGTACAGCTCCTGTCCTGCTTGGGCATAATTCCAGATCCGAAGCGCTGCTTCCTGGTCCGTTCGTTCCCGGGACAGTATAACTGCCACTGTTCCACTCGGTCTCCGTAGAAACGCTTGTTGTCGTAGATCCAAAACGCGTTGCTCCTGCAACTCGATCGTTGGTTCGTTTGTCGATTTCGTTTGATCATGAGCAAGCTCTCCAACACGGAACCATTCCAATAGTCTGCATGGGATCGCTTGTCACTTCTTGGTATCAATTCAAATCATCGCTGCTCCTGTAAGGCTGTCGTCGGAACAGCAGCTCCTGATTCGTAGATCGAATAATATCGAATCACGCCACTCCTGTAGCACAGTCATCGGAACGGCAGCTCCTGATTTGTAAATCATATCGATTCGTAGGTCATATATTCAAAACCACGCTGCTCCTGTAACAGGACGACCGATTCAATCGTTTGGTCGTCCCCGGAACAGCAGTTCTGTATTCCTAGTATCGAACATAACAATTTCGATGCCACACTTCAAGAATGGTCTCTGGACTGAATAGTTCGGTCCTTGCATTGGACTGAATTGAATAGTTTTCGGTCGATACATCCAATCGATACAGCAATTAGCGTTGTTCGAAGTACCTCAGGCACTGCTAGTTCTGCACGAGGCAGACACCAAGCGGTATCTAGCTGTCGTCTAATATAACTCCAACTTCAATGCTGTTGCTGTTTGTAATTCTTCTGTTCTGTGAGCAACGCCGCTATCTTTCATGTTGCACGCAACTCCGTTGCGCTTCCATTGTTCAGCCTAGTGGTATTCAACCTGTAACAGGGACAGCATGTCCCCGTATCAGTATCATTCCACATATACAGGCTTGATTCTTGCAAGGCTCGTACTTGGATAAATGCTTTGCTGTAGCGTCGGCGCTCCACCTCTAACAGAGGCCACACGTTCCTGCTGTGCATTCCTTGAACGTCCTTATCCTGAGGGCTCCTTGGTAGAACTGAACATGCTCTCAGCAATGATATTTGCAGTGTACTGCTCAACCGTACCATCAGGGAGTTGCAAATCATACATTCGGATATCAAGGATAGGGTTGTTATTCCTCTTGCCAATCGGATTGCCATTAAGATCAGCAGGACGACTCTTCACAACACACTGCAGTCGGTCGTCGCCCTTTTGGTTCATCACATTGTTACCAATATACTCATCATAGTCATCCCCATCAGGTATGAGATCGTCAATGTCTGGAATGGAAGCTTCCGGCTCGGCGAGCTCCCACCTTTCTTGGTGTCCTTCAAATAACGCCGCAGGGGGATCACGGTACGTAGCTTGGAACTTCACGTCACGTCAGTATCCTCAACCTTGTCCCCGATCATGGATTCCACTGCTTGGTCAAATGAGTCCATATAGCGCTTGACATCGTACGCCATTCTTCTTCAGTGATAGCGCGGACCGTGTTAGTGCCTAACGGCATGTCCGTCTCGTTCAAAATCCAGTGGCAGTCTACGCCTCCAAATCTATCACCGCACGGACCAAGCCAACGTCCCAGCTTCTCGGTCCCATCAGAGAGATCAACCCAATAGACGAAATCATACCATTCATGGGCTTGGTACAGAGGTATGTCTGGCACGTACCCATGTACCGTCTCGAACGGCGTTCTGGAAGGGACATCGTGGCTGGATTAAAGTCTGGTGGATATGGTTTTCGCTGACTACCTTATTCCATGGCGTCTTGTAAGTCCCAGGAGCTCCTTGCTCTCGGGCACCATTGGATATCGAATGCTCAGGGATCCCAACATAGTGGATGAAAATCTTAAGTCCCTCATACGCTTGTTACTCATCATAGCCCTTACCTTTGCTGAAGACTTGGGCGGCTGAATCTTGTCGCATGATGCTCGGGACCTTTGCCATCCAGGTGTCGGTATACCATTTGTCAGCCGCGATGCGCTTGTTTCTGAAGCTCTGCGTTGGCAATCGGCGGACAAGGGGATGCATTGGGTTGCGGAAGCCTTTCTGGGTCGTGATTCGAAGGGTATCCGCGGCCTTTCTCGGAGATACATCCCAAATCTTGGACAGACGGTCAGAGTCGATCTTACAGTAGCGTTCGGTGTCGATCGTCGGGCCCAACTTGGCTCGTCTGGAGATGGTGTTGAGCTCGGGATCGACTGGTTCGACTGCATCGTCGTCCCATCGAACATGCTTGTAAACGGCAGACAGGCAGACGGGGAATCCCTGCAACGGGGATCCAATTCGAAGCGCTCGTGTCCATCGGTGTAGGCGCGCTCGTACAACGGGGTATGCAGGGCGTTGATTGTAAGACTTGGTACTGTTGCATCCTCGTCTACATCATCGTCCCCGCAAGTCTTCAAGGAATCGCCCAAAAAGAGAGAAGATAGTCGCGCATCCAAACGAGAGTCAGATGCAATCGCACATGGGGTCAGATCACGGCGGGTACGGAGTCGCTGGAGACTCCGCAGCTTGTACTTCTCGTAGCAGTCATGCTGTGGGAGGATCAGCTCGTCGCTCCGAAGGGGTTTGTCGTACAGATGGGGACTGAAGTGGAACCGTGTTTCGACGGGCTCCAACTTGCGCTTGTTGGACTCCTTGGACTGCTTCTTGGTCGGCGCGGACGCGATGTGCGGCTCCGCGCGAAGGGCAGACATCGTAGGGTTCAATGGATGAAAGCCGTCGATGGCTTCTTCAGCTCGCTCGAACTTCTTGCTCGTCGGGTCCCAAGGGACATCTCGTGTAGCAACGACATGATCGCATGTGGCCATCTCATGCTTGGTCGTACTGTCGGGGGTCCCATCAGCACGATCGGGATGGCAGTCCCGTATCTGATTCGTGCAAATCAAGCTGTGGGAAAGCTTGTCGCCAAAATACAGTGCTTCGTGGAAATAAACTAACCAAACTTTCCCGTCGGGCGCTGTGTAGGCGGTAACACAGGTTCCAATAGGAACATGTTTGATAGGTCTCAATCGGTGTAGTTCCGATTCCTGCTGTAGACATGTTGCCTGTCGGGGTAATAACCTTGGTCTGTTGTTGCTGCTGTTTCTGTACGGCAGAAACAAACTTGGTCGAATCAGGATCCAACCCGGGTGCTTCCCGTGTAGCAACCGCATGGTCACACGTCCACAATTGCTGATTCAGCTTGCTGAAATTTCGGGCTTGCTGGATTCCAGGATGCGTCCCTTGTAGCAATTACATGGGAGCATGTCCGGAGTTCCTCTTTCATGGGGCACCTGGAGGGGAAGTAGGAAACACCACCATTAAGCAGAAGCTTAATATGCAAATCAAGCTGTGCCGTAGCCTATCCCCGAAAGGTAAAGCCTCATGGATAGGAATCAACCAAACCTTTCCATTTGAATTCGTATAGGCAGTGGCGAATGTCGATCGGAACGTTCTTCACTGGTTCATATTCTGAAGAGAGGGAATGAACATGCACTTGGGAGGTAACTTGGTCTTCCATGTCTTCCATTAAAATCATGTTGCAACTAGCATCTGTCGTATCTGCACGACTATCCAACTCGTAGTTGCTTTCTGCAGGCGTTGCAGATCGTGCTGGTACAGTTTGATATACCGGTGCTGAAATGGATCGATCGCGTTACACTCCTAACAGAGTACTTCGTAGCAGGTCTATCAACGAGCGTCATTGCTGTCGCTCATAGCATGCTGCACTTGGTCATATCTTGTATCAGTCATCCTCATATCTACCACTCTGTATCCTCTATTCTTGTAAGTCACGAGCGCTGTGAGCGTCACATTGCTCCTTACGTTAGATCGCCTTCAATTCAATGCGCCTTGTCTACTAAGAATGCGCTGCGGGTCCGTGCTGCGCTTGTTCCCTTGCTCTCGCCAATCCTTTTAGCTGCTGTAGGCTTCTCTCCTGTCAGGGCATCGATGTTGTCCTCTTGTTGCTGCTACTGCTCTTTCGCCGCAAGGACAGGCATAAACATCGTTGTCCCCGCTGTTCTTCAGGGAGAGAGGATCAATTTTAACGCTGCATCTAGCGTCTGCTGCGAATCTTCGCGTCTAGCGTCTGCTGAATCGCGTCCAGCGTCTGCTGCTATCGATTCGTTGCTATCGATTCGTTGCTATGTGGTTGGCTATCGATACATTGCTGTCGGTCTCTTGGAATACATCAATCCATGCGGGCATACTGGATCAGTGTTACAGAGCAGTGTTTCAGGGGAGACGATCCGTCAGGGTTCTGGTTTGGGCGTCCGCTCGTAAGGCAATCTTCTTTCTCGTAGATCAGTCGTCGGGCACTACCGATGACACCTTTTTCTTCTGTCACGAGCAAAGATGGGCTTCTTGTTGAGGATACTGGTGGTTTCATAGATACTTTTTGCAAATACTTGCAAACATATAGGCCGTCGAACGTCATAAATGCTCAGATTCGATGTCTAGTAGACATGCAGGTCCGCTGATGCTGCTGTCGTCTTCGCTGCTGATGCCGCTGCTCGTGCCCCTGCTCCTGCTCAATCTCAGATCCAAAGGTTGAGGTCTCAACAGTGGTCTGGCGTTTGCTGAACCACGGGATAGAGGCCCTGTTCCCAAGCGCTTCAGGGGCATCTGGCGGCAACACCTCCTTGGCGTCTGGGTAGAATTCACTCCAGTCGCAATCAGGGAATCTGGTCTCACCCACTTCAGGATGCGTCTCGTCAAATACTAACTTGGATCGTGCATGCGCCTTGAGATAAGCGAACATGTGCAATACTTGATTCAAATGCCCTGTTCTTGCTTGCGCTAGGTATCTAGACATGAGAGATACAGGCATGACCAAATCCAGTCTTCCAAGTTCACACAACAATCTCAAGACGCCAATCAGTCCTTGGTAGCAGTTCTGCTTGCTTGGATCCAGTTCGGCGGTTACATCAGCTTCAGGTCGGTAGTCTGATGTTAACGGGGTTGACACCTTGTTCGGAAGATACTTGTAACCATATTGCTCGGTACCAAGCTCCTTTTCCACCGCGTTGATGGCTTTCTTGACATATTTCTCGGAGGACATCGCCTCAGCAGCCATCCGGGCTGCATTCTCGTTGCGCATTGCTCTCAGTTCTTCAGCAACAGCAAGCAGGAGCATCTCAGATCGAGGTTGGATGTCGGGGTTTGGTTCTTGCTGGATCCTGGAGACTCCAAATACAGTAGGAGCAACAGGGGGAACTCCAGGCGCTCCGGCAGGGGGCAGCGCTCCAACAGGGGGCAGCGCTCCAACAACGGCGGCGCCAGCGACTCCAGGGACAGCGCCGCCTCCAGGGACATCTCCAGCAGCGCCGTCTCCGGCGGTGGCTGCAGCGGCTGCGGCTTGGCTTCTAGTTTGCTTGGCCATGGTTGTCTTGCTTTGATTAACTAATTTGCTTCAGTTTCCAAATTCTTTTGTGGTGGGGACTGTCTCCACCTCGATCGGAGAAGGATTGTCGATCGAAAGAAGAAGAGGGTTACGTATGGATCGGAGGGCTGTCGATTGTTCCGTATCGACAATTCCGAAAGAAAAGGTATCACTTCAGCGTTTTCATGTCAACAGTTTCGTGTTGACGTCTTTCGTGTCAACAGTTTCATGCCGACGTTTATCCACATCGATGGCTCCGATTCGATGGTTGGATGGTTGGTTACGACCAAAAGAAGAATTCTATTCGGTCTTTCTGCTCTGGACCAATCGATTTGATTTTGAGATATGACAGATCTCAGGGTTCTTGGCTTGTCCGATTCCAAATTCCCTTGGCTAAAATCAAAAATCAATGGTATGGCAGATTTGAGGTTGTCTGCGCCTCATTGTTTCGGATGGGACTGACGTCATGTCCTTGGTCTGCTGGACACTGTCTTCACTGGAAAGTTCGTGGTGGTCTGTCCTTTTCTTTTTCCAGCGTTGTCCCATCCCCGGCAAACGTCCCCTTGAATCCTGTAAAGAAATAACAGGGAATCATGGACGCCGCTTTCTCCACGTCCTGCTCCTTCCCCACCGGACTGAGCCTCCATGGAGCCACCATGATGCTCAGCTACTGGGTTTGAATACCAATAGGTCCGCAGAGGTGGATGTGCGGACTCCAGTCGTATTGCGCGTTTGCTGGGGAAGGGCTCCCCATTAACATCAGGGATCTCGCGATGTCAGCTGCTGGTCCAGTTTCAGCTGAGGTTTTACATCCAAGTGTAGGCATGGATGCCAGTGGTGATCAGCCAGCTGGGTTTCTTCACACGCTCTAGCCGGCGTCCCGGTTCGTAGTGGGTCGAGCGGTGGGTCTGATAAACTGCGTTGATATCCGCTCGTCAGCGGTCTTCGGGGAACTTTTATCGGAGATAAACTGTCTCGTACTGGTCTAAAAAATAGGGGAAAGCCTTAACAATAATAAGACGTAAAGTCCTGGCAAATCGTGAGTCTACAGTGGACTGTTCAAGGTCTATTGCATATACATAGGCAATACAAGGCACTTCCCTAGAGGTACATCGGAATCGATCGTAAAGGAGAGGGCATGATAGGTGTGTTTATTTTAGAGCATAAAAGAAAGAGTGAATAAAGGGGAGCTGAGCCAAAGCGCTCAGCTCTGTACGGTATTGTGACATCGATTCGCTAACTCGCTAACTCGTGTAATAACAGAGCTCTGTAGCTCTGGTACTGTATTCTACGGGTAGCGTAGCGGAGTAGCGTAGCGGAGTAGCGTAGCTTAATTAAGCTCCGCTTAATTCAATCGTGTGCTTGCTTGCTTGCTAACGCGTTGGGTAACTGTTTGGGCCGGGTATGCGGTCATGGTACATATTATACACCAATGACCCAACCCCGGCGGTAGCATCGTATCTTAGCAAGATATTATGGTAGGTTAGCACCATCAGTATCTCGTAGCCTTAGCAGCCCTAACCCTGTAGCATCTAGCTACACCATAATAGGTGCTTTACTCGGGGTACGTACAATTGGTACAAATCGTACGCGGCGACCCTAGTAAACTCTGCTAGCATCCATACTAAACAGGATAGGTCTGTTGCTGAGCCTGCTGCTAAGCCTGTTGCTAAGCCTGTTGCTAAGCCTGTTGCTAAGCCTGTTGCTAACAATTAGCACACAGCTCTAGCACTCAGCTCAGCACCTGTTAGTCAGTTACTGGATGTTGCTGTCTGTAGACCCAGTAGCCCTTCTACACAGGAGCCTTGCTAGCACAGATCATAGCACCACCTTGAATATCTTCATACAAAGGGAGCAGTTTCAATAGTTACAGTTCCATTGTCATGGGCCTTGAGCACCTTGTAAGGTCCTTGTCGGGGGAAGGATAGTTTCGGAATAATGCCCTTCCTTTCCAGGGTGACATAGTCTCCTTCCTCATAGACATGGGGGATCCTCTTTCGATTCTCCCGGATGTTGCTCTTGTGGATACTCTTTTGCTTCCTTGCTTGGATTGCTTCCCAATCCACTGGGAAGTTCACAGGCATGAACATGTCCCTTCCAAACACCAATTGTGCTGGGGAATACCCCATGGTGGTGTGGATGGCGCTCCTGATAGCATATGCTGCCTTGGTAGTGAACTCTTCAAAAGGGTCCTTCTCGTGGAGGTCCCTTTGTTCCAGGTTGAAGGACAATAGGCAGTCCTTCAGGACCTGATGGATTCTTTCCAACACCGAGTTGGATTGAGGGTTCCATGCGCCACTGGGATTCCTTTTCATCCCCATGTTGTCACAGAGCTCCTGGAACTCTGCTTTGAACTCACTCCCGCCATCAAAGCCAATTTCCTTTGGGCGCGGATATCTTGCTAGCCAGGTACTGTCCAGCAATCTTTGAGTTTCTGCTGCATTTGGGGAGTCCTTCAGGTGAGCCAGTTCAAACCATCCGGTCACTGCATCCACCATGGTGAGGACGTGGATATGGTAGTCTTTACCATTTTTGTTGTGGACAGTTGCAGGTCCCCAGAGGTCCACGTTGACCCTCTGCCATTTGGTAACCTCAGCTGCTTTTTCCGGTAGTAGTCCATACTTCTTCCGGCCACTCTTTTTGAACATCTGGCATGTGTGGTAGTGTTTACAGAGACCCTGGACATCCTTTCTCAGGCCCTTCCAGGTGAATACGGACCGAATGCTCTGTTCCATTCTCTTTTCTCCGGGATGGACCAGCATGCTGTGGTACCATTCCATAACTCTGTCTTTGAGTTTTTCTGGGATCAGGATCTTCCCTTCCTTGTGGATTAGACTGTAACCTTCCACATTTTTAGTGGTTAGTCGGTTGTCTTTTTCCAGAGCACTCATGATTTCCGTGTCCTTTTGTTGGTAGAAATGAATCATGTCCGGGGCAAGTGGGAATGCACTATTGCCCTGGAATTCTTCCGGCGCTTCTTCTCCAAGTGGGAATAGGAGTTGCCGGAGGTGCTCTTCCTCATCCGCGTAGGTGAGGGGCTTATTTGGTGGTAGCCATTCCACTGTGTCTGCTGGGTCATCCGTTACATCCAGGCGAGACAGCGCGTCTGCTGCATCATTATCTTTACCCGCAACATGCTTGACTACCGGATGGAACTCCTCCATAAGGAGTCTCCACCGGACCATTCTTTGGGTGGGCATCTGCTGGTACAGTAGATTGAGGTGATCCGTGTGAATAGTCACGTCTTGTCCTCGTAGGATTCCTTCAAACGCTTTTAGCCCTTCTACTATGCCCAGGAGTTCTTTTTCTCCAATGGTGTAGTTGAGCTGCACCGAGTTCAGCTTCCGGGTGTAGAAACCAAGGGGCTTGCCATCTTGGCATACAGTTGCTCCCAGTTGCCGGTCGCTGGCGTCTGAGTAGAGATGAAATGGTTTTGTAAAGTCCGGGAATGCAAGCTTTGCTTCGTCTGCGAGCATCCTTTTCGCCTCCATGAAAGCTTTCTGCTCTGCTGGACCCCAGTACCAGTTCATTTTGCCCTTCTTCCCTGCCAGTTTGTTTAGGGGGGCCAGGATGTAGGAACGCCGCTTCCACATATCCCTGTAGAAGTTTACCATCCCAAGAAACATCTTGAGTTGCTTGGTGTTCTTCGGGGCTTCCAGGCGCTTCATCGCCTCCAGTTTCTTTGGCTGGGGTTGAATGCCCTCTGTTGTTAACAGAAATCCCAGGTATTCCACTTCTTTTTGCATGAAGAAGGATTTTCTGAGGTTGGCTCTGAAGCCAGCATCATCCAGTCGCTGTAGGACTGTATCGATTTTGTGGAGGTGATCCTGTTCGGACTCGCCTTCCCTCTGTATGATTAGGATGTCATCGATATAGACAAGGACATAGTCCAGGTCCCCTAGTAGGTTCATCATGACTGACTGGAAGATATTGGGTGCACATGCAATTCCCATTGCCAATCGTTTGTAGGCATATTTTCCCCATGGCAAAATGGTAGAGCAAATCTTTTGGCTCTCCTTGCAAATGGGAATGGTATAATATCCCTGGGACAAGTCAAGCGCCGTAGCTGACTTGAACTTTTGTAGTCTTTGGATCGTTTCCCCTATTCGTGGTAGTGGGAATGGTTTCCTTTGGATGGCTGCGTTCATCTTTCGAAAGTCGGTTAGGACGCGAATGTCCCCTGTCTTCTTGGGTTGACAGAAGGTAGGGGATGCCCACGGTGAGTCGTCATCGTGGGGGAGTTTTTCCAGGACTCCAATATCACAGAGCCTGGTGATCTCCTTTCGGAGTGCTTGTTCAAAGGCATGGGGCACAGAGTAGTACCTCTGCCGGACCGGTTTGACCCCTGGTTGGAGTTCAATGGACACCGGTTCTATATTTTTGAGTAGACCCAACCCTCCTCCAAAGAGTGTTGGGAATTTCTTCAGTGTTTTCTTCAGAGCTTCCTTGGACGCGTCTGTAATCTCCAAGTCATTGACCATAGCGTCTATATCGACTTTGGAGTAGTCGGCGTCCAGGATTTTGGCTTGCCTTTCTTCCTCTTGTTGGAGGATTGGACTCTGTGTGTTGGCAAAGAATACTGCCTCACATTTGTCCGGGTTCGAGAGCTCCCCCATTCCCTTCATGGGGATGGAGTCACCCTGCCATTCGATCGTTCGGGAGCTGTATTTTATATCCAGTCCTAGTTGTGCCATCAGGTCGGATCCTATAATCACGTCATAGGGCACCTCCTCATGGTGATGGTATTCATCCACTTGGAAGGTCCATTTGATGGTCTTGGAGTTTGAGAATTCTATCAGCCTTAGTCCCACTGAAGCCGCAGACTTGGTTCGGAACTTGCCCCCATAGGTGTTATAGGTGACAGTTCTCTGGTCTCGGTTCGTTAGTTGACTTCGGTCGACAAATTGCTGTAGTACAATGGATTTGGAGCAACCGGAGTCTAATAGGCCCCGGAGCATCTTTCCCCTTCCCTTGTGGTCCAATACCTCCACACAGACGTCTGCAAACCGGTTGATTATGCGTGGTCCAGTGTGAATGGTATCAGGAGCCATTCAGTTGTGGGATCCTTTCTTCTTAAAGGTCTTTCTGTACTTTCTCCTGTATTCTTTGAGTTCGCGTTCGGAGATATCGATCTCGTCATCGGAGACTTCGTGGTCGGCTTGGGCCGTAGCCAGCACATAGGAGTACTCGTGGTTGGAGAGATTCCTTCCCCAGTGGGGCTTGGGATGTTGCTCATTGTCTGAGTCTTCTTTTGCCATAAAGTGCTCCTTGAGCAAGTTGATGGTTTCCCGGCTGAATTTCCCCTTCTTGGAGGGTCCTCCGGTTAGTTTCCAGCATTTGCCGGCGTGGACCTTGCCACAAGTCTTGCATAGCTGTTTGTTGCCGTTATCCATAGGGCGCTTCTTTTTGCCAGGGGACTTCCCATGGTGGGTTCCTCCCCCAGATGCGGCCTTGGGGTCTTCTTGGCACCGCCGTTCCGTTTCTCGAGGTCTGAGATGCGTTTGCAAAGCTCGTCCTCGCTCCGGATGGTGATTTCCAGATTTTCGAGTTTGTCGATGGTGGTGTTGAAGGAATGGGAATAGACGTCCCATCCGATATGGTCGAGTTTCTCCCGTTGGGAGTGTGTCATGTTGGCATCTAGGATCTCCTTCATATCCTCTTCCGAGTAGCTGGACGGAGCAGCGCCGGTTGCGGCGCCGCTTTCCCAGAGGCAATCGGGTAGATAGCTCTGTAGTTCGGCCATGCGGTTTGCCCAAGAGCGAATACCGTATTTCATGTCGATTTTCGTGTTCCGGATGAATCTCCGGAGCAGAATGTAGGACCTTTTGCCATTCATGTCATTGCCAAAGATTTTGAGCTTGAGGGCGTGCATACACTCCTCAATGACATCCTTTCTGTACTCCTGGGTTTGGTAGTACTGGATGAGGGTACTTGAGACCTTTTTCTTTGGGACCGGACTGTTCAGACGCCGCCGTAGCAGTCGCGTCGTCGTTTTCGGTTGGGGCGGTGCCCGCCACCGGCTCCTTGGGTTTGTCCGTGGGGGGTTCGGTGGGTTCCCTCAGTGCAATCCTTTGGAGTTTCTGTTGGATCAGCTGGTTGCTGTGGACCTTGTGCCCTGGTTCGGCGTAATAAGTCCGGCCCAGAACCATCTGGACAATGGAGAGCGCCTCGTGGGAGAGGACTCTCTGGAGGACGTCCAGTTTCTGGTCCCCTTGGAGTTTGTCATTGCCAGCAATTTTCTGGTCAAAGTCTCTTTTCCAGATGATGAAGAGTTCCGGTCTTTCGGTACCGGTGAGTACCTTCAGATAGTCACTGAAGGCTACTCCCCCCTTTTCTGAGTCTATGCTCATCTTTACAGCAGTGGCATCCTCCAGCCAATCTTCTCGTGTAAAGGTAAAGGGCTTCTGTTTGGTTCCTTTAGACGCCATGGTGGGTTAATCAGTTATTCTAGTTAATTTAGTTACACTATTTCTGTTATCTTTGTTGCTTGTGTCAAAATTGAGCAAGAATGATTGCTCAGGTCCTCCAGTCCTTTTTGCTGGGCTTTGGCACTGCTCTCGTGATAACTCGTGTTGTAACTGATTTTCCCCCTGGTTTGTCCAGTGGTGGGAGTTGTTTCTCTCTTTAGCTCCCGGGAATCCTGTGGTTCCCTGGAGTTGTTTCTGTTTTTATTTTGTGGGATTCGATTCCCGTGGTTCTCCGGCGTTGCTTCTCTGTTAAGCAGTCACCGGGCCGGTCCCACTTCCCGTTTCCCTTGGGATTAGTGGTGTTCAGGTATTTATTATATACCTTTCCGGATATCCGTATATTTCGGTTGTGGTTGGCATCCCCTTTTTGGTCTGTCCATCCCCTCGGTGTTGGTCCAATTAGTCCATTCACTGATTTATGTGTCACTTTTTCGGCACATATTTTCATATTTTTCGATTATTTCTGTTGTCGACCATGGTCCTGTTTAGGTCCTTAGGTGTCCCTGTAGTTGCTGCTGTTCCATTTGGTGGAGCTAACTGCTGCTGGGGTTGGTATTCCTTAGTGCTGCAGACACTGGATGTCCTTCTCCCTGTTTTGCTTCTCTGCGCCTCCATTCTTGGCAGTCTTTTCGGTCTCGTCGGCGCCCTGGTCGATCGGTTCCTTTCTGCCCTTGGTCATCAGCGCTCAGCTTGATTTTAAAATCATGCCATACCCTGGGTCTACTAGTGATTAGAATAGTAGTGATATGCAAATTGTGAGCCCTATTGATTAGCCTATTTGCTACTTGTTCTAAGAGCCCTCCGAATCAGCGATTCTGTCGGCTCGCTGATTCTTTTATCCTTATCCTTAATCCAGTCCCGAGTGTACTCGCGACTGTATTCTGGCGCACGGCACTTCCTGAGAGAGTGGTGAAGAAGACTTTAGAGAATACAACACAGTTCTATACAGAGATTGAAGAAGAGAACAGAGACATCCCCAGGAAGCACTACAGGCAGCATTTCAAGGCCTTCCATTATCCACGACAGAATGAATCAGTTGCCACAGACTATACCTTTTTCTCTGAAAAGACAAGCCAAGGACATAATGGAGGTCAGTTTTTCTCTAGAGTCAAGTCCAAGAAGTGGTCTTTCCATCCACTAAGGACAGTGTCCCAATGTACGACCGCTTTGCAAGATTACCTCAGGGAGCATGGCGCACCAGATACAATGATCAGTGACAATGCTCAAACAGAAACCAGCGTAAAGTGGAGTGAAGTGTTAAGGGAAGCTAGAGTGGCCACCAGATCCAGGACAAGCCAACCACATTACAAGCATCAAAATCCAGCTGAACCCAAATGGGGGAGACTCAGCAAGATGATTTCCAACTGTCTGGCAATGTTCAAAGCCCCTAAATCCTTGGTGCATTGGTGTGCAAAATGGGTTTGTCAAGTGAATAATGTTTGTTCTCGTGCATCTTTGAATTGGAAAACCCCATCTGAAGTTTCGAATGGGTGGACTCCGGATATCTCACACTTGTGTTTCCATTTCTACGAGCCCATATGGTACTACCAACCACAAAACAAAACGCTAAAAGACAGCATGTTAAAGGGGAGATTTCTAGCTTTTGCTGATTCCTGTGGAGACGCCATGACTTACTACATTTTGACCGAACCAGATACCAAGAAGACCAAGCGCCAGATCCTCATGCGCTCAGTGGTTCAAACCAGGAGAGAGAATATTGGAACTGAAAAAGAAGTCCTCAACGACGATCCCAACACTGCCAGGTTTGAACTGACTGTTGCTGAGAAGGAACGGACTATTATCGAAAGCACCGATGAAGTCCCCATCCTGGTTTCGGGGGCGGAATTTGCAGCTGATCCAAAAGGCATGGAACATTCCACGAGCAATTTGGAGACTTTTCTGAAACAGAATTTGGACCAGAATTTGGAAACCAAGGATGATGATGCAACAGATGATCTGGAAGACCAAGACGATTTGGATGATGCAACAGAAGAAGCAGAAGCAGAACCTGATGAAGAAGAAGCCCTACCAAAAGACCTTGATTGCACCAACAACGCTGAGTCTCATCTGGATATTCTTGAAAGCACCGATAAGAACCTGAACAGTGAATTCAGAAAGATTCTGAATCATCATTGGCAAGAAGGGATGTTGATTTTCAAGGCTCAGTTTGTCTCTGATGTTGGCACTGTTGTAATGGATATCCCACTAACAGTTTTGCAAAAAGATCAACCAGTTGCCTGTGCCAAATACATCAAGATGTACATTGTGGAAAACAGCAGCAGGCGCTCAAGTGGACCATTGGGTACATGGGCCGACTCAATTTTGAAGGAAAACAGCAACATTGTGCGCAGGATGAGGAGGGTCCAGCAAATGTCCCAAGACCATAACAAGACCACCCATATTAAACTTCCAAAGAAACTTCAGAGATCCTTACAAAACCCAAGTAAAAAGAAGAAACGCTTGCTCTCTAGGAACCAACAGCTGGCAGCAAAGAAACAATGAGAGAAATTTGGGATCAAGATTCCAAATACCTATCAGCAATGTGTACAGTTTGACTTGGAAGCTGGAAACAAGAAATGGCAAGAGACCATCGACAAGGAGATGGAGAACCTGGAGAGATTAGAGTGTTTTAAATTCCACGATCCAGCAACAGAATTCCCAGAGTCTGAAGGATGGCAAGAGGTCAAGCTCAAAATGATTTGGGATGTGAAGAGTGAAGACCGAAGATACAAATCCAGATTGGTTGCAGGAGGGCATTTGGTTGATTCCAGCCATGTCAATACCCATTCAAGCCAAGTGGACAGTTTGTCTGTATTCTTATTATTCCTAATTGCACAGCACCAGAAGCTTGACCTAATGACAGCAGATGTGGGGAATACATTTCCTACAGCCCCTAACCAAGAGAAGGTATGGTGTTGGGCAGATGATGTTTTTGGAAAAAACAAAGGATGCAAGGTTGAGATACAACGTGCCTTGTATGGTCTTGCAGGAAGCAGCCGAGCGTATATGGATTTCTTTGCAGACACACTTGCAGGTTTAGGATTCAGACCATCGCGTGTGGATCCTGACTTATGGATGCAGCCAGAGCCTGAAGGGGAAAGGTATTGTTACATTGCAACCCATGTGGATGATTTGATTGTTGTTGCAAAGAAACCTGAGAACTGGATCGCACTTATTGAACAAGAATTTGCTTTGAGAAATATTGAGGAAAAGCCACAGTACTATCTTGGAACAAGCGTGAGACAAATCAAGGATGGTAGGATTCTTCTCAATTCGGGATCTTACATCACAGAAGTTCTAAGGAAGTATGAAATCAAGCATGGAATAACTCTCCATCCCAACCATGTCCCCATGCATCCAGATTGCAGACCAGAACTGGATACATCTGAATTCCTGGATATAGCAGAGCACAAGGAGTTCCAACATATTATAGGTTTATGCCAATGGGTAGTGTTGACCGGGAGAATTGATATCACATATGCAGTATCTTCCTTATCCAGATTTTCAGCAAGTCCCAGGTGTAACATGCTAGCGTAGGCTAGTAGTTACGAATTAATAATTAACCAAATCCCACATGGGATTCAACCGGTATATATATATATATATACAAGGTATCCATGTATGGATATTCGGTATGTATGAACAGGCATGCAGAAGAGAGCGATCGTACGATTAAGGTTACATACAGAATATATGTTATATACAGGGATGTAGATTATATGAAGAGGGCGCGATGACCTCATCGCTCATTATTTCCTCTCTCTAATTTTAATCCCATCTCTTGTAAAGTGAAATAACACACAATTATTCGACACTACTCCAATTTTCTACCTTAGAGTGTTACACAGTAATTACTGTCCGCTTTACGTAGGAACAGTAGTAGAATTCAGTACTGAACTCTCATCAACACGAAAATATCCACAGCCTCAACAACAGAGGCACCTTTATCTCCAGCAAACCAAACAGCAACCATGGCAGGTATCTACAGAGACCCCCCCATTGCCTACAAGAGCTCTTTCGATCGAACCAAGCCGAAGCTTTTCACCCTGTACAATGTCGACAAAGACCGGACCGACAGTATGAAGGATCCCCTGTTTACGGAGACAGGAGGTCTTGAAGAATTGCTCTTTGCGGAGGAGTCCTTTCAAAACGCCACCAAGCTTCTAAGACTTCCAACTGAAATACATCTAACCCACTTCAGCCAATGCCTCACTACGGACGCTCAGAGCAAGTGGAACGACATGATAAAGGATCCACTGGATCCAGAAGAGTATCAATATGAACAAGAAGAGATTGGAGGATACGAGCAGGCTTTCCTTGACTTCACCAAGCTCTACTGTAATGCCAGAGACGCTAGAGACATCATGCACACCTACCTTCGAAGCTCCGAATGTCGAAAGACACCATCGGTTACATGCAAGGAACATGCTGATCGCATCCTCATCCTCATGAAGTACACCCAGAAGCTAGATGGAAGCAGTGCCCCTCTCTCCAGAGTAGAGAAACTCACTATCCTCCTCCATTCTTATCCCTCCGCATGGATTGAGAGCTATGGCATTATCCACAGTGGAATCCAAGAAGACACCACAGTCCAACACATTGTGGACCACATGAGCTGTCACGAGCGCCAGGCCAACAAGAAAGGCAACAAAAACAACACTAAACAACAGCAGAAGCGCTCGAACAACAACAACCACAACAACAGCAACTCCCGGAAGCGCAACTACAATTCCAACCAAAAAGGGAACCAAAACAAAAAGAAGTCTAATCCCTGCCGGATCCCCGGCCACAATCATGACTGGTCTGAGTGCCCCAAGAACCGGTTCTCTAAGAACCACAACAAGGGCTCCGGTAACAACCAAACTGAGTCCTTTCACACTCATACGCACGCTCTTATGATACAAGGAAGCAATGAGACCGTTAGAGTGTTACACCAGGAAGAACCACCTTGAAATGGCAAGATACATACTTGGATATCTTAAGAAGTACAAGAACAAAGGACTAGTCGTTGATCCAAGACCCCCCACGAACTTCAATCAATGAAGAACCAACACGGATGGAATCAATATAAGTATTACAAGGAGGAGCTTGATCCTATGTTCCCAATTGCAAAAGTCAAAGAACTGCAGATTACAATCTTTTGTGACAGCGATCATGCCCACGATTTGGTAACAGGGAGAAGCATTACAGGACTTATTGCATTTGTTGGATCCACAACAGTGTACTGGAAATCCAAAAGACAGACTTCAGTTCACACCAGTACTTTTGGTGCGGAGTTTACAGCTTTGAAAGATGCAGTGGCTTTGGCAATCAGATTCAGATACCATTTGAGATCCATGGGAGTTTCCATCACCAAGCCAGCGGATATTTATGTGGATAACAAGAGTGTGGTACTGAATTCAACCAATCCTGCAAGCACCTTGAATAAGAAATCAATTGCTTTGGCATACCACTTTGTGCGTGAGAACCAAGCAGGAAAGGTTGTCTCTGTAAACCACATCAGGTCCCAAGATAACTATGCAGACATCCTCACTAAGCCTTTGGGACAGACAGCTTTCCACAGCCTAGTCAACGAATTCATGACCAAGTAAGATAAGTGCAAAAAGAATTACATAAGAAAAACATTTTAACCATGAAACAAGTAATATGTGCCTCAGCCATTCTGTGTTCCCCATTTCTAGAATCCTTACAGCACATATTAAGGAGGGAACAACACAGAACAAGGTTGTTAAGTAATAAGAAACAGAAACTGCGCATAAGAAACAGAAGAAGATGCGCATAAGAAACAGAAAGGCACTGCGCAACAGTATCGCGCATAGAAAGAGACCGCGCAACAGTATCGCGCGGCGCGCCCAGAGGTGCGCAAGATAAAGCAGTATCCAAAGAACACAGTTGAAGTACATAACTGAAGAAGATAAAGAATCGAGCAACATACAATTATCGAGAGTTATCATGGAAAGAGAGAGAAAACACATGATTCGATAGATAGAACACTAAGCTCATAATTTCCAGTTATTACTTGTTACAAATAATAAAATCCGATGAATGCATTTTCAGCTAGTGTACCGGTAATTTGCTGCGGCACTGATGAAAGTGCACTTTTTCCACTTTTTGCACTTTTTACCGAAACAGAAACGGAAACAGTAGGAAACGGAAACGGAAACGGAAACGGAAATGGAAATGGAAACGGAAACGGAAACGGAAACGGAAACGGAAACGGAAACGGAAACAGAAACGGAAACAGAAATCAGAACGAGAACGAAAATGAGAATAAAAATGAGAATGAAAATGAGAATGAAAATGAGAATGAAAATGAGAATGAAAATGAGAATGAAAATGAGAATGAAAATGAGAATGAAAATGAGAATGAGAATGAGAATGAAAATGAGAATGAAAATGAGAATGAAAATGAGAATGAAAATGAGAATGAAAATGAGAATGAAAATGAGAATGAAAATGAGAATGAAAATGAGAATGAAAATGAGAATGAGAATGAGAATGAAAATGAGAATGAAAATGAGAATGAAAATGAGAATGAAAATGAGAATGAAAATGAGAATGAAAATGAGAATGAAAATGAGAATGAAAATGAGAATGAAAATGAGAATGAAAATGAGAATGAGAATGAGAATGAAAATGAGAATGAGAATGAAAATGAGAATGAAAATGAGAATGAAAATGAGAATGAAAATGAGAATGAAAATGAGAATGAAAATGAGAATGAAAATGAGAATGAAAATGAGAATGAAAATGAGAATGAAAATGAGAATGAAAATGAGAATGAGAATGAGAATGAGAATGAGAATGAGAATGAGAATGAGAATGAGAATGAGAATGAGAATGAAAATGAAAATGAAAATGAAAATGAAAATGAAAATGAGAATGAGAATGAGAATGAGAATGAGAATGAGAATGAAAACGAAAACGAAAACGAAAACGAAAACGAAAACAAAATCCAAAATGAGAAGGAGAACGAGAACGAGAATGATAACAAGAATGATAAGGAGAATGATAACAAGAATGATAATGAGAATGACAACAAAAACGAAAACAAAAACGAAAAAGGAAGACAAAGGCAAAGGCAAAGCGAAGACAGAGACAGAAATGATGGAAACGGAAACAATGATGGAGACAGAGACAAAGACGAAGACAAAAACATAATCCTGTTGGAATCTGTGTCATGTTGGAATATGTTCTAAGGTGGAATCTGTTTCGTGTTGGAGTCTGTTTTGTATTGGAGTCTGTTTCGTGTTGGAGTCTGTTTCGTGTTGGATTCTGTTTTGTGTTGGAATCTGTTTCATGTTGGAATCTGTTTCATGTTGGAATCTGTTTCATGTTGAAATCTGTTTCATGTTGAAATCTGTTTCATGTTGAAATCTGTTTCATGTTGAAATCTGTTTCATGTTGAAATCTGTTTCATGTTGAAATCTGTTTCGTGTTGAAATCTGTTTAGTGTTGGAATATATGTTGAGCTGGAATCTGTTTGAATTCAAATCTGTTTACATTGAAATCTATTTTGTGTTGGAATCTGTTTCGTGTTGAAATCTGTTTCGTGTTGGAATCTATTTCATGTTGAAATCTGTTCGAATTGAGATCTGTTTTTTGTTGGAATCTGTTTCTTGTTGAACTCTATTTAATGTTTGAATCTGTTTTGTGTTGAAATCTATTTTGTGTTCGAGTCTGTTTTGTGTTGAAGTATGTTTGATGATGGAATCTATTTCATAATAATAATATACTTATTTAAGTAGGAAAATCCACCGAAGGTGGTTAAAAGCTACTCAGTCTGTAACCAGACTTTATCGTCGCCTCAATCGAAGAGAGGTTAGGCCCCAAGTTGTAGAACGACACGCCGCCTCAACCATGGGGGATTTAGGCCCCAGGTTGTAAAGACGACTATTTGGCAAACGAACCTTGGTAAGAGACAGGAAAAAAAACAAACCAGTCCAGAGCACAACAGACACTGCTGTTGCAAAGCGTACAGGTGACGGGGTAACAAGAACGTGAAAGGGAAAAACACGAGCAAAACTGTCCCTGGAATGCCGAACAAGAATATGAAAGGGAAAAACACAAGCAAAACTGTCCCTTGAATGCTGCTGTACAGCATCAGTAACGCTAGAAGTGGTCAGCTAACACAAGCAAAACCCTTCCTCAGATACATAGTATCAGTAATGCAAGTGGTCAGCTGACGCAAGCGAAACTGGTCTCTGCATGCTGTATTGCAGCATCAGTAATGCGAGTGCCCCAAACACATTCCTTACCACTGTATGGTACATATAGTACGGAGCCTACTACCAAATTCCTAACAGCTGTCCTTCTGTTCGAACTTCGTAGCACAAAACACGTAGAGGCAGTGGAGCCTACTACCAAATTCAAATTCGTAACAGCTGGCCTTCTGTTCGAACTTGAACTTGCTCTCCTGTAGTAGCTTGGAAACACGGCCTTTAAGTGATAACACTTATGAACCATCAGGGCTGTAGGCTTGAAAACAGGTCTCGGCTGTACTGTGGATTGGAGGGGTATATGTTGGTGGTGAAGCGTTAAGTAACATGTACTTAGCAGCTTTGGGGCTTGGGTCAGAAAAACAGTAGGTCCAAGATTGAAAACAATTATGGTCCAGCAGGGCAGTAGACTTGAAAACAGATGACAGTTGAAGTGTGCACCTGAGATGGTTATGTAGGTAGAAGAGCCTTAAGCAAACTGTACTTAGCGGCTTTGGGGCTTGGGTAAGAAGACAATAGGACCTTGTGTGTTGATATTCGCTCGTCAGCGATCTTCGGGGAAATTAATCGTAGATATAAACTATTTCATACTGGTCTGTAAATAAGGGGAAGCCTTAACAATAACAATACGTAAAGTCCTGGCAAATCGTGAGTCTACAGTGGACTGTTCAAGGTCTATTGCATACGCTCAAGCAATACAAAGCACTTCCCTAGAGATACATCGGAATCGATCGAAAGGAGGGCATGATAGGTGTGTTTATTTTAGAGTATAAAGAAAAGAGTGAATAAAAGGGAGCTGAGCCAAAGCGCTCAGCTCTGTATCGTGTATCGTGACATCGATTCGCTAACTCGCTAACTCGTATAATAACAGAACTCCTGTAGCTCTGGTACTGTATCCTACGAGTAGCGTACCGTATCGGAGTATCGTAGGTATCTCCGATTAATTAGACCGAATCGTGTGCTAGCGCGTTGGGTAACTGTTTGGGCCGGGTATGCGGTCATGGTATATATTATACACCAATGACCCGACCCCGGTGGTAGCATAGTATCTTAGCATGATATTATGGTATGTAGCACCATCAGTATCTCGTAGCATTAGCAACCCTAACCCTGTAGCATTTAGCTACACCCTGAAAAGGTGCTTTACTCGGGGTACGTACAATTGTTACAAATCGTACGCGGCGACCCTAGTAAACTCTGCTAGCAATACTAGACAGGATAGGTCTGCTGCTAAGCCTGCTGCTAAGCCTGCTGCTAAGCCTGTTGCTAAGCCTGTTGCTAAGCCTGTATGCTACCAATTAGCACACAGCCTAGCACTCAACTCAGCACCTGTTAGTCAGCTACTGGATGTTGCTGTCTGTAGACCCAGTAGCCCTTCTACACAGGAGCCTTAGCACAGATCATAGCACCACCTTGAATATCTTCATAGTCCCTGTGATTCATGCCAGTAGTCCTGTAATGAGCAACTGAGCAACTATACCAGTCCCCGGGAACAGATACCCCCAGGGGGACACCAATACTCTTGCTTGTTGTACCAGGACACTTGGATGGATCATAACAGAATTCAGGGATGCTTCCATATAACTTGTCAGAGATCAAACTGCACCAAATATTGCAGTTCTTCTATCAGAGGCCCGGCTGATTCGTAGTAAAAAAAAAGGGGGTCGGACCGGAGGGCGTTTTGCCCTTGGTTCCATTCCTTGACACGAACAAGGAGATCAATCAGCCTATTGTCTTTCAAGTTTATAGTCCCCGGAACCGGTGTACCGGAGACTCCCAAATATAACATAGGACATAAGGATCAGGTCGGGTCGAAGTCCGTTGCAACCAAATAATCCATAATCGGAATCGGGGTCGAAATCTGCTGCGTTTCGAAAGAGATTGTGGCATTTGGTTGCATCGTTGCGTTCGAAAGACTGTGGCATTCGGTTGCATCGTTGCGTTCGAGCCATTCGTAATCGAAATCGTAATCCACTACGAGCAAAGAACTCGTAATCGAAATCGAAGCGTCCGAAGTTCGAAATCGAAACGATCGAAGAACTCGTAATCGAAATCCGAATTAACGGCTTCCGAAAATCGAAATCGTTTGTTTCTGAAAATCGAAATCAAAAATCTTCTGCGTCCAAGCTGCTTGTCAGGGGGTCGAAGTGCCTCAAATAATGCAGCTAAGCAGCACTTCTTACCACATGCATCGAGCGCAGTGTTCTTTCAGAGCTGGACCATTCAGTAGCTTGGTGAATAAGTCAGCAATGTTGGTTTCACCAGGCTCCTTTGCGATTCGGATTGTTCCAGCAGCAATAGACTCGCGCGCCTTGTGGTAGGCAACACTGTTGTGCTTCTTGTTGCATGGACTCTCCGGTCTGGTGGTATTTTTAACAACAGATTCATTGTCACAGTACACATTCGTAGGACCTTCAATAGGAACCCCCATCATCCGGAGCTTGTATCTGAGCCCTTCAATCAGTTCAATGGCAATCCGCAATGCCACTATCTCAGAACCAAAGGTTGACGTCTCCACAGTGGTCTGGCGTTTGCTGAACCACAGGATGGGGGCTCTGTTTACAAAGATGATAATTCCGGTATGGGATCTTCTTGTTGCTTTGCATCTGGCGTGATCCGCATCGACGAAACAGCTCATGATAACTGCTTTTCCAAGGGGTTCAGGAGCATCCGGTGGCAATACCTCCTTGGCATCTGGATAGAACTCACCCCAATCACAGTCGGGGAATCTGGACTCGTCCACTTCAGGCCGGGTCTCATCAAACACCAACTTGGATCGGGCATGCGCCTTGAGATAGGCAAACATGTGCAATACTTGGTTCAAATGCCCTGTTCTTGCTTGCGCTAGATACCTAGACATAAGGGATACAGGCATGACCAAATCCAGTCTCCCAAGTTCGCACAACCATCTCAAGACACCAATCAGGCCCTGGTAGTAGTTCTGCTTGCTTGGATCCAGTTCGGTGGTAACATCAACTTCAGGTCAATAATCGGATGTCAACGGGGTTGACACCTTGTTCGGAAGATACTTGTAACCATATTGCTCGGTGCCAAGCTCCTTTTCTACCGCGTCGATGGCTTTCTTAGCATATTTCTCGGAGGACATCGCCCACTTGGGGATTGGATCGTCTTTAACCACATGCGAGTGAACATCAGCGCCCAAATACAAGGTTGGAACTTCTATAGTCCCGTCCTTCAGCGTGAAGCGCTGCTCGATACTTTCCAACTGCCGTCGTGGGTCTTCACTGCAACAGATGATATCGTTGACGTATGCAATCAAGTAAGCCCAGTACCTAGAGCCATCCTTTCGCGTCTCCACCCGCATATGAACATCAGGATCAGCTTTACAGGGTTGGTATCCTAGCGTTCGTAGGTGCTTGGTTAAATAGGATCGGAACGACGCGCCTGCAACAGGAAGTCCATACAGTGCTCGAACGATCTTACATACCTGACCTACCAAGTGCGGGGGAAAACCATCTTCAGCTCGTGCAACCAAATAATACTTCTTCTTTATCGGCGCTGTAAGGTAGGCGTTCTGGATGTCCGCAGACAGTACGTCCAAATTGTTCAGGGCTGCCAACAGGAAGAAGATACGGACTGAATCTCTGCTTGGTACACTGCTGAAGGTATGTTCCTTAGCTGTTGCTTGTACCTTATGGCCATCGGCGACAAGCCGTGCTTTCCGCGTCATGGACCCCAACTTCACATCAAAGATCATGTGCGTCGTGATCTTGCTGAATCCTTCGGCCTTGAGACCTTCGACGGTGTAGCTGGGGTCAAACTCGAATGCCATCTCGTTGTTTCTCATCTCCTTCGCAATCGCCTTCTCCCAATAGTCCGTTCCCGTCTTTCGGTCGATGGCGAGAGCTTCAGGGATAGAATGTGGTAACTCCACTCCAAACTTGTGCGTTCTATCCCAGTACTTGTTTCGCTTGGTGGCCTTGAGGATTCGCTTCTTCCTTCGTAGTACATGGTGAATCCACCATCGGAATGCTGGCTGCTCTGAAATCTTGGCGGATATGGCATACTCAGCAGTTTGCACAGGAAAGGACTCTTTCAGATCGCTCAACTTACACCAGGATTCGGTTCCGTCTTTCCAACTGACGAGCAATCGCCATCCTTTTGTGGTACGCTTGGGGACTTTACGACCATACTTGTTGACGATCGTCGCATCTTGCTTCCTGACGGCGGATCCGTCCTTCTCGTGATCGATAATCTCGTCCAGTAGAGAAAACATGCGTCCGTTGTCGTCGATCTCGCTGTACATACTCTCAGCAACGATATTGGCGGTATACTGCTCGACGGAACCATCTGGAAACTGCAGATCATACATTCTGGTATCAAGGATAGGGTTATCATTCCTCTTGCCAATCGGATTGCCATTAAGACCAGCAGAACGGTTCTTCACAACACACCGTAATCGTTCGTCGCCCTTCTGGATCATGACATTGTTACCAATATACTCATCATAGTCATCCCCATCAGGTATGAGATCGTCAATATCAGGAATGGAAGCTTCAGGTTCGGCGAGCTCCCACCTTTCTTGGTGACCTTCAAATAACTCAGCAGGGGGATCAGGGTACGTATCTTGGAACTTTGCGTCGTTATCCTCCACTTTGTCCCCGATCTTGGATTCAACTGCTTGGTCAAATGAGTCCATATAGCGCTTGACGTCATGGGAACGTCATTCTTCTTCAGTGACAGCACGGACTGTGTTAGTGCTCACCGGCATGGCTGCCTCGTTCAGGATCCAGTGGCAGTCCCCGCCTCCGAATCGGTCACCGCACGGGCTGAGCCACCGTCCCAGTTTTTCGGTACCATCAGAGAGATCAACCCAATAGACGAAATCATACCATTCATGGGCTTGGTACAGAGATATATCAGGCATGTACCCATGTACAATTTCAAACGGCGTTCGGCCCATCGTCATAGGATTTGCCGTGCGTTGGCGGATTGCAGCAACGAGCTCTCTGCAGAAAGCCCACAGGCGCTTGGGGGATCGTTTCCGGGCCGTCTTCTTGCGTATACTTCTGCTGATATGGCCGATGCTGAGCTCCGCGCGGTTCTGGAAGGGACATCTTGGCTGGATAAAGGTCTGGTGGATATGGTTCTTGCTGACAACCTTATTCCATGGAGTCTTGTAAGTCCCAGGGGCTCCTTGCTCTCGAGCGCCATCGGATATCAAATGCTCGGGGATGCCGACGTCGTGGATGAAAATCTTCAGTCCTTCATACGCTTGCTTCTTGCCCTGTATAGGTATGAACTCATCATAGCCCTTACCATTACTGAAAACTTGGGCGGCTGAATCTTGTCGCATGATGCTCGGGACCTTTGCCATCCAGGTGTCGGTATACCATTTGCCAGCCGCGATGCGCTTGTTTCTGAAGCTCTGCGTTGGCAATCGGCGGACAAGGGGATGCATAGGGTTGCGGAACCCTTTCTGCGTCGTGACTCAAAGAGTGTCCGCAGCCTTTCTCGGGGACACATCCCAGATCTTGGACAGACGGTCGGAGTCAATCTTGCAGTAGCGTTCGGTGTCAATCGTCGGGCCCCACTTGGCACGTCTGGAGATGGTGTCGAGCTCGGGATCGACAGGGTCGACTGCATCGTCGTCCCATCGAACATGCTTGTAAACGGCAGACAGGCAGATGGGGGAATCCCTGCAATGAGGATCCAATTCGAAGCGCTCGCGTCCATCGGTGTAGGCGCGCTCGTACAACGGGGTATGCATGGCGTTGATTGTAAGACTTGGTACTGTTGCATCCTCGTCTACATCATCGTCCCCGCAAGTCTTCAATGAATCGCCCGAAAAGAGAGAAGAAAGCCATGCATCCAGACGAGAGTCAGATGCGATCGCACATGGGGTCAGATCACGGCGGGTACAGAGTTGCTGAAGGCTCCGCAGCTTGTACTTCTCATAGCAATCATGGTGTGGCAGGATCAGCTCGTCGCTCCGAAGAGGATTGTCGTACAAATGGGGACTGAAGTTGGACCGTGTTTCGACGGGCTCCATCTTACGCTTGTTGGACTTCTTGGACTGCTTCGTGGTCGTCTCGGCAGGCGCGATGGGCGTCGGCGTTGCCATAGGCGGCGCCGCGCGAAGGACAGACAGCGTAGGATTCAACGGATGAGATCCGTCGATGGCTTCTTCGGCTTGCTCGAACTTCTTGCTCTTCGGATCCCAAGGGAAGTCTCGGGTAGCAACGACATGATCGCATGTAGCCATCTCATGCTTGGTTGGCTTGCGGGAAGGGAAATAGGACACGACCCCATCAAGCAGGAGCTTGATGTCGAGGGTGTGGCCCGCATGGGGATCTTCAGGGTCGGTATTGTCAATATGGATGGAGTGACTGGAATGTTCATCATACTGACGGGGCGCCTCACTGACACGATTGGGATGGCAGTCCCGTATCTGATTCGGACAAATCAAGCTGTGGGACAACTTGTCGCCAAAATACAGTGCTTCGTGGAAATAAATCAACCAAACTTTCCCGTCGGTATCTGTGTAGGCCGTAACACAGGTCCCAATAGGAATGTTCTTGATAGGCTTGAGCTCAGGCGAAAAAGGATGAACATCGACGTGACTGACGACTTGGTCTTCAAGCAAGATCATGTTGGAACCGGCGGCAGTCGTATCAGCGTGGCTGTCCAGCTCGCATTGCCCCTCAGGACTGGGTGGGGGGCGCGCGCGCGGCAAATCCATCTGGTACAACAGCCGGCCAACCTTACTTAATTTCGGGCACCGGCCGTCGGTTCAGTTCTTGGGGGTCTGTCCTTGGTTCGAGCCGTTGCCCTTCTTCTTGCCCTTTCTGCGCCCCTTGGGCCCAAAACTGTTCCCTGCGCCTTGGGTTGCATTCGCGTTCGCGGAGGCAGTAGGCGTGGTAGAACTAGTGGACTGAATAGTTCGAGCTTTCTTCTGCTGGCGGAGGTCGTACAACTGCTTTTGTTGTTCCTTGGAGAAGGTCTTGTAGACTTCATGGGGATACTGCTTGTCCTCAATCTTGCCGCTGTACGATCCGCCCTTGTTGCTTCCTTGGTTGCCACCACCACCACCTTGGTGTACAGAGGAGATACTTCGCGCTCGCTTGGTTGAAACCGCACCCATCTTGCGTATGCCAAGGCACCTCTTGAAGTACGAGACGCACTCGTTGAAGTCCTTGGTGTACTTGTCGGTTTCAAAGATCTGGATCTTGGGGTTCTCAAACCGATCGTCTTGGATGCTGTGGATGAAACGCATGGTGAAGTCCTCTTCGTCGGGCAACTTGTCGTGGTTGGAGAGCGTAGTCTGGAAATTCAACCAAGTTCTGCAGTGCTTCTCAAAGTCGTATGTTCGAGATTCCCCTGTGTAGCGGGAGGTGTACATGCCGGTACGGACCTTGTCAAGAATAGCCGCGACGTTGGTTGCGGAGAAGGCATTCTCGTAGAGATTTAGGAAAGCCGCTCGGGCGTTCCCAGTCGGATTCTTCGCGTCTTTGTACCTTCGAGTGTAGGCCCAGGCAGGGCCATCACGAACTGCGTTGCAGAGCAACACCCAAACGTCATGGTTGTCAGTGACGAACTGCGGGCCTTCAAGCGTGGCGCATCGAACATTGTAATCCATCCAGTTGGAAAAAATTCCGTCCTTTCCAACAGTGGCGGATCGCTCTGCTGCAGTCACCGTCTCTTGCTCCTTCGGACGGATGACGTATGATAGGGGGAACCCTTGTTCATTGTACTGAAAGCGGAGGAACTGACGAAAGCTTTCTTCCCACTGACGGAAGTTGTCAAGGTTGACGAGCTTCGGTGGAGTAATGGATGCTGAGGCGGCCTCCTTGTCAGCGGTCTGCATTTCATGTAGGCGTTGGCGAGTTCGGTCGGCTGCGAGGGGATCACTAAGCCAGGTATGGGCTGTAGGCTTGATACCAATGAGAGGTTGGTAGCGGATCCACTCCGAAAGAAGCTGAAAGGATTGTCTGAAGGATAGTCCGATGAATACTTGTTCATGGTAGGGGCACATCGGATGACAACCCCCATTGAAGTCACGGAGGTACTTGGGGAGTTCCTTGGCAGAGAGCTGTTGGATCGCCTTGATGCTGTTGAGGCCGTTCCGGAATAGTTCATCCGCTGTATCACTGTTGCTGAAACCAGAGAGGATCTCGTGGAGGTCTAACTCCCTTGAGCTGAGCTTTGCTCCATTCTTGTATCCAGAGATTCCACCATTCGCTTGGGCTGTGGCATGGGCTTGGAGGACTTCAGGACTAGCTCCTGTAGGGGCGGCGACAGGAGCAGGAGCAGGAGCAAGAGCTGGAGCACGAGCGGCGGCGGCAGCAGCAGCAGCAGCGGCTTCAGCAGCCATTCGAGCTGCGTTCTCAGCAGCCACGCGGGCTGCGTTCTCAGCAGCCACTCGGGCTGCATTCTCATTGCGCATTGCTCTGAGTTCTTGAACAGCAGCAAGTAGGATCATCTCAGATCGGGGTTGGATGTCAAGGTTGGGTTCTTGTTGGACTCTGGAGGCTCCAAACGCAGCAGGGACAGCAGGAGCAACAGGAGGGACTCCAGGCGCTCCGGAAGGGGGAACACCGGATCCATCGGCTCCAGCTCCAGGCGGGGGAGCGTCGGCTCCGGCTCCGGGGACAGCTCCAGGCGGTGGAGCGTCGGCTCCGGGGACAGCTCCTCCACCATCTCCAGGGGCATCTCCAGCAGCGCCGGCTCCGGCGGCGGCTGCAGCGATTTGTCTTCTGGTTTGCTTGGCCATGGTTGTCTTGCTTTGATTACCTAATTTGCTTCAGTTTCTGAACCAAATTCTTTTGTGGTGGGGACTGTCTCCATCCAAGTTGTCGATCGAAGGTTCTGTATCGTCGTCAACCAAAAGAAAAAAAAGGAGGGGGGCTACGTGTCGATTCCGCGTTGCCGTCATTGGAAAAGAAGAACATCCGAATCGATGGTCGGTGTCGATCGATGCGTATTGGCAGTGGGTTACGTCGGTTGTCTGCGCCGACGATGGTTGGTTACGACCAAAAGAGAAGAATTCTATCGGTCTTTCTGCTCTGCTCTGGACCAATCGATTTGATTCTGAGATATGACAGATCTCAGGGTTCTTGGCTTGTCTGATTCCAAATTCCCTTGGCTAAAATCAAAATCGATGGTATAGCAGGTTCGAGGTTGTCTGCGCCTCGTTGAGGTTGTCTGCGCCTCATTTATGGATGGTCCTGACGTCATGTCCTTGTCCGCTGGACATTGTTCTCACTGGAAAGCGCGTGGTGGTCTGTCTCCACGAAAGCCTTCTCTTTTTCCAGTGTGGCTCCATCCGTTGGCAAACGTCCCCTTGAATCCTGTAAAATAACAGGGAATCATGGACGTTGCTTTCTCCACGTCCGTCTTGCTCCTTCCCCACCGGACTGAGCCTCCATGGAGCCACCATGATGCTCATCTACTGTATAAACAGGCCCCAGAGGTGGATGTGTGGGCTCCGGTCGTTTCGCGGGTCTAGGGAAGGGCTCCCCATTAACATCAGGGATCTCGCGATGTCAGCTACTGGTCCAGTTACAGCTGAGGTGGTTTTACATCCAAGTGAAGGCATGGATGCCAGTGGTGATCAGCCAGCTGGGTTTCATCACGCGCTCTAGCCGGCGTCCCGGTTCGTAGTAGTGGGTCGAGCCGTGGGTCTGATAAACTGTGTTGATATTCGCTCGTCAGCGATCTTCGGGGAAATTAATCGTAGATATAAACTATTTCATACTGGTCTGTAAATAAGGGGAAGCCTTAACAATAACAATACGTAAAGTCCTGGCAAATCGTGAGTCTACAGTGGACTGTTCAAGGTCTATTGCATACGCTCAAGCAATACAAAGCACTTCCCTAGAGATACATCGGAATCGATCGAAAGGAGGGCATGATAGGTGTGTTTATTTTAGAGTATAAAGAAAAGAGTGAATAAAAGGGAGCTGAGCCAAAGCGCTCAGCTCTGTATCGTGTATCGTGACATCGATTCGCTAACTCGCTAACTCGTATAATAACAGAACTCCTGTAGCTCTGGTACTGTATCCTACGAGTAGCGTACCGTATCGGAGTATCGTAGGTATCTCCGATTAATTAGACCGAATCGTGTGCTAGCGCGTTGGGTAACTGTTTGGGCCGGGTATGCGGTCATGGTATATATTATACACCAATGATCCGACCCCGGTGGTAGCATAGTATCTTAGCATGATATTATGGTATGTAGCACCATCAGTATCTCGTAGCATTAGCAACCCTAACCCTGTAGCATTTAGCTACACCCTGAAAAGGTGCTTTACTCGGGGTACGTACAATTGTTACAAATCGTACGCGGCGACCCTAGTAAACTCTGCTAGCAATACTAGACAGGATAGGTCTGCTGCTAAGCCTGCTGCTAAGCCTGCTGCTAAGCCTGTTGCTAAGCCTGTTGCTAAGCCTGTTGCTAAGCCTGTTGCTAAGCCTGTTGCTAAGCCTGTTGCTAAGCCTGTTGCTAAGCCTGTTGCTAAGCCTGTATGCTACCAATTAGCACACAGCCTAGCACTCAACTCAGCACCTGTTAGTCAGCTACTGGATGTTGCTGTCTGTAGACCCAGTAGCCCTTCTACACAGGAGCCTTAGCACAGATCATAGCACCACCTTGAATATCTTCATACTTGAGCGAAAACACTTATGGTCCATCAGGGCAGTAGACTTGAAAACAGATGACAGTTGAAGAATGCATCTGAGAGGTATATGTAGGTAGAAGAGCCTTAAGCAAACTGTACTTAGTGGCTTTGGGGCTTGGGTAAGAAGACAGTAGGACCTTGAGCGAAAACACTTATGGTCCATCAGGGCAGTAGACTTGAAAACAGATGACATTTATACTGTACACCTGAGAGGGTTATGTAGGTGGTGGAGCCTTAAGCGAACTGTACTTAGTGGCTTTGGGGCTTGGGTCAAAAAATAGTAGGACCATAAGCGAAAAACTTATGGTCCAGCAGGGCAGTAGACTTGAAAACAGATGACATTTATACTGTACACCTGAGAGGGTTATGTAGGTGGTGGAGCCTTAAGCAAACTGTACTTAGTGGCTGTGGGGCTTGGGTCAAAAAACAGTAGGACCATAAGCAAAACACATATGGTCCAGCAGGGCAATGGACTTGAAAACAGATGACAGCTGGAATTTCTTGTAGAAATATTCCTACAGTGGAAGGGGCTGTTCGTGAACTACACCTTGAAAAGACTTAGGCGACTTAGCAAGGAACCTTGAAGAATGTAGAACGTTAAGTGGGAATCACTTAGGAAGCTTGGAAACAATGTAGAACATTAAGTATAAGATATACTTAAGGGCCTTGAGGATGGAGCTTGGAAACAGATCGAAGCAGTAACCTTACGTAAGACGGCAACAGTATTATTTTTGAATTGCTGTAGAATTGGTACTGGAGGTGCTGTAGAAAATTATGTGTCGGTTTGCTGCTGCTGCTGCTGTTGCTGAATTGAATCGACCGAGGACCATGGTGAAGGCAACCAAAGCAACTGAACAAAGCAGCAAGCAACTGAACTTATAGCAGAAACGAAGAGCGGAGGTCTTGGTTAATACATATAGGTCCTGGTATTGTGATTGGGGGTGTAGAAGGGAGCGAGATATCGCATGGTAAATGAGTGTAGAAATCTATGTATTTTTAGTACTGGAACATTGGAACGTCGGACAAAATGCGCTTCGCGCAAATTGTGGGTATCCGGTCATGGTACATATTATACACCAATGACCCGATCCCGGCGGTAGCATAGTATCTTAGCATGGTATCATGGTAGGTTAGCATCTTTCAGTATCTCGTAGCATTAGCAACCCTAACCCTGTAGCATTTAGCTACACCATAACAGGTGCTTTACTCGGGGTACGTACGATTGGTACAAATCGTACATCCATACTAAGCAGGATATAGGTCTGTTGCGAAGCCTGCTGCTAAGCCTGCTGCTAAGCCTGTTGCTAAGCCTGTTGCTAAGCCTGTATGCTACCAATTAGCACACAGCTCAGCACTCAGCTCAGCACCTGTTAGTCAGCTACTGGGTGCTGCTGCCTGTAGCCCCAGTACACTCTCCTACACATGAGCCTTTAGCACAGTCCATAGCACCATGAATATCTTCATAGTCCCCGTGATTCATGCCAGTAATCCTGTACTGAGCAACTATACCAGTCCCCGGAAACAGATACTCCTAGGGGAACACCAATACGCTTGCTTGTTGTACCAGGACACTTGGATGGATCATAACAGATTCAGGGATGCTTCCATATAACTTGTCAGAGATCAAACTGCATCAAATATTGCAGTTCCCTATCAGAGGCCCGGCCAATTTATGGTAGAAAAAAAAGGGGTGTGGACCGGAGGACATTTTGCCCTTGGTCCGATTCCTTAACACATATAAGGACATATCAATCGGCCTATTGTCTTTCACGTTTATAGTCCCCGGAACCGGTGTACTGGAGACTCCCAACATATAACACAAGATAAGGTCGGATCGAAATTGAGGCCGCGTCCAAAAAGGTTGCAATCGAAATCGGAATCGAAATCCGTGGCGTCCGAAGAATTTGTTGCTTCCGAAACATCGCGTCCGAAACATTGCGTAATCGAAACCAAATCCGTAATCGAAAGAATAACTCGTAATCGAATCGAAATCTGCTGTCGACTGCGATCCGAAAAACTTGAAATCGACTGCTTCCGAAAAACTTGAAATTGACTGCTTCCGAAAATCGAAATCAAAATTGGCTGGTTCCGAAAATCAAAATCGTTGCGTCCGAGCTGCTTGTCAGGGACCAAAGGTATCCCAAATAATGCAGCTAACAGCTCCTACCACATGCAGCGCTCACAGTGGCTCTTCAACATGGGACCATTCAGCAGCTTGGTGAACAAGTCAGCAATATTGGTCTCGCCAGGCTCCTTTGCAATTCGAATTGTCCCAGCAGCAATAGACTCGCGTGCCTTGTGGTAAGCAACGCTGTTATGTTTCTTGTTGCAAGGGCTCTCTGGTCTGGTTGTGTTCTTAACAACAGACTCGTTGTCACAATACACATTGGTAGGGCCTTCAATAGGAACGCCCATCATCCGGAGCTTGTATCTGAGTCCTTCAATCAGTTCAATGGCAATTCGAAGCGCAACAATCTCAGATCCAAAGGTTGAAGTCTCGACAGTGGTCTGGCGTTTGCTGAATCACAGGATGGGGGCCCTGTTCAGGAATATAATAATTCCTGTATGGGATCTTCTTGTTGCTTTGCATCCGGCATGATCCGCATCAACAAAACAGCTCATGATAACTGCTTTCCCAAGGGGTTCAGGAGCATCCGGCGACAACACCTCCTTGGCATCTGGATAAAACTCGCTCCAGTCGCAGTTGGGGAATCTAGACTCATCCACTTCAGGACGCGTCTCGTCAAATACTAACTTGGATCGTGCATGCGCCTTGAGATAAGCGAACATGTGCAATACTTGATTCAAATGCCCTGTTCTTGCTTGGGCTAGGTACCTGGACATAAGAGATACAGGCATGACCAAATCCAGTCTTCCAAGTTCGCACAACCACCTCAAGACACCAATCAGGCCCTGGTAGTAGTTCTGCTTGCTTGGATCCAATTCGGTGGTTACATCAACTTCTGGACGATAATCTGATGTCAACGGGGTCGACACCTTGTTCGGAAGGTACTTGTAACCGTACTGCTTGGTGCCAAGCTCCTTTCCTACCGCGTCGATGGCTTTCTTGGCATATTTCTTGGAGGACATCGCCCACTTGGGGATTGGGTCGTCTTTAACCACATGCGAATGAATATCAGCGCCCAAATACAAGGTTGGAACTTCTATAGTCCCGTCCTTTAACGTGAAGCGCTGCTCGATACTTTCCAACTGCCGTCGTGGGTCCTCACTGCAACAGATAATATCGTCGACGTATGCAATCAAGTAAGCCCAGTACCTAGAACCGTCCTTCCGCGTCTCCACTCGCATATGAACATCAGGATCAGCTTTACAGGGTTGATATCCTAGCGTTCGTAGGTGCTTGGTTAAATAGGATCGGAACGATGCGCCTGCAACAGGAAGTCCATACAGTGCTCGAACGATCTTACATACCTGACCTACCAAGTACGGGGGAAAACCATCTTCAGCTCGTGCAACTAAATAATACTTCTTCTTGATCGGCGCTGTAAGATAGGCGTTCTGGATGTCCGCAGACAGTACGTCCAAATTGTTCAGGGCTGCCAACAGGAAGAAGATACGGACTGAATCTCTGCTTGGTACACTGCTGAAAGTGTGCTCCTTGGCTGTCGCTTGTACCTTATGGCCATCGGCGACTAATCTAGCCTTTCTGGTGAGGGATCCCAACTTGACGTCGAATATCATATGGGTAATGATCTTGCTGAAACCGTCGGCCTTGAGCCCTTCGACGGTGTAGCTTGGATCGAACTCGAACGCCATCTCGTTGTTCCTCATCTCCTTCGCAATCGCCTTCTCCCAATAGTCGGTCCCTGTCTTTCGGTCGATGGCGAGAGCTTCAGGAATAGAATGGGGTAACTCAACTCCAAACTTGTGGGTCCTATCCCAGTACTTGTTTCGCTTGGTGGCCTTGAGGATTCGCTTCTTCCTTCGTAGTACATGGTGAATCCACCATCGGAATGCTGGCTGATCTGAAATCTTGGCAGATATGGCATATTCTGCGGTCTGCACAGGAAAGGACTCTTTCAGATCGCTCAACTTACACCAGGATTCGGTTCCGTCTTTCCAACTGACGAGCAATCGGCATCCCTTCGTGGTGGGCTTGGGGACTTTGCGACCATACTTGTTGATGATCGTCGCGTCTTGCTTCCTGACGGCGGATCCATCCTTCTCGTGATCGATAATCTCGTCCAGTAGAGAAAACATGCGTCCATCGTCGTCGATCTCGCTGTACATACTCTCAGCAACAATATTGGCGGTGTACTGCTCGACGGAACCATCCGGAAACTGCAGATCATACATTCTGGTATCAAGGATAGGGTTATCATTCCTCTTGCCAATCGGATTGCCATTAAGATCAGCAGTACGACTCTTCACAACACACCATAGTCGTTCGTCGCATTGTTACCAATATACTCATCATAGTCATCCCCATCAGGTATGAGATCGTCAATATCTGGAATGGAAGCTTCCGGCTCGGCGAGCTCCCACCTTTCTTGGTGTCCTTCAAATAACTCCGCAGGGGGATCAGGGTACGTATCTTGGAACTTTGCGTCGTTATCCTCCACTTTGTCCCCGATCTTGGATTCCACTGCTTGGTCAAATGAGTCCATATAGCGCTTGACGTCATGGGAACGCCATTCTTCTTCAGTAACAGCACGGACTGTGTTAGTGCTTACCGGCATGGCTGCCTCGTTCAGAATCCAGTGGCAGTCCCCGCCTCCGAATCGATCACCGCACGGGCCAAGCCACCGTCCCAGTTTTTCAGTCCCATCAGAGAGATCAACCCAATAGACGAAATCATACCATTCATGGGCTTGGTACAGAGATATATCAGGCATGTACCCATGTACAATTTCGAACGGCGTTCGGCCCATCGTCGTAGGATTAGCTGTGCGTTGGCGGATTGCAGCAACAAGCTCCCCACAGAAAGCCCACAGGCGCTTGGGGGATCGCTTCCGGGCCATCTTCTTGCGTATACTTCTGCTGATATGGCCGATGCTGAGCTCCGCGCGGTTCTGGAAGGGACATCTTGGCTGGATAAAGGTCTGGTGGATATGGTTCTTGCTGACAACCTTATTCCATGGAGTCTTGTAAGTCCCAGGGGCTCCTTGCTCTCGAGCGCCATCGGATATCAAATGCTCGGGGATGCCGACATCGTGGATGAAAATCTTCAGTCCCTCATACGCTTGTTTCTTGCCCTGTATAGGTATGAACTCATCATAGCCCTTACCATTACTGAAAACTTGGGCGGCTGAATCTTGTCGCATGATACTTGGGACCTTTGCCATCCAGGTGTCGGTATACCATTTGCCAGCCGCAATGCGCTTGTTTCTGAAGCTCTGCGTTGGCAGACGGCGAACGAGGGGATGTCGTGGATTCCGAAATCCTTTCTGCATCGTGACTCGAAGGGTGTCCGCAGCCCTTCTCGGAGATACATCCCAGATCTTGGACAGACGGTCGGAGTCAATCTTGCAGTAGCGTTCGGTGTCAATCGTCGGGCCCCACTTGGCACGTCTGGAGATGGTGTCGAGCTCGGGATCGACAGGGTCGACTGCATCGTCGTCCCATCGAACATGCTTGTAAACGGATGACAGGCAGACAGGAGAATCCTCTCTACAACGGGGATCCAAGCGCTCGCGTCCATCGGTGTAGGCGCGCTCGTACAACGGGGTATGCATGGCGTTGATTGTAAGACTTGGTACTGCTGCATCCTCGTCTACATCATCGTCCCCGCAAGTCTTCAAGGAATCGCCCGAAAAGAGAGAAGAAAGCCGCGCATCCAAACGGGAGTCAGATGCGATCGCACATGGGGTCAGATCACGGCGGGTACAGAGTTGCTGGAGGCTCCGCAGCTTGTACTTCTCATAGCAATCATGCCGTGGTAGGATCAGCTCGTCGCTCCGAAGAGACTTGTCGTACAACTGGGGACTGAAGTTGGACCGTGTTTCGACGGGCTCCAACTTGTGCTTGTTGGACTTCTTGGACTGCTTGGTCGGCGCGGACGCGATGGGCATCTCCGCGCGAAGGACAGACACCGTAGGATTCAACGGATGAGAGCCGTCAATAGCTTCTTCGGCTTGCTCGAACTTCTTGCTCTTCGGGTCCCAAGGGAAGTCTCGGGTTGCAACAACATGATCGCATGTAGCCATCTCATGCTTGGTTGGCTTGCAGGAAGGGAAATAGGACACGACCCCATCAAGCATAAGCTTGATGTCAAGGACGTGTCCCGCATGGGGATCTTCAGGATCGGTATTGTCAATATGGATGGAGTGACTGGATTTGTGGTCATATTGACGGGGCGCCTCATTGACACGACTGGGATGGCAGTCCCGTATCTGATTCGGACAAATCAAGCTGTGGGACAACTTGTCGCCAAAATACAGTGCTTCGTGGAAATAAATCAACCAAACTTTCCCGTTGGGCACTGTGTAAGCGGTAACACAGGTCCCAATAGGAATGTTCTTGATAGGCTCGAGCTCAGGCGAAAAAGGATGAACATCGACGTGACTGACAACTTGGTCTTCAATCAAGATCATATTGGAACCGGCGGCAGTCGTATCAGCGTGGCTGTCCAACTCGCATTGCCCCTCAGGACTAGGTGGGGGGCGCGCGCGTGGCAGATCCATCTGGTACAGCAGCCGGCCTACCCTACTCAGTTTCGGGCACCGGCCGTTGGTTCAGTTCTTGGGGGTCTGTCCTTGGTTCGAGCCGTTGCCCTTGCTCTTGTTCTTGCCCTTTCTGCGCCCCTTGGGCCCAAAACTGTTCCCTGCGCCTTGGGTCTCGTTCGTGGAGGCAGCAGGCGTGGTATGGTTCGAACTTGTGGACTGAATAGTTCGAGGCTTCTTCTTCTGACGGAGGTCGTACAACTGCTTTCGTTGTTCCTTGGAGAAGGTCTTGTAAACTTCATAGGGATACATCTTGTCCTCAACCTTCCCGCTGTACAATCCGCCCTTGCTGCTTCCTTGATTGCCACCACCTTGGTGTACAGAGGAGATGCTTCACGCTCTCTTGGTCGAAGCTGCACCCATCTTTCGTATGCCAAGGCACTTCTTGAAGAACGAGATGCACTCGTTGAAGTCCTCGATGTACTTGTCACTTTGCAGAATTTGGATCTTGGGATTCTCAAAGCGTTCATCTTGGATGCTGTGGATGAAATTCATGGTGAAGTCTTGCTCGTCGGGCAACTTGTCGTGGTTGATGAGCGTAGTCTGAAAATTCAGCCAAGTCCTGCAGTGCTTCTCAAAATTGTAGGTGCGAGAGTCTCCTGTATATCGGGAGGTGTACATGCCGGTACGGACCTTGTCAAGGATAGCCGCGACGTTAGTTTCAGAGAAGGCGTTCTCGTAGAGAGTTAGGAAAGCGGCTCGGGCGTTCCCAGTCGGATTCTTCGCGTCCTTGTACCTTCGAGTGTAAGCCCAGCCAGGTCCATCACGAATTGCGTTACAGAGCAGCACCCAAACGTCGTGGTTGTCAGTGACAAACTGCGGGCCTTCGAGCGTGGCACACCAAACGTTGTAGTCCATCCAATTGGAAAAAGTCCCGTCCTTCCCAACAGTGGCGGATCTCTGAGCTGCAGTCACCGCCTCTTGCTCCTTCGGACGAATAACATATGATAGAGGGAATCCTTGTTCATTGTACTGGAAGCGGAGGAACTGACGGAAGTTTTCTTCCCACTGACGGAAGTTGTCAAGGTTGGAGAGCTTCGGCGGAGTAGTGGATGCTGGTACTGTCTCCTTGTCGGCGGTCTGCATTTCATGTAGACGCTGGCGCGTTCGGTCGGCTGCAAGGGGATCATTGAGCCAAGTATTGGCTGTAGGCTTGATACCAATGAGTGGTTGGTAGCGGATCCATTCTGAAAGAAGCTTAAAGGACTGTCTGAAGGAAAGTCCGATGAATACTTGTTCATGGTGGGGACACATTGGATGACGGTCTCCATTGTAATCACGGAGGTACTTGGGAAGCTCCTTGGCAGAGAGCTGTTGGATCGCCTGGATGCTGCTTAGGCCGTTCCGGAATAACTCGTCCGCTGTATCGCTGTTGCTGAAACCAGTAAGGATCTTGTGGAGATCTAACTCCTTTGAGCTGAGCTTTGCTCCATTCTTGTACCCAGAGATGCCTCCATTAGCCTGGGCTGTGGCGTGAGCTTGGAGGATATCAGGACTAGCTCCTGCAGGTGCAGGAGCGGCAGCAGGAGCACGAGCACGAGTGGCGGCAGCAGCAGCAGCAGCAGCAGGGCTAGCCCCTGCAGGAGCAGGAGCGACAACAGGAGCAGGAGCACAAGCGGCGGCAGCAGAAGCGTCAGCAGCAATCCGAGCTGCATTCTCGTTGCGCATTGCTCTCAGTTCTTCAGCAACAGCAAGCAGGATCATCTCAGATCATGGTTGGATGTCGAGGTTGGGTTCTTGTTGGATCCTGGAGACTCCAAAGACAGCAGGAGCAACAGGAGGGACTCCTGTAGGTGCTCCAGCAGGGGAGGCTCCAACGACGGCGGCGACAGCAATTCCAGCTGGGGAAGCGCTGGCTCCAGGGACAGCTCCAGTGGCGCTGACTCCATGTGGAGGAGCGCCGGCTCCAGGGACAGCGCCGGCTCCAGGGACTGTAACACTCTAGGGTAGAATTAGATGGAGTGGTACGCGATAGAGGTATTTTAATAAAGAATAATTATAAAATTGTGAATGGTTGAATACTTTACGAGATGGGAATGATTCCTTGAGTATGGGATGAATGAGCGAAGATTATCAGCGAGTCATAAGACTCTCGATATTTATCTTGATACTTGTCAGTATCCCTTGTATATATATATACCAAGCATACATACATGAATATCACATATATTGGAGTACATGCGGGATTCAATAATCATTTAGATACTTTCGTAGGATCGTAACATTAACATGTTACAGGGACAGCTCCAGGAGCGCCGGCTCCAGCGGCGACTCCAGCGGCGACTCCAGTTGGGGGAGTGTCGGCGGCAGCAGCAGCTGCGGCGGCTTGACTTCTGGTTTGCTTGGCCATGATTGTCTTGCTCTGATTAACTAACTTACGTGTCGATTGTTCCGTGTCGACAGTTCCGTGTCGTCAGTGGGTTACGTGTCGACAACCAAAAAGAAAAGAATTCTATTCGGTCTTTCTGCTCTGGTCCAATCGATTCGATTTTGAGATATGACTGATCTCAGGGTTCCCTCTTTTCTTCTTGCTTGGGTCCTGATTCCAACAGGAACATGGAATCGCTGTTGCCAAGTCTTTGAGTTCCCTTGGCTAAAAATCGAAATCGATGGCATGGCAGATTTGAGGTGGTCTGCGCCTCATTATTCTCGTTGGATGGTTCTGACATCATGTCCTTGGTCTGCTGGATATGACTGTTCTCACTGGGATGTCCCTACGTGGCGTTCCGTCTCCACGGAATTCTTTCCCAGTGTGGCTCCATCCGTGGCAAGCAAGCATCCCCTTGAATCCTGTAAAAATAACAGGGAATCATGGACGCTGCTTTCTCCACGTCCTGCTCCTTCCCCACCGGATCAAGCCTCCATGGTGCCACCATGACGCTCATCTACTGTATTTAACAGGCCCCAGAGGTGGATGTGTGGGCTCCGGTCGGTTCGCGTGTCTGGGAAAGGGCTCCCCATTAACATCAGGGATCTCGCGATGTCAGCTACTGGTCCAGTTACAGCTGAGGTTTTACATCCAAGTGTAGGCATGGATGCCAGTGGTGATCAGCCAGCTGGGTTTCTTCACACGCTCTAGCCGGCGTCCCAGTTCGTAGTGGGTCGAGCGGTGGGTCTGATAAACTGCGTTGATATTGCTCGTCAGCAACCTTCATAGAACTTGGTCGGTAGATAAATCGTCTGGTACTGCGTACTGAAAAAATAGGGGAAAGCCCTAACAATAATAACACGTAAAGTCCTGGCAAATCGTGAGTCTACAGTGGACTGTTCAAGGTCTATTGCATACACTTAGGCAATACAAGGCACTTCCCTAGAGGTACATTGGAATCGATCGAAAGGGAGGGCATGATAGGTGTGTTTATTTTAGAAAGAGTGAATAAAGAGAGCTGAGCGCAATTCAGCTCTGTATCGTGATAGCGATCCGCTAACTCGTATAATAACAGAGCTCTGTAGCTCTGGTACTGTATTCTACGGGTAGCGTATCAGAGTATCGTAGCGTAGCTCCGCTTAATTAAATTCAAACGTGTGCTAGCGCGTTGGGTAACTGTCTGGGCCGGGTATCTGGTCATGGTACATATTATACACCAATGACCCGACCCCGGCGGTAGCATAGTATCTTAGCATGGTATCATGGTAGGTTAGCATCTTTCAGTATCTCGTAGCATTAGCAACCCTAACCCTGTAGCATTTAGCTACACCATAACAGGTGCTTTACTCGGGGTACGTACGATTGGTACAAGTCGTACGCGACGGCCCTAGTAACTTCTGCTAGCATCCATACTAAGCAGGATATAGGTCTGTTGCTAAGCCTGCTGCTAAGCCTGCTGCTAAGCCTGCTGCTAAGCCTGCTGCTAAGCCTGCTGCTAAGCCTGCTGCTAAGCCTGCTGCTAAGCCTGCTGCTAAGCCTGCTGCTAAGCCTGCTGCTAAGCCTGTTGCTAAGCCTCCTGCTGCTAAGCCTGTATGCTACCAATTAGCACACAGCTCAGCACTCAGCTCAGCACCTGTTAGTCAGCTACTGGGTGCTGCTGCCTGTAGCCCCAGTACACTCTCCTACACAGGAGCCTTTAGCACAGTCCATAGCACCATGAATATCTTCATATCTATTGAGTTATTCAATGGTGACATCCATGCCATTGGTGATTTTGGAATACCTCTTTTTGAATACTCTTGCCCATGCATAGGATGAGGAATATTCACACTGGAATCACACAAAGATTGGCCACATTCATCCAGATATTTGATTTTACAGTAGTTTCTACTAAATGCTGCGGTACTGGACCAAATATTAATTATTCAGTGGTGACATCCAAACTTTCAATGATTATGGAATACTTCTTTTTGAATAGTCTTGCCCATGCATAGGATGAGGAATATTCACACTGGAATCACACAAAGATTGGCCACATTCATTCAGATATTTGATTTTACAGTAGTTTCTACTAAATGCTGTGGTACTGGGCCAACTACTAATTATTCAGTGGTGACATAAAAACTATTGGTGATTTTTGAATACTTCTTTTTGCATACTCTTGCCCATGGATAGGATGAGGAATATTCACACTGGAATCACACAAAGATTGGCCAGATTCATTCCGATATGTGATTTGATGGTATATTCACTGAGGTAGTACTATTCTTGCTGCTTGTAAGGGTAGTACAGTGATACACTGCTGCTACATACTACTGCAGTGTGTAGGTAGTAGTACTACATAAGAGGTAGTCCAAAATTATGGCGCAGTGGGGCAGGCTCTCTGTGGTTCAGGTGGCGCGCAATACCACCATCAGGTTTCTACTGGTTTCTACTACTATTACTTCAGTACGGTACATACTACTAGTAGTAACTCTACTGCTATCATCATGTAGAAGAAATCAATTCTCAGCAAATAAATGCATGACAGAAAATGCATGTGTCGTAAATCTTACTTCACATAATTTTGGGTCGGAATGGAACAAGAAAGACGGCAACTGAAATATGATGCAAAGGCAACTGAAATGTAATGAGATGGAAATGGTAAGTGAACCACATCAAGGTTGAAGGAGGTATTACTTAATCATGGATTTTGATTGTTGTTCTAAATGTGCATCATTCACTTGCCTGCTTGTTCCTAATAGGGAGGGGACGATCGCAACTGCTGATGAAATAGGATGCAACGGCAAATGAAATATAATGCAACGGTGAGTGAAGCACATCAAGATCTGGGGTATTGATAACAATGGATTTCAATTGTTCTAATTCTGCATTGAGTTGCCTGCTTGCTACTGGACCTTCCGGAACAAAGATAGTTTTCGATGCGCGGACCGCGCGATTTTTTATTGCAGTTAGTCATTTTGAGGGTATCCCCTTAAATTAATTATCTTCCCCCAAAGAAACTCGCATTTTTTGGGATCGAAAAAAGTGCGGATTTTCATGGGACTAAAAAACTCGCATTTATGCTCTAGAAAAAAAACACGTATATACAGCAATAAATGCGAGTTTTCAGCAGAAAAATGCGAGTTTTCAGCACTAAAATGCGAGTTTTCGTTAAAAAATGCGAGTTTTATTTAAAAAATGCGAGTTTTATTTAAAAAATGAGTGTTTTCAACAAAAATTTCAACCAAAAACTCGTAGCATTTAAAAAATAGAGGCGCAACAGCGGAGTCGATTTGTTAAAAAATAGAGGTGCAACGACGCGGGAGTCGATTTGCTAATAGAGGCAAAACAACGGAGTCGATTTTTTGTTGATAGAGGCAAAATGACGGAGTCGATTTGCTAAGAGAGGGGCAACGACGGAGTCGATTTGCTAAGAGGGGCGTCGATAATACAGGGGGGGGGGACAGCAAGTAGCAAGCAGCAGCAACGGAGCAAGCATAATTTTAATTAAGGACCTCTCTTAGCAAATCGACTCCCGCATCGTTGCGCCTCTCTTAGCAAATTGACTCCCCCGTCGAAAAAAATTTTGCAAAGAAAACTCGCACTTTTTTTGTCCGTTGAACCAAACTCGCATTTAATGCGAGTTGAAAAAGAACGTGTTTTTTAGTCCCGTGAAAACTTGCACTTTTTGGTCTCGAAAAAAGTGAAAGAAAAAAGTGCGAGTTTATCCCCCCAAATTGTGTTCCAAAAGGGGGATGTGAGTTGACAAGTTTGACTCAAAAAATTGCGCGATTCGCGCGAAAATATTTACAGTTCCGGAAGGTCCTGATAGGGAAGAGGAATCAACTTTAATGCGACAGGGCAACTGAAAAATGATGCGACGGGGCAACTGACACATAATGCGATCGCAACTCAAATATGATGGGATCGCAACTGACATATAATGCGATCGCAACTCAAATATGATGCGATCCCAACTGAAAAATGATGTGATCCCAGCTCAAATATGATGGGATCGCAACTGAAATATGATGGGAGGCAACTGAAATATGAAATACTATGATGCGATCGCAACTCAAAAATGATACAATCGCAACTCAAATATGATGTAGGAAGTAAATTTGTGTGGTGGGAACAAGAAAAAACGAATTGAGAATAAAATTGTTACTATAAATTCTAATTTTTTTTTTGAAAGATTGACTTCAGTTTTGCATCACAGTATTTCAAAATCACCTAGGGCAGGGTCGCGATTCGTGTGAGGAGAGGGGTCACGATTTCTGGAGTAGTCCATAATTTTTGTGAAGAATTTTTTGAATGTATGCTGGAGTTTCTTGAGGGGTGTGCCAGGAAATAATTTGTGTCGTGTTCAAAAAAAAAGTTTCAGAGTGAATTTTGAGTGAGTTAGAATAAAAAAATTGGGGGAAGGGGGGATTTTTCTGAGAAAAAAAAATTTTTTTGGAAAAAAGCACGAGCAAATTAGAATGTTGTTGATTAATTTGATTAAGTGACTGAAGAAAATATTTGAGTCTTACAAAAAAAAATTGGATCCGGTTCGATTTTTTTCTCTTTTTCTCGAGGTTGTGGTAGTACCCTGGTCGCAATTGGGGTTGCGAATCGCGAGAGGGCTACAAATGGAGCTACATCAAAATGAGCCAGGAATAAATCGCGACCCCCCCCCCAAATAAATTCTTGAGAGGGGTCGCGAAACAGTTTTCGGATGATCTGACCCCCCAAAAGCCTAGAAATGGCCTACAACCTTGTATTAGTAATCGATGACTTTAGACTTGTTCAAAACCTCGTTTTTATTGAATATTCTTGTTTGAAACACTTTAAACCATAATGCAGATATTTGAAATAAAGATTAGAATTGATTTTTGACAGAGTTATTACTATCTGAAGTTAAGGTATTTTAACTAGTGTTTGTTAGTTAAAAACAAACAGAAAGAAAATTTTTTGAGACAGGTTTTGTTAGTTGTGCCACGCATAGGTAATTTTTTTTTTCAGATGTGAATGGAGTTTTTGTACGGGAGCGCGCATCGTGGCACACCCCTTTCTATTATTAAAGGTAAAACGTTGAGTGTGGCATATTTTGGGTAAGGGTTTAGTAAGTAAAGTCGCCGTGACGCCAGTAGAGCCAGTAGCTTTTCTACACTTGCGTCAGCCAGTAGTTTTAGCACTTAAAACTCAATCTGGCTCAATCCTGACACAGCGTCAGTCTGCCAACCATAATTTTGATCGATAGAGGTACGAAATCTCCGAGACGAAATTTCGATCACTTTTTTTTGGCTCTGATTACATGTATTTGCAACAATAGTAATAAAGGCATGTCTCTCTCCGTAACAAATAAACCACTTTCAACTTTAAACCACTAACAACATAAACTACAAGCGCTCGTGCTACTCCTCGCAAGGATACTTCTCTTTCATACCCTCTAGCATTTTGATTTGCTCTGTGGACAGGTGTGCCTTGGCAATCTCCATCTTCTTGTTTGTGATAGCTTTTGCTGAGTCTGCTAACTTTCCAAGATTCTCTGCCATCTTCTTTCCAACCTCTGTGTCTTTGAGTGTGATATCCTCCTGCTGTAATTCCTTCAGTACAGCTTCATCCTCTTCAGTCCAGTTTACTGCACCAACTGGGGGATCATCTTTCACTGCTACTACTGCACTCAGTATCTCCTCTTTCTTCAAACCGGTAGGTTTTTTTCCGAGCTTCCACTTGTAAATTTTTTTCATGTCGTTCACCCGCAGCTTTGCGAAATCGCCGCTGCATGACTGAATTAGCACTTTACAGTTCGTTTCCTTTGACCTCCGCCCAAGCCTTTGCGGATTTCATTGCTTCGATCTCTTTTTCGCGTTGGCAATGTGCTGATCGTGGCAGTTGTACGGTCTCCCGCCTAGAACGATGTACTTCTTTCCCGCAGTATTTCTTGCCTTTGCAATCGTGTCTTGGATCGCGCGCGCCGTAGTTGCTTCCAATCTCGTAACTCGTTGTTGAATCCGTGGTGCTTGCTTACGAAATACGTCTCTGTCGAATTCAAAATTGATCAGTGTTTCAACCGCCGCAGCGTTTCGACTTTCGAGCTCCAATAGCTCCACCGTCGCTGGATCCTTTGCTTAGTCGATATCTCCGTTTGGCAAAATCATCAGCTTGTGAACGACGTTACGATCTCCAAGACACTTTTGTGTGAAGAAGGGACTAATTCCAACCTTCTTCCAAAAAGATCTTGATCTCTCTGGTGAGAACGCCGCATCGAACGCAGACTCTAATTCTGTGTCCATGCTGGTCTCTCATTTTCCGAACACCATTGCTGGATAGTCGCTCGCTCACAGCAATTTCCGCTCCGAACAGCGGATTGCATGTAGTTTCGTCCTAGTCTTGCGGTAAGCCATCTTGAAGGGACTGTAGCTCCAGTCCGTAACTTGCGTGACGTGAGTTGTGTTAGGCACTCCTGGCAATAGTAGCACACCCATTACACTCAGTTCCTGCAGGAGCTTTTTATCAAGACGTCCAGGACCTGAATCCATGATTAACAAGACCCATAGACCATTTGCTGGTTGTACGTCTGGGAACAATGGAACAATACTTATTAGAACGTACTTAGGAAACTTGTTGCTGTCCATTCCGGCGTTGGCGTTGCAATTAGCGGTGTGTGTGCGTGTAGTGATTCGTTTGAAGCCCCATATTCCGTTGCAGGTCCCCACACGATCCAGTTCATCGGTGAAACTGCGCAAAATTCGTTTAGTGTCTTCTGTTGCTGCAGTGCTCTTCAGTTGAAAGTGTACTGGAATAGGATCTCCAGCGGCGGTACTTCCTCCAATCATTGTACACCGTGAGCTGCTTTTGAAAGCCTTCGATGCTCCCTTTGGCAAGGACGCGCTCCATGGACTATACTCAATCACTGGGCAACCTCCTGCGCAACTGCAGGTACCGTCCAGCGTCAATCCTGTTTCGTCAACGTTGACGTTACGGTGCAATTGACGGGGCAAGAATACAAGCTCCCCCATATGTCCGTCAAACCGTTTGATCTCTGTTGGTAAACGAGCAAATCCCTTCTCCAGTAACAGCGATTTCAAGTTGCTAAACCACTCATTAATCTTGTTATAGGTAGTCCACAGTGCTCTCCTCTCCTCCAGCTGTGAGTTGTTCTTATTTACTTCAACACTCTCAGCAAACCTGGGTTGCAAACGCCTATAAAGGGAACCAAAATTTTTGAAAGAGCAAGGTCCCCTTGAAAGGCATGCTTGCAAATCATCCACAGCCTGCTTCCGATTGGGCTTCACCTGCATCCCAGCAGAACAAAGAAGAAAGGAAGTCTCCAGGGCTGTAACTAATGCCTCTTCCACTTCTAGTGGCAGAGTGGATGGTCTCCCCTGGCGTCCAATTGACACACCTTTGTTTTCTTGGGTCAAGCGCCATTTCAAAGTGTTCATCTTAATAGCAGTTCCTTTCATTCTGTTCACCATATCACACACCTCCTGCAACGAGATGCGCTTTGATCCTGGCTGCTCTTTGTAGATCTTCTCTGCTGCAAGATAAGACTCTTCATCTTTGTCCTTCTTTTTTTGTTTGATTGTCATATCATACATCAGTTGGGTATGGCTCCTCCTTGGCTTCTTCAAAGTAGTTGGGGGATCCTCTGGGTTCTCACCCGCGTCTGTGTTCTTGCTGGCATCGCCGTCCATTACTCTCTTGTTGCCATTGGTGCTGCTGGAGGCCGCGGTTGAACTCTTGTTTTGGCTTTTGCAGTTTTGGCAGGAGCAATTGCAAATACTATTTCCACTCGCGCTGTTCCCTTTACACGACGCCATAGGGGAGATCGATGGTGCTTTACAGGATACATCAATCGACCTTGGGACAGGCGTCTCCTTCATGTACTTAGTCCGGAGTCTCAGCACTCTTCTTTTCACAGCACAATTGGCACACTCTGCTTCTGTAAATCCATAAACTCTCATGGCGTCTGCTGTAGTCAATTTCTTGTTGAACTCTAACACAGCGCCACTGGCCAGAAGCCTTGCCGCCGCTTCAGTTCTCCTACATGCTGGTAGTGCAACCCCTGGAGCAGTGGGAGCAACAGAGTAATTGGGATTTTCTTCCATTTTTTCCTTGGTTAGTATACAGTACGATTCTCAAAAAATATAGCTCCAATTGATCCGCAAATTGGAGGCCTTGTCTATCTTGATGTAATAGAGCTGTCTGAAGTGTTCCGATCCAAATCGATCGAGTGGTGCCAGAGATATTTATTTTCGCCGTAGTTTGAGCTGTTTTTGCCTACGGATTTTCAAGGGGAGTGTACTCAGTCTACAGTTCGATTCTCAAAACCGAGACGTCCAATCGATCCAAAAATTGGAGGGGTTGTTCTTCTTTATGTAATAGAGCTGTGTGAAGTGGTCCAGTCCAAATCGATAGAGAGGGGGGGGAGATATTAATTTTTGCCGTAGTTTGGACCGGGGGAGATTTTCGGTCGGAAAAAAGAGAAGATTTTCAGCGTTGCTTTGCCAGTCTGTTTCTCAAAACCAAGTGCTCCAATCGATTCAAAACTTGGAGACCTTGTTGCTCTAACAGTGAGGATGGAGTAGCTGTAATATCAGAATTAAGTCGGGGCTGGTTGTGGAGATAGGGGAGGGTGTGAGGTCCTTGTTGCTGTGGTTGTTGAAATGGAGTTTTTTTCGTAATTAGTGGCCTGATGTAAGAAAAGGTCAGGCGCGCAATACAAGTCATGTTGGGTACCGTTTGAAAGCTCCTGACCTTGCCATTTCTGTCATCGGGTATAACTTAGTGTCTGAGCTGGTGTCTTAGACTTATCAGAGTTAAAGCAAACAGAGAGGCTTTCGTTGTTGCTCGAGCTCATAACCTGACCCCAAAAACTGGGTGACTTTACTTACTAAACCCTTACCGTATGTGTTTTTTTAGAAGAGGTTGCGTTGGGTCGTGTTGGGTCACGTGACAGTTATCAGACATACCGTAGGGTTGCTAAGAGTTGGGGTATGTAGATCTGGTACAATTCCTACTGGAAGGGCATAGCTACTGATGGGACATTTACAACTCCACACGCTTTACCCGAGCGCCAATTCGTGGGAGTTGAGGACCAATACCGTACTGTACTCTCCAAAGGTTCCGATTTTGCAGTTTTGGGCTGTAGAGAGCTACGTTAAGAACTGAACGGTGCTCGGAACGCAGATACGATGGGTATTTCTAGTCAAAATTCTTTGGTGGGTACGCTAATAGGGTAAAAAACCAAAACGGGGATGAATTCGGTACGCAAATCTGGTAATGAAAATAGATGATATTTTTGTCGGTATTCAGATACACAGTAACTAATTATTTTAATGATGCTCAACAGTATTTAACAGTACTAGGGCAATATTGCGTGCACCTGGAGATGCACGGTGCACGGTGCACGATAACATGCACGATAACATGCACGATAACATGCACGGTAACATGCACGATAACATGCACGATAACATGCACGATAACATGCACAATAACATGCACGATAACATGCACAATAACATGCACGATAACATGCACGATAACATGCACGATAACATGCACGATAACATGCACGATAACATGCACGATAATAATAATAATATACGTATTTAAATAACTTTAATCACCAAAGGTGAAACTAAATTACTCAGTCTGTAACCAGACTTTAACGTCGCCTCCATCATAGAGTCAGGACCCCAAGTGGCAGAGCGACAAATTTTCAAACAAACCTTGAACATCAAGCAGGGAAAAGGACAAAACAAGTCCCACAAAAGAGGGACTTGAGAGAAAGTGAAATGGGAATGAAGATAGTGGGATAAGATCCAGTATCAACAGGGATGGGACAGGATGAGAAGCAGGAACAGAAGACAAAACCAAGGGACAAAGTGTAATCAACCCTGAGGTCCAGTAAGCCAGGCTCTGAGAAGAGCAGCCTCTTGTTGGTATGGCTGCACTGGTGGGACAGGCGCTGCATACTGCTTCCTTGCAAGGTGGATGGTTGCAAGCCACTGCCGCTTGGCAGTCAGGGTGTAACCTTGTAGGACGTGGAAAGGGGTTTGTAACAGGGAGTGTGACTGGGGAAGTGCACCAGCTGCACCAATTGCCAATTCTGAGGTGATGGAAGCATCAAGAGATTGGTGTTGTTCAGCATCAAGGGTACCCCCAGGACCATGGAGTCGTTCATTCCTATAGGTCCAAAGATCCCAGGAGGTAAGAAAGAACTGATGGATGATAGCTGCAGCCCAACGTTTGGGAGAGCGCTTGCTTCCAATGTGGGAGTAGTAGTCAGCCTGAATTTGATACCAGCGAGGAGACCACCTACCAAGGAGCCAGTTGTGCCAGCCAATAGTCCTCTGTGCCCTGACAGCAGACGCAATTGCAAGTGAGTAGGATGATGGATAAATTCTCTGGCCCTTCCGAACTCTTGTGAGAAGATCCACAATGGCAGCAACCAATGATGGATCAGTTTGTTCAACTTCAAGCCTCTTCTGCAGTGGTCCCGTGAAGGCCGACACACTGTGCCTGACAGCCCCAGGATCCTTGCAGGAGAGCACATGAGAAACCTTCTCGTTGTCTGCATCACACAATGGGCACCTGGAGTGATCCTGATACTGGTAGTGAAGTAGTTGGTTGCCAACACCAATGCATCCAGAAGCAAACTTGACAAACCACCTTTGCATGCCAGGAGGGAGTCGCTTGAAGGCAGACAGATGGGCACACCAATGGATGGAACCCAAAACAGGTTGTGGAATGGGGATATCATGGTGGGTCTGCCAATATTTAAGAAGAGGAGGACCAGAAATGGCAACATGCAGAGCATTCTGATCAAACCGTGAACACTTGCATCCATTTAGAGAAAAGGCCCAGGGCTCAAACACAAGTCTGGGATAGTGATGGGCAGAAGCTCTATGGACAGAGAGAAATGCCTTGGCCATGCTGTCAGCCTGATGATTGCGAAGTGCCCACCAATCAAGAAAGATTCCAGCTTGATGGCCCTGAACCCACTGAAAGTGCACAGAGATTGGCAGGGCAGAAATCATGGTTCTGATGACATAAACATAATCAAAAGACTTCTGGGAAATAACCAATGGCCAAGATCCTTGAGCCTGTTTGAGAGCTGTGTCACCATCCAGAGCAATGGTGATAGAGCCAGAAGCAATATCAAAGATACTCACCAGAGCAGTGCAACAGGTGAGAACCCCAATGATACCTGCCAGTTCACTCCTATAGGATGACTGATCCTCAGGGGATCCACTGACAAAATTACAGCCAGTGAGGAACAATGAAGCAGACTTGGTGGAGGTATTGGGGGACAGGATGAAAGCAGAAGTTCCTCTGAGAAGTTCCGGATCAAATGAACCATCGCAGACAGCACTGGCAGTACCACTCTGGATAGCATCAACAATGTGCTGACAGCCAGCCTGTGGTAGGGAATATTTGTGTAGAAGTACCCTTGGAGACGCACAGAGTGCGTCAAAGGCATCTGCCGGGGAGTCTGGAAGAGAATCAAATGGATTGTACTCCAGAGGATCCTTGTCAGGAGGTTCAGAAACAAAGGCGGAAGACCCGACAACGCGGACAACTTGGCCACAAATAACAGGGCAGACAAGCACATCAGCGCAGGCTGGTTTGTCAGAAAGGATTTCAGCAGTGACCCTGTATCTGCCCCTGCCCTGGGAGGTGCTCACAGTCCAGCCAGTAGAAGTTTTGAAGAATATTCTGTTGGTGGATAGAGACAAAAACCAAGGCCAGAGAGAAGCTGTCTGGGGAGAGAGCCAATGCCCAAGATGGAAAGAAGGAGCCAGTGCCCTGGCTGCAGGGGGTGGACAGGGGGGAAGAAAACTGGTCTGAAGAGCTTTAGTCCATAAGCGCTGTGCTGCTGGAGGCCAAGATGGAGGACATCTCGGCCAGTCAAGATGATCCCTCAAGTGATTGGAGGATATCAGCTGGAAAGCCATGGGAGAGAGTCTCTTCCCATCTGGAGTACAAATGTCAGCAAGGGAGATAGCCTTGAGTGACATGCGCATGTGATTCAAGAGGGACAAGTCAGCACCTCTGAAGCCAGCGTTGACAAAGGCTTGCATGAGATAGCAGTCATTGGAACGTAGCAGGGGAAGATCTGGGAAGTCTTCAAACAAGCTCACAGGGTGAACAGAGAAAAACCTCCACACATGTTTGTACCAGCAGGGAGTGACGTAGGAAGCAAAAGGATGATATGGTGTGACACCAAGATGGAGAGGAATGCCAAGTTCGAGCCGTAGAGACTCAGCAGTTAGCCTGAGAATCCTACCAGTTTGGGAGGACCTGACAGATTCCTGAAAGAGGGTGGCAATATGACTGAACTCTTGGAGGAGGTAGGGGTGAATGAAACCAAAGCCTTGATAGAGGGAAGGACCATAGAATACATGTCTGGGAAATGTCCGTGACATCCCTGCTTTATTCAGCACAGGAACAAGAGCTGGGTGAATTATCTTTGTCCAAGTGGCCTCATCAAGTTGCGTGACAGGCATGGGGTATTCAACAGACTTCATGAAAGAATACTTGAATGTGTAGAGAGATACCCGCTTCTCACACTTGGAAGCCTTGAGCTGAGAGCCAAAAGACTGAGACTGTGACTTCATGTGAGCAATCTGTGCTTCCTCATTGCCATCCATGGAGATAAAAACCCCAAGGGTCTTGTCAGCATGGTCAACTTCAAAACGATCCAGGGTAGCTCGATTGCCATTCTTATCTGCAACAGAGAAGTCACCAGGCATGTCAGCAATGGAGCGATAATCCCAACCGGATCCATTCCATTTGAAATCAATCAAATAACAGAAGGATTTGGCAGGTTCAATCGCACCACCAGTAGCAATAATCCCACCAGCCCATCGGTCAAGAGCTCCCTGAAAATCAACAGCCAATTCCTCACCAGATGTTGAGGAATCAGAGCCAGCACAAAACAAATCTGTGTCATCCACAAAGGCAAAACCCACAAGAGAAACCAGTTGCAGTGACAAAGAAGTGATAAGATGGACACCATGCCCAGCTTGTTGCATCATTCGGAAGACAATGGTTGACACCAAGGCCCAAAGAGTTGGACCAATACCATTGCCTTGTCCACAACCACTGAGAGGAACAGGTTCATCACCATACACAGGGCCGGACCGACCAAAACCAGTTTTGATGTGGTGCTTAGCATGTTGCAGAGTAGACAGAAGAACTTCACACACATGTGCAGGAACACCAAAGCTCTGGAGAGTGAGACCTGCAATGGGATGAGAGATTCTATCATAACATCCCTTGGCATCATTCATAGCAACAGCACCGGATCTGCGCTTCTGCCTCAACACATCACAGATGAGCTTCTTGTTCAAGCAGGTGTTGATGGCCTTGTGGTGTTTCCTGCTTCCATGTTGATCAACCGCCACTGCATTGGCACGTTCAGCATGGGCTAGAATGCGTCTGCCAATCATCTTGTTGTTGATTTGGAACTCAGGAGACATCAACTGGATGAGTCTCATCTTATCCACTCTATATTCACCAGGTTTCTTGAATATCTCAACATCCGTGATGACCTGCCAGGCAGAAGGAGAGAAGCCAACAATCAATGGGACTGATCTCAGTAGAGTGTCAAACTTGTTCAGCTGGGGATCCAGGGCAAAAGCCTTGTGGTGGGCAAAACTCAAACAAGAAGGTTCACTTGCTGTGCGTTCCCTCTGACGTTTCCAGGCAGCAGCATTGTCAGCTGGACACACTGAATAGTCAAAGGGGGGCAAACTCAGAATAGAGGCAGGGACTTTGAGACAGGAAAGAAATTCAGACAGGTATTTGTCAGTGGCAGGAGGAGGATTATATGTGCCATCAAGAACTTGAGCAGAAGCATGGGCTGTGCCGAGGTAGCCAAAATCGTGAATGAAGGAGGGAGTCATGGAGGGAGTGCCAAGACACTGCTGTTGACGCCGGACATTGGATTCAGCCATAGCTGGAACCATAGTGGACTGGGTCTCCAAGACCTGTTCAGCACCATCAGGGCCAACTGCAATAGCTCTCAAGACAGCTGACTTGTTGACACGTCCCCGAATAGACCTAGCAGCAAGGCCAAGCTCTCTTTGAAGACGTTCCCTGCGCATCCTGGCACGAATCTGGGAAGCATTCTGGTTGTGAGGTTTGCCTTCAGCAAGAAGTGCATCCACCAGGCCTTGATTGAAGGAGTCTCTCCAAGAGGGGGCCAATTTTTTCACTGCCCGGTATTGCCTGTAAGCTTGTTTCAGGTGGAGGACAGCACTGGAAAGATCACAGTGTTCTCCTTTGTAGAGAGAAAGCTTGCATGCCAGCCTTTTCAAAACAGTATGACTGGTGGATACACCCTGTCTCAGCTTAACAACACGCCGCCAAAAGTCAATTGTATCACGATAGACTTGCAGCTTCGGGGACCATGGAACCAGACCAGCTCTTGTGTGGCAAAGGTTTTGTTCAACAGAGAGCCTGAGAGAGGTGGAGGTTTCATGGAGGACTTCATATGTGGTGATGAGATCAGCGCGCACAGAAATATCCCCAGACTGAAACTGAGCCAGGAGGTGTTCCAGCTTAGCTTGGAGAGAAAACACTCCAGCCTTGAGAAAGCTGTGCCTGACACGCTTGAAATACCGTTGGCGCAGATGAGGGTGGGAGGACTGGAGTTTGGAATGAGAGAAGCTCACGGGAGGTGGCAGGTGTTTGCCCATGAGGCTGCAATTACAGACTTCAATCCAAAGCATTCTGTGGTCCGATTCCATACCATAGGCGCCACCAAAGGGACAATACCCAGCCCTGAGAACATCAACATTCTCAGAGACCCAAATGGCATCAATTGGTGTTCTGGTAGTGTTGCGGTTGTGAGTGGCAGGAGGAGAAGACTGACTATGAAGGGTAAGAATGGCATCTCTGAAACCAAGAGCCTTGAGCTCAAAAGACAAGCCATCAGTCCGAACATCAGCATTTTGATCAATCCCAAGAATGACCTGGTCACCTGCACCCAGACAGACCTGAAGGGCAGCAGTCAAATCCCTGTGAAAGAGAATGCATGGGTTGGGACTGAAAAGATTTTCAGCTGCTTGAAAGTATCGGTACTGTTGATTCCAGACTGAACCAAGGTCCCTGTCATTTTCAACAGGGCAGTAAGCAGAAAACATAGTGACAGTGTAACCATCCCTGCCCTGAAACTTGACAAAGGACCATCTCCCAAGACCAGAAGGATCAGCCCCATGGGCAATCTTGTGGGAACTGAACAGTTGATCAATGGAAAACCCTGTACCACCAGGCTGAAGCCATGAACAGTCAGAAGCTTCATGCTTATTGTTGGCAAGGTAGGAAAAACTTGAGGGACTGATATTCTTCATGCGCCGATTGAAAAGATCACATGGCAGGAGTTTGGATTCATTCAAACAATGTTCAGCAAAAAGAGCCACACTGGCATTGCTCTTGACAAATTGACGGGAGTTGTGCTTGGACATGGACATAAAGGCAGCTCTGCGCTGTGGTCCAATGTTTTGGAAAGTGATGATGGTGGAGTTAGAGGATGGAGCTTGAGGGAAGGAGTGACCAAAAGTGTCAGAGTCCTTAGCAGCAAGAGATTCTCCATGAAGAGTTAATTGGACAAAATGAGAGACTGGGGAAGAGGCGGAGGGGGAGAAGGGAGAAACAGGAGAAGCATTGATGGGATTTGGATTGGAAGGCATCCCATCACACCTCATACCAGAATAGCTAACCATGATCAGAAGGAAACCGAGTCTGTCGCACGGAAGGAAGAGTTGCCGGAGCTGATTTGGTGGAGACATTGGCATGGCTCAAATCACTGACACTAGCATCATGGCTGGAGGAGAATGCAATTGCAGCAACTCCAAGCCTCAATGCAGAGGCTGCGTCTTCCCCATCACCGACAGCAGGAACTGCAGTTGAGGAATCAGGAGAGGCCACAGGGAGGTCACCAGCCATGGCATTCTGGGGAGAATCAGGAACTGCAGGGGGAACTTCAGGAGGAATACCAGGAGAGGCATCAGCCTTGGCAACATTGGAAGGATCACCTCCAGTAGGAACAGCACCTGCAGGCGCTGAAGCCTGGACATCAGTGAGATTGGAAGTACCGGTTGCTAAAGTATCCATGGATTGAGAATCATCAAAGCCTCCACCACCACTATCAGCACGGGCTTGGAGGTTAAAGTGGAGATCTAGATCAAAAGTGATGTCTGGGGCAAGGTCAACTGACAAGTCATCATCAACAAGTTCCCAATCTCTTGCATCCCCATCACCAAAAAAGGGAAGAGAGTCATCCTGCATTGGATCTGCAGCAGGTTCAGTTTCCACAACACAATTGGCAGCAGCATCCCAATGGTAGGCTTCCATTTCAGTCAAGCACTCAGAAGAGAACCATTGTCGAACACAAGAACCATAATGAGCTTCCAGTATAATAGGCAGGAAAGACAACATGGCCATTGCTTCAGCCTTGGTAGTGATATTGTACAAAGCAAGGATCTCGCCTCGGTATGAACTGGTATCAACAGAAAGAAAAAGAGGCCATGACCAATTGTCACGGGTTCTGATACCCAGAAGCACACTGCGCAGTGTCTTAAAACCCAGCCCCTGGCCCAAGTCAACTGGAAGATCAAGATCAACTACCCCCAGAACAGGAGCAGTTTCATGGCTCTCAATAAATTTGGCTTGGCGGTGTTTAGCCTGGCGAACAGTCTTGAGCTTGGAGGGGGGAAGAGGTCTGTCAGAAGGATTGGTAGCTGTCTCAATAAACTTGTAGAATTTCCCATCAGGTAAAGAGGCAATGTCTGAAGGTTTGCAACGGTTGAACTGGGCTTTGAGGAGCTTAACAGTTTGGGCGCGCTTTGTTGCATCACATAAAACATGAGCAGCCAGAACCGGATTGGGATCGGGAGTTCTGGAGTTGTCCAGGCTGATATTTTTCCTGATAACAGCAATAGGACATGCCTGAAACCTGGGATGAGTCTGAAGCAATTCGTTGTAGTGGTCAAGATCAAAACTCTGCATGTAAGATCCAAGGAGAAAGCCACAGGTGACAAGAACTGGGGCCTGTATGTGGTCATATTTCAGGTCCATATCACGGTCTCTGAGCCTCTGGAGCAATTGTGCTGAAAAGAGGTTCTCCAGGGAAACACTGTGTCCCACAAAGAATCGTAGATGAGGAGCAGTTCTACTGCGAAGCCAGAGCTGAGCAACATACAATTCCAAGGTCTTCCTGTCAGGAAGTGTCGTCCAAAATTTGGTAACAGACTTGGCCTTGGGGTTGAGCCTGGCTCTTGAGGGAAAAACATACAACACCAGGCGCTTGTCAACAGTCCATAGAAGATCCAAAGCTTCCTTGAGAGACTTGAGCAGTTCATCATACAGTTCCCCAGGGCGTTGTGACATCAACCGTGGAAGGGACAGAGTGACATAAGAACTATGAGAGCACTTGGTGCCAGCAGTGACATCCACTGGAGCTCTAGAATCACTGGAGCAAACCCCTCGGCGTTGGAGGAAATGCCCAGCAGAGGAGGACAAGACAGTAGCATCACCACCACCAGGAAGAAAGGACACCGATTTGGAAGTGGAAGCATCATCAACTGCAGTTGGCGCAGGTGTAGGAGGTCGCTTCTTGAAATGCCAGTGGGAGCCAAGCACCTGATTGGCTGCCAACCAAACTCTTCCTTCAGTGCTGGGCAAAAGGTTACCTTCACAATACAGGTCATCAAAACACTCAGGAGACATCTTGGCCAAACCAATAAGACATCTCTTCAGAGCATGGCCTGAAGGTTGCTTGGTCCAGTCTGCAGAGGCTTGAAAGCAGAGAGAAGCAAGGGAAACCAGGGACTCCACAGAAGCAGTTCTCCACTCAGGGTTGTCAGGAAAAGCTTGAGCATATGCTGGAGGGATGGCAGACTGACAGACATCATGGATGGATTTCTTATCATTCCCATCTTTCTTGCTGAAGAAGTGAGTGGGACTAGGACACCCAGTCCATAGCCGGAATCCTGCTGGAGTTTTACGAAGAGTGTGGATAGGGGTGGGAATGGAAGCACGACCAGTAAAAGGCCCCTTACCGTAGAAGCACCAGAGGAAGGAGTCTGAGTGAGCTTTGTTGGCAGCAGCCAGGGCTTTCTTGCGCAGGGCATGTCGCTCTGCAGACGGTGTGTCAGAAAGAAATGCAAGAGTAGCTTGTTTCAGACTAGACTTGGAAGGAGAGACCTTGGAAGGAGGGAGCTTAGAGGCTGAGGACTCAGAGCCTGGCTGGCCATCCCTAGACGTCGCACTGTTGGACTTTCCACTATTGGGCTTCCCACTGTTGGACGTCCCACTGTTGGAATTTCCACTGTTGGACTTCCCACTGTCAGACGTCCCACTGTCGGACTGCCCACTGCCTGAGTGCCCTGTGTCTGACTGCCCAGTGCCTGACTGCTCAGTGCTCATATCAACATCATCTAGTGCACCAGTAGACACAGCAGAAGTGAAGGACATATCATCATCAGAAGGGAGTGAATCCCTAGCTGTACGGGGAGAGGGAGGGGGAGAGGGAGTAGCCTGAAGAACGGAACCAGCAGGTAGTCGGCGGGAAGGGGTCCCCGTAAAGGCGCGTTTGTTTGAAGGAGTGTTAGCCAAGGGAGACCTTTTTCGCCTGGAAGCTGGCGGGGGGGGAGGCATGATGGGTGTAGCCTGGAAACAGGGTACAGCAGCAACAACAAGGGTAACCTTGGTCTGGACAAGGTAAAGGTCCCTGGGGATCCAAAAAATATACTGGAGCACACAAAAGTAACCGGGGAACTTGGAAATTTTTGCTAAAAAACAAGCAAAATTTGTCTCACACTTGGAGCCCAAAAACTCTGCGCGCGGAAGAGGAAGAACTCTGCAAAAAGTGTAGGCTTGTACTCTAGGCTTGTACGTACTCGTACTTGTACTCGTAGCGTGAAAATTGTGCAAATTTGAACAATTTTGCAACTACTGCAAATCTGGTACTCGTACTGTACTGTACTCGTAGCGTGAAAATTGTGCAAATTTGAACAATTTTGCAACTACTGCAAATCGTGTGGGCTTGTAGGCTTGCAAATTCGAATCGTATACGATTTGAATTGAGATACAGCAGCCCCTTAGCTTGAAACCAGGGGCTTTAGTAGGAACACTTAGGGACCGGGGGATATCAATAGCAGGGCACACTTAAAAGGCTCAGGAGGGAACTTGAAGTTCAAACTCGCGAGTACTTATAAGTGGAAACAGTATCCAGGGGCAATTGGCTTGAAAACAGGGACCTTGAGCGAGACACTTAGGGACCGGGGAAGCTGCCTGCTTGGAAACAAGGTAAATAATTAGGGGTAGAAACAGTATCCAGGGGCAATTGGCTTGAAAACAGGTACCTTGAGCGAGACACTTAGGGACCAGGGAAGCTGCTTGCTTGAAAACAGGGGCTTTTGTAGAAACACCTATGGACCAGGGGGAGGCTTGTGTCTTGAAAACAGTGTCGAACTTGAAGTTCAAGTTGGAGTTGCTTAAGAGCGAAAACACTTAGGGATCAGGAAACTTGCGAACACTTAGGGACCAGGGGAATTGTAGTCTTGAAAACAAGGGACGGTAGTAGCTGTAGTCTTGGAAACAAGAGTGCAATAAGTATAAGGTACTTAGGGATCAGTTGGTCTTGGCTTGAAAACAGGTGTAGTAGGGGAAGCCTTAAGCGAAAACACTTAGGGACTAGGGGGCTTGGCTAGGAAACAGGGGTACTCTTAAGTGATAAACACTTAAGTAGCAGTGGGCAATTGGCTTGAAAATAAAGGGGGAACTGGAAGATATGCTCGCGAACTTGCAAATACTTAGGGATCAGCGCGGAGGAACCTTCTAGAAGGGGGGTGTATATGTGTTCGATCTTGAAGAATGTAGAACGTTAAGTGGGTTCGATCTTGAAGAATGTAGAACGTTAAGTGGGTTCAAACTTGAAGAATGTAGAACGTTAAGTGGGTATCACTTAAGGGGCTTGAAAGACTGTATAGCTTTAAATAATAAGGTAGCTTGAAAACAGATCGAAAAAACAAACCGAGCTCGGAAGCGAAACAGAATCAGCTGTAGAATTAGTACTGGAACCACTGTAGGAAATTATGTGTCCTTGTTTTCGCTTGCCGAAGCTTGTTGCTGCCGATCGACCGACCGACACGGAAACAAGCAACCAAAGCAACCAAAGGGAGCAAGGAGCAGCCAAACAAACAGCAGAATCAGATAGGGGAGGTCTCTGTTAATAGGTGTAGTGCTTGGTTTTGTTGTAGGAGCTTTAGAAGTGAGTGAGATATCAAAGGGGAAAGTTGTGTAGAAATCTACGTGTTTTAAGTACTGGAACATCGGAACGTCGGACAAAATCGCGCGTCGCAAAATTGTACGATAACATGCACGATAACATGCACGATAACATGCACGATAACATGCACGATAACATGCACGATAACATGCACGACAACATGCACGTACAAACGGGTACTGCAACCGGGTTTCAAACCGGTACTGCAACCGGTTTCAAACGGGTAGTTACTGCAACCGCAACCGGGTTGTACCGGGTGGGTGGACCGACTGGGTTAACCGGTCTGTACCCGTTTGTACCGGTTGACCGTGTACAACCCACCAGTCGGCCCGTGTTAAATTTTTAAGTATTCTTCGTGTTAAATTTGAATCTCCATGTTTAATGTTCTAATGTGTATTGAAAATTTAATACGGTGTTTGATATTTACCGGTGACTCGGTACTTAAGGTATTTTTTGTTCGTACCGTGAACTTTCAATACTAATTAGAATATTTAAGACGGAGATTCAAATTAATACGTACCGGTAGTAAACATTATTTTAATTATTGTATTTATTATTATTATATTTACGAAAAAATGTTCCTCGTCGAGACTAGAGAGAGACTACATTAACAAAATCGCGCGGTGGCGCATATTGCCAGCAGTTAAACTCACTCAGTGATTAATACTGTAAATTATAGTCACTGCATATATTATTACACTAGTCCAGGTACCCTAAGTACCGGGCACTTAAGAAAGCAAGCACTTAAGAAAGCAAGCACATAAGTGAATGAATCGTGCGTGCGCACCCCCGAGGAGTGTGTGAGAAGAGACATCAACACATAAATTTCGTTCCAACGAAACAAAGAAAATAACACAGCAACAGCAACAAAAGAACACATATCATTAGTCAACAAAAGAAAACACTCCCCTTTGGTATCCAGAAAACAACAAGAAGCAAGACGCTGAAACGCCGTGACGCCAAAACGAACGCCGAAACACCGAAACGCCGAAACACCAAAACGCCGAAACAAACGCCGAAACACCGAAACACCGAAACAAACGCCGAAACAAACGCCGAAACAAACGCCGAAACAAACGCAACCGAAACGCTGAAACGCTGAAACAAAACAAACGCTGAAACAACAGCAGAAAAACCACAACAAAACCCTCCCCTTGGTCTCCAGCAAGCAAAATGTCTTACACAAGTGGTCTGTTTGCCGCAGCAGCAAGGCACGTCCAGCAGGATGACTATGATAATACTCCAGTGAATACCAAACTTGCCTACGAGCGCTACCAAGCAGAATTCAAACAGTATTGTAATACGGTTTTTCGTTCCCTGGATTATCCACAAACAGTAACAGAGGAAAAGATGTTCGGCTTTCTTTTCTACCAGGCATATCGGTCGCAAAGGAGACGAGGCCGAAAGAAGAAGAACAACGACGGACTACCCCTCATCTTCGACGTCAATGAATTCAATGCCGTCATGGCAAAGTACAACCGTGTCGACGACCGCGAGTCCCTGCTCTATGATGACGACGATATAGACCCGGTAGGATTTGACGTTGTGAATCAAGCCTATTGTGGGGTCCTCAAAGTGTTGGAACACCAACAAACTCAAAACGCGAACAATCTTACGAAGTTACATATGCGGTCAGCGAGAGTTAAACAGTTACTCCGAGTGGTGAAAGACAGGAAGAAAAAAATCAAGAAGGCACGATACGAGGAGAAGATAGACCACGTACTCTCGCCGTACATGAACATTCAGAACATCGAGCGGATCGAAGCTTTCCTGTTCGCGAAGAATTCTTACAAAGACAACTATCACATTGCCGCGCTGCGGGATCGGTACTGTTTCCTTATGACGCATGGCGGTGTGCTGCGAGGCGAGTCCTTATTCAAATGCGAACTGTCTGATCTCTGCAATATCTTCAAATGTGACGAAGGGGTCCATCCGTGCCAGATCTTAATAATGCAGATTGCGACGGGAAAGACAAACGGTAACAAAACTCTGTACGGGCGGGTGATCAGGAACAGGAACGTTAAGATGTGTCCCATTGGCGCATTGGGCTTCTACTTGATGGCACGATTCAACGCAACGAGAGAGCTTTCCCAATACGACTTTGGAGTTAACAAATCCTGGTTCGACGTCAAATTACTCACCGATTGCAACAACTTGATGAACAACCGTCCCATCACGGATCAAGCCTTCGGAAAAGCCATGAAAGGAGCCTGCGATGCCCTGAATATCTCGTCGAAGCATTTTATCCACTTTGGGCGTGGAACAGGTGCGGTCGACTTGGAAATGAAAGAGGTCGATCCCCAGTACATCAAGATGATTGGCAATTGGAATCTGGACGTACGAGAGGATCGATATTCGACGAAACTCCCGCTGAAGGCTATGCGAGCGCTGGCTGGGCATTCCCAAGACAGAGGCGGTTTCTTCTTACCAAGAAGTGTTGTTGTTCCACCTCCAGAGCTTCGACGTCAAGTTTTTCCATTCCTCGACGAGGCAATCCAGACGGTGGACGGTAAACCAGAAAGGGTTACGGCTCGAGCCTTTTTTGAGTTGCTTGTGAATTTACAGTGCGTTGTACTACAGGACACTGCCATCATGCTTCACGAAGGGAGGAGCAATCGCCTGTTTTCGTTGCCAGTGTTCCAAACGGAGTTGTTCCAGAGTTTTCAAGCGGAACTCCTTACGAAGGTTACGGTGGAAAGAAGAGTGGGAGCAGAAGGCACATCGATTGAACGAAGCTTGGATCTCGCCCTTCCAGGAATCCGCGATCGTCTCCAAAACATTCATTCCGACGTCTTTAATAATTCAAGGGACATTCAACGGTTGGATAATCGGTTGGATAATTCTATGAACGAATTGAGGCAACAACTACTACACACCGTAAACAACCAACTTGCGTGCTTCATGCAGCACGTGACTAAGTGGCAACCGCTGCCACTAGCAGTTGCAATGCAAGCAACACCAGTACTACCATTACAAGGACGGACGGCGCCAGCAACACCCAACGCAGCTCCAACTAGTACAAACATGGCAACCAAAACGTTGTTTCGAAACCATACAACGGTCTCGTCGATGTGGAACGAGTGGTATGGGCTTGGCACGTTCAAAGATGACAACTTCCCCGGTGGGATCGAAGATCTCGAAAAAGACGGCCGTCAATGGAGAAAACATTTGAGTCCAGCGGAGCAGAAGCATTTTTCGCGACTGAAAGGTATTGTTGAATTCGTGAAGGGGAGAATTGCAGCTGGAGTTCCTGTAGAAGCAATACTGGAAGAAGGGGATGAGTTAATGAAGACAAAGACAAAGTCAATTTCCGCCCTTGCAAATCACGTTCGAAAGGCTAAGTCCTTTCGCTTGAGTTAGACGACGACGACGGCGATGACAACGACGGCGATGACAACGACGGCGACAACAACAACGATTACGAGGACGACGACGACGGCGATGACAACCATTACATTTACAATTACGATTACGATTAATTATTTCTTTACATTACAGCAGTACTAGTACGCGTCACATTGGCATTGTTTTCGTTGTTGTTGTTTTCGTTGTTGTTTTCGTTTTCGTTGTTTTCGTTTTCGTTGTTTTTCGTCTTTTTTTGTGAACCACGGCGAACGACAACAACCAACAACCATGCACGCACGGGGCAACAACCACACACCACCCCTGCGCACCGTGCGTGCGTGGTTGTTGGTTGTTGTCGGTCGCTTTGGTTGTTGTCGGTCGCCGTGGTTCACACGGGCGTATGTACGGATGGTTGATTTTGATTGGTTAGAATTAATCCAACGCAGTGACTTTACGTAGTCTTATAATAGTAACGTTGCCGTTAGACTACCCGGAAACCGCGCGGAAAATAAAGGACGTTGGTCTCGACTAGTGTTTCTTATGTATAGATAATCTCTAATTATTTTTTGTTACCGTGCATGTTATCGTGCATGTTAACGTGCATGCATGTCACCGTGCATGTTACCGTGCATTTTACCGTGCATGTTACCTTGCATGTTACTACCTTGCATGTTACCGTGCATTTTACCTTGCATGTTTTTCTACCAGTGCACGCAATATTGCCCTACTGTTAAACACTGTTGAGCATATAGTGGGAAGTATCATCTGTTTTCATTACCAGATTTGCGTACCGAATTCATCCCCGTTTTGGTTTTTTACCATATTAGCGTACCGACCAAAGAATTTCGACTCAAAATACCCTACCGGTATCTGCGTTCCCTTCGACTTCGATTGTCGTATCTGCGTTCCAGGCGCCTTCCGAGCCCCAGAACTGAACTGAACTGAACTGAACTGAACAGAACAACGAGTAACTTACGTAGTACGTACGGTAAGTAGAATGAAGATATTGGCATCCTTCGTTCTATTATTCGATCAACATCGTCAACTGCAATAATTCCGAAGCGACCGCAGACAACGGCTGCAATGCACTGATTGATAACTGAACAAAACCATGCTTTCGGCAAAATCTTTTACGAAATCTGCCTTTCAGAGGGTGCTTGTTAGATTCACTTCACCTTCGACTGTATGGAACGAAAAATCTCGACTACTGTCGAACCGACTGCTGTCGAGTTCCTCAACTACAGCTGGGTTCCCTCCTCCTGTTTTATTCGACTACGAGACTATTAAGGATAATTTGACCGTTGCTGATGCTATATCTTCAGTTGAAGAAGCATTTGGTGCCCTTGCTGATGGTAAGGTTGATGTCCCCATGCCCATGCACATTGGAATCGAAGAATCCCTATTTGCTGGCCCGGGTGACTGTCACATCAAAGGTGGCTACATCTATGGCGCAAAAACATTTACAGTCAAACTGGCTTGTGTGAGTTTCTACAAGAATGTGACAGAGCGCAATCTCCCGGCTGGATCAGGAGTATTTGTCGTCGTCGACGCCCAAACTGGGGCTCCACTGGCTTTTTTCCAGGAAAACCGCATTAGTAAGTGCTACAGAATAGCAATGAGCGACTAAGGTTTGCCTAATCTGTTTTCTGTAAAGCCGTGTATTTCCCATGCTACATTACGAGTCGCTATTTGTTTCGAATCTGTTTTGCAACTTTTTCCATCACGTTTCCGAAAAACGAGTTGTCTTTTTCTATTTTATTTCATCGTCTTCTCATTTTTTTCCCTCAAAGTGACCGATTTGCGAACAGGTGCGGCTGGGGCAGTTGCTGTCAAGTACACTACTCCTGACGATGATAGCAACGTTATAGGATTCATTGGTACTGGTGCTATTGCGCGGAACATGGCCCGTGCTGCTGCTGCTGTCCGTCCAAATTTTACCGGTGTGGCATACGGACTTGATGTTCAAGGATCTCAAACCTTTGCCAAAGAAATGTCGGCGGAATTAGGTTTAGATTTTTCGGTCGCTTCTTCACCTGAAGAACTCTGCAAAGAATCTAACGTGATTTTTACTCAAACAACCGGATCTGAGCATGTTTTGAAGCTCGATTATCTCAGGAAAGGAACAACCATTATTGCTTCCGGGAGTGATCAACCAACGAAGCAGGAACTTCCGAACGATGTTTTGAAATCGGCCGACAAATACATTGCAGATCTGATTAGTCAGACCAGTCGAGTGGGCGGTAAGTACCAATGTGGAGTAGCGTTCACATGTGACTTCCACGTAAGTTGCTCATTAACACCTATGATTTCATTGTGCCGTTTCGGAAAGAACTACGTGGGGCAATCGAGGCGAATGTTATGACAACTGAAGACGTCTATGCGGAACTTGGCGACTTGGTAAATGGAAGCAAAGCAGGAAGAGAAAATGATGAAGAGTTAATCGTTGTGGATCTGACCGGGACGGGTGCACAAGATGCAGCGATCGGACAGGTATGTAAAAGGGTAATTGTGTCTATAATTTAAGTGTTTGTAAGTCGGAGGTTGGACTGAATTTTTGTCCTATGTTTCGTCGCATCTCTTCTTTTTGGCTCGCTGCATTCAATTGGGAATCCAAAAAGGTTGCTTGGGATAAGCTCAGTCAGCTGTAGAGTTGATTTGGAACACGATGGTTGCACAGTCGAGTACGTCCAGAGCACTAACCCACCTTCTTCTTACCAAGAAAGAGGACTACTGCATAGCCAGGACGACTCTATTGTTACTACAACCGGTATTATTGAAATACCCGTTCCTCTATCTAGTTGTTATGCATGAATTTAAAGATTCTATTATTATTTTGCACGAATGCTTCATTTCTAAGATTCCATTGGGTTCGTACTCGTAAGACCGGGTACGTACGGTACTTCGAAATCTCTTCGACCGGCATTGAAACAGCAATCAGGCACCTTAAATGGAGGAGTGGGCAACGTTATTCAACGCTTGTAAGGCTTTCACTACAGCGCTGTTATTAATACAGTACGAGGCAGCAAGCTGCTGTCACGAATGCAAAGCTCAGCTCCAGCTCAGCTCAGCTCCCACTTCTTTCTTTTGTATCTCCTTCAAATTTAGCACCCTATCATGCCCTCCCTATCGATCGGTCCTATCGTACCTCTAGGGAAGTATTATGTAGTATCTGAGTGTATGCGCAATAGTGCTTGAACAGTATCCTCTGTAGACTCACTGTTTGCCAGCACTTCGTGTGCTGCTGTTATTGCTACTCTTAACATTCTCTCTTTTGCTGACGAGCAATATCAAAGCTTTCCGCGTTGTTATTTAACACCTGCTGGCTATTACCGCATTGGCTTTTGGGTTTTTAGATGGATATATATGCCAGGAATAGCTGTCGGGACGATCCCAATACCTTATGTTCAGCATGAGAGAAAATTGTGAGTAAAGGAAACTGTATGCTTTGTCGTCGTGAGGGTCAAATATGTTGAGCATCTTTTGAAAGGCCAGGTCAAAGTTCTGGCAATCCGTGAATTTCACGAGGCTCGCGCGAATGTAAGGTAGATCCGAGACTCTGACAACGATCGGGAATGTTGGAATAGGTTGAAAAAGTACGTATATTTTAGGTTGTAAGTGTTCTCGTTATTATTATTTCTCAAGGAAAATATGAGAGTTTTCCTCTCTAACAATATTTTGCTCTCTCGTTTGGTTATTCACTCGACCTTACTGTACATCTGCTAGTAAAGACAATATTTTCTCGTGCATTCTCTTGTAAGTTATGTATTTCAATCTTGTGTTTCTCTTGATTTGACAACCTGTTGTCATGTCATGTTTTTGTGTTTACTTCTGGTTGGTTTGTGATTGTCTTGTCAACTTTGTTGTCAATATTATTAATTTGCCTTTTGTTGATTGAATTTTCGGTATTTCCATGTAGTCGTATAAATAAATATTGTTCCGCATAATTCTCCGACTCATTCGACTCGGTTAATTGTTTTCCACCTCATCCGACACACTTCCCTTGTTCGTTAATTAGCCAACGATTTCTTGGGCATATTTCTCGAACAACACATTGGAAAGGTTCTTAGTATGGAGATCTGCTGTGTTATCATCCGTAGATATCCACTTAACCTTTAACAACTGATTTTCTTTCAACTCTCTTAAGAAGTGCATCTTCACTGCCACGTGTCGAGTTCTTCCTCCGACTGACCAATTGTTAGCAATATCAACTGTACCTCTGTTGTCACACCATAATATCATTGGGAGATTCACTCTCAATCTGAGGTTAACCAATATCTGGTAGGCAAACATCATGTCTTGCGCTGTCAATACTGCTGAATATAGTTCTGCTTCTGTTGTTGATAATGCCACTACCGGCATCATCTTACTGAATTGCTTAATGGCTGTTCCTTCCAAATAAGTAATTCCTGCATTCACACTTCTGCGACTTGAGTGTTTGGCATATCCTGAGTCACATTTCCCAGATATAGTAAATAACCAATCATTCTTGCCGTTCCACTTCCCTGCTTTTAAGGGTCTGAATAAATAACCGCTGGTTCTTGTGTTTACCACATAATTCATTACTCTTTTCAAGGCTTTATAGCTCTTCTTCGTAGCTTGCTGCATATGTGTGGATAATTCCCTTACTGCATTAAGTAGATCCGGTCTGCTCCACCTCATCATATGTAATAGAATTCCTACTCCTGATCGATACTTAGTCTGTTCTTCCGGCAATAAGGGCTCATCAGTCTCGTTGTATTCTAGTACACTTCCCGGTTCTGCTGGTGTACTTGGGGCTCTCTTCTGTGGTCCCTCTTCTCCACTTGCACCAAATTCATCGATAAATCTCTGTATCTTAACCGGTTGAGTTAAGCGAATTGTTGTATCTGTTCTGTCTACCTGACACCCCACATATTCTTTTAGCTGTCCTTCATCTTGACAATCAAAAAGACTAGTAAATTGTTGTATGGTTTCCTCCACATATTTCTTAGGTCCAGCAATACAACAGTCATCTACCCACAGAAGAAATAGTATCAAATAGCCCTCTACCCATTTGTAGAATACACATGGTTCGGCACGATTCCTGGAGAACCCCATAAACGCCAATGCCTTGACACATTCCCGGTAGTACTGTAACGCCGCTTGAATTGTTCCATACTGAGTTTTCATAAGTTGCAATACTGCCCATTCCGGATACCATCTCTTATAGGCTTCTGGAACTTTCATGTACATCTTGTATTTGCTATCAAACTCTCCATTCAGGAATGCACCCTCCACATCCACTAGGTGTTGATACCAATTTGCCATTAGCGCTAATACCAATGTGATTCGGACTGCAACTTCGGTCACCACTGGAGAAGACTTGTCTGTACTGTCATAGTGTTCCCCGTCCTGTTGCATAAACCCTCGAATCGCGTTGCGCGCTCTGTAAACTCCACTTGCCTTCTTCTTCATTGCCCACGTGCTGTCAAACAGTCTCGTCCCTTTTGGTAACGTGTTCTTGTGGACCACTTTGAAGACATGGTACTTCAACATCTTATCGTGTTCTACCTTAATTGCCTTCTCCCACTCTTCCTTGTCCACTGTTGCCATTGCTTCCCGATAGTTCATAGTTTGGAGCTCCTTTGTGTTACCATAGTTAGTTCCGGACGCTCCAACCAGATAGAACTCCCCAACATCATCTTCCAGTATTGCTGCCATAAGTAAGTGCTCGCCGTCTGTTGTTCTTCCGTATCCTTCCACAATGTTTCGATACACATGTTTACCTTGTGACATAGTGTATAGGATATAACTCTCTTCCTCCAGTCCAACGTCCACACCGGCCGGATTAAGTAATGTGTGCTCTGTGTCATCGAGTTCGGCGCTCTTGCTTAAGTATCAACACTCGATGTTGCCTGCCAGCGCACTGATTTCTTCATCGATTAAATGGCACAGCCCATAGTGTTTGTGTACTGTACCATCTGCTGCAGTTGTTGCCCTTAACGCGCGTCCACTTCGAGACGTTCTGATTGTTGGCTCTGCAGCCTCTTCCACTGTATCGTCCCCACTATCTTCTACTGGATCCTCACTGGTTTCTGGGTCAGAGTCTTCCTCTTCCTCTGTATCCTCTTCGTCTGCTGAGGACTCAGTCGATGCGCTTGATAAGGATGCTTCCTCCTCATCGACACCTTCAGTCTCCACTTCAGCAGGACTTGTCTCCCTGTCCATTAGCAGACCTTCCGTTACTACTGGTGCTCCCGGTCCACTTCTTTTGCTGAAATACATCTTTCCCAGCCATTGGACGTCTCTTGTAACAAGGAATGCTCTGGTTTGAGGATCGAACATTGTGTAACAGTCTCCAGCATGGTCTTCAGCATAGAAGGCAAAGAGACATGTCTTTCCTCGCGCGCTCACTTTAGATGTTCCTGTCTTATGGGTCTTCACCACCCCTGCTGTCCCTGCCACTTGCATGTTCTTTATCCACGCTGGATTCTTCCCTGTCAACCATTGATACCTGGTCTTTGTCACCCCCTCCACTGTACACACGTTCAGCATGTCAGTCTGATGACACCATTTCAAGAACGCAGCAAATAACACGTACCTGTATTCATCCGGTACATATGCTCCTTCGATTGCTGAGCGTGTTAGGCTGCAGAGGTTGTAGATTCGTGTCTCTACTCGCGAATTGCGTTGCGGCATCTTTGCTGTGAATTCAAATTCCACTCCCATCTTCCAGTCCTTTCCATTGATTGCTTTCTGGAAACTGATGTTCTCCCCGCCATTATCACATCGAATCCTCTGCACCGGCTTCCCTGATTGTCCAAGCATATGCAGCTTGGCACAGAACGGCTCAACGAATGCCTTCTTCGTGTTGTACCAACCGATGATTGTGGCACCTGTTACATGTTCCACTGCCACCACCAAACAGTTGTTCGCTGGAAAATAGACTGTCCCTTTTGGATTCTTCGGACACTTCAGTCTCATTCCATCGACATACCATAGCTCTCCAATACTCTTTGGTGGTTTGTTTTCTCCTTCTCCAAGGTTTCTCTGTCGCGCCTTTCCTCTGGCGCATGCCTCACAAACCTTGAAAGGTGTTCTTGTGATCTTCCAACCAAAGTGATCAGCAATTTGTTGAGTTCGGGTTTTGTTGTTGTGTCCACACAGGATGTGTGCCTTGGCCATCGACATCTCTGTAGGCGTTGAGAGAACTGTGTCGTACGGCTTTGCCGTGTCCTTAACATACATTGCCCACAGTACTCCACCTCCCTTGGTTCGGATGGCAATATCAAAGTGGATTACCTTGTTCCCTTTTGTCAGATATATCCCAGCGCTGTCTCCTCTCATACTCCATCCCGCTTCCGTCATTTTCGTCACCGCAAACAAATTGAACTTCAACGTGCCATACCTGCAGTCGAGAAGACGAACTCCCATTTCCTTCTTACCATCTTTGTCGTATTTTGTGCCCACTTTATCCAGTATAGCTGTTGTTTTCATTCTTTCTCCTGTTGCCGTAACTGTGGGATTAAGCTGCTTTAACACCTTTGCTTGCTGTTTGGATGGTTCAGTTCCTTGCCTGAGGTTAATCGTGTGATTAGTTGCTCCAGTATCTGCTATCCAAATTTCTCGTAAATACAGGGACTTCGCTCCGTTGAACAATACAATGCTCGGCTCGCTTTCGTTTTCATGATTGACCACCGGTATATCTTCTTTGTTTGTGGTTATGGACATAAACGCAAAATCTATCTCAGCGCAGAGTTCTCCGTGTTGTTGGTTGTTCCTTGCTTCCATCTTAATCGGAGTTGTTATCGTTTGTTGTCTCAAATTCTGTTTCTTGTCTGGCCGTCTACCCGCCTTGACCTTATAATCATTTGGATCCCGTGATGGAAGTTTTAAGCCTTTTGTTTCCAGGTTATTATTGTTCCCGTTGACTTGGATCACGTTGGTTGGGACATACATTATCTTGTACGGGACTCGTGCTGGCTCTCTTTTAGGTTCGATTCTCTCTTTCTTTCGAACCCTGAACGTGTTTGCTCCAATATTTCTACTGAGTCTCCTGTCCGCTTTCCTCATAATATTGGGAACTGCTTGGTTAACCACTCGCTTTAGTGGTGTAACCTTCTTTCTCTTGTTATTCCTTACTTGCTCTCCACAATGGCGCTTAGTGTGTTTTCGCGGACTGCAACCGACACACTTCTTGCCTTTTATCTTCTTTACAGGTAAGTTTCTCTTAATCCGTTTGTCCTTCTTGTCGTAATTGCCCGCAAAGAAACAGTACTCTTCGTCGATAACGCCGCCCACTACACTCTCGTTGGACTGTGTGTTCCTATTTTGGTCTCTTTTCTTCATCCATTTTGGTTTGGACTCTGGGTGTTTGGACCAGCATGCTGCTGCAATGTGTCCTTTCTTCCCACAATGATGACACTTGGTGTTCTTGTTTGCTGCGGGACAATCTCGCTTCATGTGTCCTCTCTTTCCGCATCCGTAACATACCATTGTCTTGCTGGGTGTTCTATTCCCGTTGCTTCGTTGTTTGCCGTTACCGTTGTCACTGTCTGTGTCGGAGTCCGTTTCTCCGGCATACATGACAACGTCTTGTGTCTTGTTCTCTCCGGCATTCTGCTGCATCCAAAGGTCATACATTGCCTTCCTTACTGTCTTTAGTTCCGGTTCCTTTCCGGTCTCTTCTAAAGCCTTGTTTCGACACGCTATAATGGTTGTAGCATATGCCTTTGGTGCCTTCACGATGATCTGGGCCATCTTCTCTTCGATCGGCAATGCCGATAGTCTGCCTCGGTACTTGTTGTCGATCGTTGTAATCTGCGTGAACAGATTTCTTGGGTCCTCGTTCTTCCTCATTGAGATCGCTTGGAGTTCCTTTACTTGATCGACTCTTCCCATGATATTGTCAGGGGCAAACTCTTCTTTCATTTCCTTGATTACTAAATGGGCTTGACCACTTGGCCATTCCTTTGTCCTTGTATCTTGGATCCATGCCATGCAGTCTTGTTTCCCATTGAATGCTACGGTAAGTGTTGAGATTGCCATCTTGTTTCTAACCAACGCTTCACTCTGAGCGTTGTCGAAATTCGATTTCTTGACAGCTCCTGTAGCCTCATATTCTCTTTCTTGATCTGGTAACGCAGCATCCCTTGTCTCATACATCGCTTGCTCAAAGTCCTTCTGAACTGCGTATGCCGTCATCTGTTCCCACCAAGACATGTAGTCTTTGGTCTTCGAGAACTTCGGAATATCCAGCTTGATATCCTTTAGGCGCGCCATGATTACTCAGATCTTCTCGGTCTCTTCCTTGTTCTTCCTTACTCAACTCACTCTAGTCGAGTTTCTCTCTTGTTTACTTCTATTTTCAACGCTGACTGTTCCAAGGTTCTTCGAAGAATGTTGGAATAGGTTGAAAAAGTACGTATATTTTAGGTTGTAAGTGTTCTCGTTATTATTATTTCTCAAGGAAAATATGAGAGTTTTCCTCTCTAACAATATTTTGCTCTCTCGTTTGGTTATTCACTCGACCTTACTGTACATCTGCTAGTAAAGACAATATTTTCTCGTGCATTCTCTTGTAAGTTATGTATTTCAATCTTGTGTTTCTCTTGATTTGACAACCTGTTGTCATGTCATGTTTTTGTGTTTACTTCTGGTTGGTTTGTGATTGTCTTGTCAACTTTGTTGTCAATATTATTAATTTGCCTTTTGTTGATTGAATTTTCGGTATTTCCATGTAGTCGTATAAATAAATATTGTTCCGCATAATTCTCCGACTCATTCGACTCGGTTAATTGTTTTCCACCTCATCCGACAGGGAAATAGAACATGGCATTCATGACGTCGATTTTGCCAGTAATTTTCCAATGGTTTTTGGCTGCGCCCTCCCACACTGGGTTGTTGGTGCCACCAACCATCTGAGCTATTACGCGGGGTTTGTTTCCATCAAAGAGGTCTTCGTCAAGAACCCGTGTCACGAACATTGCATCTGTGTCCCAAAAGGCAACATATTCGGCGTCCGTAAAATTGTCCGCCCAAAACATGACATACTGCTGGCGGTCGTGGCCATATTGACGACCCACGCCTGCTAAGTCAACCGCTGGGGTATTCGAGGTCACACGAACTTCTTTTGCGTCGGGCAGGGTGGATTTCAGTTTCTCAGAAAAGGGTTCAATCACTTCAGGGCCCGCTTCCTTGTCTGTCACGAACAAGACTCGTAGCTTGTCCATGGGCCAAAACATCTTTGCTGATGGTAAAACGTCTAATAACTGGGTATTTTTGGGCTAAATATTTGACCAATGGTTCGCCCTCGCTCTTCATTTCTTCAGAGTCTGTACTTTTTTTTGGGGCCCTCATATTCCAAAATATTGGTGCAACACCCATTATTTCTATCAACGCAACACCCATTATTTCTATCGACATTATTTCTATTGACGCAACACCCATTATTTTTATCGACACACCACCCATTATTTCTCAACGCAACACCCCCCATTATTGTTCAACGCAACCCCCATCATTTCTAGACGCAACGCCCATCATTTCTAGTAGAGGCAACTTCCATCATTCTAGACGCCACGCCCATTATCACATGATAATAATGTTACACTATTATTGATGTTAAGAACCACTAGTATTCTGACTAATACCAAATAATTAATGTACATATTTAAATAACTTTAATCACCAAAGGTGATACTAAATTACTCAGTCTGTAACCAGACTTTAACGTCGCCTCCATCAGAGAGTCAGGACCCCAAGTGGTAGAACAACAAATTTTCAAACAAACCTTGAACATCAGAAAGGGAAAGGAACAAAACAAGGCCCACAAAAGAGTGACTTGAGGAAAAGTGAAGTGGGAAGGAAGATAGTGGGAGAAGGCCCAGTATCAAAAGGGATGAGACATGATAAGAAGCAGGAACAGAGGACAAAACCAAGGTACAAAGTGGACTCAACCCTAAGGTCCAGTAAGCCAGGCACAGAGGAGAGCGGCCTCTCGTTGGTATGGCTGCACCGGGGGTGCAGGTGCTGCGTACTGCTTCCTGGCAAGGTGGATGGTTGCAAGCCACTGCCGCTTGGCAGTCAGGGTGTAGCCTTGTAAGACTTGGAACGGGGTTTGTAAAAGGGAGTGTGACTGGGGGAGTGCACCAGCTGCACCAATGGCCAATTCAGAGGAAATGGAAGCATCAAGAGATTGGTGTTGTTCAGCATCAAGGGTGCCCCCAGGACCATGGAGTCGTTCATTCCTATAGGTCCAAAGATCCCAGGAGGTAAGAAAGAACTGCTGATGGATGATAGCTGTAGCCCAACGTCTGGGGGAGCGCTTGCTTCCAATATGGGAGTAGTAGTGAGCCTGGATTTGATACCAGCAAGGAGACCACCTACCAAGAAGCCAGTTGTGCCAACCAATTGTCTTCTGTGACCTGACAGCCAAAGCAATTGCAGGGGGGTAGGATGAGGGATAAATGCTCTGACCCTTCCGAACCCTGGTGAGAAGATCCACAATGGCAGCAACTAAGGATGGATTGGTCTGCTCAACCTCAAGCCTTGTCTTCAGGGGACCCTTGAAGGCAGACACAAAAAGCTGAGCTGTGTTGCTGGGTGTGTTGCTTGCCGTATCTGCCATTGTATATTAAGGCAGAAAGGGGACACATTGTTAGTTTCGGTTTGAATTGCTGTTGCCATTAGAATTTGATTTGCCGTATACTTTGTCCGGTCTTTTGTTTGGGGTGTATGTGCAGCAGTCTACTGGAGTTTCAAATTTTGTAATTCCAGAGCACCTCTGTGGGTTTTGAATTTGGATTTTGTGGGATTGCTCTATTATTTTTGGAGCGCCCTGTGGACTATTTGGTTGTCCGGAACAAGGTTGACCTTGTTATTGCTGCTGTACCCTATATTTTGTTTTGTGTCTGTACCCTTATCGATATCAATATATGATTCGATTCGATTGATTGATTCATGGCTTCAGCATCTGTACCCTTGCAATTAGTTCGCGTCGGAACTGATCTGCGTCCAGATCTTTTATTGCTTTTATATGTGATTGATTCTTTCTTTTGCCATAATTGAATCTTTATTTTATCGGTTGATTGTTGCCATCACTTTGGATCGGACTGAGCACTTTGTATTAGTTTGAACATTTTGTGTTGCAACAGGGCTCATCTCTGTAGGTTCCTTCCCTTTCTGGGAGTTCTCCTCCATGCGTCTTCCCAGACAGCAGTGCTGTACTGGCATTCAGGTCCAGTGGAGCCGAAGGCATGGTCTGTTGTATAGGCCAGGTGATAGGTTGCTTCTGAAACCGAGGCCGTTTTGGTTTGAATATAATGGTTCCTTCAATAGTTCTTTCAAGTGTTCCATCATGTTGGGCGCAATATGATTCCATGGCGCGTTTCATGTGGGCTTGGAAGAATTCATTGGAAGAAGTGCTTCCATTTTCATTGCTAGGAGCCGTAGCAGTGCTGTTGTTGCTGCTATTGCTCTTATTTCTCTTGGAATATTTATTTCTTGGACATTCAGACCAATCATGGTCATGTTCTGCAATTCTGCAAGGGTTGCTGTACTTGCGTTTGCTGTTGTTAGTATTTGCTTCTTCTTCAGATTCAGCGTCTGTGTTGCTGTCGGAATGGGAGCTGTTGCTTTCAGCGTCTGAAGTGCTGTTGTTGTTGTCGGCACTTGTATTGCTGACGCTGTTGATATCAGAATCGTATGGATTACCGATGGAGTGGCTTTTGCTCAAGCAATCGAGGGAGCTCATGTGGTCCACTATAAATTGTACAGTTGTTTGTGGTCAAACTCCTCTGTGGATTCTGCAGTAGTCTTCAATCCATTCCTTTGGAAAGCTGTGGAGCAGGATAGTGATCTGTTGTAGTTGGTTTAGATCAGCAGCAAAGCCTTGTAGTTTTGCAGTGTATTTGAAGAGCTGTTCCATTTGGTTTGCATGGTCTTTGCATGATACGTTGCTTGGCTTCTTGCATGATCCAGAGCTTTGGAGATAAGCGTGCATGATGTCTTTTGCATCTTTGGCGTTGCAGTATTGCTTGATAAAGGCTGAGAAGGCTCTGTTGTATCCATTTCTTGTAGTTGGATAATCATGTTGGCTTCTTGTTAAGGCTCTCCACTTGGTTTGGGCATCGACACAAAGGCATTGACCAAAGTATTTGATGTATTTATTTGCTGATAGATCAAGATCTTCTGCTGTGTTCAGGAAAGCTTCTTCGGTATATAGGAGTTCTTCTAGTCCTCCTGTGTCGGTGAATAGAAGGACTTTGACACTGTCTTCTTGGTCTTCGGAATTGTAAACTGTTAGTGTAACAAGCTTAGGATTGGAGCTGTCAAAGGCTCTCTTGTAAGGGATTGGAGGATCTCTGTAAAGTCCTGCCATGGTTCTTGATTTGACTCAGAGCGTTCAATTGTATCGATTGATCGGTTGTTTCGTAGATATCGATCGGTTTGTTCGATCGGTTCTTGTTTCGATCGATGGGTTCTTTCGGAGATTCCGATTGTAGGATTTTGCTTGTCAGGGTATCGATGTATACCTGTTGTTTAGGATAAAGGATGTTTTTGGATGATTCAGTACTGAGTTCCTGTCTGTCTTCTACTTTAAAAGATAAACAGTAATTACTGTGTTACATGTTAAGGTAGAAATACACGATAGGAGTATTTTAAAGAAGTATGATTAATAAATAATTGTGTTACAAAAGAGGATGGATGAATACTTTACGAGATGGGAATGATTTCTTGAGTATGGAATGAATGATCGAACAATGATATAATTGTTCATCGGGCATAATATCAATTATCGTTGATTCATGGGAATCTTTGTTTATCTTGATATTTGAATAATATTCAGTATATGTAGATGAATATTATTTATATATTCTTGTGTATTGGAGCACATGCGGGATTCAATAATCATTTAGAGCCTCTCGTAGGGTACCTGCGTCAACATGTCACAGTCCAAACGCGACAGTGCGTCTGCCGCATCATTTTCTTTGCCAGCAACGTGTTTGACTACCGGATGAAACTCCTCCATGAGGAGTCTCTACCAGACCATTCTTTGGGTGGGCATCTGCTGGTAGAGCAGGTTCAGGTGATCCTGTTATGGTCTAGAGTAGAAATCTCGGAGTGGTATGAAACTTGTGAATGTTTAGATACTTTACGGAATATTGTTACGCAGATTAAGAATGAGAACATATAAAATTTGCGGTCGTGAGCATAGTCACATTTTGGCATGCTCTGCCATAAATGTTGATTCATTGTCGATTCCCACGATTAGGCATATATTTCCCTCTGGGACTCGACCATCGTAATTAGAACACATATAACAATGTATTCATGAACGTAGATTGCCATATATACATAATATTCGATTCCCATAATGTGGGATTCAGTCAATTATTCAGTCGTGACCCGTGCTAGCTACGCTAGCCCGTCACATAGTGCCTCATGATTGAATGAATCCGATACTTAAGCTGACCAGTGGATTGCGGAGCTGTCTGAAGCGTTGGGCTGGTCCGTTGGAGCCTCTCTGTAAGGGGTTAGCTTTTGGACGTTAACTGTTTCAACGATCGATGGAGTCTTTTGAATCTTAACAGTGCCATTATCATGGACTTGGGCAATAGTGAATGGTCCTGTCTTTCGAGGCTGTAGCTTGTCTGGATCTGGTTCCTGCATCCATACCTTCTCGTTAGGTTGAGAGGTATGTTCCTTGTGCTTGGCATTATCTCTGAGCAGAGCCTTGTTAATGCCTTGCTGTCTTAGTTGTTGCAGTGCCAATAGGTTAGAGGTTAGTGGCAGATCTATCAGCATATCCCGGTTGAATACAAGGGATCCAGGGGATGCCTGTAAGGCAGCATTGACAGCGCATCTGGAGGCATGCATGCAAGTTGAGAGAGCATTATCCATGAGCTGACTGGCTCTGGTATTTGCTTGTGGAGGATCAACATGCACGAGGACTCGTAGGATATCAGCTACTGTGTGATGGACGCGCTCGCATATGGCATTTGACTGGGGGTTCTTGACTGTGGTTGGAATGGCTTGTATCCCATACTGCTTGAGAGTAGTATGGAACTCAGCTCCTAGAAACTCGCCACCATTGTCATGAACACATCTCATAGGCCGTGGGTATCTTGATAGCCAGCAGTTCTTGAATTGGTCTGATACATGCTGAGAGGACTTGTCCCTGATTCTGATAATTTCCAAGAGGTTCGTGACTGGATCAATACAAGTTAAGGCCTTGAAATTGTAGTTCTTGCCTTGAGCTGTAATTTTCCATGGGCCTATTAGGTCCACATGCACTTCATGAAATGGGGACAGTGGCGCTTCCTTTGGTGGCAATTTGCCATATTGAGCATTCTGATTCTTGTACTTGATGCAGTGATCTGGGCATATGTAGGACTTGCATAAGCTGGTTAGGTTGTCGACATAGAATCGCGCTGATATAGTCTGATGTAATCTGGTGGATCCACAATGACCCAACAGGAGATGATACCACTTGATGGTATCATTAATGAGAGATGCTGGAATATAGATTCTCCAGCAATCTGGATTGGCTTGGTTCGCGTAGCAAAGTATCTTGTTGCCCTCTAATTCTTGGTAGAAGAAGGCTTTCGATTGAATCTTGAACTTGATAGTTGGATCCTTCTGCTGATGGAGGTAGATGTTGGAGTAGTTTACAGGGCATTCTACCTCTTGACTGTTAGGTAGATTGATCAGACACTCATTGTTCAGCAGACAGGCTTGGAGTTCCTGGTCGGCGTCATTGCATAAGTGCTGAAATAAGTTGGGGAACTCTGATAGGAACAGTTCTTCATCTTGCTGGGGGACTTCAAGTTTCAAAAAGTCAATAAGAGTGCCCTTACCAAGGGCTTCTTTCTTCCCTACAGTGGGTGGATCCATCCGGGGGAGCCTGGAGAAGGCATCAGCAAGAACATTCTTCTTGCCTTCAACATAGGTGAGATTGACACCAAATTCTTCAAGGAATAATCTCCACCGGAGGACTCGCTGGACTGAGAGAGTTCTGAAGGTAAAGTTTTTATGGTCAGTGTATACATTGATAACACCGCCAAGGAGCATTTTTTGGTACTCTTTGCAGCAGAGTACAATTGCGAGGAGTTCTTTCTCCATAGTAGTGTAGTTCTTCTGGGCATCAGATAGTTTCTTAGACCAATATGCAATGGGCTTGCCATCTTGTAGTATGGCAGCGCCTAGTTGTAGGTCTGAGGCATCAGTGTACAGTTCAAAGGGCTTGTTGAGGTCTGGATAGGTGTTCAGTGCATCTGCTGCCACCATGGCTTTCATCTCTTGGAAGGCTTTATCTTGAGCTGGTCCCCAAGTGAAAGCTGAAGGGGCTTTTCTTTGTTTACCTTTGACAACAGCAGGGGGGTCTCGTCCGAAAACTGTTTTGCGACCCATCACGACCAATCGCGACCGGATCGCGACCTGATCGCGACTTGTCTAAAAAAAACATGACCCCAATTTTTTATTTCACAACCTTTTTTCCATTATTCTCGACTTTTTTCCATTATTCTCAACCATATTTCTCCCTTTTCTCAACTCCCCCAACGGTCCGAAACAAATGTTCAGATCTAGACCCTGATATTCAGTCCCTCGTCACGTTTTCATTCCATTTTACACATTTGACACATTAGACTCAACACAACAAATAATTTTTAATCAAATTTACTTTAATCACACAAAAGGGTTACGTCGTGCACCTTTGTAAACCTTTTTTTTCAGTGGTGTCACGTAACATACCGGTACCCCAGTTCAGAATCCTCCCCTCGCATCGGATCACAACAACAATTATTTTATTTTATTTTCACCATGCCGAACGCTTCCTCCGACCCAAGGCACTTTGCCAATGAGCCCAGAATACCCAAGACATTTTATTGTCGCAACTGCATTGCCTCTGCAAGAAAAAGAAAATCACAGCAATCCTTCAAGGGATACAAACAAGAATCGAGCCACTTTCACACCTACCGATATGTCTGTAGAGGACTTTCATTTCACTTGAAGTCCAACATTGATTGCCTATGAAGATATTTCACCTCGATATTATACTAACCGTCGGGGTATGGTCATTGTGTACGATTTGTACTATAACCAGATACCCGGCCCCTGCAGTTCACGAGCGAGCGAGTTAGTGAGCGCGTCGATTCAAATACAGGTGTCAGTAAAAGGTATGGTCAGCACGTTGAATTAAGTACTGGACCTACGTACCCTGACCCTTTACTGACATACGAAATCAGCGATACACTTATTCGGAGCTCCATCCGAGCTCTCACTCTTTGGAATACTCTCAGTTTAAACCTCTAAAAGAACACATGATCATGCCCGGCATCGATACTTGATATCTCTAATGTACCTCTAGAGTGGTAACTAGTGTGCTCATGGTATATGCAATAGCGCTTGAACAGTATCCATCTGTAGTCTAACCAACTGCCAGGACTCCGTGCTGTACTGTTGTTGCTGCTCTCCTATTGTCGACGGACGAATATCTTTACAGTTTATCAGACCCAAGGTCTCGTCGTTCGGCCGAAAGGCCGAACACATTCGAATCGCCGAAACGCGATAAGAATGCCATCAATGTCAGGACGCTGACTAGAGCCTTGAAGAAATCCGAACGCCTGATCCGCGACGGCATCAGGCGATTGATGTAAAAAACGCACAAACAGTCGGCCGATCACCGTCTGGCATCTGAGATCTTGGAAGATGAGCGTCGTACCCGGACGTCTCGTATCTGAGCTTCCCAGATGGAAAAGAACCATCTGCTGGATGTAAAACTCAGCTTCCAGCATGCAGCAGGAACGCGACGGCATCAGGCGATTGATGTAAAAAACGCACAAACAGTCGGCCGATCACCGTCTGGCATCTGAGATCTTGGAAGATGAGCGTCGTACCCGGACGTCTCGTATCTGAGCTTCCCAGATGGAAAAGAACCATCTGCTGGATGTAAAACTCAGCTTCCAGCATGCAGCAGGAACTGACATCGCAGTGCCTCCAGTGGATGTCTGAATGTCTCTTCGGAATCCGCAGTGATGTAAACGGGGACTCGCTGCTGAACAGGCAGACCGGGACACTAGCACGAGACCCACGCCAGTGTCTATGAAACAGAGTTGATGGTGGCTCCATCAGCTTCAGCCCAATCAGCAGGTGTAAGTGGGGACCGATTGCTACGAGCCGTAAGCAATGAACGTGTGGATTGCAGCCAGGTGACGTACAGAGATTACCATCGAGAACCAATCGACGGACTGATTGGATGGTTGATTGTCTAGGGTTCGAAAGGACTGTCACCGAGAGAGGGCCTCTCGCAATCAGTAACACACAGACCAAATCGATCGGAATATTTTCGAGCGTCTTTCGCCTGGACAACCGACAGATCCTTGGTGATTGCCAATTTCTTCTCGTTTGGATAGGGTATCCATGTAATCGAAAGAATTGAAGATTGCAATGGTTGCAATAGAAAATAGAAACGTCCAGTGACCCTGTTGTGTACAGGGGAGGATAGGATCCGGGGACCCTGTTGTTTACAGGGACGGATCGGCCGCAAGGCCTGTATGCCTTCTTGGCATCGAACCTGAACGTTTGTGACGTTCGATGGCCGAAAGGCTTGTATGACAGCCGAAAGGCTTGTATGATAGCCGAAAGGCTTGTATGTTTGTAATTATTTGCAAAAAGATCTCTGAAACTACCAATATCCTCAACAAGAAGCCCATCTTTGCTCGTGACAGAAGAAGAAGTGTCACCGGTAGTGCCCGAAAACTGATCTACGAGAAAGACTGATGAATTGCCCACCACGATCTCCATATACGCTGCTTTCACTGAAAGAACAACGGGGACAATGTGCTCTATGTAGCTTGTCCTTACACTGAAAGCGCTCGGTGGATTGCTGTGTTCCGAAACAGACGAATCGATAGCAACGGATCGATAGCCGATAGCGTTCAAGCAACGGATTGATAGATGAACCGAAGCGAAGGGATTGTTATATGTAGCTTGTCCTTACACTGAAAGCGCTCGGTGGATTGCTGTGTTCCGAAACAGACGAATCGATAGCAACGGATCGATAGCTGATAGCGTTCAAGCAACGGATCGATAGATGAACCGAAGCGAAGGGATTGTTATATTTCTGTCCTTACAACGATGCAGGATTGCTGTACGCCGGAACGGTGGATTAATAGCAACGGAATCTATAGTCGGATCGATAGCCAAGCAAAGGGACTGATTCAGCCGCGAGGATTCGCAGCAGACGCTAGATGCTAGATGCGATAGACGCGATTCGCAACAGACGCGAGACGCTAGACGCTAAAGTTTTTGCCAGACCGATTATTCCCTTTCCCTGAAGAACAGCGGGGACGATGTGGTATATTTATGCCTGTCCTTGCAGCGAAAGAGCAGCTGCAGCGAAAGCGCAGCAGCAGCAGCAAGAGGACAACATCGACGCCCTGACAAAAGAGAAGCCTACTGCTGTCTTTCCCTGACGAACAGCGGGGACGATGTAATGTGCCTGTCCTTGCAGCGAAAGCGCAGTAGCAGCAGCAGCAAGAGGACAACGTCGATGCCCTGACAGGGGGAAAGCCTACAACACGACTAGAGCAAGGGGACAAGCAAGGGGGCAAGCGCAACCCGGATGCATGACGCTGGAGGAAGGGAACAAGCGCAGCTTGGACCTGCAGCGCATTGGCATTAGGCAGGGCGCAATGGACTGAAGCTGATCAAATGTAAGAAGGAGTAACGTACGGAGGTAACGTACGGAGGTAACGTACGGAGCAAGATACAGAGCTCATGACTTACAAGGATAAAGGATACAGCGAGGTAGATATGAGGATGACTAATACGAAATATGGATTGCAGCAATTGGCAGCAGCGAGAAGTTTTACCGCTTCCGTCAGCGGGGACAGGCCTGTTATGGCACTCCCTGCTGCTATGGATCTGCAGCTAGTTGCAAGAGTAACCGCCGGATTGCTAGGAGCGATCTAACCACTGCTGAAGAGCCAGTAGGCAGTGGATAGCGTGTTGCAGCAGAAATCAACCAAACCACAGCACCGATCAAAGACCAGCGCGTCACACAAACATGCTGAGCAATGCCGACACTGAAGAACCACTGCTGAAGAGCCAGTAGGCAGTGGCTAGCGCGTCACGCAGACACGCTGAATTCCGGGAGCGCAAGCACTAAAAGACCAAGGATTCACCGCTTCAGCCAGCGGGGACAGATTAGAAAGAAGCCTGTCTCCACGGTGAATGCCGACGTTAGTGCTGCAATACTACCAAGACCTGTGGGGATTCGGCCTGTTACGGCGTTCCCTGCTGTGTGGACAAGGCACTGAGCCTGTGCCAACAAGGAAACGAGTCACGATGTTCGAGTTACGGGGACATGTTGTATCCGTTATTATGAATGCAACGGCATTGCGCATAGTACTGCAAATACGTCACGGGACATGCTGTCCCTGTTACAGGCAAGGCACTGATTGTACACGCTGTTCTATGTTACGAATGGAGGCGCAGAAGCATCCCTCGTTTTAGACAGCGGGGACAGATTGGATAGTCTGTCTTCACGGCGAATGCTGACGCTACTATTGTTACAGCAGTACTGATACCCGAAGGGACTTGGCCTGTTATGGCATTCCCTGCCACGGACCTGCTACGACGTGCTCTGCTATGAGGGGACTTGGCGGAATACTGGAGACGCGATACAATGTGCCGAGCAACGAAAGATATGCTGTCCAGTTACGAGTGTAACGACATTGCGCACAGTATTGGAGACTTGTGCGCTAACTGGACAGATGCCAAACACTACATGTATTCACCACTTCTGACAGCGGGGACAAATTGGAGTATCTGTCATCACGATGAATCCAAGCAGCAGCGCCGTATGACAGCGCAGCCAGATGGTATAGCGCTGAGCATGTTAAGTGGCCATAAGGCTGACGGCTTGGATGCCTGGCACGCAGAGAACTGTGTGGCCTAAGCATGCTATGGAAGGCTACGAATGAGGCTGTACGCCTGGCACGCAGAGGAACTGTGTGGCCTAGCATCGAACGCTACGAATGTGGCTAGTACTTGAGATACCCAATATGATGCAGTGCTTCGCTTACGGGGACATGCTGTGCCTGTTACAGGTGGAACACCAGCAGTAGCGTATCTGGGCCAAGCGATCGAGCGTCTCTGTGTACGGGGACATACTACCGTCCCTTGTTACGAGTGCAGTGAATGTTATCAGAGTTGCACGATGCAACGAAGCAGTAAACGACTGCGAATGGCGATTCGTTGAAGACTCGCGGGGACAGAGTAGATGCTACTACGAGCCTTGCAAGAATCGGGCCTGCATGTTACAAGGAGGCGCTACACTGTTCCAGTTACGAGGACGCTTAGACTAACACAAGCGCTCCGGCAACGTGTGGTCTCTGTTAGAGGTGGAGCGCCGACGCTACAGCAAAGCATGCGTACGTTCATATGGTTGAAGCCGCCGCAAGGGAACTAAACGGTGATTTATCCGAGTACGAACGGTGATTTATTCGAGTACGAGCCTTGCAAGAATCAAGCCTGTATATGTGGAATGATACTATTACGGGGACATACTGTCCCTGTTATAGGTTGCATCCTAGTAGGCTGAACTATGGAAGCGCAACGGAGTTGCGTGCAGCACAAGGATGATAGCGTCGACAGACAAGAACCTGAAACACGGGACCCGTGATAAGCGCCCAGACGATTCATTGAAGACTCGCGGGGACAAAGTTGATGTTATCTGAGTCCGAGCCTTGCAAGAATCGAGCCTGCAGGCACGAATTACAAGTGAAACTATTACAAACGCAACAGCGTTGCGCAGAACAGAAGATTACGAAGCGCAACAGCATCGAAGTTGATACAAAACAGGCAGCTCGGCTAGCGCATGGTGTACGCCTCGTATAGCACCGCAGTGCCTCGTATACTTTGGATGACGCTGACTATTACCGATTGAATGTACTCCAGTTAATTTACTCTCGGATGATGCTAATTGCCACGACCTATGAATGACGCTGATTATCGTGAGTTACTCTATGGATGACGCCGACGCTGATTGCCACGAGTTACTTTGGATTATGCTAATTGCTACGACCGGTTGAACGAATCGATCGGGGACTGAGCCCAGTGTGTAAACTGTGGCATCGAACTTGTTATGTTTGATACTATGAATACAGAACTGCTGTTCCGGGGACAACAACCAACGATTGAACCGGTCGAACCTATTACAGGAGCAGCATGGTTTTTACTATTCGATCTACGTATCAGGAGCTGCTGTTTGAAAGAAAATATTACAGGACGGGCAGCGTGATTCAGATTGATGACAACAAGTTCAACGACCAACAAGAAGTGACACACAATCCTATGCAGACTATTGAAATAGTGCTGTTCCGAGGACAGCTTGCTTGTGATCAAACGAACGAACTAATGAACGAGTCGCAGGAGCAGTGCGTTTCGAACCAGTTACAGGAGCAGCGCGTTTGTGGATCTATGGATCTATGATAACGATTGGAGAAGCGTTCCTACAACGCCTGAGTGGAACAGGAGCAACAGTTATACTGTTCCGGGGACAGCTTGCTCACGATTATGATGTCCAAGGATGATACGAGCTGTATGTAAACAGCAACCATTGAAAGGGACCGATGTGGTCCAACTGAACCAAAACGACGAATGATGTATAATAGGCTAATGGTCTTGGGATGTGCCAGGATAAGAATTTGGTGTGTGGGGCAAAAGGCCCTAACAACCGGGACAATCTGTCTTTGAAAGCATGAAGGGCAAAAGGTCTGAAGTGCTGGGACGAGACGTCCACAAACCCCCATTTTTTTTACTATTAGCCGGGCCTCTGTTGTACGTTCGAAGAAACAAGACAATATATTGACAGCTGCAATATTTGATGCAGTTTGTTCTCTGACAAGCAGAACGGATACAAGGTGATCTATTGTATGATCCATGCAAGTACCAAGTCCCTTTGATCGAGTAGTTGAACCGGAGATATTCATTCCGGGGACACGGACGAAAGCAAGCAAGCGTTGCTTGGTATTACTATTTGGATTTGGATTGGTATCTTGTATTACTGTGGTTCTACATGGAGCTATGTACGATGTTGAGTACTGGCATGAATCACGGGGACTATGAAGATATTTCACCTCGATATTATACTAACCGTCGGTGTATGGTCATTGTGTACGATTTGTACTATAACCAGATACCCGGCCCCTGCAGTTCACGAGCGAGCGAGTTAGCGAGCGCGTCGATTCAAATACAGGTGTCAGTAAAAGGTATGGTCAGCACGTTGAATTAAGTACTGGACCTACGTACCCTGACCCTTTACTGACATACGAAATCAGCGATACACTTATTCGGAGCTCCATCCGAGCTCTCACTCTTTGGAATACTCTCAGTTTAAACAACCTCTAAAAGAACACATGATCATGCCCGGCATCGATACTTGATATCTCTAATGTACCTCTAGAGTGGTAACTAGTGTGCTCATGGTATATGCAATAGCGCTTGAACAGTATCCATCTGTAGTCTAACCAACTGCCAGGACTCCGTGCTGTACTGTTGTTGCTGCTCTCCTATTGTCGACGGACGAATATCTTTACATGCCGAACTTATTATCATGTGAACAAACTTATGGATTTTATTTCTTCCGTGAAAGAAGAAGTCACCCTCCCTTTGGTCTGACACACACCATCACAGTATGGACTGACAATGACACAGAATAGACCACAAATCCCCCCCTCCCTTGCCCCAAATGACACCGCCGCCACAACTTCTATCCATACCTCACTCAATCCTCAAGTGATCGCCAATGTATTCATCCCACCCATGGACAGACAGGCAATCGAATCGCATATGGCTGAAAACGAGGAACAAATGAATGCAATCGATTCCGATGTTGATGCCTCGGACCATTTTGATGCCAGTTCCGACACCGAAATATCTGATTCCGAAATCATGAAAAGCACCACCATTTCCATAAACGAAAGAGAGGAAACATTCCGGAATCGCACTCTGTTCCCACCCCGTCCGGAACTTATTGCTGAAATCAACCTCCTCAACATTATATCACAGCACAAGCTACCACCTCTTTCCACTTATCAAACCATTTTCAATTGGGCGAAAGACAGCAACAATCTTCCCGGTTTTGATTTCAATGTTACACCAACAAGAAAACGTGACGCCATTTTTCAAGAAATAAAAAAAATCTTGGCATATCGTCGGAACCGAAATTTGAGCCCAAAATTGTGAATTGGCTTCCCGACAACAAACCTGCTCAAATATATGTCCGTCCTTTTCTGGATGCTTTGTATTCCCTCCTGTCGAATTCAGATTTAATGTTGGAAGAAAATTTGTCATTCCCCAACAGCAACACCCCCTTGTCACCAGAGCATTTCCCGGTTCGAACTGATTCCTGTCCCATCACCGAGTTGCACCACGGATCATGGTGGTCGGATTCATGGAGATCCCTCTGCATAGAAGAAAATTCTGAAATCCTTGTTCCCATCATTTTTTACATGGATGGAATTAGCTTGGATGCGCACGGAAGACTATCACTGACTCCACTCAACATGACCTTAGGCATATTCAATATCGAAACAAGGAAAAGGCCGGAAGCATGGACAACAATCTATTTTCATCCTGACTCCGATTTGGAGAGCATCCACCATTCAAGAAAACCATCCTCGAAAGAATCAATCCAAAACTTGCACAATGCCCTAGAAGTGGCTCTCTGCTCTTTCAAAGAAGCATGTGAGTCCACCCATGAAGGCATCCAATGGGATTTTCTCCCTTATGCCGGCCAATTGTGGCAAGTCAAAATGAAATTTGCAATAGCCTATGTCATCGGTGACACAGAATTGCATGATAAATTATGTGGCAAATATGGATCCCGGTCGGGGGGGTGTACAAAAGCTTTGCCGACACTGCAACTGTTCCACCGAAGACATAAATATTCCATCAGCACAACAAACAGCCTCTCTTTGGGTCCCATCAGATTTTCATACATTTCCAGACCCAAATGCCACTAGCACCAAGGATTATTTCAATGATATTTCTCACCACCAAATCAGAAATGCATTCCACAGTCTCAACTTTGGTACCAATGTAAACAACATCCACTTAGCCTCCCCTGGTGAATGCCTCCACATGCACCAGCTGGGGTGTGCCAAACGAGAGGTAGAATCCCTGGAGCAGCTGATGAAGGGTTCAACACCATGCTCGTATGCTGATCATCTAAAGACCGGTGTTTCCACAGTAAATACAATCGGGCATGTCTCTCAAAAATATGGAGCGCTACTCTCAAGGCAATCAGATCGTGACTTTCCCAGAACTAAATTCAGCTCCAATCTTCTATCTGTCACTAAAAAAGAGGGGCACGATTACAGTGGTATGCTAATTTCGATTCTACTGACATTGGTTTCCGAATCCGGCAATGCAGTTTTGAGCGACACCTCATTTGTGAAGAAACACATTGATGTCATCGAACAAATCATCTCTATGGAAGAATTTCTCAAACACGGCCGGCCTACCACAAAGTGCATCAAAAATCTTCCCAAAACCATCATTCATTTCCTCAACTCTATCAATGGCACCTGCCTTCGGAAGGGAATGGGAACAAAATTGATAAAAAATCACCTCTACTTTCACATTCCGAAGTACATCAGTCTGTGGGGTCCAACATTAGGTTTCGATTCTGCATACAGTGAAAGTCACCACAAGACAGAAATAAAAGCACCGTCCAAAAATACTCAACAAAATGCCGCAACCTTAGTCCATCAGACAACCCGTCGGAAAGAAGAAGCATCTCTCCTTCGGTTCACAACCTCTCATTACAAGTTGAAGAAAGAGGGTGGTGATCCTAAAGTCATTTCCCCCCGTCCTACACAGTCTGGTTCCCGTTTCACCATTTTTCTTGACGGAACTAGAGGTTAAATGAAATGGGACTTAAGACGAAACTACAACAAACCATTTCATTCATCAATTGTACTAGATTTTGTTTGCAACTCTGTCCTTCCTTTGCTGAATGACACATCCAGCATATTTGGGTTCACCGAACACAACAGATGGGATTCTGTGAATCGTGTCAACTACCTGTTCCGATGTCACCCCTCATACAGGTCTGATTCAGGCCAAGTTAACAGTGTATGGTTTGATTGGGCAATGTTTGCAGTCGATGATAACACTGAAATCCCCTGTCAAATGCTGTGTTTTCTGCATGTCAAAGATTTGAAACAACCCACATCGGCTGTGAATGGATACGACGTTGATTCAGATGGCATCTACGCGGTTGTCAGAAAGTTTAAAGAGGATCCAAGGTCTACATCATCTCACTTTGTAAAAAGTGGCTATCTCAACAATACTTTATATTTATTCAACACTGATACTATTCTTTCGGAACTGGCAGTTGTTCCTGAACTGGATGAGAATGCGGAACCAGTAAACAATGGTCGGTGGTTGGTTGTTCACAATCGATTGCAATGGCTCGCATTCTTTGAAAAGAGGAATAATTCTATGACATATACTACCTACGAGAGCCTCTACTCTGCTTGTCCTGTAAAACGAGGGGAATCAGACAGCACCGGCATTGCTGAATGAACCATTCCACACTACTAGGCACGTAACTAAATAATAAAAAATCTTTGTATCATTTGCTGTGTTGCGAATTGCTCTTCGCTCAGAACGCTTTCATCGTGATTGAAATCGTCGTTCTCCCTGAAATCGTCATTGCTCTTTGCTTCGATTGTCTTCGTCGTCATCCCTGAAATCGTCGTTGCTCTTCGCTTTGATAGCCTTCCTCTTCGTCGTCCTCCCTAAAATTGTCGTCCTCCCTAAAATTGTCGTTGCTCTTTGCTTCGTCTTCGTCATTCAAATCGTTGTCGCTTTTCAATCCGATAGCCTTCCTCTTCGTCGTCCTCCCTAAAATCGTCGTCATTGAAATCGTCGTTGCTCTTCATTCCGATCGTCTTCCTCTTCGAATGTCTTCGTCGTCATTGAAATTGTCGTCGCTCTTCGCTTCGATTGTCTTCGTCTTTGTCGTCATTGAAATTGTCGTTGCTCTTCGCTTTGATTACCTTCGGGACGCTAATCCGAATCCCAATTGGGTATTTCGATGGCTCATCGAAATCCCCATCCCGAATCTGACTCCCAATCCGAATCCCATCCCTCACGCAAATCCTTTACCAAATCATCGTCAGCATCCTGCTCATAGAAATCCTGGTCAGACAAAAATCCATCGGGGGTGGGGAAGACGACGATTGTGAAGCGAACAAAGCCAAAAACCGAAACAAAAAAAAATCCATCAACTATAACAATGAACAGATCCGGATTGATCACAGGCTCGGCCGCAAACGAACTACAAGGCCAGAAAATGCCAAGAAGATGAAAGACAAAGGCGTTAGAGAAAAGGTAACAACGGTTGCAAATCACGTAAAAATGTAGCGATCGCACTGCTGCTTACCCATCACAGCATTCACCGAGCGTCGGAACAACCCTTTTTCTTTTGTTGTCATACCATCAGTCTCCTTCTGAACGATCTCTTCCATTTGTTTCTCTGTCAAATCTTCTATTACAGAGGGGGACACACTCTTGATATCTTCATATTTGAAATTCCCATTCGTTGCCATCGAAGCACCACCGAAGTTCCTATCGAAATAATCTTCCACAGTTTGTGTGTGATATGGTCCTGTCTCTTCACATTTGTTCTCCTTAAACCAATTGCCAGCATTGATTAATTGATCACCAATTCTTTCTCTATATAGGTCGAAAGCGGGATCAACCAGAAATGTGAGTTTTGGTCCTTTCTTTCTCTGATAGTCCCAATCGGACTCAAAATTCAATTTAGTACTTGTTCTCGGAATGATGTCGTCGTAGGAACCCAAAAAGTTAATAAAGCCGGGACTTTTTTCTTGCTTTTTCATATCGCCATAGGTGCTGCAAAACTGAAGTTTACACCACAGAATGTGCATATTTCCTGTGGATGGGTCAGATTGTACTAGATTTTTTGTATTCCACACTGAATAATGGTTAGTATATCCATCTATTAGAATACTAAAAAAGGAATAAACTGGGTGCCACTTATATTTTGGATGTGACACTTGATTTGTAAAAAAAAATCCTCAGTTGACCAAAATCCACCCCAAAATATGCTTTTTTCCTGAACGTTGTCCAATATTTTCTTGTCTTCCATCGTTAAAAATGCACAGATACGACACAAGTGGCTATGTAAGATAATGGTGATTGTTTGGTTACTAGTATGTCCAAGAATATGAAATAGAATAAAGCAGGATGAAAAATTTGACAAAAAAAATAGTAGTCCAGCCCATCGGCAAAGAAAATATATTTCTTGTGAAGGACTCGATCCTACCACATCTGACCCATATGACCATATTGGTACCACAGAGACTGTACAATCCTTTTGCTCTAGCCATGGATAATGTCATTATATATGTGAATCTATCACTGCCGGTACTATCGCTGGTAGTCATAGTTGAACTGCTACTGCTGGTATACTTATGTAGTAGTAGTACTACTAGTAATTTTTGCCTACTGTACAGCAGGGAATAGTAGAGCCAACAATACAATCAGTAGTGAATATGGGTACAGTAGAGAATGAACAGAGATGTGCACAGGTGGATAGAAAAAAATTATGGCTGTGACGGGCTAGCGTAGCTAGCTCAAGCCACGACTGAATAATTAACCGAATCCCATATGGGAATCGAATATTATGAGTCATGAATACATTTTGGCATGTGTTCTAATTATTATGGTCGAGTCCCAGATTAGGATATATGCCTAATCGTGCGAACCGACAATAGACCAACATTTATGGCAGAGCATGCCAAGACATGGCTATGCTTGCGACCTCGAAATTTTATATGTCTCCATTCTCAATTCACGTAACAATATCTCGTAAAGTATCTAAACATTCACAATTATTTCATACCACTCCGAATTTCTACTCTAGACCGTAACACAGTAATTACTGTTTGTGCTTTACAGTAGAAACAGTAGAACTCAGTACTGAATTCAAACCAAACCTCCCTTATCCTCAACAAAACAGGCACCTTGTATCTCCAACAAGCAACATGGCCGGCATCTACAGAGACCCCCCAATTGCCTACAAGAGCTCCTTCGATCGAACCAAGCCTAAGCTCTTCACCCTGTACAATGTCGACGAGGACCGAACCGACAGCATGAAGGTCCCCCTGTTCACGGAGACCGGGGGACTAGAGGAGCTGCTCTTTGTGGAGGAGTCTTTCCGAAACGCCGCCAAGCTTCTAAGATTGCCCATAGAGATCTATCTCACCCACTTCAGTCGTTGTCTTACTACTGACGCGCAGAGCAAGTGGAATGATATGATCAAGGATCCACTGGATCCAGAAGAATACCAATACTCTCAAGAAGAAATTGGTGGATATGACCAAGCGTTCCTGGACTTCACCAAGCTCTACTGCAACGCCAGAGATGCCAGAGATATCATGCACACCTATCTACGAAGCGCGGAATGCCGAAAGACGCCGTCAATGACATGCAAGGAACATGCAGACCGGATCCTTGTCCTCATGAAATACACCCAGAAGCTTGATGGAAGCAGCGCTCCTCTCTCCAAGGTGGAGAAACTCACCATTCTGTTGCACTCTTTCCCATCCGCATGGATCGAGAGCTATGGCATTATCCACAATGGGATTCACGAAGATACCACAGTCCAACACATTGTGGATCACATGAGCTGCCACGAACGCCAAGCCAACAAGAAGAATAACAAGAATAACAACAAACAACAGAAGCGCTCGAACAATTCCAACAGCAATAACAACTCTCGCAAGCGCAACTCGCATACCAACAAGGGAAACAACAACAAGAAGAAATCAAACCCTTGTAGGATCCCGGGTCACAACCATGATTGGTCTGAGTGTCCGAAGAACCGGTTCTCCAAAAACTACAACAAGACCTCCGGAAACAACCAACCAACAGAGTCCTTCCACGCTCAGACAGCTCTCATGATCCCCGGAAGCAATGAGACCTTTCAAGCCCATATCAACGCAGCTCGGGAAGCAGCAATTGAAGAATACCATGCCAACCATGGTGGTCGAACCGAAAGGAGCATTGATGGGGACCTCATTTGGCTCCCCTGATTCTCCAAAGGCCCCAGGCCTAACAAGAAGCCCCGGGCTTCACCAAAACCAGCAATCACCTTGCCTCCAGCTCCCCAGGAACTGGATGCCAGCACAGCCCTGCTGTCTGGGATGACGCATGGAGGAGATCTCCCAGATAAAGAGGGGAAGGAACCTACAGGATGGAGTATTCCTGTTGAGCGCTCAGCAAAGCCTGCAAACGCAGCAACAACAAAAACAGTTCGATTCTCCGGAACGAACGATACAACGGATACGAATCGACAAACGAATCGATCCAAGGGTACAATAGACGCAAAAGATAGTACAGCAGCAATAAATAGACCACTCTTGTCCCTGGCAAGAAATTGGTCTACCGGTACAGCAAAAAATCTCTATTGCAATCCCGGAAACTCCAAAGACTACACCAAAGGAGGTGCGCTGGAGCAAAATTATTTAAAGCTGCTGTCGACTGCTGGAAATCCAGCAGAACAGGCATCCCCGAATAAGAGCAACGTGGCTCCTATTCTTTTAACTACAGTTCAGTACATACAAGGCATACCAACGAAATCACGACCACTACTAGCCCTCCTAGATAGTGGATCATCCGGAACTCTAATCAACAAACGAGCCCTACCATTTGGCACCATGCCAATAAGAAGCAAGCATCGAGTCCTAACTACGACAGCAAATGGAAGCTTCGATACTACAGAATACATCATCATGAAGAACCTCAAACTACAAGAGTTTGGCAACTACACCATAAACCAGCAAGAGGCAAGACTCTTCCATTCCCCCAACTGTAGATACGATTTAATACTAGGCAGGGACTTCCTCCACCTAGCAAAGATCAATCTCCTATTCAAAGAAGGAGCAGTTCAGTGGATGGATCGAACCATTCCTATGAAGGACACATCTCTATATCATGAGACCAACTACACCTTACTCATGGAAGAACTAGAAGACGCCGAACTCTTTGCTGATGACCTCTCCTTTGCCAATCCATACAAGTCCAAGGTGATCCTAGACAGAGCCTACCAAGAAACAGACCCATCGACAGTCGCACAGCAGCAGTCCCACATGTCCACGACAGAGCAACAACAGTTCCAAGCAATACTAAGCAAGTACCCCAACGTCTTCAATGGAGAATTAGGGAAGTATCCACACAAGAAGATCTCTCTAAGACTGAAGCCCGGATCCAAACCTATACACAAAAAGCCCTATCCAGTTGCATACAAAAGAGAAGACCTATTCAAAAGGGAGCTCCAGAATCTTTGTAATGATGGAGTACTCAAGCGTTGCACTGGACCGGCCGAATGGGCATTCCCAACCTTTATAGTACCAAAGAAAGACAACAGGGTCCGATGGGTATCAGACTTCAGAGAACTCAATGAACTGCTTGAAAGACGTCCTTATCCAATTCCCCGGATACAGGATATCATGAACAAGAGGGGCAAGTACACTCACTTCACCAAGATTGACTTGTCCATGCAATACTACTGCTTTGAACTGGATGATGCAAGCAAGAAACTCTGTACCATAGTGACGCCATATGGCTGCTATGAATATCAAAGACTACCAATGGGTGTCAAGGTTTCTCCAGACGTTGCCCAGCAACTAATGGAAGATATCCTACAAGACACTGACTGCACTGTTTATATCGATGATATTGGCATTTGGACCAATGGCTCCTTTGATCTACACATGAAGACTATCGACAAGATCCTAGACCGACTCAACCGAAATGGACTTAAATGCAATCCACTCAAATGTGATTGGGCCGTACAAGAGACTGACTTCCTAGGCTACTGGATGACTCCCACAGCAGTTAAACCATGGCGCAAGAAGATTGAAGCCATTCTGCGGATGGATAGACCTCGAACTATAACCCAAGTCAAATCCTTTCTAGGAGCAGTTGGATACTACAGAGACATGTGGCCCCGAAGATCTCATGTCCTATCTCCTCTCTTTGATATCACTGGGACCCCCAAGACTCCTCAGGCAGCTGCCATCAAAGGCAAGCAAAGGAAAGCGCCTTCAGCCTTCACTTGGGGACCTGCTCAAAACAAAGCCTTTCAAGAAATGAAAGCAATGGTTGCAGCAGATGCGCTGAACACCTATCCAGACCTTAACAAGCCCTTTGAACTGTACACTGATGCCTCAGACCTACAGCTTGGTGCCGCCATACTACAGGATGGCAAGCCCATCGCATACTGGTCCAAGAAACTATCTGATGCCCAAAAGAACTACACTACTATGGAGAAAGAACTCCTAGCCATAGTACTCTGCTGCAAAGAGTACAGAAAGATGCTCCTCGGTGGAGTCATCAACGTATACACTGACCATAAGAACCTTACGTTCAGAACCCTATCGGTCCAACGAGTCCTCCGGTGGAGACTATTCCTTGAAGAATTTGGTGTCAATCTCACCTATGTTGAAGGCAAGAAGAATGTTCTTGCTGATGCCTTCTCCAGGCTCCCCCGGATGGATCCCCCTACTGTGGGGAAGAAAGAAGCCCTTGGTAAGGGCACTCTTATTGATTTTCTGAAACTTGAAGTCCCCAAGCAAGATGAAGAACTGTTTCTAGCAGAGTTCCCGAACCTATTACAGCACTTATGCAATGACGCAGACCAGGAATTACACTCCTGTTTGCTGAACAATGAGTGTCTTATCAACCTTCCTAACAACCAAGACTTAGAATGCCCGGTGAACTACTCCAACATCTATCTTCATCAACAGAAGGACCCAACCATCAAGTTTAAGATCCAATCAAAAGCCTTCTTCTACCAAGAATTAGAAGGCAACCAGATACTTTGTTACGCGAACCAATCCAATCCCGAATGCTGGCGAATCTACATACCAGCATCTCTTATTAATGATACCATCAAATGGTACCATCTCCTGTTGGGTCATTGTGGATCCACCAGATTACAACAGACTATATCAGCCCGGTTCTATGCTGATAATCTAACCAGTTTATGCAAGTCCTATGTATGCCCAGACCATTGCATCAAATATAAGAACCAGAACTCCCAATATGGTAAACTACCACCAAAAGAAGCGCCACTGTCCCCTTTTCACGAAGTACATGTGGACCTTATAGGTCCATGGAAGATTACAGCTCAGGGCAAGAACTACAACTTCAAAGCCCTAACTTGTATTGATCCAGTCACCAACTTACTGGAGATCATCCGAATCAGAGACAAGTCTTCGCAACACGTCTCAGACCAGTTCAAGAACTGTTGGCTCTCAAGATACCCAAGACCTATCAGGTGTGTCCATGACAATGGTGGTGAGTTCTTGGGAGCTGAGTTCCAGACCACACTCAAGCAGTATGGGATTCAGTCCATTCCAACCACAGTGAAGAATCCCCAGTCAAATGCCATCTGTGAAAGAGTCCATCATACAGTTGCTGATATTCTCAGAGTCCTAGTTCATGTGAATCCCCCTCAAGTCAACACCAGAGCCAGTCAGCTTATGGATAATGCCCTGGCAACTTGCATGCATGCCTCTCGATGTGCTGTCAATGCTGCCTTACAGGCATCCCCAGGGTCCATAGTATTCAATCGGGACATGTTGATTGATCTACCACTAACATCCAACCTGTTAGCTTTACAGCAGCTACGACAACAAGGTATTAACAAGGCTCTGCTCAGAGACAATGCCAAGCGCAAGGAACATACCTTTCAACCCAACGAGAAGGTATGGATAAAAGAGCACGATCCAGACAAGCTACAGCCTCGCAAGACAGGACCATTCACTATTACCCAAGTACACGATAACGGCACTGTTAAGATCCAGAAGGCTCCATCGATCATTGAAACAATCAACGTCCGAAAGCTAACCCCATATAAGGAACCAACGGACACGGACAGTTCCAACTCCGACGACTCAGCAATCCATTGGACAGCTTAACTATGGAATTAGGTTAATCATGGGGCACTATGTGACGGGCTAGCGTAGCTAGCTCAAGCCACGACTGAATAATTAACCGAATCCCATATGGGAATCGAATATTATGAGTCATGAATACATTTTGGCATGTGTTCTAATTATTATGGTCGAGTCCCAGATTAGGATATATGCCTAATCGTGCGAACCGACAATAGACCAACATTTATGGCAGAGCATGCCAAGACATGGCTATGCTCGCGACCTCGAAATTTTATATGTCTCCATTCTCAATTCACGTAACAATATCTCGTAAAGTATCTAAACATTCACAATTATTTCATACCACTCCGAATTTCTACTCTAGACCGTAACAATGGCGCGGGTGGGAATCCTCTTAAACATTTGGCCACGTCACCTACAATTTCCATAGTGAAGTGTATGCCATTACAAGTTGCGGGGATGGTGGGTGGAAAATGATTAACAGGTTTTTTGTTAGTAGTGGAAAAACTGTGTTCACAATTTTATGGCTTCACATATTTTTTTTACTCCCGACGCCCGAAAAAATGCCTACCATATATGAAGAGTATCAGGAAATAACAAGCAAAGCACCCACCAACTTCAATGCACCGAGAAAGAATCGAAGTGGAAAAATTGTATCCAATGCTAATACAGGTGCTGATACTACTAGTACTACCACTACGAAATCGAACCCAAAGACAAGTCGAAAACTACCACCCACCTCAGGTGGTGGTGTGGAAAAAAATAAAAGAACTAAGAACAACCCGACCGAGGTTTTGGTTGGTACCACACCACCAACCAACAAACCCGCCGCACCGGGTCTTGTTACACCAAGAACTAGTACGACCGGTACCAAAATAACACCCAGACCCACCTACGAAGAATTGCTACAACAGCTAAAAGAGAGCCAGCAGATAGTAGCTTCTTTAGAGAGGGATGTGACAATACTGCGGGAGGATACAAAAAAAGAAGAGCCCACGCTGAAGGCAACTGCAACAGGGAAGAAGCCAAAGCCACAGATGGTACGAACCGTAAGTGAAGCAAAATTAGAGACAACACAGCTGAATTTGGATAAACTTAAAGAACATCAGAATGACGCGGGTTTGGAAGCACAGTTGACACGGCACATAGAAAATAGGTGTTTTCGTAACTTGAAGTTTATTGTGGATGAGAATAAGGTCAAATCAATTTTGAAGAGTGCGATTGCGTCGAAAGCTGTGGTTCCACCCCATGGTATTCCATTTGAAATTTTTTATGGGTTTAACAGAAGGTTGGTGTACAAGGGTGTTGCCACACTGAGGCACAATGCTCAAACTTTGGCTAGAAAACACTATCTCGGTACGTGCTTACTAAGTGAATAAATTGGTTACTATTACTGCTTGGTGGTGATTGATGGTATATCCCCTGCTACTCTAACACTTTCTACTGCTGTGTACTCCTACTAGAGGACACACTTGATCGTGAAGGCATTGTGCCAGATTCCTTTCCGGGTAAAGTGGAGATTGTGATACGGGAGAGTACTAGTAGTAATGGAACTAGTAGAAAGAAGCTGGGACTTAACCCAGAGTACAGAAGGTATGACAACAACAGTGAAAATGAGGATTTTTATTACTACTGTGACTCGGATTCTATCAAGCATCTCTCCAATACAGAAGGACTACAGACACAGAAAGAAGACATGTTTGATAAGTGAAATATTCACAGTTACCAATGAAGCATTTGCATTGATGATGATTCATAATGAGTATGATGTTTGGGTGAATCATGTTGAGCAAAAAAGGAACGGCAGTGGCAGGATTGTGAGAAGGAAGAAGAAAAAGAAATTTTGTGACCAATACAGTGGAGAGGAGCAATCATGGTCAAAGGAAGGTCTAGCACTGTTCAATAACTTGTGCAGGGAGATTGATGTGCTGAGGAAAGATCCGAGAACAGGTAGAGAATGTGAGGAAAGATTGAGAGAGAGGCTCCGTCGCGAGAATGTAAACAATAACAACAACAACAGTCCGTTCGATGAGGACTGGGTGCAGGAGGAAGAAGTTACTGAATACATTAGTCCGGAGCTACAAGCTTTGCTAGATGTAAATGAAGATGAGGAGAACTTTACTGGCAGTAATGAGATCGCGTTGGCCAGTCTTTAGAAATCTTTTGAACCAAAATTTGTGTGGTGTGCATGAGGACGAAGACGATCGAAGCGAAGAGGAACGACGACTTCAGGGAGGATGACGAGGGCGGTCGGAGCGAAGCGCAACGATGACTTCAAGGACGACGACGAAGACAATTGAAGCGAAGAGCAACAACGACTTCAAGAAGGACGACGTAGACAATCGAAGCAAAGAGCAACGACGACTTCAGGGAGGACAACGAAGACGAAGGCAATCGGAGCGAAGAGCAACGACGATTTCAATGACAACGAAGATTTCAAGGAGGACGACGACTTCTTAATTTGTGTGTGAGTGTGTGAGAAAATTGAACAGAGAATAAACAATTATTAGAGAAGTATCAATATTTATCAAAAGAAAGACTTATATTTTGCATCATAGTGTTTAAAAAAAAAATTTCATGGGGGTCGCGATTCCTGGGCTTCGGGTAATAATTGTGATTTTTGTGATGAATTTCTTGAGGGGTGTGATGGGAAATACTTTGTGTCGGGACGAGAAATCAATTTTTGGGAGTGAATTTCTGCAACAGTCTCATAATATATAATGATGGTAGGGTCGGTATTAATGAGTCAGATTGAAAAAAAATTGGGGGAAGGGGGGGATTATTTTGAGACAACAAATAATTTTTTTGAAAATATTGATTAATTTGATTAAGTGACTGAAGAAAAAATATTTGAGTCTTACAAAAAAATTTGGGTCTTGTTTGAATTTTTTTCTCGGAATTGAGGTAGTAACGGGGGCGTGATTGGGGTTGCGAATCAGGAGAGAGCTAGGAATCGAGCTACGTCAAAATGAGCCAGGAATAAATCGTGACCCCCCTAAATAAATTCTTGGGAGGGGTCGCGAAACAGTTTTCGGACGCTGCTTCTTGGGCGTTCCGGTTATATCAAATAGGGGAGCTAAGACATGAGATCTGCAAGGCCACATGTCTCTGTAGTATCCTACTGCTCCAAGGAAGGACTTGACTTGAGTGATAGTGTGAGGTCGGTCCATACGTAGGATGGCTTCAATCTTCTTTCTCCATGGCTTAACTGCTGTGGGAGTCATCCAATATCCAAGGAAGTCAGTTTCTTGTACAGCCCAATCACACTTGAGTGGGTTGCATTTAAGTCCATTCTGGTTAAGTCTGTCAAGGATCTTGTCAATGGTCTTCATGTGGAGGTCAAAGGATCCATTGGTCCAGATGCCAATATCATCAATATAAACAGTGCAGTCAGTGTCTTGTAGAATATCTTCCATAAGCTGCTGCGCCACATCCGGGGAGACTTTAACTCCCATTGGTAGCCTTTGGTATTCATAGCAACCATAAGGGGTGACTATGGTACAGAGCTTTTTGCTTGCATCATCCAGTTCAAAGCAGTAATATTGCATGGACAAGTCAATCTTGGTGAAGTGGGTGTACTTGCCCCGCTTGTTCATGATGTCTTGTATCCTTGGTATGGGATAAGGTCTGCGTTCAAGAAGTTCATTGAGTTCTCTAAAGTCTGATACTCATCCGACCCTGTTGTCTTTCTTTGGTACTATGAAGGTTGAAAACGCCCATTCGGCCGGTCCAGTGCAACGTTTGAGGACTCCGTCATTACAAAGATTCTGGAGCTCCCTTTTGAATATGTCTTCTCGTTTGTATGCAACTGGATAAGGCTTCTTGTGTATGGGCTTGGATCCGGGCTTCAGTCTTAGGGAGATCTTCTTGTTTGGATACCTTCCTAATTCTCCATTGAAGACGTTTGGATACTTGTTTAATATTGCTTGGAACTGCTGCTGCTCTGCTGCGGACATGTGGCTCTGATGTTGTGCAACTGTCGATGGATCTGTTTCTTGGTAGGCTCGGTCTAGTATTAGCTTGGACTTGTATGGATTTGCGAAGGAGAGATCATCAGCAAAGAGTTCAGCATCTTCGAGTTCTTCCATGAGCATGGTATGGTTGTCATGGTATAGGGAGGTGTCCTTCATAGGAATAGTTCTGTCCATCCACTGAACTGCTCCTTCTTTGAATAGGAGATTGATCTTTGCTAGGTGGAGGAAGTCTCTGCCTAGTATCAAATCATATCTGCAGTTGGGGGAATGGAAGAGCCTTGCCTCTTGTTGGTCAATGGTGTAGTTGCCAAACTCTTGTAGCTTGATGTTCTTCATGATAACATATTCTGTAGTATTGAAGCTTCCATTTGCTGTGGTAGTTAAGACTTGATGCTTGCTTCGAATCAGTATGGTGCCAAATGGTAGAGCTTGCTTGTTAATTAGTGTTCCGGAGGAACCACTATCTAGTAGCGCTAGTAGTGGTCTTGATTTCATGGGGATGCCTTGTATGTACTGTTCGTTGGTTAGAAGAATAGGTGTAACATGCTACCGTATGTTACTCTACGAGGGCTCTAAATGATTATTGAATCCCGCATGTACTCCAATATATATAGTATTCAGGTATGTATGTTTGGTACATATACACATACAACGGACATTGGTTAAATATTGAAATATCAAGATAAACAGGACTCGCCGATTATTGATATTATGCCCGCCGAATAATGTTATCATTATTCGCTCGTTCATCCATACTCAAGGAATAATCATTCCCATCTCGCAAAGTATTCAACCATTCTCGTAAACACACAATTTATTAATCATCCATCTTTAAAATACCAATCTATTAACCTATCGCGTACCACTCCATCTAATTTCTACCCTAGAGTGTTACACAGTAATTACTGTCCGCTTGAAAGTAGAAGACAAGAATTCAGTACTGAATCCAAAACAACCTTTATCCTAAACAACAGGGATACATCGATACCCTGACAAGCAAGAACTACGAAATACATCGATCGGAATCTACGAATCGATCGAACGGAACAACCGCAATATCCGATACAACCGATCGAACACCGAATCGATCGTACGTAACGAATCAAGAAACAATGGCAGGCCTCTACAGAGATCCTCCAATCAACTACATCCCTTCCTTCAACAGGAGCAAGCCCAAAAGAATCAAGCTCTCCATTACAAATCCCAATGGAAAACAAGACAGCATGAAGATCCCTCTATTCACCAACAGAGGAGGACTAGAGGAATTTCTATTTGTTGAAGAAGCCTTCAGGAACGCCGCAAAGCTCCTGGGATTACCAACCACCGACTACATTCCTTACTTCAGCAGATGTCTAAATACAGACACTCAATCCAAGTGGAATGAAATGCTACAGGATCCCCTGGATCCAGATGAATTCCAATATGAAGAAAGCGCCGAAGGATATGAAGCAGCAATCATTGACTTTATCAAGGAACACCATTGCAATGCAAAAGACGCCAAAGATATCATGCATACATACCTTCGAACGCTGAAGAAACCAAGCACTGTTTCATGCAAAGACCATGCAGACCGAATGCTAATTCTCTTCAAATATACCAAAAGACTCCAAGGACATGGAACTGACCTATCACCAACAGAAGCCAAGACCATTCTGCTACACTCCTTCCCAAGCAAATGGATCAACAGCTATGGTCTAATCCACCAAGGAATACAAGAAGACACCACTGTACGATTCATCGTCGACCATATGAGCTGCTTAGAGCGTCAATCTAAAAGACGTCAGGAGTCCGATGACACAGACGATCCCAACAACAGCTATTATTCGGACGCTGATAGCATCGACAGCCACAGCTCTGCTGATAACAACAGCTCTAATTCGGACAGCGACAGCGACGCTGAATCCGAAGAAGAAGAAGAGAAAGAGCAAGAGCCATCCATTGGCAAAAGGAAATATAACAATCCCTGCAGAATTCCGGGACATGACCATGATTGGTCCGAATGCCCAAAGAACAGATACTCAAAGAAATACAAGCCCATTGCCAACGATAGCAAAGCGCTTGAATCTGCTCCTAGCAATGAAACTGGAAGCACCGCTTCAACGGAATCGCTCCAAGCCCACGTAAAACAACACGTAAAACAAGCGATTGAATCCTATTGCATGCAGCATGGAGGACGCGTCGAGAGAAACTTCGATGGCAGTCTCCAATGGCAACCATAGCCACTCGAACAAAGAAAATATAAGGATCACAGCATCCAGCACCGTGCCTCCAGCTCCCCTGGACCTGGATGCCAGCTCAGCCCTGCTGACTGGGAAGACGCATGGAGGGAACTCCCCAAAAGAGAGGAAAGAACCTACAGAGATGAGCCCTGTTGCAAACAATATGTTCCAACTACAAAGCGCTCAGCCCGATCCACAGTGACGGCAACGACAATCAACCAAATAAAATACAAAACTATAAACAGATTCAATGGCAAATCAATATAAAAGCAAGGTTCGGATGCGAACTAATTGCAAGGGTACAGACGCTTATGCCAAATGAATCAAATCGAATCGAATCGAATCAAATATCGATATCGATAAGGGTACAGACGCAAAACAAAATAAAGGGTACAGCAGCAACAACAAGGCCAACCTTGTTCCGGACAAACAAATAGTCCACAGGGAGCTCCAGAAATAACAGAGCAATCCCACAAAAACCATATTCAAAACCCACAGAGGTGCGCTGGAGTTACAAAATTCCGAACTCCGGTAGACTGCTGCAAATACACCCATAAAAAGACCGGCAAAGTATCCGGCAAATCGCAAATGAATTCAATGACTCATACCGTCACTAACAATGCGTCCCCTCTCTGCTTTGACATACAATTGCAGACAAACAACAAGAATAACACATCCAACGCAGCTCGGCTTTTCACCTACCTAACTCCTATTACAGGAGGTGTTTTTATGCCTAAGAGCAATCAATTTCAATCGCTCGAAATTGCAAATCAGCTCCACTACCCGGGGAGGTACATCACAGTTGGGGGAGGAAAAGAATTTTCTTCGACTCTTTTTACTATTTTTAGCATGTCATTATGACCCTTCTCAAGAACAAGAAACAAACAAGTAACAAATCTTCGATTTTTGAGTATCACAAAGAACTTTCTTCGATCTACATTACCATATATCTTCAGAATACTTCAAATGGCATATATCATCAGCTTCAACCGGTTCTCCGAACAAGTATATCTCTTTTCCAAACGTATTGTATTGAACTGCAACTCCGAACCTGTTGTATTGAACCACATGCAAACTTCACCTAATCATCGGGGAACTATGTAACATGCTACCGTATGTTACTCTACGAGGGCTCTAAATGATTATTGAATCCCGCATGTACTCCAATATATATAGTATTCAGGTATGTATGTTTGGTACATATACACATACAACGGACATTGGTTAAATATTGAAATATCAAGATAAACAGGACTCGCCGATTATTGATATTATGCCCGCCGAATAATGTTATCATTATTCGCTCGTTCATCCATACTCAAGGAATAATCATTCCCATCTCGCAAAGTATTCAACCATTCTCGTAAACACACAATTTATTAATCATCCATCTTTAAAATACCAATCTATTAACCTATCGCGTACCACTCCATCTAATTTCTACCCTAGAGTGTTACACAGTAATTACTGTCCGCTTGAAAGTAGAAGACAAGAATTCAGTACTGAATCCAAAACAACCTTTATCCTAAACAACAGGGATACATCGATACCCTGACAAGCAAGAACTACGAAATACATCGATCGGAATCTACGAATCGATCGAACGGAACAACCGCAATATCCGATACAACCGATCGAACACCGAATCGATCGTACGTAACGAATCAAGAAACAATGGCAGGCCTCTACAGAGATCCTCCAATCAACTACATCCCTTCCTTCAACAGGAGCAAGCCCAAAAGAATCAAGCTCTCCATTACAAATCCCAATGGAAAACAAGACAGCATGAAGATCCCTCTATTCACCAACAGAGGAGGACTAGAGGAATTTCTATTTGTTGAAGAAGCCTTCAGGAACGCCGCAAAGCTCCTGGGATTACCAACCACCGACTACATTCCTTACTTCAGCAGATGTCTAAATACAGACACTCAATCCAAGTGGAATGAAATGCTACAGGATCCCCTGGATCCAGATGAATTCCAATATGAAGAAAGCGCCGAAGGATATGAAGCAGCAATCATTGACTTTATCAAGGAACACCATTGCAATGCAAAAGACGCCAAAGATATCATGCATACATACCTTCGAACGCTGAAGAAACCAAGCACTGTTTCATGCAAAGACCATGCAGACCGAATGCTAATTCTCTTCAAATATACCAAAAGACTCCAAGGACATGGAACTGACCTATCACCAACAGAAGCCAAGACCATTCTGCTACACTCCTTCCCAAGCAAATGGATCAACAGCTATGGTCTAATCCACCAAGGAATACAAGAAGACACCACTGTACGATTCATCGTCGACCATATGAGCTGCTTAGAGCGTCAATCTAAAAGACGTCAGGAGTCCGATGACACAGACGATCCCAACAACAGCTATTATTCGGACGCTGATAGCATCGACAGCCACAGCTCTGCTGATAACAACAGCTCTAATTCGGACAGCGACAGCGACGCTGAATCCGAAGAAGAAGAAGAGAAAGAGCAAGAGCCATCCATTGGCAAAAGGAAATATAACAATCCCTGCAGAATTCCGGGACATGACCATGATTGGTCCGAATGCCCAAAGAACAGATACTCAAAGAAATACAAGCCCATTGCCAACGATAGCAAAGCGCTTGAATCTGCTCCTAGCAATGAAACTGGAAGCACCGCTTCAACGGAATCGCTCCAAGCCCACGTAAAACAACACGTAAAACAAGCGATTGAATCCTATTGCATGCAGCATGGAGGACGCGTCGAGAGAAACTTCGATGGCAGTCTCCAATGGCAACCATAGCCACTCGAACAAAGAAAATATAAGGATCACAGCATCCAGCACCGTGCCTCCAGCTCCCCTGGACCTGGATGCCAGCTCAGCCCTGCTGACTGGGAAGACGCATGGAGGGAACTCCCCAAAAGAGAGGAAAGAACCTACAGAGATGAGCCCTGTTGCAAACAATATGTTCCAACTACAAAGCGCTCAGCCCGATCCACAGTGACGGCAACGACAATCAACCAAATAAAATACAAAACTATAAACAGATTCAATGGCAAATCAATATAAAAGCAAGGTTCGGATGCGAACTAATTGCAAGGGTACAGACGCTTATGCCAAATGAATCAAATCGAATCGAATCGAATCAAATATCGATATCGATAAGGGTACAGACGCAAAACAAAATAAAGGGTACAGCAGCAACAACAAGGCCAACCTTGTTCCGGACAAACAAATAGTCCACAGGGAGCTCCAGAAATAACAGAGCAATCCCACAAAAACCATATTCAAAACCCACAGAGGTGCGCTGGAGTTACAAAATTCCGAACTCCGGTAGACTGCTGCAAATACACCCATAAAAAGACCGGCAAAGTATCCGGCAAATCGCAAATGAATTCAATGACTCATACCGTCACTAACAATGCGTCCCCTCTCTGCTTTGACATACAATTGCAGACAAACAACAAGAATAACACATCCAACGCAGCTCGGCTTTTCACCTACCTAACTCCTATTACAGGAGGTGTTTTTATGCCTAAGAGCAATCAATTTCAATCGCTCGAAATTGCAAATCAGCTCCACTACCCGGGGAGGTACATCACAGTTGGGGGAGGAAAAGAATTTTCTTCGACTCTTTTTACTATTTTTAGCATGTCATTATGACCCTTCTCAAGAACAAGAAACAAACAAGTAACAAATCTTCGATTTTTGAGTATCACAAAGAACTTTCTTCGATCTACATTACCATATATCTTCAGAATACTTCAAATGGCATATATCATCAGCTTCAACCGGTTCTCCGAACAAGTATATCTCTTTTCCAAACGTATTGTATTGAACTGCAACTCCGAACCTGTTGTATTGAACCACATGCAAACTTCACCTAATCATCGGGGAACTATGTAACATGCTACCGTATGTTACTCTACGAGGGCTCTAAATGATTATTGAATCCCGCATGTACTCCAATATATATAGTATTCAGGTATGTATGTTTGGTACATATACACATACAACGGACATTGGTTAAATATTGAAATATCAAGATAAACAGGACTCGCCGATTATTGATATTATGCCCGCCGAATAATGTTATCATTATTCGCTCGTTCATCCATACTCAAGGAATAATCATTCCCATCTCGCAAAGTATTCAACCATTCTCGTAAACACACAATTTATTAATCATCCATCTTTAAAATATCAATCTATTAACCTATCGCGTACCACTCCATCTAATTTCTACCCTAGAGTGTTACAATAGGAGCCACGTTGCTCTTATTCGGGGATGCCTGTTCTGCTGGATTCCCAGCAGGCGACAGCAGTTTCAAATAATTTTGCTCCAGCGCACCTCCTCTGGTGTAGTCTTTGGAGTTTCCGGGATTGCAATAGAGATTTTTTGCTGTACCGGTAGACCAATTCCTTGCTAGAGACAAGGTTGGTCCATTTGTTGCTGCTGTCTGATGTTGATCGATTGTATTAATCGATGTTGATGCGTCTGTACCCTTGGATCGATTCGTTATTTGATTCGTATCCATGTTCGTATTGCTCTTTTCGGAGAATCGAACTGTTTTTGCTGCGTTTGCAGTCTTTAAGCGCTCAACAGGACTCCATCCTGTAGGTTCCTTCCCCTTTTTCTCTGGGAGATCTCCTCCTTGCGTCATCCCAGTCAGCTGTGCTGTACTGGCATCCAGGGCCTGTGGCGCCGGAGGCAAGGTGATTGCTGGTTTTGGTGGACCCTTGGGTCTCTTTTTGGAGGAGGATTGCTTGTGCAATCATGGGAGCCAAATAAGCTCACCATCGATGCTCCTTTCTGTTCGGCCTCCATGTTCTGAGTGATACGATTCCATTGCTGCTTTCATGTGAGCTTGGAAAGACTCATTACTGCCTGAGAGGTCATGAGTTTGTGTATGGAAGGTCTCAGTTGTGGAGTTGGCGCCATTGGCTTTGTTGCCGGGCCCCATGATCCTTTTTGTGTTTGTTGTATAGGCCAGGTGATAGATTGCTTCTGAAACCGAGGCCGTTTTGGTTTGAATATAATGGTTCCTTCGATGGTTCTTTCAAGTGTTCCATCATGTTGAGCGCAGTATGTTTCCATGGCGCGTTTCATGTGGGCCTGGAAGGATTCATTGGAAGCAGTGCTTCCAGTTTCATTGCTAGAGGTCGTAGCAGCGCTGTTGTTGCTGCTATTGCTCTTATTTCTTTTGGAATATTTATTTCTTGGGCATTCAGACCAATCATGGTCGTGTCCTGCAATTCTGCAAGGGTTGTTGTACTTGCGTTTGCTGTTGTTAGTATTGTTTGCTTCTTCTTCTTCTTCTTCTTCGGATTCAGCGTCGGTGTCACTGTCCGAATGGGAGTTGTTGCTTTCAGCGTTCGAATTGCTGTTATCGGCGCTTGCTTTGCTGATGTTGTTGATATCAGAATCGTATGGATTATCGATGGAAGACTGTTTTCGTTTGCTGAGTCTGTCCAGAGAGCTCATATGATTGATTATGAACTGGATAGTGGTTTGTGGTCTGATTCCTCTGTGGATTCTGCAATAGTCTTCAATCCATTCATTTGGAAAGCTGTGGAGCAGGATAGTCATTTGTTGTAGATGGTTTAGATCAGCAGCAAAGCCTTGTAGTTTTGCAGTGTATTTGAAAAGCTGCTCCATTTGGTTTGCATGATCTTTGGACGAAACGTTGCTTGGTTTTTTACAAGTTCGGAGATAAGTGTGCATGATGTCTTTTGCATCTTCGGCGCTGCAGTATTGCTTGATAAATGCTGAGAGAGCTCTGTTGTATCCATTTCTTGTAGTTGGATAATCACGTTGGCTTCTTGTTAAGGCTCTCCACTTGGTTTGGGCATCGACGCAAAGGCATCGACCAAAGTATTTAATATATTTGGTTACTGATAGGTCGAGATCTTCAGCTGCGTTTTGGAAGGCTTCTTCGGTGTGTAAAAGTTCTTCTAAATCGACGTTCGTGAATAGAGGGACTTTGACGCTGTCTTCTTGGTCTTCGGAATTGTAAACTGTTAATGTAACAAGCTTGGGATTAGTGCTGTCGAAGGCTCTCTTGTAAGGGATTGGAGGATCTCTGTATAATCCTGCCATGGTTTCGTAGCGTTCGATCGATTCGGTGTTCGATCGATTCGGTGTTCGATCGTTTTCGTTCGATGTTTCGAAGCTTGGTTCCAATTGTAGGATTTTGCTTGTCAGGGTATCGTTGTATCCCTGTTGTTTAGGATAAAGGATGTTCTGAATTCAGTACTGAGTTGGTTCTGTTCTACTTTCAAGCGGACAGTAATTACTGTGTAACACTCTAGGGTAGAATTAGATGGAGTGGTACGCGATAGAGGTATTTTAATGAATAATTAATAAATTGTGAATGGTTGAATACTTTACGAGATGGGAATGATTTCTTGAGTATGGGATGAATGAGCAATCGAGGATTATCAGCGAGTCATAAGACTCTTGATATTTATCTTGATACTTGAATATCGAACTGTAAGTATATATATACTGAACATACATACATGAATACCACATATATTGGAGTACATGCGGGATTCAATAATCATTTAGAGACTTTGTAGGATCGTAACATTAACATGTTACACTTTGAGTACCTGTTCTTAGGACACTCGGACCAATCATGGTTATGTCCTTGGATACGACAGGGGTTGGATTTCTTCTTGCTCTTGGGATTGTTCTTCTGGTTGCCAGAGCGCTTCCTGTTATTGTTGTTGTTAGAACTATTAGAATTGTTGGAACGTCTTCCATTATTCTTGTTGTTCTTTTGTTTGCTGAGCCGATCGAGGCTGCTCATGTGGTCGACGATGAACTGAGGCGTAGTGTTACGAGTGACTCCTTGGTGGATGCGTACATAGTCTTCGATCCAGGCGTTTGGGTAGCTGTGTAGGAGGATGGTAACTTGCTGGAGGTGATCCAGATTGGTTACATACCCATGTAGTTTGGCTGTATATTTCATGAGGGTTAGGAGTCGATCGGTATGGTCTTTGCAAGAAGTGGACTCCACCTTCTTTTTGCATGCTGGGCTCCGGAGATATATATGCATGAGGTCCCTGGTATCTTCAGCATTGCAGTAGTGTTTAATAAAAGCTGCAAATGCTGAATCGAATCCTTGTCTCGTAAGTGGGTACAATCTTTGTCCATTTGGTCGGGTGTTTTGTGCTAGGGCTCTCCATTCGGTTTGGGCGCTAACACATAAGCAGCATCCAAAATAGCGTATGAGCGCTGCGTCCTGTACACCTACTAGATCTTCTGCTGCATTTAGAAAGGGGAGTAGCTCTTCTAGACCTCCTTTGTCTGTGAAGAGGGGAATTTTGACGCTGTCGGAATGGTTGGCATTGTCGTAGACCGAGAGCGTGATTAGTTTTGGCTTGGAGCTGTTGAAGGAGCTCTTGTAAGAGACAGGTGGGTCTCTGTAGATACCTGCCATGTTGCTTGTTGGAGATACAAGGTGTCTCTTTTGTTGAGGATGAGGGAGGTTTTGTTCAGTTTTGAATTCAGTACTGAGTTCTACTGTTTCTACTGTAAAGCACAAACAGTAATTACTGTGTTACGGTCTAGAGTAGAAATCTCGGAGTGGTATGAAACTTGTGAATGTTTAGATACTTTACGGAATATTGTTACGCGGATTAAGAATGAGAACATATAAAATTTGCGGTCGCGAGCATAGCCACATTTTGGCATGCTCTGCCATAAATGTTGATTCATTGTCGATTCCCACGATTAGGCATATATTTCCCTCTGGGACTCGACCATCGTAATTAGAACACATATAACAATGTATTCATGACCGTAGATTGCCATATATACATAATATTCGATTCCCATAATGTGGGATTCAGTCAATTATTCAGTCGTGGCCCGTGCTAGCTACGCTAGCCCGTCACAGATCCGTGTGGATCGTTACATCCTGGCCTTGTAGGATTCCTTCAAAAAATTTTAGGCCTTCCACTATACCCAGGAGCTCTTTTTCTCCCATAGTGTAGTTGAGCTGCGCTGAGTTCAGTGTCCTTGTGTAGAAACCAAGGGGTTTGCCATCCTGGCATACAGTTGCTCCCAGTTGCCGGTCAATGGCATCCAAGTAGAGATGAAATGGTTTCAAAAAATCTGGGAATGCTAGTTTGGCTTCATCTGCAAGCATTCGTTTCACCTCCATGAAAGCTTTCTGCTCTGCTGGGCCCCAGTACCAGTTCATTTTTCCCTTTTTGCCTGCTAGCTTGTTGAGGGGGGCAAGGATGTGGGAGTGGCGGGGCCCTGTAGAAATTGACCATCCCAAGAAACATCTTGAGTTGTTTGGTGTTCTTGGGGGCTTCCAGACGCTTCATTGCCTCCAGCTTCTTTGGCTGGGGTTGAATGCCCTCTGTTGTTAGTGCCGTACACCAAAATACAGTCACGAGTACACGCGGGACTGGATTAAGGATAAGGATAAAAACAATCAGCGAGCCGATAGAATCGCTGATTGCCAGAGAGCCATTAGAACTGTAGCATATAGACTAACTGATAGAGCTCACAATTTGCATATCACTACTATTCTAATCACTAGTAGACCCGGGGTATGGCATGATTTTAAAATCAAGCTGAGTGCTGACGACCATGAGCAGAGAGAGATCGATCGGCCAAGGGACCGACGAGATTGAAAGACTGCCGAAAAATGGAGGCACAGCGAAGCAAAACAGGGAGAAGGATATCCAGTGTCTGCAGCACCAGGAATACCAACCCCAGCAACTGTTAGCTCCAATACAGGGAGCAGCAGCAACAACAGAGACACCTAAGTACCTAAACAGGACCACGGTCTACAGCAGAAATAATCAAAAAAAAAATTCGAAAATACACACCGAAAAAGTGACACATAACCCAGTGAGTGGACTAATTGGACCAACACTGAGTGGATGGACAGACCGAACAGGGGATGCCAACCAAAACCAAAATATACGGATATCCGGAAAGGTATATAACGAATACCTAAACACCACTAACCCCACGGGAAACGGGAAGTGGGACCGGCCCGGTGACGGCTTAATAGAGAAGCAACGCCGGAGAACCACGGGAATCGAATCCCACAAAATAAAAACAGAAACAACTCCGGGGAACCACAGGATTCCTGGGAACTAAAGAGAGAAACAACTCCCACCACTGGACAAACCAGGGGGAAAATCAGTTATAACACGAGTTATCGCGAGAGCAGTGGAAATCCAGCAAGAAAAACTGGAGGAGCTGAGCAATCACTTTTTGCTCAGTTTCAACACAAACAGCAAAGATAACAGAAATAGTGTAACTAGATTAAATAGAATAACCGATTAACCCAACCATGGCGTCTAAAGGAACCAAACAGAAACCCTTTACCTTTGCACGAGAGGACTGGCCGGAGGATGCCACTATGAAGATATTCGAGGTGGTGCTATGATCTGTGCTAGCAAGGTTCCTGCGTAGGAGAGTGTACTGGGGCTACAGTCAGCAACACCCAGTAACTGACTAACAGGTGCTGAGCTGAATGCTAGAGCTGTGTGCTAATTGCTAGCATACAGGCTCAGCAACAGGCTTAGCAACAGGCTTAGCAGCAGGCTTAGCAACAGGCTTAGCAACAGGCTTAGCAACAGGCTTAGCAGCAGACCTATCCTGTCTAGTATTGCTAGCAGAGTTTACTAGGGTCGCCGCGTACGATTTGTACCAATCGTACGTACCCCGAGTAAAGCACCTTTATGGTGTAGCTAAATGCTACAGGGTTAGGGATGCTAAGGCTACAAGACACTGGAAGATGCTAACCTACCATGATACCAATGCTAAGATATGATGCTACCGCCGGGGTCGGGTCATTGGTGTACAATATGTACCATGACCGCATACCCGGCCCAAACAGTTACCCAACGCGCTAGCACACGATTCGGTCTAATTAATCGGAGATACCTACGATACTCCGATACGGTACGCTACTCGTAGGATACAGTACCAGAGCTACAGGAGTTCTGTTATTATACGAGTTAGCGAGTTAGCGAATCGATGTCACGATACAGAGCTGAGCGCTTTGGCTCAGCTCCCTTTTCACTCTTTCTTTTTCACTCTAAATTAAATGCCTATCATGCCCTCCCCTTTCGATCGATTCCGATGTACCTCTAGGGAAGTACCTTGTTGTAGTAACTAAGTGTATGCAATAAGACCTTGAACAGTCCGCTGTAGTCTCACCCTTTGCCAGGGATGTACGCGTTATTATTGTTAAGGCTTTCGCCCATTTCCAGTACACAGTATAAGACGATTAAGTTCTACGATTAGACCACGAAGATCGCTGACGAGCGAATATCAACACAGTTTATCAGACCCACCGCTCGACCCACTTCTACGAACCGGGACGCCGGCTAGAGCGTGTGAAGAAACCCAGCTGGCTGATCACCACTGGCATCCATGCCTACACTTGGATGTAAAACCTCAGCTGAAACTGGACCAGCAGCTGACATCGCGAGATCCCTGATGTTAATGGGGAGCCCTTCTCTAGACACGCGAACCGACCGGAGTCTGCACATCCACCTCTGCGGACCTATTGATATTCAGTAGCTGAGCGTCATGGTGGCTCCATGGAGGCTCAGTCCGGTGGGGAAGGAGCAGGACGTGGAGAAAGCAGCGTCCATGATTTCCTGTTATTTTACAGGATTCAAGGGGGACGCTTGCTTACTACGGATGGAACCACACTGGGAAAAGAATTTTCGTGGAAGACAGACCACCACGTACTTCCCAGTGAAGACAGTGTCCAGCAGACCAAGGACATGACGTCAGGCCCATCCGACTGAGGCGCAGACAACCTCACGAGGCGCAGACAACCTCAAACCTGCCATACCACCGATTTTGATTTTAGCCAAGGGAATTTGGAATCAGACAAGCCAAGAACCCTGAGATCTGTCATATCTCAGAATCAAATCGATTGGTCCAGAGCAGAGCAGAAAGACCGATAGAATTCTTCTCTTTTGGTCGTAACCAACCATCGAATCGGAACCACCGATACAGAACAATCGACTCGTACCATCGATTCAAATGTTCTTCTTTTTGGATGACAACACAAACGCTGACGTGATACCTTTCTTGACAACCCACTATCGACACGGAACAATCGACACTGTCAACACAGAATCGACACGTAACCTTTTCTTCTTTCGGTCGACAATCCTTTCTCCGATCGAGGTGGAGACAGTCCCCACCACAAAAGAATTTGGTTTAGAAACTGAAGCAAATTAGGTAATCAAGTCAAGACAACCATGGCCAAGCAAACCAGAAGACAACTCGCTGCAGCCGCCGCCGGAGCCGGCGCTGCTGGAAACGTCCCTGAAGCTGGAGGCGACGCTGTCCCTGGAGGCGCTGTCCCTGGAGTCGTCGATGGAGTCGGCGTTCCCCCTGTCGGAGCGCCTGGAGCCGGTGTTCCCCCTGTCGCCGGCGTTCCCCCTGTCGGAGCGCCTGGAGCTGGAGTCCCCCCTGTCGGAGCGCCTGGAGTCCCTCCTATTGCTCCTGCTGTCCCTGCTGCGTTTGGAGGCTCCAGAGTCCAACAAGAACCCAACCTTGACATCCAACCCCGATCTGAGATGATCCTGCTTGCTGCTATTCAAGAACTGAGAGCAATGCGCAACGAGAACGCAGCTCGGATTGCTGCTGAGGCTGCTGCTGCTGCCGCTGCCGCCGCTCGTGCCCCTGCTCCTGCTCCTGCTCCTGTCGCCGCCCCTACAGGAGCTAGTCCTGAAATCCTCCAGGCCCATGCCACAGCCCAAGCTAATGGTGGAATCTCTGGATACAAGAATGGAGCAAAGCTCAGCTCAAGGGAGGTAGACCTCCACAAGATCCTCTCTGGCTTCAGTAACAGTGATACGGCGGATGAACTATTCCGAAATGGTCTCAACAGCATCGAGTCCATTCAGCAGCTCTCTGCCAAGGAACTCCCCAAGTACCTCCGTGACTTCAATGGGGGTCGTCATCCGATGTGCCCCTACCATGAACGAGTATTCATCGGACTATCCTTCCGACAATCCTTTCAGCTTCTTTCGGAATGGATCCACTACCAACCTCTCATTGGTATCAAGCCTACAGCCCATACTTGGCTTAGTGATCCCCTCGCAGCCGACCGAACTCGCCAACGCCTACATGAAATGCAGACCGCCGACAAGGAGGTCGTCTCCTCGTCCATTACTCCGCCGAAGCTCACCAACCTTGACAACTTCCGTCAATGGGAAGAAAGTTTCCGTCAGTTCCTCCGCTTCCAGTACAATGAACAAGGGTTCCCCTTATCATACGTCATCCGTCCGAAGGAGCAAGAGACGGTGACTGCAGCAGAGAGATCCGCCACTGTTGGGAAGGACGGGATTTTTTCCAACTGGATGGATTATAATGTTCGATGTGCCACGCTTGAAGGCCCACAATTTGTCACTGACAACCACGACGTTTGGGTGTTGCTCTGCAACGCAGTCCGCGATGGCCCTGCCTGGGCCTACACTCGAAGGTACAAAGACGCGAAGAACCCAACTGGGAACGCCCGAGCGGCTTTCCTACATCTCTACGAGAATGCCTTCTCCGCAACCAACGTCGCGGCTATCCTTGACAAGGTCCGTACCGGTATGTACACCTCCCGCTATACAGGCGATTCCCGCACCTACGACTTTGAGAAGCACTGCAGAACTTGGTTGAATTTCCAGACTACGCTATCCAACCACAACAAGTTGCACGATGAAGAGGACTTCACCATGCGTTTCATCCACAGCATCCAAGACGATCGGTTTGAGAACCCCAAGATCCAGATCTTTGAGACCGACAAGTACACCAAGGACTTCAACGAGTGCGTCTCGTACTTCAAGAGGTGCCTTGGCATACGAAAGATGGGTGCGGTTGCAACCAAGCGAGCGCGAAGTATCTCCTCTGTCCACCAAGGTGGTGGCAACCAAGGAAGCAACAAGGGTGGATCGTACAGCGGCAAGATTGAGGACAAGCAGTATCCCTATGAAGTCTACAAGACCTTCTCCAAGGAACAACGAAAGCAGTTGTATGACCTCCGCCAGCAGAAGAAAGCTCGAACTATTCAGTCCACTAGTTCTACCACGCCTGCTGCCTCCGCGACCGCGAACGCGGACGCGACCCAAGGCGCAGGGAACAGTTTTGGGCCCAAGGGGCGCAAGAAGGGCAAGAAGAAGGGCAACGGCTCGAACCAAGGACAGACCCCCAAGAACTGAAACGACGGCCGGTGCCCGAAATTAAGTAAGGTTGGCCGGCTATTGTACCAGATGGATCTGCCGCGCGCGCGCCCGAGTCCTGAGGGACAGTGCGAGCTGGACAGCCACGCTGATACGACCGCCGCCGGTTCCAATATGATCTTGCTTGAAGACCAAGTCGTCAGCCACGTTGATGTTCATCCTTTTTCGCCTGAGCTTGAGCCTATCAAGAACATTCCTATTGGGACCTGTGTTACGGCCTACACAGATACCGACGGGAAAGTTTGGTTGATTTATTTCCACGAAGCCCTGTATTTTGGCGACAAGTTGTCCCACAGCTTGATTTGCCCGAATCAGATACGGGACTGCCATCCCAATCGTGTCAGTGAAACGCCCCGTCAGTATGATGAGCAGTCCAGTCACTCCATCCATATTGACAATACCGATCCTGAAGATCCCCATGCGGGCCACACCCTCGACATCAAGCTCCTGCTTGATGGGGTCGTGTCCTATTTCCCTTCCCGCAAGCCAACCAAGCATGAAATGGCTACATGTGATCATGTCGTTGCTACCCGAGACTTCCCTTGGGATCCGAAGAGCAAGAAGTTCGAGCAAGCCGAAGAAGCCATCGACGGATCTCATCCGTTGAATCCTACGGTGTCTGTCCTTCGCGCGGGGACGCCCCATGCGTCCGCGCCGACCACGAAGCAGTCCAAGAAGTCCAACAAGCGTAAGCTGGAGCCCGTCGAAACACGGTCCAACTTCAGTCCCCATTTGTACGACAAGCCTCTTCGGAGCGACGAGCTGATCCTGCCACAGCATGATTGCTATGAGAAGTACAAGCTGCGGAGCCTCCAGCAACTCTGCACCCGCCGTGATCTGACCCCATGTGCGATTGCGTCTGACTCTCGTCTGGATGCACGACTATCTTCTCTTTTTTCGGGCGATTCATTGAAGACTTGCGGGGACGATGATGTAGACGAGGATGCAACAATACCAAGTCTTACAATCAACGCCATGCATACCCCGTTGTACGAGCGCGCCTACACCGATGGACGCGAGCGCTTCGAATTGGATCCCCGCAGTAGTTCTCCCGTCTGCCTGTCTGCCGTTTACAAGCATGTTCGATGGGACGATGAGGTCGAACCAGTCGACCCAGAGCTCGACACTATCGCCAGACGAGCCAAGTGGGGTCCGACGATTGACACCGAACGATACTGCAAGATCGACTCCGACCGTCTGTCCAAGATTTGGGATGTATCTCCGAGAAAGGCTGCGGATACTCTTCGAGTCACGACGCAGAAAGGGTTCCGCAACCCTATGCATCCCCTTGTCCGCCGATTGCCAACGCAGAGCTTCAGAAACAAGCGCATCGCGGCTGGCAAATGGTACACCGACACCTGGATGGCAAAGGTCCCGAGCATCATGCGACAAGATTCAGCCGCCCAAGTTTTCAGTAATGGTAAGGGCTACGACGAGTTCATACCTATACAGGGCAAGAAGCAAGCGTATGAAGGCCTGAAGATTTTCATCCACGACGTCGGTATCCCCGAGCATTTGATATCTGATGGCGCTCGAGAGCAAGGATCCCCTGGTACCTACAAGACTCCATGGAATAAGGTCGTCAGCAAAAACCATATCCACCAGACCTTTATCCAGCCAAGATGTCCCTTCCAGAATCGCGCGGAGCTCAGCATCGGCCATATCAGCAGAAGCATCCGCAAGAAGACGGCTCGGAAGCGATCCCCCAAGCGCCTGTGGGCTTTCTGCGGAGAGCTCGTTGCTGCCATCCGACAGCGCACGGCTTCCAGTGATCCTACGATGATGGGTCGAACGCCGTTCGAAATTGTACATGGGTACATGCCTGACATATCTCTGTACCAAGCCCACGAATGGTATGATTTCGTCTATTGGGTTGATCTCTCTGATGGGACCGAGAAGCTGGGACGATGGCTTGGCCCGTGCGGTGACCGATTCGGAGGCGGAGACTGCCACTGGATCCTGAACGAGGCGGCCATGCCGGTAAGCACTAACACAGTCCGTGCTGTTACTGAAGAAGAATGGCGTTCCCATGACGTCAAGCGCTATATGGACTCATTTGACCAAGCAGTGGAATCCAAGATCGGGGACAAGGTTGAGGATAACGACGCAAAGTTCCAAGCTACGTACCCTGATCCCCCTGCTGAGTTATTTGAGGGTCACCAAGAAAGGTGGGAGCTCGCCGAGCCGGAAGCCTCCATTCCGGATATTGACGATCTCATACCTGATGGGGATGACTATGATGAGTATATTGGTAACAATGTCATGATCCAGAAGGGCGATGAACGACTACGGTGTGTTGTGAAGAATCGTTCTGCTGATCTTAATGGCAATCCGATTGGTAAGAGGAATGATAACCCTATCCTTGATACCAGAATGTATGATCTGCAGTTTCCAGATGGTTCCATCGAGCAGTACACCGCCAATATCGTTGCTGAGAGCATGTACAGCGAGATCGATGACGACGGACGAATGTTCTCTCTACTGGACGAGATTATCGATCACGAGAAGGACGGATCTGCCGTTAGGAAGCAAGATGCGACGATCACCAACAAGTATGGTCGCAAAGTCCCAAGGCCTACAACGAAGGGATGGCGATTGCTCGTCAGTTGGAAAGACGGAACCGAATCCTGGTGTAAGTTGAGCGATCTGAAAGAGTCCTTTCCTGTGCAGACCGCAGAATACGCCATATCCGCCAAGATCTCGGATCAGCCAGCATTTCGATGGTGGATCCACCACGTACTACGAAGGAAGAAGCGAATCCTCAAGGCCACCAAGCGAAACAAGTACTGGGATAGAACGCACAAGTTCGGAGTGGAGCTACCACATTCCATCCCTGAAGCTCTTGCCATCGACCGAAAGACGGGAACGGACTATTGGGAGAAGGCGATTGCGAAGGAGATGAGAAACAACGAGATGGCGTTCGAGTTTGACTCCAGCTACACCGTCGAAGGTCTGAAGGCCAAAGGATTCAGCAAGATCACGACGCACATGATCTTTGACGTGAAGTTGGGGTCTCTCACAAGGAAAGCACGGCTTGTCGCCGATGGCCACAAGGTACAAGCCACAGCTAAGGAACATACCTTCAGCAGTGTTCCAAGCAGGGATTCAGTCCGTATCTTCTTCCTGTTGGCAGCGCTGAACAATTTGGATGTGCTGTCTGCGGACATACAGAACGCATATCTTACAGCGCCGATCAAGAAGAAGTACTATTTAGTTGCACGGGCTGAAGATGGTTTCCCCCAGCATTTGGTAGGTCAGGTATGTAAGATCGTTCGAGCACTGTATGGACTTCCTGTTGCAGGCGCGTCGTTCCGATCCTATTTGACCAAGCACCTACGAACGCTAGGGTATCAGCCTTGTAAAGCTGACCCTGATGTTCATATGCGAGTGGAGACGCGAAAGGATGGTTCTAGGTACTGGGCATACCTGATTGCATACGTCGACGATATTATCTGTTGCAGTGAGGACCCCCGACGGCAGTTGGAAAGTATCGAGCAGCGCTTCACGCTGAAGGACGGGACTATAGAAGTTCCAACCCTGTATCTGGGCGCTGATGTCCATTCGCATGTGGTCGAAGACGACCCAATTCCCAAGTGGGCGATGTCCTCCGAGAAATATGCTAAGAAAGCCATCGACGCAGTAGAGAAGGAGCTTGGCACCGAGCAGTATGGTTACAAGCACCTTCCGAACAAGGTGTCTACCCCGTTGACATCCGATTATCGTCCAGAAGTTGATGTAACCGCCGAACTGGATCCAAGTAAGCAGAACTACTACCAGGGCCTGATTGGCGTCTTGAGGTGGTTGTGCGAACTTGGAAGACTTGATCTGGTCATGCCTGTATCCCTCATGTCCAGGTACCTAGCCCAAGCAAGAACAGGGCATTTGAATCAAGTATTGCACATGTTTGCCTATCTCAAGGCGCACGCTCGATCCAAGCTAGTATTTGACGAGACGCGTCCTGAAGTGGATGAAACCAGATTCCCTGACTGTGATTGGAGTGAGTTCTATCCAGATGCCAAGGAGGTATTGCCACCGGATGCTCCTGAACCCCTTGGAAAAGCAGTTATTATGAGCTGTTTTGTTGACGCCGATCATGCCGGATGCAAAGCAACAAGAAGGTCCCATACCGGAATTATCATCTTTGTAAACAGAGCCCCTATCCTGTGGTTCAGCAAACGCCAGACCACTGTCGAGACGTCAACCTTTGGTTCTGAGATAGTGGCATTGCGAATTGCCATTGAACTGATTGAGGGTCTCAGGTACAAGCTCCGGATGATGGGCGTTCCTATTGAAGGTCCTACGAATGTGTACTGTGACAACGAGTCTGTTGTTAAGAATACCACCAGACCGGAGAGTCCATGCAACAAGAAGCACAACAGCGTTGCTTACCACAAAGCGCGCGAGTCTATTGCTGCTGGGACAATTCGCATTGCAAAGGAGCCTGGCGAGACCAATATTGCTGATTTATTCACTAAGTTGCTGAATGGTCCGGCTCTGAAAGAACACTGTGCTCGATGCATGTGGTAAAGAGAAAATTGCTCTAGCTGCATTATTTGGGGTACCTTTGGTCCCTGACAAGCAGCTCGGACGCAGAAGATATCGATTTCGATTTTCGGAAGCAATCGATTTCGATTTTCGGAAGCCGTTAATTCGGATGCCGATTACGAGTTCTTCGATCGTTTCGATTTCGAATTTCGGACGCGATTTCGATTACGATGATGGATTTCCTTGTTGCAACGGACTTCGACCCGACCTGATCCTTATGTCCTATGTTATATGTTATATTGGGAGTCTCCGGTACACCGGTTCCGGGGACTATAAACTTGAAAGACAATAGGCTGATTGATTGATCTCCTCGTACGTGTCGAGGAGTGGAACCAAGGGCAAAACGTCCTATGGTCCAACCCCCCTTTTTTTTTTGAACTACGAATCAGCCGGGCCTCTGATAGAAGAACTGCAATATTTGGTGCAGTTTGATCTCTGACAAGTTACATGGAAGCATCCCTGAATTCTGTTATGATCCATCCAAGTGTCCTGGTACAACAAGCTAGAGTATTGGTGTCCCCCTGGGAGTATCTGTTTCCGGGGACTGGTATAGTTGCTTGCTCAGTACAGGAATACTAGCATGAATCACGGGGACTATGAAGATATTCGAGGTGGTGCTATGATCTGTGCTAGCAAGGTTCCTGCGTAGGAGAGTGTACTGGGGCTACAGTCAGCAACACCCAGTAACTGACTAACAGGTGCTGAGCTGAATGCTAGAGCTGTGTGCTAATTGCTAGCATACAGGCTCAGCAACAGGCTTAGCAACAGGCTTAGCAGCAGGCTTAGCAACAGGCTTAGCAACAGGCTTAGCAACAGGCTTAGCAACAGGCTTAGCAGCAGACCTATCCTGTCTAGTATTGCTAGCAGAGTTTACTAGGGTCGCCGCGTACGATTTGTACCAATCGTACGTACCCCGAGTAAAGCACCTTTATGGTGTAGCTAAATGCTACAGGGTTAGGGATGCTAAGGCTACAAGACACTGGAAGATGCTAACCTACCATGATACCAATGCTAAGATATGATGCTACCGCCGGGGTCGGGTCATTGGTGTACAATATGTACCATGACCGCATACCCGGCCCAAACAGTTACCCAACGCGCTAGCACACGATTCGGTCTAATTAATCGGAGATACCTACGATACTCCGATACGGTACGCTACTCGTAGGATACAGTACCAGAGCTACAGGAGTTCTGTTATTATACGAGTTAGCGAGTTAGCGAATCGATGTCACGATACAGAGCTGAGCGCTTTGGCTCAGCTCCCTTTTCACTCTTTCTTTTTCACTCTAAATTAAATGCCTATCATGCCCTCCCCTTTCGATCGATTCCGATGTACCTCTAGGGAAGTACCTTGTAGTAACTAAGTGTATGCAATAAGACCTTGAACAGTCCGCTGTAGTCTCACCCTTTGCCAGGGATGTACGCGTTATTATTGTTAAGGCTTTCGCCCATTTCCAGTACACAGTATAAGACGATTAAGTTCTACGATTAGACCACGAAGATCGCTGACGAGCGAATATCAACACACCACTGCTGTAAAGATGAGCATAGACTCAGAAAAGGGAGGAGTGGCCTTCAGTGACTACCTGAAGGTGCTCACCGGCACGGAAAGACCGGAACTCTTCATCATCTGGAAGAGAGACTTTGACCAGAAAATTGCTGGCAATGACAAACTCCAAGGAGACCAGAAACTGGATGTTCTCCAGAGAATCCTCTCCCACGAGGCACTCTCCATTGTCCAGATGGTCCTAGGCCGGACCTACTACGCCGAGCCAGGACACAAGGTCCACAACAACCAACTAATCCAACAAAAACTCGAGATGATTGCCATGAGGGAACCTAAGGAACCACCTAAGGAACCCCCCGCTGACAAATCCAAAGAGGCGGTGGAGGGCGCCAGCGCCCCAACCGCCGCCGACGCGACTGCTACGGCGGCGTCCGAGACAGAACCGGAGTCCGTCACGCTCGACGACCCGGTCCCCAAGAAAAGGGTCTCGTCTGTTCTCACCCAGTACTACCGATCCCAGGAGTACAGAAAGGATGTCATTGAGGAATGCATGCATGCCCTCAAGCTCAAAATCTTTGGCAATGACATGAATGGCAAACGATCCTACATTCTGCTCCGAAGATTCATTTGGAACACGAAAATCGACATGAAACACGGTATTCGCTCCTGGGCGAACCGTATGGCCGAACTACAGAGCTACCTACCCGATTGCCTCTGGGAGAGTGGCGCCGCAAACGGCACTGCTCCATCCAGCTATTCGGAGGAGGACATGAAATCCCAAATACTCCACTTCTCTCTGCATGAAGAAGGATTTCCGGAGGTTGGCTCGGAAGCCAGCATCATCAAGTCTCTGTAGGACTGTATCAATTTTGTCAAGGTGATCCTGTTCAGACTCCCCCTCTCTCTGGATAATTAGGATGCCATCGATGTAGACAAGGACATAGTCCAAATCCCCCAGCAGGTTCATCATCACGGACTGAAATATGTCTGGTGCACATGCAATCCCCATTGCCAGTCTCTTATAGGCATATTTTCCCCATGGCAAGATTGTAGAGCATATCTTTTGGCTCTCCTTGCAGATTGGGATGATGTAGTACCCTTGGGACAAGTCTAGCGCCATAGTGGACTTGAATTTCTGTAGTCTTTGGATTGTTTCCCCTATTCATGGTAGTGGGAATGGTTTCCTTTGGATTGCTGCATTCATTCTCCAGAAATCAGTGAGGGCACGTATGTCCCCAGTTTTCTTGGGTTGATAGAATGTAGGAGATGCCCATGGTGAGTCATCATCGTGGGGGAGTTTCTCCAGGACTCCAATCTCACAGAGCCTGTTGATCTCCTTTCGGAGTGTTTGCTCAAAGGCATGGGGTACAGAGTATACCTCTGCTGGACCAGTTTGACCCCTGGTTGGAGTTCGATCGATACCGGTTCAATTTTTTGAGTAGTCCTAGACCTCCTCCGAAGAGGGTTGGGAATTTCTTCAGTGTTTGTTTCAAGGCTTCCTTGGATGCGTCTGTGATTTCCAGGTCATTGACCATAGCATCGATGTCCACCTTGGAGTAGTCGGCGTCCAGAATTTTTGCTTGCCTCTCTTCCTCCTGTTGGAGGATTGGACTTTGTGTGTTGGCAAAGAATACTGCCTCACATTTGTCCGGGTCAGGAACACTATGGAAATAATTTTTTTAGAAAAATTTCCATATTCATGCGCGCGTTTTGCGCGCAATAAAATTGATGTAATTTTTAACGGCTGTTTTTTGTTAAATATACACTTTAACGGCTGGCTGTACGAGTACTTAGAGTGTCCTCAAAACTGTCCTCAAAACTGTCCTCAAAACTGTCCTCAAAACTGTCCTCAAAACTGTCCTCAAAACTGTCCTCAAAATGATTGTCCTCAAAATGTGTCCTCAACAATTTTGTCCTCAACAGACTGTCCTCAACCATTATGTCCTCAACAATTATGTCCTCAACGTTTTGTCCTCAACCTCTATGACTTCAACAGGCAATTGGTGGGTCTCTGTAGATACCTGCCATGTTGCGTCGATCGGTTTGTTGGAGATAGAAGGGGCCTCTGTTGTTGAGGCTGTTGGTGGTTTTGAATTCAGTACTGAGTTCTACTGTTTCTACTGTAAAGCACAAACAGTAATTACTTTGTTACGGTCTAGAGTAGAAATCGCGGAGTGGTATAAAATTGTGAATGTTTAGATACTTTACGAGATATTGTTACGCGAATTGAGAATGGAGACATATAAAATTTGAGGTCGCGAGCATGGCCACATTTTGGCATGCTCTGCCATAAATGTTGATTCATTGTCGGTTCCCACGATTAGGCATATATTTCCCTCTGGGACTCGACCATAATAGTTAGAACACATATCGAAATGCATTCATGACTGAATATATATATAATATTCGATTCCCATATGGGATTCGGTTAATTATTCAATCGTGACTGCTAGCTACGCTAGCCCGTCACAACTTGTGGTTGGAGCATTTCCTTCCCCAATGGGGTTTGGAGTGTTGCTCATTGTCTGAGTCTTCCTTTGCCACAAAATGCTCCTTGAGCAAGTTGATGGTTTCCCAGTCAAACTTTCCCTTCTTGGAGGGGCCTCTGGTTAGCTTCCAGCATTTGCTGGCATGGACCTTGCCACAGGTTTTGCACAGTTGCTTGTTGTTGTCCATTGGGCGGAGACTTTCCGTTTCCTCCCCCAGATACGGCCTTGGAGTTCTTCTTGGCGCCACCATTCTGTTTTTCCAGTTCAGTGATGGGCTTTTGTAGCTCCTCCTCCTTGTGGATGGTGGTTTCCAAGTTTTCTAACTTGTCGATGGTGGTGTTGAAGGAGTGGTCATACACGTCCCATCCGATGTGTTCCAATTTGTCCCTCTGGGTGTGGGTCATGTTGGAATCCAGGATCTCCTTCATTTCTGCTTCCGTGAAGCTGGAAGGTGCCGTTCCTGTTGCGGCGCCACTTTCCGAGAGGCATTCTGGTAGGTAGCTCTGTAGTTTGGCCCAGGAGCAGATGCCGTGTTTCATGTTGACGCGTGTGCCCCGCATGAACCTGCGAAGGAGAATGTAGGCTCTCTTGCTGTTCATGTTGTTGCCGAAGATTTTGAGCTTGAGGGCTGTAACATGCTAGCGTAGGCTAGTAGTGTTACGAATTAATAATTAACCGAATCCCACATGGGATTCAAATATATATAAGGTATCCAGGTACGGATATCTGGTATGTACAAACAGGCATGCAGAAGAGAGTGATTATACCATTAAGGTTACATACAGAATATATGTTACATACAGGGATGGATATTATAAGAGGAGATTGCGATGACCTCATCGCTCATTATTTCCTCTCTTTAATTTCAATCCCATCTCGTAAAGTGAATTAACACACAATTATTCATACTACTCCGAATTTCTACCTTAGAGTGTTACACAGTAATTACTGTCCGCTTTCACGTAGGAACAGTAGTAGAATTCAGTACTGAACTCTCATCAACACGAAAACATCTACAGCCTCAACAACAGAGGCACCTTTATCTCCAGCAAACCAAGCGACGCAACTAACCATGGCAGGTATCTACAGGGATCCCCCCATCGCCTACAAGAGCTCTTTTGATCGAACCAAGCCCAAGCTCTTCACTCTATACAACGTCGATGAGGATCGAACCGACAGTATGAAAGTCCCCCTGTTCACTGAGACCGGAGGCCTAGAAGAACTGCTCTTTGTGGAGGAGTCTTTTTGAAACGCTGCCAAGCTTCTTAGACTGCCAATCGATATCTATCTCACCCACTTCAGTCGTTGCCTCACAACTGATGCACAGAGCAAGTGGAATGACATGATGTGTTGATATCCGCTCGTCAGCGGTCTTCGGGAACTTAATCGACTTGTAGATGAATCTTCTTATACTACGTACTGAAAAATAGGCAAAAGCCTTAACAATAATAATACATAAAGTCCTGGCAAATCGTGAGTCTACAGTGGACTGTTCAAGGTCTATTGCATACGCTCAAGCAATACAAGGCACTTCCCTAGAGGTACATCGGAATCGGTCGTAAAGGAGGGCATGATAGGTGTGTTTATTTTAGAGTATAAAAGAAAGAGTGAATAAAAGGGGAGCTGAGCCAAAGCGCTCAGCTCTGTATCGTATCGTGACATCAATTCGCTAACTCGTATAATAACAGAGCTTCCGTAGCTCTGGTACTGTATCCTACGAGTAGCGTACCGTATCGGAGTATCGTAGCGTAGCTTCGCTTAATTATCCAATCGTGTGCTAGCTCACTTATGCTAGCACGTTTGGTAACTGTTTGGGCCGGGCATCCAGTCATGGTATATATCATACACCAATGACCCGACCCCGGCGGTAGCATAGTATCCTAGCATGGTATCATGGTAGGCTAGCATCTTTCAGTATCTCGTAGCATTAGCAACCCTAACCCTGTAGCATTTAGCTACACCATGACAGGAGGTGCTTTACTCGGGGTACGTACGATTGGTACAAATCGTACGCGGCGACCCTAGTAAACTCTGCTAGCATCCATACTAGACAGGATAGGTCTGCTGCTAAGCCTGTTGCTAAGCCTGTTGCTAAGCCTGTTGCTGAGCCTGTTGCTGAGCCTGTTGCTAGGCCTGTATGCTACCAATTAGCACACATCTCAGCACTCAGCTCAGCACCTGTTAGTCAGCTACTGGATGTTGCTGACTGTAGACCCAGTAGCCCTTCTACACAGGGCCTTAGCACAGATCATAGCACACTGGATATCTTCATAGTCCCCGTGATTCATGCCAGTGGTCCTGTATGAGCAACTGAGCAACTATACCAGTCCCCGGAAACAGATACTCCCAGGAGGACACCAATACTCTTGCTTGTTGTACCAGGACACTTGGATGGATCATAACAGAATTCAGGGATGCTTCCATATAACTTGTCAGAGATCAAACTGCACCAAATATTGCAGTTCTTCTATCAGAGGCCCGGCTGATTCGTAGTTCCAAAAAAAAAACGGGGTCGGACCGGAGGACGTTTTGCCCTTGGTTCCACTCCTTGACACGAACAAGGAGATCAATCAGCCTATTGTCTTTCAAGTTTATAGTCCCCGGAACCGGTGTACCGGAGACTCCCAAATATAACATAGGACATAAGATCAGATCGAATCCGGAATCGGAATCGGAAATCGAAGTGGTCAGGAAGCTCGTATCGAAATCCATTGCGTTCGAACAATTCGCAGAACTCGTAATCGAAATCCGGAATCGACTGGTTCCAAAAATTGAAATCATAAAATCTTCTGCGTCCGAGCTGCTTGTCAGGGGGTCGAAGTATCCCAAATAATGCAGCTAAGCGATTTACCACATGCATCGAGCGCAATGGTCTTTCAGAGCCGGACCATTCAGCAACTTAGTGAATAAATCAGCAATGTTGGTCTCACCAGGCTCCTTTGCGATTCGGATTGTTCCAGCAGCAATAGACTCGCGCACCTTGTGGTAGGCAACACTGTTGTGCTTCTTGTTGCATGGACTCTCCGGCCTGGTGGTATTTTTGACAACAGACTCATTGTCACAGTACACATTCGTAGGACCTTCAATAGGAACCCCCATCATCCGGAGCTTATATCTAAGGCCTTCAATCAGTTCAATGGCAATCCGCAATGCCACTATCTCAGAACCAAAGGTTGACGTCTCGACAGTGGTCTGGCGTTTGCTGAACCACAGGATAGGGGCTCTGTTTACAAAGATGATGATTCCGGTATGGGACCTTCTTGTTGCTTTGCATCCGGCATGATCCGCATCGACAAAACAACTCATAATAACTGCTTTTCCAAGAGCTTCGGGGGCATCTGGTGGCAACACCTCCTTGGCATCTGGATAAAACTCGCTCCAGTCGCAGTTGGGAAATCTGGACTCGTCCACTTCAGGACGCGTCTCGTCAAATACTAACTTGGATCGGGCATGCGCCTTGAGATAAGCGAACATATGCAATACTTGATTCAAATGCCCTGTTCTTGCTTGTGCTAGGTATCTAGACATGAGAGATACAGGCATGACCAAATCTAGTCTTCCAAGTTCACACAACCATCTCAAGACGCCAATCAATCCTTGGTAGTAGTTCTGCTTGCTTGGATCCAGTTCGGTGGTAACATCAACTTCTGGACGATAATCGGATGTCAACGGGGTTGATACCTTGTTCGGAAGATACTTGTAACCATATTGCTCGGTGCCAAGCTCCTTTTCCACTGCGTCGATTGCTTTCTTAGCATATTTCTCGGAGGACATCGCCCACTTGGGAATTGGGTCGTCTTCGACCACATGCGAATGGACATCAGCGCCCAGATATAGGGTTGGAACTTCTATAGTCCCGTCCTTCAGCGTGAAGCGCTGCTCGATACTTTCCAACTGCCGTCGAGGGTCCTCACTGCAACAGATAATATCGTCGACGTATGCAATCAGGTATGCCCAGTACCTAGAACCATCCTTCCTTGTCTCCACTCGCATATGAACATCAGGATCAGCTTTACAGGGTTGATATCCTAGCGTTCGTAGGTGCTTGGTCAAATAGGATCGGAACGACGCGCCTGCAACAGGAAGTCCATACAGTGCTCGAACGATCTTACATACCTGTCCTACCAAGTGCGGGGGAAAACCGTCTTCAGCTCGTGCAACCAAATAATATTTCTTCTTGATCGGCGCTGTAAGGTAGGCGTTCTGGATGTCCGCAGACAGCACGTCCAGATTGTTCAGCGCTGCCAACAGGAAGAAGATACGGACTGAATCCCTGCTTGGTACACTGCTGAAGGTATGTTCCTTAGCTGTTGCTTGTACCTTATGGCCATCGGCGACGAGCCGTGCTTTCCGCGTCAGGGACCCCAACTTCACATCAAAGATCATGTGCGTCGTGATCTTGCTGAATCCTTCGGCCTTGAGACCTTCGACGGTGTAGCTGGGGTCAAACTCGAACGCCATCTCATTGTTTCTCATCTCCTTCGCAATCGCCTTCTCCCAATAGTCCGTTCCCGTCTTTCGGTCGATGGCGAGGGCTTCAGGGATAGAATGTGGTAACTCCACTCCGAACTTGTGGGTCCGATCCCAGTACTTGTTTTGCTTGGTAGCCTTGAGGATTCGCTTCTTCCTTCGTAGTACATGGTGAATCCACCATCGGAATGCTGGCTGATCCGAGATCTTGGCAGATATGGCGTATTCTGCGGTCTGCACAGGAAAGGACTCTTTCAGATCGCTCAACTTACACCAGGATTCGGTTCCGTCTTTCCAACTGACGAGCAATCGCCATCCCTTCGTTGTAGGCTTGGGGACTTTGCGACCATACTTGTTGGTGATCGTCGCATCTTGCTTCCTAACGGCGGATCCGTCCTTCTCGTGATCGATAATCTCGTCCAGTAGAGAAAACATGCGTCCGTCGTCGTCGATTTCGCTGTACATGCTCTCAGCAACAATATTGGCGGTATACTGCTCGACGGAACCATCTGGAAACTGCAGATCATACATTCTGGTATCAAGGATAGGGTTATCATTCCTCTTACCAATCGGATTGCCATTAAGGTCAGCAGAACGATTCTTCACGACACACCGTAGTCGTTCATCGCCCTTCTGGATCATGACATTATTACCAATATACTCATCATAGTCATCCCCATCAGGTATGAGGTCGTCGATATCTGGAATAGAGGCTTCAGGCTCGGCGAGCTCCCACCTTTCTTGGTGACCTTCAAATAACTCAGCAGGGGGATCAGGGTACGTAGCTTGGAACTTTGCGTCGTTATCCTCAACCTTGTCCCCGATCTTGGATTCAACTGCTTGGTCAAATGAGTCCATATAGCGCTTGACGTCATGGGAACGCCATTCTTCTTCAGTAACAGCACGGACTGTGTTAGTGCTTACCGGCATGGCCGCCTCGTTCAGGATCCAGTGGCCATCTCCGCCTCCGAATCGGTCACCGCACGGGCCAAGCCATCGTCCCAGCTTCTCGGTCCCGTCAGAGAGATCAACCCAATAGACGAAATCATACCATTCATGGGCTTGGTAAAGAGATATATCAGGCATGTACCCATGCACGATTTCGAATGGCGTTCGACCCATCGTCGTAGGATCACTGGAAGCTGTGCGTTGGCGGATTGCGGCAACGAGCTCGCCGCAGAAAGCCCACAGGCGCTTGGGGGATCGCTTCCGAGCCGTCTTCTTGCGGATGCTTCTGCTGATATGGCCGATGCTGAGCTCCGCGCGATTCTGGAAGGGACATCTTGGCTGGATAAAGGTCTGGTGGATATGGTTTTTGCTGAGGACCTTATTCCATGGAGTCTTGTAGGTACCAGGGGCTCCTTGCTCTCGAGCGCCATCAGATATCAAATGCTCGGGAATGCCGACATCGTGGATGAAAATCTTCAGTCCTTCATACGCTTGCTTCTTGCCCTGTATAGGTATGAACTCGTCATAGCCCTTACCATTACTGAACACTTGGGCGGCTGAATCTTGTCGCATGATGCTCGGGACCTTTGCCATCCAGGTGTCGGTGTACCATTTGCCAGCCGCGATGCGCTTGTTTCTGAAGCTCTGCGTTGGCAATCGGCAGACAAGGGGATGCATAGGGTTGCGGAAGCCTTTCTGGGTCGTGACTCGAAGGGTATCCGCAGCCTTTCTCGGAGATACATCCCAAATCTTGGACAGACGGTCGGAGTCGATCTTGCAGTATCGTTCGGTGTCAATCGTCGGACCCCACTTGGCTCGTCTGGCGATAGTGTCGAGCTCTGGGTCGACTGGTTCGACCTCATCGTCCCATCGAACATGCTTGTAAACGGCAGACAGGCAGACGGGGGAATCCCTGCAACGGGGATCCAATTCGAAGCGCTCGCGTCCATCGGTGTAGGCGCGCTCGTACAACGGGGTATGGAGGGCGTTGACTGTAAGACTTGGTACAGAATCCACGTCTTCATCGTCCCCGCAAGTCTTCAGGGAATCGCCTGAATGAAAAAGAGAAGATAGCCGCGCATCCAGACGCGAGTCAGATGCGATCGCACATGGGGTCAGATCACGGCGGGTACAGAGTTGCTGAAGGCTCCGCAGCTTGTACTTCTCATAGCAATCATGCTGTGGCAGGATCAGCTCGTCGCTCCGAAGAGGATCGTCGTACAAATGGGGACTGAAGTTGGACCGTGTTTCGACGGGCTCCAACTTGCGCTTGTTTGTCTTGGACCTCTTGGACTGTTTCGTGGTCGGCGCGGGCGCATGGGGCGTCCCCGCGCGAAGGACAGACACCGTAGGATTCAACGGATGAGATCCGTCGATGGCTTCTTCGGCTTGCTCGAACTTCTTGCTCTTCGGATCCCAAGGGAAGTCTCGGGTAGCAACGACATGATCGCATGTAGCCATTTCATGCTTGGTTGGCTTGCGGGAAGGGAAATAGGACACGACCCCGTCAAGCAGGAGCTTGATGTCGAGGGTGTGGCCCGCATGGGGATCTTCAGGATCGGTATTGTCAATATGGATGGAGTGACTGGACTGTTCATCATACTGACGGGGCGCTTCACTGACACGATTGGGATGGCAGTCCCGTATCTGGTTCGGACAAATCAAGCTGTGGGACAACTTGTCGCCAAAATACAGGGCTTCGTGGAAATAAATCAACCAAACTTTCCCGTTGGTATCTGTGTAGGCCGTAACACAGGTCCCAATAGGAATGTTCTTGATAGGCTCGAGCTCAGGCGAAAAAGGATGAACATCTACGTGACTGACGACTTGGTCTTCAAGCAAGATCATATTGGAACCGGCGGCAGTCGTATCAGCGTGGCTGTCCAGCTCGCATTGCCCCTCAGGACTGGGTGGGGGGCGCGCGCGCGGGAGATCCATCTGGTACAACAGCCGGCCAACCTTACTTAATTTCGGGCACCGGCCGTCGTTTCAGTTCTTGGGGGTTTGTCCTGAGTCGTTGCCCTTCTTCTTGCCCTTCTTGCGCCCCTTGGGCCCAAAACTGTTCCCTGCGCCTTGGGTCGCGTTCGCGTTCGCGGAGGCAGCAGGCGTGGTAGAACTAGTGGACTGAATAGTTCGGGCTTTCTTCTGCTGGCGGAGGTCATACAACTGCTTTCGTTGTTCCTTGGAGAAGGTCTTGTAGACTTCATAGGGATAAGGCTTGTCCTCAATCTTGCCGCCGTACGATCCACCCTTGCTTCCTTGGTTGCCACCACCTTGGTGGACAGAGGAGATACTTCGCGCTCGCTTGGTTGAAACCGCACCCATCTTGCGTATGCCAAGGCACCTCTTGAAGTACGAGACGCACTCGTTGAAGTCCTTGGTGTACTTATCGGTTTCAAAGATCTGGATCTTGGGGTTCTCAAACCGATCATCTTGGATGCTGTGGATGAAACGCATGGTGAAGTCTTCTTCGTCGGGCAGCTTGTCGTGGTTGGATAGCGTAGTCTGGAAATTCAACCAAGTTCTGCAGTGCTTCTCAAAGTTGTAGGTGCGGGAATCACCTGTATAGCGGGAGGTGTACATACCGGTACGGACCTTGTCAAGGATAGCCGCGACGTTGGTTGCGGAGAAGGCATTCTCGTAGAGAGTTAGGAAAGCCGCTCGGGCGTTCCCAGTCGGATTCTTCGCGTCTTTGTACCTTCGAGTGTAGGCCCAGGCAGGGCCATCACGAACTGCGTTGCAGAGCAACACCCAAACGTCATGGTTGTCAGTGACGAACTGCGGGCCTTCAAGCGTGGCGCATCGAACATTGTAATCCATCCAGTTGGAAAAAATTCCGTCCTTCCCAACAGTGGCGGATCTCTCTGCTGCAGTCACCGTCTCTTGCTCCTTCGGACGGATGACGTATGATAGGGGGAACACTTGTTCATTGTACTGGAAGCGGAGGAACTGACGGAAACTTTCTTCCCATTGACGGAAGTTGTCAAGGTTGGTGAGCTTCGGCGGAGTAATGGACGAGGAGACGGCCTCCTTGTCGGCGGTCTGCATTTCATGTAGGCGTTGGCGAGTTTGGTCGGCTGCGAGGGGATCACTAAGCCAAGTATGGGCTGTAGGCTTGATACCAATGAGAGGTTGGTAGCGGATCCATTCCGAAAGAAGCTGAAAGGATTGTCGGAAGGATAGTCCGATGAATACTCGTTCATGGTAGGGGCACATCGGATGACGACCCCCATTGAAGTCACGGAGGTACTTGGGGAGTTCCTTGGCAGAGAGCTGTTGGATCGCCTTGATGCTGTTGAGGCCGTTCCGGAATAGTTCATCCGCCGTATCACTGTTGCTGAAACCAGAGAGGATCTTGTGGAGGTCTAACTCCTTTGAGCTGAGCTTTGCTCCATTCTTGTATCCAGAGATTCCACCATTAGCTTGGGCTGTGGCATGAGCTTGGAGGATATCAGGACTAGCCCCTGCAGGTGCAGGAGCAGGAGCAGGGGCACGAACGGCGGCAGCAGCAGCGGCGGCAGCAGCAGCGGCGGCAGCAGCAGCGTCAGCAGCAATCCGGGCTGCGTTTTGAGCAGCAGTGGCTTCAGCAGCCACTCGTGCGGCGGCTTCAGCAGCCGCTCGGGCTGCGTTCTCATTGCGCATTGCTCTCAGTTCTTGAACAGCAGCAAGAAGGATCATTTCAGATCGGGGTTGGATGTCAAGGTTTGGTTCCTGTTGGACTCTGGAGGCTCCGGCAGGAGCAAAAGGAGGGATTTCAGGCGCTCCGGCAGGGGGAACACCGGCTCCAGGCGCTCCGGCAGGGGGGAGCGCTCCAACAACGGCGGCGCCAGCGACTCCAGGGACAGCTCCAGTGGCGCCGGCTCCAGCTCCAGGGGCAACTCCAGGCGGAGGAGCGTCGCCTCCAGGGACAGCGCCGCCTCCAGGGGCAGCGCCACCTCCAGGGACAGCTCCAGGGGCGCCGTCTCCGGCAGCGGCTGCAGCGGCGGCGGCTTGGCTTCTAGTTTGCTTGGCCATGGTTAACTTGACTTGCTCTGAGTAACTAACTTGCTTCAGTTTCTAAACCAAATTCTTTTGTGGTGGGGACTGTTTCCATCCAAGTTGTCGATCGAAGGTCTGTATCGATGACGACCAAAAGAAAAGGTATCACGTCAGCGTTTCCGTGTCAACAGTTTCGTGCCGACGTCTAAAAAAAGGTATCCACATCGATGGTTCCGATTCGATGGTTGGATGGTTGGTTACGACCAAAAGAAGAATTCTATTCGGTCTTTCTGCTCTGGACCAATCGATTTGATTTTGAGATATGACAGATCTCAGGGTTCTTGGCTTGTCTGATTCCAAATTCCCTTGGCTAAAATCAAAATCGATGGTATGGCAGGTTTGAGGTTGTCTGCGCCTCGTTGTTTCGGATGGGACTGACGTCATGTCCTTGGTCTGCTGGACACTGCCTTCACTGGAAAGTTCGTGGTGGTCTGTCTCCACGAAAATTCTCTTTCCAGCGTTGTCCCATCCCCGGCAAACGTCCCCTTGAATCCTGTAAAGAAATAACAGGGAATCATGGACGCTGCTTTCTCCACGTCCATCATGCTCCTTCCCCACCGGACTGAGCCTCCATGGAGCCACCATGACGCTCAGCTACTGGATTTGAATACCAATAGGTCCGCAGAGGTGGATGTGCGGACTCCAGTCGTATTGTGCGTTTGCTGGGGAAGGGCTCCCCATTAACATCAGGGATCTCACGATGTCAGCTGCTGGTCCAGTTTTCAGCTGAGGTTTTACATCCAAGTGTAGGCATGGATGCCAGTGGTGATCAGCCAGCTGGGTTTCTTCACACGCTCTAGCCGGCGTCCCGGTTCGTAGTGGGTCGAGCGGTGGGTCTGATAAACTGTGTTGATATCCGCTCGTCAGCGGTCTTCGGGAACTTAATCGACTTGTAGATGAATCTTCTTATACTACGTACTGAAAAATAGGCAAAAGCCTTAACAATAATAATACATAAAGTCCTGGCAAATCGTGAGTCTACAGTGGACTGTTCAAGGTCTATTGCATACGCTCAAGCAATACAAGGCACTTCCCTAGAGGTACATCGGAATCGGTCGTAAAGGAGGGCATGATAGGTGTGTTTATTTTAGAGTATAAAAGAAAGAGTGAATAAAAGGGGAGCTGAGCCAAAGCGCTCAGCTCTGTATCGTATCGTGACATCGATTCGCTAACTCGTATAATAACAGAGCTTCCGTAGCTAGTAGGATATAGGTCTGCTGCTAAGCCTGTTGCTGAGCCTGTTGCTAGGCCTGTATGCTACCAATTAGCACACATCTCAGCACTCAGCTCAGCACCTGTTAGTCAGCTACTGGATGTTGCTGACTGTAGACCCAGTAGCCCTTCTACACAGGGCCTTAGCACAGATCATAGCACACTGGATATCTTCATAATGATAAAGGATCCACTAGACCCAGAGGAATACCAATACTCGCAAGAAGAAATCGGTGGATACGACCAAGCATTCCTTGACTTCACCAAGTTCTACTGCAACGCCAGAGATGCCAGAGACATCATGCACGCCTATCTAAGGAGCGCAGAATGCCGGAAGACTCCATCAGTTACATGCAAAGAGCATGCCGACCGGATCCTTATCTGCATGAAATACACCCAGAAACTAGATGGAAGCAGTGCCCCCCTCTCGAGAGTAGAAAAACTCACTATTCTATTGCACTCCTTCCCTTCGGCATGGATCGAAAGCTATGGAATCATCCACAGTGGCATTCAAGAGGATACCACAGTCCAACACATTGTGGACCACATGAGCTGTCACGAGCGCCAAGCCAACAAGAAAGGCAACAAGAACAACAGCAAACAGCAGAAACGCTCGAACAACAACAACAGCAATTCTCGCAAACGAAACTCAAACTTCAACAAGGGAAACAACAATAAGAAGAAGTCCAATCCCTGCAGAATCCCCGGTCACAACCATGATTGGTCTGAGTGCTCAAAGAACAAGTTCTCCAAGAACTACAAGGGCCCCGGTAACAACCAAACTGAGTCGTTCCATGCTCATACCCAAGCTTTGATGATACCAGGAAGCAACGAGACCTTCCAAGCCCATATCAACGCAGCCCGAGAAGCAGCAATCGAAGAATACCATGCCAATCATGGTGGTCGAACCGAAAGGAGTATCGATGGGGAACTCATATGGCTCCCCTGAGTCTCCAAAGGCCCCAGGCCTAAGAAGCCCCCGGCTTCACCAAAACCAGCAATCACCTTGCCTCCAGCTCCCCGGGAACTGGATGCCAGCACAGCCCTGCTGTCTGGGATGACGCATGGAGGAGATCTCCCGGAGAAAGAGGGGAAGGAACCTACAGGATGGAGTATTCCTGTTGAAAGCTCAGCAAAGCCTGCAAACGCAGCAACAAAAACAGTTTGATTCTCTGCTACAGAGAACCAATCGAACATGGAATCAAATCGAAAACAACCAAATCGATCCAAGGGTACAACAGACGCGAAAGATAGTACAGCAGCAACAAATGGACCACTCTTGTCCCTGGCAAGAAATTGGTCTACCGGTACAGCCAAAAATCTCTATTGCAATCCCGGAAACTCCAAAGACTACACCAAAGGAGGTGCGCTGGAGCAAAATTATTTGAAACTGCTGTCGACTACTGGAAATCCAGTAGAACAGGCATCTAATAGGAGCAACGTGGCTCCTATTGTTCCAACCAACATACAGTACATACAAGGCATCCCTCTCAAAGCAAGACCACTACTAGCACTACTAGATAGTGGATCCTCCGGAACTCTAATTAACAAACGAGCCCTACCATTTGGCACACTACCAATCAGAAGCAAGCATCAAGTCCTAACTACCACAGCAAATGGAAGCTTCGATACTACAGAATATGTTATCATGAAGAACATCAAGCTACAAGAGTTTGGCAACTACACCATCGACAGACAAGAGGCAAGACTCTTCCATTCCCCCGACTGCAAATATGATCTGATACTAGGAAGAGACTTCCTCCACCTAGCAAAGATCAATCTCCTATTCGACAAGGAAGCAGTAGAGTGGATGGATAGAACTATTCTCATGAAAGATACCTCTCTATACCATGCAGCGAACCATACCATGCTCATGGAAGAACTTGAAGATGCTGAACTCTTTGCTGATGATCTCTCCTTTGCCAATCCATACAAGTCCAAAGTGATTCTGGACAGAGCCTACCAAGAAACAGATCCATCTACAGTTGCCAAGCAACAGTCCCACATGTCCAAAGCAGAGCAGCAACAGTTCCAAGCAATACTAAACAAGTATCCTAATGTCTTCAATGGCGAATTAGGGAAATATCCACACAAGAAGATCTCTCTAAGACTGAAGCCCGGATCCAAGCCCATACACAAGAAGCCTTATCCAGTTGCATATAAAAGAGAAGACATATTCAAAAGGGAGCTCCAGAATCTTTGTAATGATGGAGTCCTCAAGTGTTGCAATGGACCAGCGGAATGGGGCTTTCCAACCTTCATAGTACCAAAGAAAGACAACAGAGTTAGATGGGTATCAGACTTCAGAGAACTGAATGAACTCCTTGAGCGCAGACCTTATCCTATACCCAGGATACAAGACATCATGAACAAGCGAGGCAAATACACCCACTTCACCAAGATTGATTTGTCTATGCAATACTACTGCTTTGAACTGGATGACGCAAGCAAGAAGCTCTGTACCATAGTCACACCATATGGTTGCTATGAATACCAACGCCTACCAATGGATGTCAAAGTCTCTCCTGATGTTGCTCAACAACTCATGGAAGATATCCTACAAGACACTGACTGCACTGTTTATATTGATGATATTGGTATCTGGACTAATGGATCCTTTGATCTACATATGAAAACTATCAACAAGATCCTTGACCGGCTCAACCAAAATGGTCTCAAGTGCAACCCACTCAAGTGTGATTGGGCTGTACAAGAAACTGACTTCCTTGGCTACTGGATGACACCTACAGCTGTTAAGCCTTGGAGAAAGAAGATCGAAGCCATTCTACACATGGATCGGCCCCGAACTGTGACCCAAGTCAAGTCCTTTCTAGGAGCAGTAGGATACTACAGGGATATATGGCCTCGCAGGTCCCATGTCCTAGCTCCTCTCTTTGATATCACTGGAACCCCCAAGCAAAAGACTCCTCAAGCAGCTGCCATCAAAGGCAAGCAACGCAAAGCTCCTTCAGCATTCACTTGGGGATGAGCTCAAGACAAGGCCTTTCAAGAGATGAAAGCCATGGTGGCAGCAGATGCGCTGAACACCTATCCAGACCTTAACAAGCCCTTTGAACTGTACACGGATGCCTCAGACCTACAGCTAGGTGCTGCCATAATACAAGATGGCAAGCCCATTGCATACTGGTCGAAGAAACTCTCTGATGCCCAGAAGAACTACACTACTATGGAGAAAGAACTCCTCGCAATTGTACTCTGCTGCAAAGAGTACCAAAAAATGCTCCTTGGCGGTGTTATCAATGTATACACTGACCATAAGAATCTTACCTTCCGAACTCTCTCAGTCCAATGAGTCCTCTGGTGGAGACTATTCCTTGAAGAATTCGGTGTCAATCTCACCTATGTTGAAGGCAAGAAGAATGTTCTTGCTGATGCCTTCACCAGGCTCCCCAGGATGGATCCACCTACTGAGGGGAAGAAAGAAGCCCTTGGTAAGGGCACCTTAATCGATTTCTTGAAACTTGCTCATGGATAACGCCCTATCGACCTGCATGCATGCCTCCAGGTGTGCTGTAAATGCTGCTCTGCGAACCTCTCCAGGGTCTCTAGTATTCAATCGAGACATGCTGATTGATCTACCACTGACCTCCAACCTATTAGCTCTCCAGCAGCTCCAGCAACAAGGGATTAACAAGAACCTACTCAGAGACAATGCCAAAAGAATCGATCACACCTTTCAAGTCAATGATAAGGTATGGATCCAAGAGCCAGATCCGGACAAGCTGCAACCACGCAAGACAGGACCCTTTGCCATTACTCAAGTCAACGATAATGGAACTGTAAAATTGCAGAAGTCCCCTTCAGTGGTCGAAACAGTGAACATTCGAAAAATCACACCATATCAAGAACCGAATGAAATTCCGAATATTCAAATGAGCCAATCAGAAGATTCTGAGTCCTCTCCGAACCATTGGTTGGCTTAACTGTGGGATTCGTTCAATCATGAGGCACTATGTAACATGCTAGCGTACGCTAGTAGGTTACGACTGAATAATTAACCAAATCCCACATGGGAATAAAATACTATATCTTCAGTCATGAATACATTTTTATATGTGTTCTAATTAATATAGTTGAGCCCCAGAATAGGATATATGCCTAATCGTGGGAACCGACAATGAATCAACATTTATGGCAGAGCATGCCAAAATGTGGCTATGCTCTTGACCTCAAATTTTATATGTCTCCATTCTCAATTCGCATAACAATATCTCGTAAAGTATCTAAGCATTCACAATTTACATACTACTCTGAATTTCTACCTTAGAGTGTTACAGGCATCCCTTTTTCTGGTCTGTCCATCCACTTAGTGTTGGTCCAATTAGTCCACTCACTGGATCTTGTGTCACTTTTTTTGACACTTATCTTTATTTGATTATTTCTGTTGTTGACCATGGTCCTGTTTCGGTCCTTAGGTGTCTCTGTTGTTGCTGTTGCTCCATCCAATGGTGCTAACTGCTACTGGGATTAGTGTTCCTTAGTGCTGCAGACACTGGAACTTCTTTCTCCCGTTTTGCTTCTCTGTGCCTCCATTTTTTGGCAGTCTTTTGGTCTCATCGGCTTTTTTGACCGACCGAGTGGTTGTTTCTGCTCATGGTCATCAGCGCTCAGCTTGATTTTAAAATCATGCCATACCCCGGGTCTACTAGTAGTGTTTACGATAGTAGTGATATGCAAATTGTGAGAGCTATTGATTAGTCTATTGCTATTGCTTTCCAGCAGTCTCCTGTATTCGGCGATAATAATAATAATATACGTATTTAAATAACTTTAATCACCAAAGGTGAAACTAAATTACTCAGTCTGTATCCAGACTTTAACGTCGCCTCCATCATAGAGTCAGGACCCCAAGTGGCAGAACGACAAATTTTCAAACAAACCTTGAACATCAAGCAGGGAAAAAGACAAGCAAGTCCCACAAAATAGGGACTTGAGAGAAAGTGAAATGGGAATGAAGATATTGGGATAGGATCCAGTATCAAAAGGGATGGGACAGGATAAGAAGCAGGAACAGAAGACAAAACCAAGGTACAAAGTGTAATCAACCCTGAGGTCCAGTGAGCCAGGCTCTGAGAAGAGCAGCCTCTTGTTGGTATGGCTGCACTGGTGGGTCAGGCGCTGCATACTGTTTCCTTGCAAGGTGGATGGTTGCAAGCCACTGCCTCTTGGCAGGCAGGGTGTAACCTTGTAGGACATGGAAAGGGGTTTGTAACAGGGAGTGTGACTGGGGAAGTGCACCAGCTGCACCAATTGCCAATTCTGAGGTGATGGAAGCATCAAGAGATTGGTGTTGTTCAGCATCAAGGGTACCCCCAGGACCATGGAGTCGTTCATTCCTATAAGTCCAAAGATCCCAGGAGGTAAGAAAGAACTGATGGATGATAGCTGTAGCCCAACGTTTGGGAGAGCGCTTGCTTCCAATGTGGGAGTAGTAGTCAGCCTGGATTTGGTACCAGCGAGGAGACCACCTACCAAGAAGCCAGTTGTGCCAACCAATTGTCCTCTGTGCTCTGACAGCAGAAGCAATTGCAAGTGAGTAAGATGATGGATAAATCCTCTGGCCCTTCCGAACTCTGGTGAGAAGATCCACAATGGCAGCAACCAATGATGGATCAGTCTGCTCAACTTCAAGCCTTTTCTGCAGGGGTCCCTTGAAAGCAGACACACTGTGCTGTACCGCCCCAGTGTCCTTGCAGGAGAGCACATGAGAAACCTTCTCGTTGTCTGCATCACACAAGGGACACCTGGAGTGATCCTGATACTGGTAGTGGAGGAGTTGGTTGCCAACACCAATGCATCCAGAAGCAAACTTGACAAACCACCTTTGCATGCCAGGAGGTAAACGCTTGAAGGCAGACAGATGGGCACACCAATGGATGGAACTCAGAACAGGTTGTGGAATGGGGATGTCATGGTGGGTCTGCCAATATTTAAGAAGAGGAGGACCAGAAATGGCAACATGCAAAGCATTTTGATCAAACCTTGAGCACTTGCGTCCATTGAGAGAAAAAGCCCAGGGCTCAAACACAAGTCTGGGAGAGTGATGGGCAGAAGCTCTATGGACAGAGAGAAATGCCTTTGCCATGCTGTCAACCTGATGATTGCGGAAGGCCCACCAATCAAGAAAGATTCCAGCTTGATGGCCCTGAACCCACTGAAAGTGCACAGAGATTGGCAGGGCAGAAATCATGTTTCTGATGACATAAACATAATCAAAAGACTTCTGGGAAATAACCAATGGCCATGATCCCTCAGCCTGTTTGAGAGCTGTGTCACCATCCAGAGCAATAATGATAGAGCCAGAAGCAATATCAAAAAGACTCACCAGAGCAGTGCAACAGGTGAGAACTCCAATGATACCTGCCAGTTCACTCCTGTAGGATGACTGATCCTCAGGGGACCCACTGACAAAATTACAGCCAGTGAGGAACAATGAAGCATTCTTGGTGGAGGTATTGGGTGACAAAATGAAAGCAGAAGTTCCTCTGAGAAGGTCAGGATCAAATGAACCATCGCAGACAGCACTGGCAGTACCACTCTGAATAGCATCAACAATGTGCTGACAGCCAGCCTGTGGTAGAGAATATTTGTGGAGAAGTACCCTTGGAGACTCACAGAGTGCATCAAAGGCATCTGCCGGGGAGTCTGGAAGAGAATCAAATGGATTGTACTCCAGAGGATCCATGTCAGGAGGTTCAGAAACAAAGGCTGAAGACCCGACAACGCGGACAACTTGGCCACAAATAACAGGGCAGACAAGCACATCAGCGCAGGCTGGTTTGTCAGAAAGGATTTCAGCAGTGACCCTGTATCTGCCCCTGCCCTGGGAGGTGCTCACAGTCCAGCCAGTAGAAGTTTTGAAGAATATTCTGTTGGTGGATGGAGACAAAAACCAAGGCCAAAGAGAAGCTGTCTGGGGAGAGAGCCAAGGCCCAAGATGAAAAGAAGAAGCCAGTGCCCTGGCTGCAGGGGGTGGGCAGGGGGGAAGAAAACAGGTCTGAAGAGCCTGAGTCCATAAGCGCTGTGCTGCTGGAGGCCAAGATGGAGGACATCTAGGCCAGTCAAGATGATCCCTCAAGTGATTGGAGGATATCAGCTGGAAGGCCATTGGAGAGAGTCTTTTACCATCTGGAGTACAAATGTCAGCAAGGGAGATAGCCTTGAGTGACATGCGCATGTGATTCAATAGGGACAAGTCAGCACCTCTGAAGCCAGCGTTGACAAAGGCTTGCATGAGATAGCAGTCATTGGAACGTAGCAGGGGAAGATCTGGGAAGTCTTCAAACAAGCTCACAGGGTGAACAGAGAAAAACTTCCACACATGTTTGTACCAGCAAGGAGTGACGTAGGAAGCAAAAGGATGATATGGGGTGACACCAAGATGGAGAGGAATGCCAAGTTCGAGCCGTAGGGACTCAGCAGTTAGCCTGAGAATCCGACCTGTTTGGGAGGACCTGACAGATTCCTGAAAGAGGGTGGCAATATGACTAAACTCTTGGAGGAGGTATGGATGGATGAATCCAAAGCCTTGATAGAGGGAAGGACCATAGAACACATGTCTGGGAAATGTCCGTGACATCCCTGCTTTATTCAGCACAGGAACAAGAGCTGGGTGAATTATCTTAGTCCAAGTGGCCTCATCAAGTTGCGTGACAGGCATGGGGTATTCAACAGACTTCATGAAAGAATACTTGAATGTGTAGAGGGATGCCCTCTTCTCACACTTGGAAGCCTTGAGCTGAGAGCCAAAAGACTGAGACTGGGACTGCATGTGAGCAATCTGTGCTTCCTCATTGCCATCCATGGAGATAAAAACCCCAAGGGTCTTGTCAGCATGGTCAACTTCAAATCGATCCAGGGTAGCTCGATTGCCATTTTTGTCGGCAACTGAGAAGTCACCGGGCATGTCAGCAATGGAACGATAATCCCAACCGGATCCATTCCATTTGAAATCAATCAAATAACAGAAGGATTTGGCAGGTTCAATAGCACCACCAGTGGCAATAATCCCACCAGCCCACCGGTCAAGAGCTTCCTGAAAGTCAACAGCTAAGTCCTCACCAGATGTTGAGGAAGCAGAGCCAGCACAAAACAAATCTGTGTCATCCACAAAGGCAAAACCCACCAGAGAAACCAGTTGCAGTGACAAAGAAGTGATAAGATGGACACCATGCCCAGCCTGTTGCATCATTCGGAAGACAATTGTTGACACCAAAGCCCAAAGAGTTGGACCAATACCATTGCCTTGGCCACAACCACTGAGAGGAACAGGTTCATCACCATACACAGGACCTGACCGACCAAAGCCAGTTTTGATGTGGTGCTTAGCATGTTGCAGAGTAGACAGAAGAACGTCACACACATGTGCAGGAACCCCAAAGCTCTGGAGAGTGAGACCTGCAATGGGATGAGAGATTCTATCATAACAGCCCTTGGCATCATTCATAGCAACAGCACCAGATCTGCGCTTCTGCCTCAACACATCACAGATGAGCTTCTTGTTCAGGCAGGTGTTGATGGCCTTGTGGTGTTTCCTGCTTCCATGTTGATCAACAGCCACTGCATTGGCACGTTCAGCGTAGGCAAGAATGCGTCTGCCAATCATTTTGTTGTTGATTTGGAACTCAGGAGACATCAACTGGATGAGCCTCATCTTATCCACTCTATATTCACCAGGTTTCTTGAAGATCTCAACATCCGTGATGACCTGCCAGGCAGAAGGAGAGAAGCCAACAATCAATGGGACTGATCTCAGTAGAGTGTCAAACTTGTTCAGCTGGGGATCCAGGGCAAAAGCCTTGTGGTGGGCAAAACTCAAACAGGAAGGTTCACTTGCTGTACGTTCCCTCTGGCGTTTCCAGGCAGCAGCATTGTCAGCTGGACACACTGAATAGTCAAAGGGGGGCAAACGCAGAATAGAGGCAGGGACTTTGAGACAAGAAAGAAATTCAGACAGGTATTTGTCAGTGGCAGGAGGAGGATTATATGTGCCATCAAGAACTTGAGCAGAAGCATGGGCTGTGCCGAGGTAGCCAAAATCTTGAATGAAGGAGGGAGTCATGGAGGGAGTGCCAAGACACTGCTGTTGACGCCGGACATTGGATTCAGCCATAGCTGGAACCATAGTGGACTGGGACTCCAAGACCTGTTCAACACCATCATGGCCAACTGCAATAGCTCTCAAGACAGCTGACTTGTTGACACGTCCCCGAATAGACCTAGCAGCAAGGCCAAGCTCTCTTTGAAGTCGTTCCCTGCGCATCCTGGCACGAATCTGGGAAGCATTCTGGTTGTGAGGTTTGCCTTCAGCAAGAAGCGCATCCACCAGGCCTTGATTGAAGGAGTCTCTCCATGAGGGGGCCAATTTTTTCACTGCCCGGTATTGCCTGTAAGCTTGTTTCAGGTGGAGGATAGCACTGGAAAGATCACTGTGTTCTCCTTTGTAGAGAGAAAGCTTGCATGCCAACCTTTTCAAAACAGTATGACTGGTGGACACACCCTGTCTCAGCTTAACAACACGCCGCCAAAAGTCAATTGTATCACGATAGACTTGCAGCTTCGGGGACCATGGAACCAGACCAGCTCTAGTGTGGCAAAGGTTTTGTTCAACAGAGAGCCTGAGAGAGGTGGAGGTTTCATGGAGGACTTCATATGTGGTGATGAGATCAGCGCGCACAGAAATATCCCCAGACTGAAACTGAGCCAGGAGGTGCTCCAGCTTAGCTTGGAGAGAAAACACTCCAGCCTTGAGAAAGCTATGCCTGACACGCTTGAAATACCGTTGGCGCAGATGAGGGTGGGAGGACTGGAGTTTGGAATGAGAGAAGCTCACGGGAGGTGGCAGGTGTTTGCCCATGAGGCTGCAATTACAGACTTCAATCCAAAGCATTCTGTGGTCAGATTCCATACCATAGGCACCACCAAAGGGACAATACCCAGCCCGGAGAACATCAACATTCTCAGAGACCCAAATGGCATCAATTGGTGTTCGGGTAGTGTTGCGGTTGTGAGTGGCAGGAGGAGAAGACGTACTATGAAGGGTAAGAATGGCATCTCTGAAACCAAGAGCCTGGAGCTCAAAAGACAAGCCATCAGTCCGAACATCAGCATTTTGATCAATCCCAAGAATGACCTGGTCACCTGCACCCAGACAGACCTTAAGGGCAGCAGTCAAATCCCTGTGAAAGAGAATGCATGGGTTGGGACTGAAAAGATTTTCAGCTGCTTGAAAGTATCGGTACTGTTGATTCCAGACGGAACCAAGATCCCTGTCATTTTCAACAGGGCAGTAAGCAGAAAACATAGTGACAGTGTAACCATCCCTGCCCTGAAACTTGACAAAGGACCATCTTCCAAGACCAGAAGGATCAGCCCCATGGGCAATCTTGTGGGAACTGAACAGTTGATCAATGGAAAATCCTGTACCACCAGGCTGAAGCCATGAACAGTCAGAAGCTTCATGCTTGTTGTTGGCAAGATAGGAAAAACTTGAGGGACTGACATTCTTCATGCGCCGATTGAAAAGATCACAGGGCAGGAGTTTGGATTCATTCAAACAATGTTCAGCAAAAAGAGCCACACTGGCATTGCTCTTGACAAATTGACGGGCGTTGTGCTTGGACATGGACATAAAGGCAGCTCTACGCTGGGGTCCAATGTTTTGGAAGGTGATGATGGTGGAATTAGATGATGGAGCTTGAGGAAAGGAATGACCAAAACTGTCAGAATCCTTAGCAGCAAGAGAGTCTCCATGAAGAGTTAATTGGACAAAATGAGAGACAGGGGAAGAGGCGGAGGGGGAAAAGGGAGAAACAGGAGAAGCAGTGATGGGATTTGGATTGGAAGGCATCCCATCACACCTCATACCAGAAGAGCTAACCATGATCAGAAGGAAACCGAGTCTTTCGCACGGAAGGAAGAGTTGCCGGAGCTGATTTGGTGGAGACATTGGCATGGCTCAAATCACTGACACTAGCATCATGACTGGAAGAGAATGCAATTGCAGCAACTCCAAGCCTCAATGCAGAGGCTGCATCTTCCCCACCACCGGCAGCAGGAACTGCAGTTGAGGAATCAGGAGAGGCCACAGGGAGGTCACCAGCCATGGCATTATGGGGAGGGTCAGGAACTGCAGGGGGAACTTCAGGAGGAATACCAGGAGAGGCATCAGCCTTGGCCACATGGGTAGGATCACCTCCAGTAGGAACACCACCTGCAGGCGCTGAAGCCTGGACATCAGTGAGATTGGAAGTACCGGTTGCTAAAGTATCCATGGATTGAGAATCATCAAATCCTCCACCACCACTGTCAGCACGGGCTTGGAGGTTAAAGTGCAGATCTAGATCAAAGGTGAGGTCTGGGGCAAGGTCAACTGACAAGTCATCATCAACAAGTTCCCAATCTCTTGCATCCCCATCACCAAAAAAGGGAAGAGAGTCATCCTGCATTGGATCTGCAGCAGGTTCAGTTTCCACAACACAATTGGCAGCAGCATCCCAATGGTAGGCTTCCATTTCAGTCAAGCACTCAGAAGAGAACCATTGTCGAACACAAGAACCATAATGAGCTTCCAGTATAATAGGCAGGAAAGACAACATGGCCATTGCTTCAGCCTTGGTAGTGATATTGTACAAAGCAAGGATCTCGCCTCGGTATGAACTGGTATCAACAGAAAGAAAAAGAGGCCATGACCAATTGTCACGGGTTCTGATGCCCAGAAGCACACTGCGCAGTGTCTTCAAACCCAGCCCTTGGCCCAAGTCAACTGGAAGATCAAGATCAACTACCCCCAAAACAGGAGCAGTTTCATGGCTCTCAATAAATTTGGCTTGGCGGTGCTTAGCCTGGCGAACAGTCTTGAGCTTGGAGGGGGGAAGAGGTCTGTCAGAAGGATTGGTAGCTGTCTCAATAAACTTGTAGAATTTACCATCAGGTAACGAGGCAATGTCTGAAGGTTTGCAACGGTTGAACTGGGCTTTGAGGAGCTTAACAGTGTGGGCGCGCTTTGTTGCATCACATAAAACATGAGCAGCCAGAACCGGATTGGGATCAGGAGTTCTGGAGTTGTCAAGACTGATATTCTTCCTGATAACAGCAATAGGACAGGCCTGAAACCTGGGATGAGTCTGAAGCAATTCGTTGTAGTGGTCAAGATCAAAACTCTGCATGTAAGATCCAAGGAGAAAGCCACAGGTGACAACAACTGGGGCCTGTATGTGGTCATATTTCAGCTCCATGTCACGGTCTCTGAGCCTCTGGAGCAATTGTGCTGAAAAGAGTTTCTCCAGGGAAGCACTGTGTCCCAAAAAGAAGCGTAGATGAGGGGCAGTTCTACTGCGAAGCCAGAGCTGAGCAACATACAATTCCAAGGTCTTCCTGTCAGGAAGTGTCGTCCAAAACTTGGTAACAGGCTTGGCCTTGGGGTTGAGCCTGGCTCTGGAGGGAAAAACATACAACACCAGGCGCTTGTCAACAGTCCATAGAAGATCCAAAGCTTCCTTGAGAGACTTGAGCAGCTCATCATATAGTTCCCCAGGGCGTTGTGACATCAACCTTGGAAGGGACAGAGTGACATAAGAGCTATGAGAACACTTGGTGCCAGCAGTGACATCCACTGGAGCTCTAGAATCACTGGAGCAAACCCCTCGGCGTTGGAGGAAATGCCCAGCAGAGGAGGACAAGACAGTAGCATCACCACCACCAGGAAGAAAGGACACTGATTTGGAAGTGGAAGCATCATCAACTGCAGTTGGCGCAGGTGTAGGAGGTCGCTTCTTGAAATGCCAGTGGGAGCCAAGCACCTGATTGGCTGCCAACCAAACTCTTCCTTCAGTGCTGGGCAAAAGGTTACCTTCACAATACAGGTCATCAAAACACTCAGGAGACATCTTGGCCAAACCAATAAGACATCTCTTCAGAGCATGGTCTGAAGGTTGCTTGGTCCAGTCTGCAGAGGCTTGAAAGCAGAGAGAAGCAAGGGAAACCAGGGACTCCACAGAAGCAGTTCTCCACTCAGGGTTGTCAGGAAAAGCTTGAGCATATGCTGGAGGGATGGCAGACTGACAGACATCATGGATGGATTTCTTGTCATTCCCATCTTTCTTGCTGAAGAAGTGAGTGGGACTAGGACACCCAGTCCATAGCCGGGATCCTGCTGGAGTTTTACGAAGAGTGTGGATAGGGGTGGGAATGGAAGAACGACCAGTAAAAGGCCCCTTACCGTAGAAGCACCAGAGGAAGGAATCTGAGTGAGCTTTGTTGGCAGCAGCCAGGGCTTTCTTGCGCAGGGCATGTCGCTCTGCAGACGGTGTGTCAGAAAGAAATGCAAGAGTAGCTTGTTTCAGACTAGACTTGGAAGGAGAGACCTTGGAAGGAGGGTGCTTAGAGTCTGAGTGCTCAGAGCCTGGCTGGCCATCCCTAGACGTCGCACTGTTGGACTTTCCACTGTTGGACTTCCCACTGTTGGACGTCCCACTGTTGGAATTTCCACTGTTGGACTTCCCACTGTTGGACTTCCCACTGTCAGACGTCCCACTGTCGGACTGCCCACTGCCTGAATGCCCTGTGTCTGAATGCCCAGTGCCTGACTGCTCAGTGCTCATATCAACATCATCTAGTGCACCAGTAGACACAGCAGAAGTGAAGGACATATCATCATCAGAAGGGAGTGAATCCCTAGCTGTACGGGGAGAGGGAGGGGGAGAGGGAGTAGCCTGAAGAACGGAACCAGCAGGTAGTCGGCGGGAAGGGGTCCCCGTAAAGGCGCGTTTGTTTGAAGGAGTGTTAGCCAAGGGAGACCTTTTTCGCCTGGAAGCTGGCGGGGGGGGAGGCATGGTGGGGCTAGGATCGTCTGAATAGGCGTGTTGGCTCGGGCGCTGGTAGGCTGTCAGTGTTAACCTGTATGGATATATACAGATGGGCGTAGCCTAGAAACAGGGTACAGCAGCAACAACAAGGGTAACCTTGGTCTGGACAAGGAAAAGGTCCCTGGGGATCCAAAAAATATACTGGAGCACACCCACAAAAGTCACCGGGGAACTCAGAAATTTTTGCTAAAAAACGAGCAAAATTTGTCTCACACTTGGAGCACAAAAACTCTGTGCGCGGAAGAGCTCTGCAAATCGTGTAGGCTTGTACTCTGCAAATTGTACTCTGCAAATCGTGTAGGCTTGTACTCGTACTGTACTCCGAGCTTGAAAATTGTGCAAATTTGAACAATTTTGCAACTACTGCAAATCGTGTAGGCTTGTAGGCTTGCAAATTCAAATCGGATACGGTTCGAATTGAAATATAGCAGCCCCAGGGAAGCTTGGACCTTGAAAACAGGGGCTTTAGTAGGAACACTTAGGGACCGGGGGATATCAATGGCAGGGCACACTTAAAAGGCTCAGGAGGGAACTTGAAGTTCAAACTCGCAAGTACTTTTAAGTGGAAACAGTATCCAGGGGCAATTGGCTTGAAAACAGGAACCGTGAGCGAGACACTTAGGGACCAGGGAAGCTGCCTGCTTGGAAACAAGGGGACTAATTAAGGGTAGAAACAGTATCCAGGAGCAATTGGCTTGAAAACAAGGACCTTGAGCGAGACACTTAGGGACCAGGGAAGCTGCTTGCTTGAAAACAGGGGCTTTAGTAGAAACACCTAGGGACCAGGGGGAGGCTTGTGTCTTGAAAACAGTGTCGAACTTGAAGTTCAAGTTGGGGTTGCTTAATAGCGAAAACACTTAGGGATCAGGGAACTCGCGAACACTTAGGGACCAGGGGAATTGTAGTCTTGAAAACAAGGGGCAGTAGTAGCTGTAGTCTTGGAAACAAGAGTGCAATAGGTAGGAGGTACTTAGGGATCGGTGGGTCTTGGCTTGAAAACAGGTATAGTAGGGGGAGCCTTAAGCGAAAACACTTAGAGACTAGGGGGCTTGGCTAGGAAACGGGGGACTCTTAAATGATAAACACTTAAGGAGTAGTGGGCAATTGGCTTGAAAATAAAGGGGGAACTGGAAGATATGCTCGAGCGAACTTGCAAATACTTAAGGATCAGCGCGTAGGAACCTTCTAGAAGGGGGGTGTATATGTGTTCGATCTTGAAGAATGTAGAACGTTAAGTGGGTTCAACCTTGAAGAATGTAGAACGTTAAGTGGGTATCACTTAAGGGGCTTGAAAAGAATGTAGAGCGTTAAGTAAGAGTGTACTAAAGGACCGTGGAGTTTGGATCTTGAAAAGAGCTTGAAAACAGAGTGAAACAACCGAGCGTGGAGACTAACCGAAGCAAATCAGCCGTAGAAGTTAGTACTGGAATCGCTGTAGAAATTATGTGTTGTTTTTGCGTGCTGCCGAAGCTTGTTGGGGATCGATCGACCGACCGACACGGAAACAAGGAACCAAAGCAACCAAAGGAAGCAAGGAGCAGCCAAACAAATAGCAGATTCAGATAGGCGAGGTCTCTCTTAGTAGGTGTAGTGCTTGGTGTTGTTGTAGGAGCTTTAGAAGTGAGGGAGATATTAAAGGGGAAGTGTGTGTAGAAATCTACGTGTTTTAAGTACTGGAACATCGGAACGTCGGACAAAATCGCGCGTCGCAAAATTGTGTCTCCTGTATTCGGCGATAAGGAGACTCGCTAATCGTATTCCAATCACGAGTGGACTCGTGACTGTATTCCGGTGCACGGCAACTCATAGCATCCATATGGAGTGACTATGGTACAGAGCTTCTTGCTTGTGTCATCCAGTTCAAAGCAGTAGTATTGCATGGACAAGTCAATCTTGGTGAAGTGGGTGTACTTGTTGCGCTTGTTCATGATGTCCTGTATCCTTGGTATAGGATATGGTCTTCTCTCAAGGAGTTCATTGAGTTCTCTGAAGTCTGATACCCATCTAACTCTGTTGTCTTTCTATGGAACAATAAAGGTTCTGGAGCTCCCTTTTGAATAGGTCTTCTCTTTTGTATACAACTGGGTAAGGCTTCTTGTGGATGGGCTTGGATCCGGGCTTCAGTCTCAGAGAGATCTTCTTGTGTGGATACTTGCCAAGTTCTCCATTGAAGACATTTGGATACTTGCTTAGTATTGACTTGGAACTGCTGCTTCTCTGCCGGAGACATGTGGGACTGTTACTGTGCCACTGTGGAAGGATCTGTTTCTTGATAAGCTTGGTCTAGGATGACTTTGGACTTGTATAGATTGGCAAAGGAGAGATCATCAGCAAAGAGTTCAGCATCTTCTAGTTCTTCCATGAGCATGGTGTAGTTCTCTTCTTGGTATAGTGAGGTATCCTTCATAGGAATGGTCCTATCCATCCACTGTACTGCTCCGGTATTGAATAGGAGATTGATCTTTGCTAGGTGGAGGAAATCTCTGCCTATTATCAGATCATATTTGCAGTTAAAAGGGGATTGGAAGAGCCTTACCTCTTGTTGACCAATGGTATACTAGTTGCCAAACTCCTATAGCTTGATGTTCTTCATGATAACAGATTCAGTTGTATCAAATGGTTGTTAGGACTTGAAGCTTGCTTTAGATTGGTAGCAAGCCACATGGTAGGGCTCTCTTGTTGATTATAGTGCCAGAGGATCCAGTATCTAGTAGCGCTAGTAGTTGTCTTGCCTTGTATGTACTGTACATTGGTTAAAAGAATAGGAGCCATGTTGCTCTTATTCGGGGATGCCTGTTCTGCTGTAGTATTTCCAGCAATCGACAGCAGTTTCAAATAATTTTTCTCCGATGCACCTCCTTTGGTGTAATCTTTGAAGTTTCTGGGATTGCTAGCAAGATTTTTTGCTGTACCAATAGACCAATTTCTTGCCAGGGACAAGAGTGGTCTATTTGTTGCTGCTGTCTTCTTATGATCAATTGTGTTGCTTGATTTGGTTGCGTCTGTACCCTTGGATTGATTCAATGTTTGATTTGGATCCATGTTTGATTGGAATCAAACTGTTTTTGTTGCTGTATTTGCAGTCTTTAGTGCTGCGTTAGCAGTCTTTGATGAGCACTTAACAGGAATACTCCATTCTGTAGGTTCCTTCCCCTTTTTCTCCAGGAGATCTCCTCCATGTGCTGTCCCAGGCAGCTGTGCTGCACTGGCATCCAGGGCCTGTAGCATTGGAGGCACTGTGATTGCTGCCTTTGGTGGACCCTTGGGGCTCTTTTTGTGCTGTTGCACTCACAATTTGCGCATCGCGCATTTTGTCCGATGTTCCGATGTTCCAGTACTAAAAATATGTAGATTTCTACATAACTTTACCATGCGATATCTCGCTCCCTTTTACACCCCCAATCACAACCCCAGGACCTACACATACTAACAGCGACCTCACCTCTTTGATTCTGCTATTCGTTCAGTTGCTCAATGCTTTGTTTGGTTGAGTTGGTTGCCTATTCACCACTCGACGGACGATCGATCAGCAACAGCAGCAGCAGCAGCACCAAAACCGACACATAATTTTCTACAGCAATTCCAGTACAGATTCTACCGTACAGCAAAACCGACAACAACGTACATGTCTATTGCTTCGATCTGTTTCCCAGCTCCATCCCCCAAGGCCCCTAAGTATATCTTATACTTAATGTTCTACACTGTTTCCAAGCTGCCTAAGTGATTATCACTTAACGTTCTACATTCTTCAAGGTTCCTTGCTAAGTTCCTTAAGTCTTTTCAAGGTGAAGTTCACAAACAGCCCTTTCCACTGTAGGAATATTTCTACAAGAAGTTCCAGCTGTCATCTGTTTTCAAGTCCATTGCCCGCCTGCTGGACCATAAGTGTTTTTGCTTATGGTCCTACTGTTTTTTGACCCAAGCCCCAAGGCCGCAAAGTACAGTTTGCTTAAGGCTCCACCACCTACATAACCCTCTCAGGTGTACAGTATAATTGTCATCTGTTTTCAAGTCTACTGCTGTGCTGGACCATAAGTGTTTTCACTTAAGGTCCTACTATTTCTTGACCCAAGCCCCAAAGCCGCTAAGTACATTTTTGCTTAAGGCTCCATGACCTACATAACCCTCTCAGATGCATTCTTCAACTGTCATCTGTTTTCAAGTCTACTGCCGTGCTGGACCATAACTGTTTTTGCTTAAGGTTCTACTATTTCCTGACCCAAGCCCCAAAGCCGCTGAGTACAGCTTGCTTAAGGCTCTCCCACCTACATATACCTCTCAGATGCATTCTTCATCTGTATCTGTTTTCAAGGAGTCTACTGCCCTGCTGTACCATAAGTGTTTTCCATTATGGACCTACTGTTTTTCTGACCCAAGCCCTAAAGCCGCTAAGTACAGGTTACTTAACGCTCCACCACCTACATATACCCCTCCAGTACACAGTACAGCTGCCACCTGTTTCCAAGCCTACAGCCCTGCTGGTCCATAAGTGTTCACTATGAGCCCTGTTTCCAAGCTACTATGAAGTTCTAACAGGAGGACAGCTGTTACGAATTCTGTAGTAGGCTCCACTGTCTCTATGTGTTCTACATAGGTACCAGTAGGTACCGTTTGGTAAGGAATGTGCTTGGGGATGACTACTTGCATTACTGCTGCTGCAATCCAGCATTCAGAGAGGAGTTTTGCTTTTGTACGCTGACCACTAGCATTACTGAATCTATGTATCTAGGGAAGGGTTTTGCTTGTGTCAGCTGATCACTAGCATTACGGATGCTGCACACCAGCTTTGGAGGGACAGTTTTGCTTGTGTTTTTCCATTTCACGTTCTTGTTACCCCGTCTCCTGTACTCTTTGCAACAGCAGTGTCTGTTGTGCTCTGGACTGGTTCCTTTTTTCCCTGATTGTTTCAAAGGTTTGTTTGCAAAATTGTTGTTTTTACAACTTGGGGCCTAACCTCTCTTTGCTTGAGGCGACGCGTTGTTCTACAACTTGGGGCCTAACCTCTCTTCGATTGAGGCGACAATAAAGTCTGGTTACAGACTGAGTAGCTTTTAACCACCTTCGGTGGATTTTCCTACTTAAATAAGTATATTATTGTTTTGTGCTGTTGCACTCATGGGAGTCATACAAGCTCTCCATCGATACTCCTTTCCTTTACGTCCTCCATGTTTGGAATGGAAGCTCTCTATGGCTGCTTGGATGCAGGCTTGGAAGGATTTGTTGGTTGCGGTAGTCAGACACCTATTAGGTCCCTTGTAATTCTTGGAGAATTTATTCTTGGGGCATTCAGACCATTCATGGTTGTGCCCCAGGATTCTGCAAGGGTTGGACTTCTTCTTATTGTTGTTGTCGCTGTTCTAGTTTCGTTTGTGGTTGACAGAGTGTTTGCAATTGTCATTGTTGTTAGAACTGTTAGAATTGTTAGGACGTCTCCCATTATTCTTGTTCTTCTGTTTGCTGAGCTGATTGAGACTGCTCATATGGTCCACAATAAACTGGGGTGTAGTGTTTCTTGTGATGCCTTGGTGGATCCGGACATAATCTTCAATCCAACTATTGGGATTGAACAACGCACAGACACTCGATTCATGACTCACTGATTCATTCACGAATATCAGTCATTATTCAATCATACGAATTGATCTTCCTTCTCTTTGAAGTTCTGATACAATTCCGACCGTTAGACGAAGTCGGTCTTCTTAAGTATTTTCACGAATAGATAAATTCATCGAACCTACAAGTTTCTCAATTGAGTCCTTTTGGTTCTAAAACTCAATAGCACACAATTTTACAATCAGCGTAGTTCATATTGAATTCAATTGCAATATCGCTGAAAAAATTTTCTCTTTATCGATAAAGTATCAAGCCCTTCTAAAAACCATCGTAACACCTGATCACCATGGCCGCCATCGCTCAGCTTCAAGCTACCAAGCAACCACCCATCCCCTTCAAACCCGTCATTTCCTACCAGGATTACCCCACCACTCGTCTTGTCCACCGCTTCACCCTCCCTCCACCTCCCACCGGAGCACCAGCCCCACCCCCAGCACCAGCCCCAGCACCAGCCCCAGCACCAGCACCAGCACCAGCACCAGCCCCAGCACCCGCCCCATCGACCACCTCATCCACCTCGATCCTCAAGAAACAAGACACCACCTTCTGCCCCGACTCCTCCGACAAAGAATGCCTCATCCGCGTCATCGAAGACTTCATCGACGCAGCCAGCGCTTCCAATCTCGACCTCCACGACAAGACCCTCCACAAGAAAGCCCGCGACATTCTCGGTGGTGACCTCAAACACTCCTGGGATTCCGTCATCACCGGTAACGCCAATCTTGACGACGCAGACTTCAAAAACAACATCCGCACCTTCCTCGGCATGTTCCTCCCTTCCAACGCATTCTTGATTCAACAGGAATACATGCTTCATGCCACGAAACCATTCAACATGGACTGCTTTGCAACTGCAGGTCGCCTCCGCCTCATCAACATCCTAAGCGTCCATCTCCCCGGATCCAACGGCAACAAGCTCTTTCCCGACGATACCTCCCTTAAGAACGCCTTCTACCGCCTCATGCTTCCCGCCTAGCAACTCAAGTTCAACGAAACTGGAAACCAACTCAACGACGCAAGCTACGAATTCCAACGTCTCGTTGCCTTCATGGAACAACAACGCCTTCACCACAACGCCAGTCAACAATTCCGCCAAAACCGTCGCAAATTCAACGGAAACCCCAACAACCGAGCCCAACGCCCCCGATACAACTCTGCCTCTCCACGCACCTTGTTCCATAACAACAACTCCTATCGCCCTAACAACAACAACGCCCCCCGCAACCAGTACACCCAGACCAACCTTTGCCCACACACCAATGGACACTCCAATGGTCACTCCAACGGACAACGCCACAACGGATCCCAAACCATCAATCGCCCCAACCCTCGCCCAAACAACAGACACAGAACTAACACCCCCAATCGCCCTCATGGACCCCCCAGATACAACACTCGCTTCCAACAACGCCGCGCCGCAAACAACAACAACAACCGATCCGACGCCCATCACCTAGACTTCGACTCCGACATGTACTACGACAACTCACACCCCGACGATAACAACTTCGACAACAATCACGAAGACAATTATTACCAGGAATGTGAAAACAACGGCACCGCTCTCACCCAAGAAGAAGAACAAGACTACGAAGACAACTACTACCAAGACTACAACGATGAATGCTACCACCAAAACATCTATCATCAAGAACACGACTCAGTCGACTACTGACTATCACGCCCCCACAACCGCAGTCCATCAGAACCCGTCCCCTTCACCATCGCCCTGTCCCGTACCATCCAAACCAGTGTATCCGACCGTCCGTATCTCATCCTATGTGATTCCGGATCCAAGACCACCTGGTTCAGCCAACACGCCCTACCTCCCGAAACTACCCCCACTCACACATCTGACATCTCTGGAGTCACCATGGCAGGAGAATTCAATTCCAACCAAAAAGTCACTCTTCACCACTTTACCCTACCCGAACTATCCTCCGAAATTCACCTGGAACAACTCGAAGCACGCGTCTTCACCGCACCATGCCGATATGACATCATCCTCGGTCGAGACGCCCTCCGTCACTTCAAAATCATCCTCAATTTCAACGAAAACCTCATCGAAAGCGACCAACTCATCATCCCCATGCGAGTACACCCCCGAAGCGCAACTGACTCCATCAACCTTGCACTCCAACTACACGCCAACCACATCGACCCCCTGAACTCTACCCAAATCGACACATATGCCACCATACAGGAATCCACCTACGATCGACACGACGTCCGCGCCGTTTGCAATGACTGCAAACACCTCCTCCTTCGAAAACACCAAACCCTTTTTGACGGCGTTCTCAAACACTACCCCGATGAGGAAATACACCTCGACGTCGATACAACCATTCCCCCTCATCGCTCCAGAGCATACCCCGTCCCTCGCACAAACCTCGACCTATTCAAAAAAGAACTCGACCGCCTCGTTTGAATAGGCGTCCTCTCCCCTCAAGGTCGATCCAACTGGATCTCCCCCACATTCATCACCCCTAAGAAAGACGGCAAAATCCGATGGGTCTCCGACTTTTGCGCACTCAACAAAGCCATCAAACGCAAAGTCTACCCTATCCCTCGTATTCAAGACATCCTCTCCCGACGATCCGGATACAAATACCTCACCAAACTTGACATCTCCATGCAATACTACACTTTCGTACTCGATGACGAAAGTAAAGATCTCACCACCATCACCACCCCCTTCGGCCTCTACAAATACAACCGTCTCCCCATGGGTATCTGTCAATCTCCCGACGTCACACAAGAAATCATGGAAAAAGTACTCCGCGACATCTCCGACCTCGAAGTCTACATCAACGACATCGCCTGCTTCAGTGGCGACTTCCAATCCCACCTCGACCTTATCGACATCACCCTTACTCGCCTCAAAGAAAAAGGATTCGTAATCAACCCTCTCAAATGCGAATGGGCCATCAAAGAAACTGATTTCCTCGGACATTGGCTCACCCCCAAAGGAGTCAAACCCTGGTCCAAGAAAATCAAGGCAATCCTCGCCATGCAACCTCCCAAAAACCTAAAACAACTCCGTGCCTTCCTCGGTCTAGTCACATACTATCGTGACATGTGGCCCCGTCGTTCGCACATCCTTGCCCCCCTTACCAACCTCCTCAAAACCCCACGAACCTTTCAATGGAACGAACAATGCCAAAAAGCCTTCCAAGACATGAAATCCCTCATCTCCGTCGAAACTATGTTAGCCTACCCCGACCACAACGTCGAATTTCACATCTACACCAACGCCTCCGACTTCCAACTTGGCGCCGTCATCAAACAAAAAGGTCTCCCCGCCGCTTACTACACCCGCAAACTCAACAAAGCCCAACTTAACTACACCACCATCGAAAAAGAACTTCTCTCCATCGTCGAAACCTTCAAAGAATTCCGCTCCATGCTCTTAGGCGCCAAAATTAATGTATACACTGATCACCAAAATCTCACCTACAAGCTTACCACTTACAACACCCAACGCGTCCTCCGCTGGAAACTCATCCTCGAAGAATTCAACCCAACCTACCGCTACATCAAAGTGCCGTGCACCGGAACAGTCACGAATCCACTCGGGACTGGAGTAAGAATACGATTAGCGAGTCTCCGGAATCGCCGATTGGGAGACTGCTGGATCCGATAGCAAATAGACTAACTGATAGAGCTCACAATTTGCATATCACTACTATTCTAATCACTAGTAGACCCGGGGTATGGCATGATTTTAAAATCAAGCTGAGCGCTGATGACCGTGAGCAAGAGAAGGGACCGATCGGCCGACAAACCGACGAGACCGAAGAAACTGCCGAAAAATGGAGGCGCATAGAAGCAAACAGGGGAAAGGACATCCGGTGTCTGCAGCACTAAGGAAGACCAACCCCAGCGACAGTTGGCTCCATTACAGGGAGCAACTGCAGCAACAGAGACACCTAAGGACCTAAACAGGACCATGGTCGACAAAAGAAATAATCGAATAAAATGAGTGTCGAAAAAGTGACACATAATCCAGTGAGTGGACTAATTGGACCAACACTGAGTGGATGGACAGACCGAACAGGGGATGCCAACCACAACCGAAATATACGGATATCCGGACAGGTAAAAAATAAATACCTAAACACCACTAAATCCCACGGGAGATAGGAAGTGGGACCGGCCCGGTGATTGCTTAATAGGGAAGCAACGCCGGAGAACCACGGGAATTGAATCCCACGAAATAAAAACAGAAACAACTCCGGAGAACCACAGGATTCCCGGGAACCAAAGAGAGAAACAACTCCCACCACTGGACAAGCCAGGGGAAAATTCGTTTATAACACGAGTTATCACGAGAACAGTGTAAAAATCCAGCAAAAGAACTGGAGGAACTGAGCAATCACTTTTTGCTCAATTTCAACACAAGCAGCAAAGATAACAGAAATAGTGTAACTAAATTAAATAAAATAACCGATTAACCCACCATGGCGTCTAAAGGAACCAAACAGAAACCCTTTAACTTTACACGAGAGGACTGGCCGGAAGATGCCACCACCGTGAAAATGAACATTGAAAGTGAGAAGGGAGGGGTCGCGTTCAGTGACTACCTGAAAGTACTTACCGGCACAGAAAGACCGGAACTCTTTATCATCTGGAAAAGAGACTTTGACCAGAAAATTGCTGGCAATGACAAACTCCAGGGGGACCAGAAACTGGACGTCCTCCAACGGATCCTCTCCAACGAGGCACTCTCTATCGTCCAAATGACTCTGGGCCGGTCCTACTATGCCGAACCAGGTCACAAGACACACAACAATAAGCTGGTCCAGAAAAGGATCCAGACGGTCGAAACAACCGAACCACCAACAACCGAAGCTCCCTCTGGAACACCCAAGGAGCCAGTCGAAGGGAACTCCACCCAAAAGATCGACAAAACCAAACCGACTGCCACGGCAAAATCGGATGAGGAAACAGAGCCCGAGGACCTCGGCGCTCCAATCCCCAAAAAGAAGGTACCCGATGCCCTCACAAAGTACTACCAATCAGAGGAGTACAAGAAGGATGTCATCGAGGAATGCATGTATGCCCTCAAGCTGAAAGTCTTCGGCAATGACATGACCGGGAAACGCTCCTACATACTCCTCCGCCGCTTTATGCGGGGGATGCGCGTAGACATGAAACATGGCATTCGAGCCTGGGCCAACCGCATGGCCGAGCTCCAAAGCTATCTACCGGAATGCCTCTGGGAAAGCGGCGCCATCACAGGAATGGCACCCTCCAGCTTCACTCAAGACGAGATGAAGGAAATTCTGGACACCAGTATGACCCACACCCAGAGGGACAAACTGGAACACATTGGATGGGACGTCTTTGCCCACTCCTTCAACACCACCATCGATAAACTCGAAAACTTGGAACCCACCATCCGAAACGAAGAAGAACTTCGCAAACGGATCACCGAACTGGAAAAACAAAATGGTGGCACCAAGAAGAACTCCAAGGCCACTTCTGGGGGAGGAAACAGCAAGTCTCCCAACAAAAAGAAGCGCCCAATGGACAATAACAAGCAACTATGCAAAACTTGTGGCAAGACCCACGCCGGCAAATGCTGGAAACTAACCGGAGGACCACCCAAAAAGGGAAAATTTGACCGGGAAACCATCAATCTGCTCAAGGAGCATTTTGTGGCAAAAGAAGACTCGGACACCGAGCAACACTCCAAACCCCACTGGGGAAGGAACCTCTCCAACCACGAGTACTCCTATGTACTGGCCACGGCCCAAGCTGATCATGAAGTCTCTGACGACGAGATTGATATCTCGGACAGAGAACTCAAGGAGTACAGGAGAAAATACAAGAAAACCTTCAAAAAGAAGGGATCCCACAAATGAATGGCCGACGCCATCCACACCGGACCACGCATCGTCAATCGATTTGCGGACGTCTGTGTGGAGGTGCTGGACCACAAGGGAAGGGGGAGGATGCTCCGGGGCCTACTGGACTCAGGATGCTCCAAGTCCATAATCCTAAAACACTTTGTCGACCGAAGTCAACTTACGAACCGGGACCAGCGATCTGTTACCTATAACACCTATGGGGGCAAATTCCGAACAAAGTCCGCGGCTTCAGTGGGACTGAGGTTGATAGAATTCTCAAACTCAAAGACCATCAAATGGACATTCCAAGTGGACGAGTACCATCACCACGAGGAGGTACCCTACGACATGATCATAGGATCCGACTTGATGGCACAACTGGGACTGGATATTAAATACAGTACCCAAACACTTACATGGCAGGGTGACTCCATCCCCATGAAGGGAATGGGGGAACTCTCTGACCCGGACAAATGTGAGGCAGTATTCTTTGCCAACACACAGAGTCCAATCCTCCAACAGGAGGAAGAAAGGCAAGCCAAGATCCTGGACGCCGACTACTCCAAAGTAGATATAGATTCCATGGTCAATGACCTGGAGATCACAGACGCGTCTAAGGACGCCTTAAAGAAAACTTTGAAGAAGTTCCCTACTCTCTTTGGAGGAGGCCTGGGACTGCTCAAAAATATCGAACCGGTATCTATCGAACTCCAACCTGGGGTCAAACCGGTCAGGCAGAGGTACTACTCAGTACCCCATGCCTTTGAACAAGCCCTCCGGAAGGAAATCAACAGGCTCTGTGAAATCGGAGTACTGGAGAAACTTCCACACGATGACGACTCCCCCTGGGCGTCGCCTACCTTTTGTCAACCCAAAAAGACAGGGGACATACGGGTACTTACGGACTTCCGTAAGATGAACGCCGCGATCCAAAGGAAACCATTCCCACTACCATGAATAGGGGAAACCATCCAACGGCTCCAGAAATTCAAGTCCGCTACGGCACTGGACTTATCCCAAGGCTACTACACCATTCCCATTTGCAAGGAGAGCCAGAAGATTTGCTCTACCATTTTGCCATGGGGAAAGTATGCCTACAAGCGTCTTGCGATGGGAATCGCGTGCGCCCCGGACATCTTCCAGTCTGTCATGATGAACCTCCTAGGGGATCTGGACTACGTCCTTGTCTACATCGATGATATTCTAATCATTCAACGCAAGGGGGAATCTGAGCAGGATCACCTCGACAAAATCGACACAGTCCTACAGAGACTGGATGATGCTGGCTTTCGCGCCAACCTCAGAAAATCCTTCTTCATGCAAAAAGAAGTGGAATACCTGGGATTTCTGTTAACAACAGAGGGCATTCAACCCCAGCCAAAGAAACTGGAGGCGATGAAGCATCTGGAAGCCCCCAAGAACACCAAGCAACTCAAGATGTTCCTTGGGATGGTCAATTTCTACAGAGACATGTGGAAGCGCCGCTCCCACATCCTGGCCCCCCTCAACAAGCTTGCGGGCAAGAAGGGCAAAACAAATTGGTACTGGGGCCCAGCAGAGCAGAAAGCTTTCATGGAGGCGAAGAGGATGCTCGCAGATGAAGCGAAACTCGCATTCCCGGATTTTACGAAACCATTTCATCTCTACTCAGACGCCAGTGACAGGCAACTGGGAGCAACCGTATGCCAAGATGGCAAACCCCTTGGTTTCTACACAAGGAAACTGAACTCAGCGCAGCTCAACTACACTGTCGGGGAAAAAGAACTCCTTGGCATAGTGGAAGGCTTGAAAGCGTTTGAAGGAATCCTACGAGGACAAGATGTAACCATTCACACGGATCACCTGAACCTATTGTATCAGCAGATGCCCACCCAAAGAATGGTCCGGTGGAGACTCCTCATGGAGGAGTTCCATCCGGTAGTCAAGCACGTTGCTGGCAAAGACAATGATGCAGCAGATGCACTGTCTCGATTGGACATTACAGATGACCCAGCAGACACAGTGGAATGGCTGCCACCAAATAAGCCCCTCACCTACGCGGATGAGGAAGCGCACCTCCGGCAACTCCTATTCCCACTTGGAGAAGCACCGGAAGAATTCCAGGGTAATAGTGCATTCCCACTTGCTCCGGACATGATTCAGTTCTACCAACAGAAGGACACGAAAATCATGAATGCTTTGGAAAAAGACAAAGGCCTAACTACCAAAAATGTGGAAGGTTTCAGTCTCATCCACAAAGAAGGCAAGATCCTGATTCCCGACAAACTCAAACAAAGAGTGATGGAGTGGTACCACACCATGTTGGTGCACCCGGGGGAAAAGAGAATGGAACAGAGCATACGCTCAGTCTTCACCTGGAAAGGCCTACGGAAGGACGTCCAGGACCTTTGTAAGCACTGCCACACGTGTCAGATGTTCAAAAAGAGTGGCCGGAAGAAGTATGGACTACTACCGGAAAAAGCAGCTGAGGTTACCAAATGGCAGAGGGTCAATGTGGACCTCTGGGGACCTGCAACTGTCCACAACAAAAATGGTAAAGACTACCAAATCCATGTCCTCACCATGGTGGACCCAGTGACCGGATGGTTTGAACTGGCTCACTTGAAGGACTCCCCAAATGCAGCAGAAACTCAACGATTGCTAGACAGTACCTGGTTGGCAAGATATCCGTGCCCAAAGGAAATTGGCTTTGATGGCGGGAGTGAGTTCAAAGCAGAGTTCCAAGAGCTCTGCGAGAACATGGGGATGAAAAGAAAGCCCAGTGGGGCTTGGAACCCACAATCCAACTCGGTGTTGGAAAGGATCCACCAGGTGTTAAAGGATTGTTTGTTATCCTTCAACCTGGAGAACAGGGACCTCCACGAGAAGGACCCTTTTGAGGAATTCACCACCAAGGCAGCATACGCTATCAGAAGTGCCATCCACACAACCCTGGGGTACTCCCCGGCACAGTTGGTGTTTGGAAGAGACATGTTCATGCCTGTGAATTTCCCAGTGGATTGGGAAGCAATCCAAGCAAGGAAGCAGAAAAGCATCCACAAGAGCAACGTCAGGGAGAACCAAAAGAGGATCCCCCATGTCTACAAGGAAGGAGACTATGTCACCCTGGAAAGGAAGGGCATTATTCCTAAACTATCCTTCCCACGACAAGGACCTTACAAGGTGCTCAAGGCCCATGATAATGGAACTGTAACTATTGAGACTGCTCCCTTTGTAACCGACCGGGTTAACATTAGGAGAGTGCACCCCTATTATTGCAGGGATAACACTGAACAGAAGAAGTAACCAATCGTAACAGTACCATGGGGGAGCATGCCGTGCACTGGAACAGTCACGAATCCACTCGGGACTGGAGTAAGAATACGATTAGCGAGTCTCCGGAATCGCCGATTGGGAGACTGCTGGATCCGATAGCAAATAGACTAACTGATAGAGCTCACAATTTGCATATCACTACTATTCTAATCACTAGTAGACCCGGGGTATGGCACAAAGGCTCTGAAAACACAGTCGCCAACTCTCTCAGCCGCACCCCCACCTCCCTCACGTCCTATTTTGCCTATGGCGATTTCGATTTTTCTCAAACTGACGACAACGATGTTTTCAACTTTTCCGAAATGGCTGACAGCCTTATGGTGAGACCATCATGCGAAGCATCGACTGAATGTCCTCCTGTCGATGACAGTCTCGAAGAGAATTACCTCGTTCATCCCCGATTTGATCCTCAAGGCAGATTGCCATTCCACTTTTCGACCATTTACAGTTATCAGCAGAACGACCCCGATCTCCTTCGCCTCCCCGCCCTTGAACCCCGCCGTTATTTCTCACAACGTCTTGACCACTTTGACATCATTTGCAGATACGATTCCCCCCTTGACAAATCTTCTTGGAAAATTATGATCCCCACCTCCATGCTCGAACCTCTCGTCAAATTTTACCACGAACTCACTGTCCACTCCACCGGCATGGATCGCCTCGAAGCCCTCCTCCGCCGCCACTTTTACCATCCCGATCTCCGCACTACTTGTCGCAACGTCATCTCCAACTGCCTCATCTGTCTGCTCGTTTGCGCCTCTCACAAACCCGCCGGCCAACTTGCCCCTCGTAACGCTCCCATTCTCCCTTGGTCCGAAGTCCACGTCGACTGCATCGGCCCATGGACCGTCACAGTCAACAACATCGACCTTCGCTTCGACGCCCTCACCTGCATCGATCCCGTGACCAACCTGATTGAAATTGTCCGCATTTCGGGCCCCAAAACAGCCGATAACATCCGACAACTTTTCGAAAACTGTTGGCTCTCCCGTTACCCCCGCCCCGTATGCATCGTCCACGATCATGGTCCCGAATTTCATGGTCATGACTTTCAATTCCCCCTCGACTACGCCGGAATCAAACCAATCAACATCTCACCCCATACGCCCACTGCCAACGGAATCATCGAATGTTCCCACAAAACCATCGGACAAGTCATCCGTACCCTCATCAACCTCAAACCTCCATCATCTGCTGAACACGCCGCTTCCCTCGTTGACGAAGCCCTCGCCACAGCCATGCACGCTCTTCGCTGCAATCCCGTCTCCACTCTCGGCAACTTTTCCCCCGGCGCACTCGTATTCAACCGCGACATGCTCCTCAACATCCCACTTCATGCTGACATTCTCACTCTCACCAAAAACCGCCAAGCCCAAATCGACTCTCGTCTCCTTCGCGCCAATCGCAAATGCTCTTCCCACGAGTTCACCGTTGGACAACACGTCTTTGTCACCAAACACGATCGCAACAAACTCGATTTAGTTCGCACCGGTCCCTATCCCATCCTACAAGTTCACACCAATAACACTGTCACCATCAAACGCGGTCTCGAACATGAACGCATCAACATTCGTAATCTTATTCCTTGCAAAGCAAAATCATAAGATTTTCTTGGTGTGGAAGACTGAACAACGCACAGACACTCGATTCATGACTCACTGATTCATTCACAAGTATCAGTCATTATTCAATCATACGAATTGATCTTCCTTCTCTTTGAAGTTCTGATACAATTCCGACCGTTAGACGAAGTCGGTCTTCTTAAGTATTTTCACGAATAGATAAATTCATCGAACCTACAAGTTTCTCAATTGAGTCCTTTTGGTTCTAAAACTCAATAGCACACAATTTTACAATCAGCGTAGTTCAGGATAGCTGTGGAGAAGGATGGTGAGCTGCTGGAGGTGATCCAGCTGCGTGGCAAATCCATGAAGCTTAGCTGTGTACTTTATGAGGGTCATGAGTCAGTCTGTGTGGTCTTTGCATGTGGACTCCACTTTCTTCTTGCACGCCGGGCCTCAAAGGTAGATGTGCATGAGGTCTTGAGTGTCCTCTGCATTACAGTATAGTTTAATGAAGGCTCGGAAGGCTGATTCATAGCCCTCTCTCATGAGGGGATAGAGTCGCTGATTGTTTGCTCTCGTAGCCCTTGCTAAGGTCCTCCATTTGGTCTGTGCATCCACACAGAGGCAACATCTGAAGTAACATATGAGGGCAGAGTCTGGTACACCTATGTCTTCAGAAGCATTCAAGAAAGCTTCCAATCCTATTCTAATTATCACAATCATGATCACAGTTAGGCAAGCTTCATATATTTTTAAATTTGCAGCTAATAACTGTGTGCTAACCACCAGATGTTGGAATATTAGGTCCATTTAAGTGGTTTTATGTCAAAATATGGACCAAACACGACGATTGGAATGAGCAGTATTTGTGACATAATGAGTTCATATGGAATGGTGGCTTTGTCTGAATTCTATATAAGGAGCATGCAGCCTCTGGCATTCAGTCACGTAATACAAATACGATCCCAAGCATTTATTCCTTACTTCCTTCCCGCAGCAAATTGTGCAATATTCACATACGAATCGGTGGGATCGCGAACATGCAATTCGTTCAAGATCTGTATCACCCATGCACTCTTCCTTTGCCCCTGATTAGTTTTGTAGCGATAATCTACCCGACGGCTCATGAATACCAATGATTGGTCTCGTCCAGCACTACCAAATAGACCTTTGCCAGAGTTTGGATCTCCCTCTTGACCCACAAGCATAATTTTCAGTGCATCTGGAGGCGTCATATAAAGAGTCAACAACTCTCTTAAAATATCCCAGTGTTCATATTTCGTTCCTGCAAGCATAGCAACTGATCGAAGCGCCTCTACGTCGCGAGCGAGGAGAAAGGCACCAGCAGTAGATACATACCAGTTTTGCAACAAACGAGTAACGAGAATATCATACAACCTCATTGATAACGCAGACCAAAACGCTGAGAGCGATTGGGGCGTCAAGGCAGCCTGAATATGAACAAATTGTAAACGAAGACAATACGTTAAAGACTTGACAGCGGGACTGTTGGGTGCTTCGAAAGAAGCTCCTGAACTCATAGCATACGGTCCTGCAGAGTTTCCGGCAGCCGACTTAAACAGACTAACTGTGCCGGATAATAAGGTCGCTTCACTTCCAGTAACCAAGATCCATTGTATGTGAGCAGCCAATGTGTCCAGCGCTCTCAGGATAGCATCTTCTCCTCGACTTTCAAGTTCTGTAAAGAAATCAACGCGGCATTCACGTGCCATGGTCATGCTGTTAGCTGGGCCAGATTCTTCTACACCAGAGGCCAAAATATCCCATACACGGTTTGAGCCCTTTCGTGGTTCAGCCCATAGCTCGCGGTCAAATGCCTTCGCTGCGGAATGAATTCGTTCCAGGGCATGCCAAAAGGCTGGATCAATACCAAGGTCATGTGGGGGTTGCTCTTCGTCAAAGGGAAGTTGAGGGGCTTGGCTAGGAGGGTTTGACTTCAACATTTCTTGCAATGCCTCTACAACGGGATATAAAAATCCTTGCCCATAGAAAATGCACATCTGATGATAAATGCTTGTAACAACACGCGCTGCAGATTCGCCGACCTCCTTCCCGTTGCCAAACATCGATCTAGCTCTTGCCAGGGAGTCAGTCGCATGAATCAGAGGTTGACGTAAAACACTCGACTTCAATGGGGCGCTTAGGATATCGTTGAAGCCAGACTTTTTCAGAGAATTTTTGTCTAGCGGCAATAATGGCGCATGGTATTCCTCAAGAATTCCCTTCTCTAAAAGATTTTGGTTAATCTTCACGGGGGTGGGTCGAGTCAGAATGCAACCGGCTTGATCCAACGACGAGCAACATTCATGATGCAAAAGTCGGAGTTCCAGATTCAAATAACCAGTACGATGACTGTTGTTGAGGGCAATTTCTTGAGAGTTCAAAAACACCTTGAGACTCTCTACCGCATTTCTGGCCGTAGTGCCAGCATTCTTGTCGCGCACAAGACGCTCAGCAGCATCTTTCAATAATTTGAATAATTTTGCGGCTTTATCATGAATGATAACAAATGTATCGAGTTTCTTTGTACCAGTATCAAAATCGCTCTTTCGATCAATCCTATCTAGTAGAGAATTGATCTTGGCTTGCAAACCATTCTTGGGATCTCCAATCACACGAACACACAGTGCTCTTGCGACGGTCAAAGGGATACTTTCCGTCAAAGCACCGTCCGATTCATCTGAATGATCAAAAACGTACCCAATGAGCTGGAATTCTTGCTTGAATACTTCGGAAACCCGATGAAAGAGGCTCGAAAGCTGGCTTCTAGCTGTGTCCATGTCGAATTCATCCTTTTCCTCCTCTTTTACGTCGTTTCTCCCCATAGGCTTCATCTTGTCTGAATCGCAAAGTTCCGGTAGTCTCGTTGCTAAAACAATATCTACATACTTTTCATAGAGTTTGCGTCCTCCCTCAAACAGCCAACATGCATGTGCAATATCCCTCAATTCTTGCCAAGCGATTGCTCCACCTCTGTGTTTCTGGGATATACTCAAAGAATTGAATTCGTAGACACCGCCCCTGCCGTAAATGTCAGAAAAGGAGTTCAAAAGTCGCTCTTCCAGAGCTTCACTAGTTCTATGGATCAAATCTGCGGTCAAATCAAATCGTCGACTAGAAGTCACATCGGATTTTTCCCATTTGCCTGTTTGCATGTTCGCCGAAGCCGCATTCCCACGCGATTTGACGACCTGTCGTAATTGCCGAAGTGCGCGACTGGCCTCGATACTGTTTTCGGATCTCGTAAAGAGGGGGTCCATTCGACAGCTTGTGAGGGGGATAGATCCTCTAACTTCTTCGCGCACCTTGAGAGGATCTCCCGACAAGTTTTCTTGCTCCGCAAGAGATTCCATCAGCCACCAGCGACGAATGAGCATGGAAGCCGATTCGCAGCGTTTCCGTTTCGATTCCGCGAATTCCAACTGATTTCCGATCTGCAGTGCAGCCCGTCCGTTGATGCGGAACTGATTTTGGATCTCCTCCGTCCGTCCCAATGCGTTGCGGCAAAATAACTCGTGTGCCTCCAACCGAATTTGATAGGCATCCGATACTTCCAAAACAGCATCCGTTGCGTCTTTTGTCACTTGTCGAGTGACATCCACTAGAGTACTGCACATGTTGGCGGCGTGACTGAAGGATTCTGTCATGTCGTCCTCCTTCGCAAAGACAAAGTTCAATCACAAAAAAGTTCCAATTTCCATGGGGATTTGAAAAAAAGGTTTCCGCCCGATTGCACGTGGGAAAAAAAACACAAACACAAACAGAAATCAAACAAAAAAGTGAGAACAGGCACTGAACACACGCAACAAGCGAGGGAAGCAAGCAAGCAGGTCGGCAGGTGATCCATCACTGTAAAGAACTACGTTACCTCGCCAATGATTTCTCTCAATTTTTCCAGCAAGTTCAAAAAGTCCAGTTGTTTTGCACTCTCTTGTTCATCGAGTTGTGCCCTCGCCGATACTCCAGCGTCGCCCGCACCGGAACGATCCGCGAAGTGCTGCTTGTCATTGACATCCATTCGTTTGGGTGGATCGTAGACATATAGTTCCAGTGCCCGTTGCCATCGTGCCAATTGAATGGCTGTGGCCTCCTTCACCGTCAGGCCGGCCGTGTTGCCCTCCAGCAACTCCTTTACGATCAGGTTGCGTTCCATGTCGAGTTTTCCAAGGAGAAGCTCCCTTTCGTGCAGGCGTTGTTGTCGACTCAAATATAACTGATCGTTTTCCATTTTGTAGCTAGATAGAAGATTCGAATCCCGGTGTTTTCCGGCCTGCTGACGAGCCCGATGGAGTCGAATGTCATCTTGAGCAGCTGCCAAAAGAACCCTCAAGCTAGGAAATGCGTTTGATTTCATGTGCCCTCCTCCGGTATTGAAGCCGTCGTTGCTGTTTGCTGTAATTGGAAGATAGTGGAGAATCGGTTCGGCCCTCTCTGGTTTCGACAAATACTCCTTCGGAATGTTCAAGAAAACATTGCTGCTGTCGGAATATTTAGACGCTGCCGTACGTTCACTTCGCAATGAGCTATCACCACTCGTAGATTTGCTGGACGACTTTTTCCCGTCCGATTGCTTCCGAGAAACGTCCGTGTCGCCGGACTTGGTGCGGCGGATTCCGTGGCGGGTCTCGCTGTCACCCGATTTCGATCCCTTGGCTTTTGTTCGCCTGGGAGACTTTCCTCGTCGCGGAGACTTGCCCCTGCCCGGGGATTTGCCTCGCTGGTGTTGTTGTTGTTGTTGAGCATTTGAGTTGGCCTTGTCGCCATTTGATCTGTTCCTTTCCAGATTCGGTTCGCGGGAGCGAGATCGAGGCATAGTGTTATTGAGATTGCGATTGAGATTGCGATCGTTGATTTTGAATTACAAGTATCGGTACCGTTACGCTGAATGGAAATTGTGTGTTGTGTGTTGTGTGCTACGTGCCACGGTGCGTTCGTGTATTGAGTTAGGAGTTTGGAGTTTTAGAACCGAAGATGGTTGAGAAACTTCAACGGAGACGCTCGGAGGTAAGACTTACACCAATCACAAGAACCTTACAAGCTCTCGACCTACACCACCCAACGTGTTCTTCCAAGTCTCGAATTCTTCGATTTACGTAGTGGTTAGACGACACTATAGAGATAGAGACACTTTCACTCAGAGGGTATCAAATACGAAGTACTTCGGTATCAACAGTCTTGATTGAGAGTCTTGAGTGCGCAAAAGATCAGAGACCTCTCCGTACAGAGGGCAGAGGGCATACCGTACGAACTGGCAGTATCGATAATCGGTGCGTGTACCGTAAGATTATGGGAGCGGGTAATCCGTAATCTTACTGTCCGGTGTACTTGTACCGTGTACCGTACGGTACGAATTCAACATCTCAATGACACGATGAACCACGAGTAAGTTACGGTACGGTAAGTCTTAATTACAGTATTGAGTATAGTCTTTGGCTTTTGACGAGGGGAAAAAGGCAGGAAGAAGGCGTTGGATCTGGTCTTCAGAACGTACGAGTAAGGCTTAGTTAACCGTACCGTACCGTACGGTAACTGACTAGTTCGTAGCTTACGTTAGTACCAGTAAACCTTACCATGGTGGAGGGTAGGTAACCTTACCGTCCAACGTCCCATATCATAGCACTTTGGACCCATTCGGTAAGTTACGGCAATCTTACCTTACCGGTAGTAACCTTACGGTATGAGGCACAATAAATCACAATACGGTAAGGTTATCGTAAGGTTACGGTACAGTATTAAGGTTTACTTCAGGTTTACTGTATGCACCCACGCAACGGAAGTGAAGCGATGTGCGGAAGCAGCTTTCGAATTTTATTATGACCGTTAAAAAAAATATTGCCCTCGCGTAAGGTTACCGGTACTGCAAGGTAATGTCCAGATTTACGTACGGTACAGTAAAAGTAAATTAGTGTAGATGTAAACGATGTTCTAGGCCAAACGCTTTTCAACGTACGTGACTATCATCGTAGAACCAGAGTCTGAGAGGGGGATATTTGTTGTAATTTTAAAAACTTAATTTTTTTCTCAAAAGAGTAACTTACCGGTAAGAGCTGGAAGGATTTTTTCTGTAAGAAAGTGTGCCATTCGCCTTTTTGAAAATTGAAAATGGATACCGGTACGGGTACAGTAAGCCTTAATGTTAACTTAAGGTTACTTCGTAAAACCTTACTTCGTATTATTGTAATTTTAATGGCTTATTTATTGGATAATTGGATCGCTTGTTTTCATTGACAGTAGATTAATACGAAGGTTTACTTCGTACTTCGTACGAGGTAAGGAACCGAAGTAAGATTAACCTTACAGTAACTTACCGGTAACCATTTTTTTTTCCAAGAACTGCACTTCGATCTGAACGGGTAAGGTTAATTACGGTAAGGTTACAGTAAGTTAATCGAAGAAAAGATTAAAACTCTAAGATCTTACTGGGCCCTCCGGAACTGAAAAAAAAATCGCCCGTACCGCACTTTGTGTCGAGTCCCGTTAAAAAATGTCAATTTTTACAACCGTGCCGTTCCCTAATGTAAAAGGGGGAAAATAATTTTTTAAGGGGTAAAAAACGTGGGTTTTTTTTCACCATCAATAACCCACGGGTTGCAACGTGGGTTTTTTTTCACCGTGAAAAACCCACTTGAACCCACGTGACTCCACGAACCCACGAATGGAATAATTGTGGGTTCATATGAACCCACGTTAACCCACGTTAACCCACAAAAATAACCCACGATAACCCACGATAACCCACGAAAACCCACGAAATAACCCATGATAACCCACGACTTTTTTCCGTGAACCCACGAACCCACGATTGTGGGTCAACTTTCGGTGAATGTTACACCGACAAGACGTGAGCGCTCATTAGCTCAACTTTCCGTGAAGCTAGTGAGCGCTCAGCTCATTTCCGTGAACGCTCTATATCGACATCAACTTTCCGTGAAGCTAGTGAGCGCTCAGCTCATTTCCGTGAACGCTCTATATCGACATCAACTTTCCGTGAAGCTAGTGAGCGCTCAGCTCATTTCCGTGAACGCTCTACATCGACATCAACTTTCCGTGAAGCTAGTGAGTGCTCAGCTCATTTCCGTGAACGCTCTATATCGACATCAACTTTCCGTGAAGCTAGTGAGTGCTCAGCTCATTTCCGTGAACGCTCTATACATCGACATCAACTTTCCGTGAACCGTGAAAATGCCGACAACACAGAAATTAAGAGCAGGATCGGGAGCTCAAGCAACAATTCTTACGAAATATATCAAACCTCCTCAATTACTTCCGAATCCACAGCATCGGAGCAACATAGTGCTCCTAGGCCGCAAAGGAAATGAGTATGAGTTTTGTTATCTTCATGACAACGAATCAGGAAACGAAGATTTTGTTTCCATGACTGGACCTTGCCGTTTTGTGAAGGTTGTCAAAGAAGGAGATCCGATGCTTTTTTTTAGTAAGGTCTACCAAGAGCCTAGTATTCCATGGGCAAATTCGAAAGCAAAGAAACTATTGTACAAAGATATAATGAACGGAGTAGTTCCTCTTGAACCCAAAGACCATAACCGGAGGATTACAATGCCGCTAAAAGAAATATATTTGATGCATCCAGAATATGCGGAATATCACTTCAGTAAGTTCTCAAGTAGATTGAGTAGCCTTCGCAAAACAATCAAATCAAGCAATCAAAGAGCAGAGACCGACCAAAAAGCTTTTGAATTGTTTATTGCAAACAACCCCATTTCATATTACAGTCACAAAGGCTATATTCAATGGCAGGGGTCGGAACAGCAGAAATTGTTGTTGAAAGACATTGAAGATGGAATTGTGGAGGAATTCGGAAGTCGAAAGAAAGATCTATGGGAATCAAGAGACGAATATTTAGCTTTCCCCCTGCATGTATTCCGTGACAAGGTTAAACAAGAGATTCGTACATTGAAATACTTCTACACATTAAAAACAAGGGGCAAGCAGGCAACTTACAAATATGCATAAATTAAATAGTGCACTACAAAATATAACTACAGCGACACAAAATTCCTACCGTACACCGAATTGGTTGTTTCGAATCACAATTCTTCTTCGATTCGTTTTCTCTTCATTTGTTTGTTTGTACCTTGGGATTTAAATGATTTTTCCCCATACACAAATTTGAAAAAACGTTCTACTTTGTCTGTGAATGCCCAATTATTACCAGATGAGGTTTCCGATCGCTTCATATCTTTTCCAATCTTCTGCAACATTGAACCGAAAGTCTTTTTGTCGAAGTCTTCAGGGATAAGAAAAAATAGCTCAGGTTGATGCTCTCCACTAGTGTTTTGTCGGAAAAAGTGCTTCATATCTTTGGATGCCTTTCCCTTGATTTGACTTGGTTGCGCAATCATTTCATCAAATACAACCATCATTGTTTGAAGTTTGGGCTTTCCATTGCGCTTTTCTGCTTCCCATGTCGTGCTATACTGGAATTGTTTGATCATCTCTGAACACACGGTAAATTTTCTGGACGACGCATCATCTTTCACTTGTGCACAGGAAGATGGCCTTGAAAAAGTAGACCTCCTATATCCTTTTTTTTTCTTTGTTGAAAGTTGTTTCCTCTGTTTGCTGGTAGGATGAGGAAGTGAATAATGATCAAAAAGCATTTCTTCGAATGTCTTCCTCTTGCGATTTGGGAACTCAGAATACAAGCTCTTCACTGTGGTAGCCAAATCAGCGTAACTCAATGATAGAATAACTTGAAGTTTCTCCTCAACAGTTTTCCCTTTCAAATCCATACCATCGATCTCCTCATCCGCAGTATCAAGGTTATCGCTGCCTGTATCGTCACCGTGACCATCGCTTTTTCCCTCTGTATCCGAATGTTCACCGTCATTGCTTTTGCTGCGATGAGTTTCAGCACTGTTGCCGTTGCTCTCATCGAACTCAGGTTTGTCGCTGCGATTAGGAGTTTCACCATTGTCAATCTCAGAAGTTTCACCATACCCAAATTCGTCTTCGTCAGCATTGTTGCCGTTGCCGTTGCTCTCATCGAACTCAGGATCCAACCCAGGAGTTTCACATTCACCATTGACAATCTTGAACTCAGGAGTTCCGCCCCTGTCATTGTCAACATGTTCTGCTTCTGGAAAACGCTTTTGTTTCTTCTTTGGGGGCTCACAACTTTCCTTGTTCCTTCGTGCAGCCTTGATTGCTTCCACTTGCGCTAATACAGCCAAACAAAAGAATGTCAGAAGCCTTGTCTCCATCGTAGTAGTACTGGACTTCACAGCAGGTTGACTCACCATCCAAGCATTTGCCTTCTATCGAAACAGGCCAAGCCAAGTTGAGATATTGCTCCCAAATGCAGAATTTCATCCTGGATAATTAGTTTATGACCTACCAAAGCAGCAGCTTCTGCTGCAGCAGCAGCAGCATATTCACATCATGGCTCAGTTTTTGTCACGATTTTCATGGTATATGTTTCGGATTTCGTGAAGGTTTTGATGAAAACACAAAAAATGTTGGCGTGGGAATGGAACATAATGAGTATGTTGGGAGTATGCGTTTCGGTTGTGATATTTCGTGAAGGTTTTGATGAAAACACAAAAAATGTTGGCGTGGGAATGGAACATAATTAATAGACCGTTGGATCGCCTGGAGCGGAAGAAAATTTGCGCTGATTCGTTCTACACAGTGGTAGTGGTAAGGTTACCTAGGTAGTGCTTTATGTTTCCCGCCAACAAAGACCAAGAAAAGCCAACACGAGGAATAAGCCAAAGTGCGAGGCAGTAAAAAAAAACAACATAGGCCCGTGTGCCCTTGGGAGGAATGAAAATTGATAGGTTGAACCGCGCGCATACTCCGGACGTTGGATCGCTGGCTAACGCTGAGGCGCTTCAGAACTACCACCACCCACATATGAACCCACGTTAACCCACAAAAATAACCCACGATAACCCACAATAACCCACGATAACCACAATAACCCACGAAAAAAGTGCTCCTTCTTTAAGCGTGAGGGTGCATCTATCTTGCTTCTTTGCACGTGAAGGATCCACAAACCCACGACTCTACTGATTCCGCAAGTAAAATGAATCGTAAACTTGCTTCTTTCAAAGAAGCAAGGTTCACGGAGAAGGGTGCATCTTGCTTCTTTGCGCGTGAAGGATCCACAAACCCACGAACCCGCCACTTGGTCGTGTACTGATTCCGCAATCGTAAACTGTCTTGCTTCTTTCAAAAGAAGCAAGGTTCACGGAGAATGGCTGAACATTGATTGTCATTGGTTTTCTGCAAAATGAACGGGCACCGAATTGGTGCCCGTCAAATTTTGTCGCAATTGGCAGGGTTTGGACGCTCGAGAGTGAACTTCTCAAATTTTAGATCGTCGCATTTCTCTCACAATGGTTGTTTCCATAGCAGTGAAAAAGCAATTAGCAGAAAAAATTGAAAGTGCTGGAGGACTAGGCAAGTTTTTCAACGCTAATCGAGCCGATCAAACACTTTCAAAGTTTCTTGACCAGGATATACGTTCTTACGGAAAGAGAGGTACAGCAAAACGCAAAACAATTCGTGATTTGTTGAAAAACTGGAGAAGCTATCCAGAAAAGAAATACGAACAGCTTCTCAAAACTTTGAATGTTCTTCCGCATTCAGCACGATATCGAACGGCTGAGGAGGACGAGGAGGACGACTACGAAGAAGAAGAAGAAGAGGAAACAGAGGTGAGATTGTTTTTCCGTGAACTTGATTTTATTTTCTGTGAATGTTATCTCACTTCTTTCTAGCTGCCATTTCAATCCCCCCGACGAGTATTGTTCCAATCACCATTTGAGACTCGTTCTAAATCTGAAGCACGTCCAACGCCAAAGTCAAGTGAAGAAATGGGTCCTACGGTTTTTCCAACGATTCCAATGAACATTGTGCGCAAGATCAATATTGACTTGCAGAATCCACACAAGAATGGCCCGTGGATGTTTGTTGTTGCCAATAACTGCTATGTCCCAGAAAGCGGTGCTAAGATGGATAAGATTGTCATGTCTACACCCCTCACTGATGGACTTGATATGGCACAGGGTCGATACATCGTGAAAGTCAGCGTAGATGGGAAGATCATTTATGCGCGAACACCCTTTCATCCCAACTTCTTGATGACCGGTGGTGATAAGAACTTCGTAGGGTGTGATACACAGACAATTGATGCACACAAGGCTTTTGCTTTGAAACTCACTCGGGATGAAGTCACAAGAGATGATCGTACGGAGTGGATCGAGTATCATCTACCACACGGCTACCATGTGACCACCCAGTACTTCAACAATGTCAATGGAGGCAATGTTGGTGTTCCCGACTGTGGGGCAGATGGACTATGGTCAACTCATCTCAGATGTGAAATGTATAGTGGTTGGATGGTACCTCCAAATCCGCGTTCATCTGATGCTTCTCTGCGTGAAGGTTATCCACATACGAAAGCTGTACTTTATGTCCAGTTGGCCATCACCAATACAATTGAACTTGTTGAGAGGACCTCAGTCGACCGAGTACAGTCAGCATTTGCAGATGCTTTTCGTCTGGGTGAGTGGTAGTAAATTCAATGCATAATGGGTAGTAACACAATGATACGAAACTAAACATTTTTTTTTCTAGGTTCTCCATCACCTCCTCCCGACGGCCCAGATAATGTATCTAGTTCGCAAACAACTAAAACAGAAACAGGAGGAGTCAGTTCGCAAACAACTAAAACAGAAACAGGAGGAGTAGTCAGCTTTCAAACTCCAACAACGGAATCCAAAGGTGGACAGTCTGTGGCAAGCTCATTTGCTGCAAGCTCATCGCAACTTGCTTCCAGACAGTCATCGCAACCATCTTTCGCTTCGGGACAGTCATCGCAACCATCTTTCGCTTCCGGACAGTCATCGCAACCATCTTTCGCTTCCGGACAGTCATCGCAACCATCTTTTGCTTCCAGACAGTCATCGCAACCATCTTTTGCTTCCAGACAGTCTGCTGCAAGTTCATCGCAACCTTCGAGACAGTCATCGCAACCAACTTTTGCTTCGAGACAGTCTGCTGCAAGTTCATCGCAATCATCTTCTGCTTCGACTGCTGCAAGGTCATCTTTTGCTTCGAGACAGTCTGCTGCAAGTTCATCTTTTGCTTCGACTGCCGCAAGGTCATTTGCTTCGAGGTCATCTTTTGCTTCGACTGCCGCAAGTTTTGCTTCGAGACAGTCTGCTGCAAGCTCGCAACCATCTTTTGCTTCGAGACTGTCTGCTTTTGCTTCGAGACAGTCTGCTGTAAGTTCATCGCAACCATCTTTTGCTTCGGGACAGTCATCTTTTGCTTTGTCTGCGTCGTCACTACCTTTGTCTGCAAGCTTATCACAACCATCACAGCCATCTTTTGGAACGTCTGGTGGGCACGGTCAGCTTGCCAGAAACTCTCCCGATGAGCAACAACGTCCTGCAGCCGGTGAGCAAGGAGACGGTCAGGAGTCTATAGATTTTCCATCTCCGGCAGCTCCATCTCCGCCAGCTCCATCTCCGCCAGCTCCATCTCCATCTCCATTTGCAAAATATAGTCAAGAAATTGATGAGATGCTTGAGGACATTGAACTGCCAAATATTACTGTAGATTGGTTCTCACCGCCTGAAAATCCTGACCAGCACAAGCCCCCACCACCCGGTCCTCTTGACCAGCAGCGCAAGCCCCCACCACCCGGTCCTCTTGACCAGCAGCGCAAGCCCCCACCACCCGGTCCTCTTGACCAGCAGTGCAAGCCCCCACCACCCGGTCCTCCTGACCAGCGCAAGCCCCCACCACTCGGTCCTCCTGACCAGCGCAAGCCCCCACCACTCGGTCCTCCTGACCAGCGCAAGCCCCCACCACCCGGTCCTCCTGACCAGCGCAAGCCCCCACCACCCGGTCCTCCTGACCAGCGCAAGCCCCCACCACCCGGTCCTCCTGACCAGCGCAAGCCCCCACCACCCAGTCCTCTTGACCAGCAGCGCAAGCCCCCACCACCCGGTCTTGACCAGCGGAAATCACCATCACCCGGACAGAAGCGCAACGAGGCACCACAGTGGAGTTCTGATGATGAGGATGAGTTTCCGAAACGTCCTCCTGGTCAATTTCGTAGAAATCTGCTTCGTGAACAACTCCATGGCAAGTTTGGTACTCCTGATAATCCTGCGTTCATCAGTACATCAGTACGTGTAGGGGGCAAGAAGTTGAAGCTGAAATCTAATCGCAATCCGAACAGTGCTGTCATTGACGATCTTCATACTAACATTTGGTCCAATATGAAGTAAACTTTGTAAATTATACTACGAGTACCACCTTCACAAAACGTGATGGATATGCTTCTAAATTTCCAATGACGCCATCAATTCTGCAACTTCATCCTCCGGTCCACCAAAGACAACATCTTCAATGAGTACGTCAAACAAAGGTTCATTTGCCTCAATTTTGTATTCGCAAATAACAGCAACAGCTTCAAAGGCATTAGCAATCTTTCCCACACCGTGCCGAAATCTGCTGCTTAGAACTTTAAAACTCTTACACATCCCATTAAAATCTTCGTGTCCTTTGAGAGCTCGGGTTTTGAATGTCTTCACTCCGTAACTGTCATGAAGGTTTGGGTATGAAACTGTTTTGTCGTGGCCACGGTATATTCCATCTCCGATTGCCTTCTGCTTTAACATTAGTAGCCGTTCTTCCAATCCTTCTTCAACAAAGATATTCAAATCATTTCTTCCAGCTTTGAATGGACCATTCATCCATATTACTCTTCGTGTTGCGAGAGAAATTCCTATTTCATAATTGATACCGGCTTTGTTGAATTTATGACTGAAGTATTCCGAATCTTGTGAATATATTTCATGTCCGGGCTCTTCAATCCATACATGTGTGCCATCAACAGTCATCACCCATGTTTCACCAAAGCTCAAGTCATCAGGCCACACTATCTTTCTTGTTTTCAATGCCTGTATTTTTTCAATCATCTGCCAAATTGGGCCACGAGCGTAGCGTGAAGTCAAACCGAATAATGTTTCGAAATCGTCTTCAAGGGGATACTTTCGAAGGTATAGAACTGCACGGAGAAACCATTTAAAGTTTACTTCGAACCCTTCCTCTGCCTGCAGATCCTTGTAGATTGTGCATAGCACATCGGGTGAGGCACCAAACTTTGAGTTGAATCTACCGCCGTTGCTCTTTTCGTTGCCCCGGTCGATTTGTTTTCTTGAGTAGTTTGCAATTAGCAGGCCTTCAATGAGCATGTCATCTTTGGTGACAACAAGATCGTTATCCATGGTAGTTCAGTCGACGTTCACGCACAATTGGTGTTGGGTTGACGGAAAAGGTGATGGGACATTCACGGAGGTCGAAGGTGGGTTCTTTAATCATGGGTTCGTGGGTTCACGGAAAAAAGTCGTGGGTTATCATGGGTTATTTCGTGGGTTTTCGTGGGTTTTCGTGGGTTTTAGTGGGTTTTCGTGGGTTATTTTTGTGGGTTAACGTGGGTTAACGTGGGTTCATTCGTGGGTTCTTTTTCACCGTGAATAACCCACGAATGCAACGTGGGTTTTTTTTCACCGTGAAAAACCCACGTATTTTAGGGGGAGGAAAAAATAAAGGGGGCGGTCACGGAGAATGAATGTAAGTTCACGCAAAACAAATCAGTCCCGAGTTGACACAAAATTGCATGCGCGCGCAAATTATTTAGTTCCGGAGGGCCCTGCACACTGAGTTCCAGTAAGGTTAACTTACCCTGTACAAGTAAGATTACGAGTAAGATTAAGGTTACGTAATCTTACAAGTAAGTTACTTCATAGAAGTAACTTAACCTTAAAACCTTCCTTCATATGGAGTAATTTTACTTCCTTCAAAAAATACGGTAATCTTAGGCGTTCTGTGGAGATGTACGCTTTCCGTTCGGATTTTAGGTCGAAGACACCAGATACTGGTCCTGGTAAGGTTTACAATACCTGGTACCTTTTGGCAGAAGAAGAACGAAGGGCTATCCGTTCGTGTCGGATCCGACTTTCCAGGGAAAAAGAAGGTTGCGACATGATTGATAATTCTAGGAGACGTTCTTTGAGAAGCACTCGTCTCATAGCATGTCTGGGCGTTGTTTTCTTCCTTTGGCAACACTACACATTTGTCGATCTCGTGAGCAAAAAATCTCCATCGGCGACTTCCATACCGGTAGGGCTGTCTTTTGGGACTAATCCTGGTGAAGAGACCCGGGTTGTTATCGTATCAAATACGGGTAGTGATGACGACGATAGGGCGGAGAAAAGTTCGCCCAAGACGGCAACATTGAGTCGGGCGGGGCGTACAAGTACACGTAGCGGGTTGAAGGCTGCTGACAATACCACAAACGTTTCGTTGTACAACGACGTTCAACTGTCATCGCAGACAAGATTGCCAAGAACATGGAGACTCCATGTCAATTCGGACAAAAATGTCGGGAAAGATCAAGTCGATGCCAACACGTGTTTCGAGAATCCATCGTATCCTTCGTTCGGGAAAAAAGTGAGATGTCTTCCGTCTCTGTACGTCATTGGTTTTGAAAAGGCGGGGACAACGATTCTGAACATTTGGCTTTCGCATCATCCGAGCTTGAGGACTCGTTGGATGGAGGGCCGCTTTTTCGATATGAATCCACAAGAGACATTGCAAAACCTTGAATCCACTTGGCATGACTACTTGCGAACCCTTCCCTCGATTTCATTCGATGAGCTTGGTCGTACCTGGACTATGGAAAAGTCTCCGGCATATGCGCACAACCCATACGCTCCTTTGGCGCTCTCTGACTTGGTTCCCGGTGCGAAACTGTTGCTCGTGACGAGAAATCCTACCCAGCGAGCTTACTCGATGTTTCAAATGTACACAAAGCACTATCCGGATGCAGCGTCGGCCGTTTTCCGGCAGCCAAAAAGCTATTTCGTGAAAAATGTTGTGACAGGTGATGTTCGTTACATCGGTGACAACTTCAGAGATCTTCATCCTTTGGGGAAGAAAACGAAGAGATTGCCTCCGGGAAGAGGAGGAAGTTTCGTTCCGTCGGCTATAGCACCGCCATCCAGCAACACGAAAAGCAGTGTGACGACAGATGAGTGGTGCTACGTCGACTACCCACCGAATCCAATAGATTTTCACAGATATGTCGTGTACGCCGTTGCAAAATACGACAAGGAGAATGAAACAATACAGAAAAACAATACGTTCGTCTCCGATGAATCTGCTCGTCGACAAGCTTCTGTTTCATCTATACCGTTTCTTGGGAAAATGAATGGTCGTGGTGAGCGTATTTTGACAGCAGGATTGTATGGCCCATATGTTGAGCGGTGGTTAGACCATTTTTCCCCTCAAAACTTGATTCTGATTCCTTCCGAAGATTTTTTTGCGCCGGATAAGGTAGTCACTTCCATGTCGAACTTGCAGGAGGTTTTGGGATTACCCCACATCGATTACGAAAATTTGCTGAAAAGGGATCCACAATCAGGTCGTGTCGAGCTCTCGAGATCGTTCGGCACTTTTTTGAACCATCAATTTAACAGCAATAAACCTAGTACCAGAGGTGGGGTTAGTAGAGATGGCGAGAGTAAGAAGCTGTTGTCTCACCCCTCCATGCTACCAAAAACCAAGAAACTATTAGATGAATTCTACTGCAATTCTAATCGACAACTCAAAAGACTCATGGGTGAGAACCGATATCTTCTGACACAAATGAGGAGTTATGCTTGTTTTGATTCCTAACGATGTAAAATCATAGCAGAAATAATGAAAACCATGAATAATTCACAGGATAGGTTCTGAATTCCATACATCACATGTAATCTTGGTCAGAGACAACATTTTTTCTTTTCATACTTTTCCTAAATTTGACTACATTGTAATGTTAGAAAGCAGATTTATGGAAAAAAATTAATTTACTTTTGTGGTTCCATTGAGCTGTAAAGATGTTGCTCCCCAGACAGTAGCTACATAGCCCTAGCAATAGCAATAGTGGCATGCAAAGCATTTGCAAAGAATGAAATTGCAGAGATAGAGCACTAGACACCATTGCAGCGTGGAGATACTTTCGTAACTTTGCTTCCCTACTGCATGTAGTACTGTAGAGGAACACTCAAGCTGTTGATATTGGGGGGCACCATGGTTTTTCTCAGTCAGGAGTTGGAAGAAGATTGAGCAAAAAAGCTGCATGCATTACTGTAAAGCATTCTGACAACTGCTGCTGCAAGTACCAGTACTGGTGTACTAAATTGAAACACATACTGTGGACATTGTGGAACATCAAGTCTTATTCACTGCCGTGAGGGAGGAGTGTGAAGGCATACTACTTATTCCTGTGCCTCAACTTATCCATTCTATAAGAATTGAAACAGAACCATCCTCAGTATAATTCTTTTATATATTGAATTGATTTGTAGCAATAACTACCCTGAGATATATTGGTGTGTGTTTGTCTGGTACCTGTTTGTATTCTTTGCTACTATGAGCAACATAATAGTGCAATAATCTTGAAAGAGCTCCTTGTTTTCTTCAGATGCTGCTGAACCCAAGGAGGGTCTCTTGTCCATGGTACTATTTTGAAAGATCTTTTCACAATATGGAGCCAATTATGATTTCTGGTGTTCTAACCACTTCCATGATAGGTGTTAGGCTTCAAACCCTTTTTTACCAACTTGCCAGTGCATTGGTAAAAATACAAAATAAAAAAATATTTTCCAACTTCCAATTAGTGTTCAATTCATTACACAAACACTACAAGACATGTTTAATTTTTGCTGATACAGCTGATGACAAATGATTGTGTAACAAAGAGATGCAATACATGCTTGCATCCATATCTGAGCAGTAGTACAGACCAAAGTGTGGACTGATACAAATATCACATTGGTGATTGTTGTATCTCCTAGTGTGTCAAGGACATACAGTTATTTTGTTGGAATACACTCTGGAACTGGAAAACAATAAAGCTACAAAGTATGTCATGCAGTGTTGAAAGACAATCTCCAACATGTCTATTCTGTCTTCTCAATCAAAAAGCAAATAAGAATAAATTGCTATTTTGGCAAAAAGTTTGTTATCCACCATATAAAATGATAGATCGCCAAAAATCAACAGAAATTACACCGCATAGAAATTATCTGTTTCTACACAAACACAAGAGGAGCACACATGAAGCTCAGTCTTGTCTTGTCCCACAGGAAAAATAACATACAATCCACATGGGGATACAGGGTAATCCCCTCTAATAGTTCCAATCTGCATGCCTTTCAGGAACTGCAGTTTCAAGAAGATTTATGTACTAGGAGAAGTACTAGTAAGGTGATAAACTCACTCTTTTGGTGAAGCCCATCACTTCCCACTTCCCCTTTCCCAAAATATTTGGACATTTGGCACATAAAACTTCTGTACCTATCAAATTTCAATGAACTCAAAGCATTATTTTTGCATTAAACTATATAACTCTTGATGCGGGATGAAAAGCTGTTAAACACAGGTCAAATTGCTGAACAGCATATTTTTTCCTTCTTGTGTTTCCAGAAATGATAATAAATACTACCTCTGTACTGTAACACTGGGTCATGTCATGTAGCAGATATTAGTGTGCTTGGGATCAATTTTCAACCAATTCAATTGGTTCTTTTTCCATGAAGCTCTCCTAAACTAACTCACACTAAAGAGTCATTGGTCCAGTATTTTGGTACAGAGGTAACATAGTAATACAGTAGTAGTAGTAATAACAAATAATAACATACTTATTTAAGTAGGAAAATCCACCGAAGGTGGTTAAAAGCTACTCAGTCTGTAACCAGACTTTATCGTCGCCTCAATCAAAGAGAGGTTAGGCCCCAAGTTGTAGAACGACGCGTCGCCTCAAGCAAAGAGAGTTTAGGCTCCAAGTTGTAAAAACGACAATTTTGCAAACAAACCTTTGAAACAATCAGGGAAAAAAGGAACCAGTCCAGAGCACAACAGACACTGCTGTTGCAAAGCGTACAGGAGACGGGGTAACAAGAACGTGAAATGGAAAAACACAAGCAAAACTGTCCCTCCAAAGCTGGTGTGCAGCATCCGTAATGCTAGTGATCAGCTGACACAAGCAAAACCCTTCCCTAGATACATAGATTCAGTAATGCTAGTGGTCAGCGTACAAAAGCAAAACTCCTCTCTGAATGCTGGATTGCAGCAGCAGTAATGCAAGTAGTCATCCCCAAGCACATTCCTTACCAAACGGTACCTACTGGTACCTATGTAGAACACATAGAGACAGTGGAGCCTACTACAGAATTCGTAACAGCTGTCCTCCTGTTAGAACTTCATAGTAGCTTGGAAACAGGGCTCATAGTGAACACTTATGGACCAGCAGGGCTGTAGGCTTGGAAACAGGTGGCAGCTGTACTGTGTACTGGAGGGGTATATGTAGGTGGTGGAGCGTTAAGTAACCTGTACTTAGCGGCTTTGGGGCTTGGGTCAGAAAAACAGTAGGTCCATAATGGAAAACACTTATGGTACAGCAGGGCAGTAGACTCCTTGAAAACAGATACAGATGAAGAATGCATCTGAGAGGGTTATGTAGGTGGGAGAGCCTTAAGCAAGCTGTACTCAGCGGCTTTGGGGCTTGGGTCAGGAAATAGTAGAACCTTAAGCAAAAACAGTTATGGTCCAGCAGGGCAGTAGACTTGACAATAGATGTCAGTTGAAGAATGCATCTGAGAGGGTTATGTAGGTCATGGAGTCTTAAGCAAAACTGTACTTAGCGGCTTTGGGGCTTGGGTCAAGAAATAGTAGGACCTTAAGCGAAAACACTTATGGTCCAGCACAGCAGTAGACTTGAAAACAGATGACAATTATACTGTACACCTGAGAGGGTTATGTAGGTGGTGGAGCCTTAAGCAAACTGTACTTTGCGGCCTTGGGGCTTGGGTCAAAAAACAGTAGGACCATAAGCAAAAACACTTATGGTCCAGCAGGCGGGCAATGGACTTGAAAACAGATGACAGCTGGAACTTCTTGTAGAAATATTCCTACAGTGGAAAGGGCTGTTTGTGAACTTCACCTTGAAAAGACTTAAGGAACTTAGCAAGGAACCTTGAAGAATGTAGAACGTTAAGTGATAATCACTTAGGCAGCTTGGAAACAGTGTAGAACATTAAGTATAAGATATACTTAGGGGCCTTGGGGGATGGAGCTGGGAAACAGATCGATGCAATAGACATGTACGTTGTTGTCGGTTTTGCTGTACGGGAGAATCTGTACTGGAATTGCTGTAGAAAATTATGTGTCGGTTTTGGTGCTGCTGCTGCTGCTGTTGCTGATCGATCGTCCGTCGAGTGGTGAATAGGCAACCAACTCAACCAAACAAAGCATCAAGCAACTGAACGAAAAGCAGAATCAAAGAGGTGAGGTCGCTGTTAGTATGTGTAGGTCCTGGGGTTGTGATTGGGGGTGTAAAAGGGAGCGAGATATCGCATGGTAAAGTTATGTAGAAATCTACATATTTTTAGTACTGGAACATCGGAACATCGGACAAAATGCGCGATGCGCAAATTGTAGTAGTAGTAGTAATAACAAATAAATAAATGAAGTCAAATCTCCCACTTTGTTTTTTTTTGTGTACCTGTATTACAGTACCTGGGAAAGTTATAATGAATCATATTTTAGTGACAGATTGTTCCCTTACTATCAGACCAAATACCTCCCCCCAACAAAGGAAACCTCCTCAAAGCAAGTTACAACTTATTTTGTAAAGAGTATAAACTGACTGTTTGCAACAACCCCTGTTCCAATCAAAGACATATGTCCATAGCATTGGCCAACGTTTGTTAGCCCTTCCATCGCCAAATTCCAAAAAGTTCATTCATTTCCAAAAGTTTAGACGTTGGTACATTTTCTACACGCACCCAACCTGTTGAAGTGACAGCGTGTTGACATAACTATGAAATTAGTGCACAACATGTTGATTGAGTAAACGTAACCTTACAGTAACCTTACGGTAACCTTATGATTTGCTTCATTTCGGAAAACTTGCTTCACATTAGTTTTGGCCGGGTACGTCCGTAAGGTTACGGGGTAATCTTACCTGGTGTACGAGTAAGTTACCTGTTTTTTCAATCGCTTACGGTTAAGATTGCTTCGTGACTTACCGGTACTTACTTGTACCGGTAATCTTACCGGTATGATAGAACAGTTTGTACCAAATCACTGTCCGACTGAGCCGACCCAACGAATACTTTGTATTTAGGACTGACAATATTATTATGACTTTCGACACCGTTGTTACAACCGGCATAATTGTCATCTTCCTGTTCAGGTTCGTTGCACTTCCATGTTTTTACTCGCACCACTACTCCGTGCAGACCGCGCCGGTTTTTACAGTAGGTGGAGACAGCCGTGCATGCTCGCGAGCGAACCGCGTTTTTCCCCTTTTTTCTACTTAGGAACAGTACTACGTGATACAGAGGAAGTTTTTGATTTTTGGAACCTTTTTCAGACCCAGAAATCTCTGGCGCGAGACTCGGGATGCAATCACTTTTTACAATTCTTCTGGAAAAGACAGATTTTATCCCTCTCGCATCATCGCGCATAAACTACGGAAAAGAAAAATATTTCCAATTGATCAACATCAATCATGTCTACCATTGCCATCGTCAAAAAGGCCATCTTGGAGCTGAAGGACCGCACCGGATCCTCCCTTGTTGCCATCAACAAGTGGATTGAAACCAATGAAAAGGTACGTCGAAAAACGAAAGTCGCAGCTTCGTTCGATTTTTCCCAGAGTTGTTTTACATTTTCGGCCGACAAAACCGAACTTCAAAAACCGCACACTTTTTGAGGTTCCCTCCGAAATGGTGAAGTGAATTTCTTCGAACAGGATCCGAATTGGACCATGCTACTACCACATACTTGCAGTTAACTAACATGGTAATACGCATGCAAAGTTGTGGAAAGAGTTAGCCATTCCTGTCACCGCTGCGACTGAAAATACTTTCAGAAGGCGCCTACGCAAATTCACGTACGATCCAGTAGGAGACGTCGACGACACCGACTTTCGTCGGCTTGTAGGGACTTTCAGACCTCCACACTACCATTTAACATTTCTCTCACTCGTGATGATCACCCATGTCAATCGTCTTTGCAGAAGGAGATCAAGAAGCACGTAATGAAGGCCGCTCTTGCCAAGGGTGTTTCCGACGGCGTCCTCGTTAAGGTGAAAGCATCGTACAAGCTATCGGCCGAAGCAAAGAAGGCAATGACTGCTAAACCCAAGCCAAAGCCCAAACCCAAGCCTGCCGCGAAGAAAGCAGAGACATCCAAGAAGAAGAGCACAACCACAACTAAGAAGAAACCCGCGGCCTCTAAAAAGAGCACTACTACAACTAAGAAAAAGGCGTCCGCCACGGGCAAGGCATCTACCAAGAAGGTAACCGCTACAAGCAAGAAGACCACGGCCAAGAAGAAGACAGACACCAAGGCCAAAAAGACCAAGACAGCAACGAAGAAGAAATCCACCAAGAAATCCACAAAGAAGCAGTAAATTTGGGTTTCTTTGGGGGGTTTGTAGTGCGTACTACTGTTGTTTGTTCAGATCGAAATCTGCCGTTACTGTTTCCTGTACGGCAATTCATCACATCGGACGTGAATGATAAATAATGATTAAGGCTATCGTTGTCAAACGATTAGTCCCAAAAGAAAATGATTGATTATAGTAGATTTATTGTATCTGTTTTACTCAGGAATTCAGTGTTTAGTTATATCTGCTGATCGTTTCCGTGTCTTCTGTAGTTTGTCGATGCTCGATGGTATCGCTGTTAATTTTTTTCCCAAACGGTTTCTTCGTACACGTACGTAAGATTGCTGTATGATATTACATACTTCGTACCGAAACAAAGGATGTGTGCAAGTATTTCTTTACTTCGAAGATTATTTTTTTCCTCTAACTTTTTTCCTTATTACTGTACGAGTATTTACCACTATTTACCCAGTCACACAAACAGTGTTCTTCATTTTGATATTGGTTCACAATTTTCAATCATGAGTTAATTATTTGCTCCTATTCGTTCACGGTTTGTCTTCGACAAGATCGAATAAAAAAAATTACTTCCTACTGAGTACACGTAACCTTACCGGTAATTTACCGGGTACCAGGTACGAAGTAGTCACTAGTTGCATTTTACAGATACGGTTATGGTTACGGAATGATTACCCTACGTACCCGTATCTAAAACTATTCATACGTAAGATACGTATTGTCTAGTGGCGGCGGAAATAGCAACTGCAAAACCCCCGATCCTGGGCATCCTTTTTTACTATTAAAGACTCGTTCGACTAAAAAATTCCTACTTTCCAACCCGATTAGATTGTTAATCTTTTTAGTCAAATTGGTCAATAACAAAGTACGTAATTTCTTCTTTTGAGAACTATCGTACATATGAAAGGTAAGATCAACGAAATCGCAACTCTTTGAGTGCGAAGCACGAGATTTGACTAAAGAGATTAACAATCTAACCAGAATTTTGGAAAACGAGTAAAATTTGACTAAAAAGATTAACAATCTAACCGTTATTGAACGTAAGAATTTTTCAGGGGAACCAGTCTTTACTAGTAAAAAAGTATGCCCAGGAACGGGGGACTGTTAAAAATTCATATTTGCTTGAATACTTGATTGAGTATTTTCAACAACAAGAGCACCTCTGAAGTGTATAAAACAATATACCTTTGGAAAGAAGAGAGTGAGAGCTTTCTAATGAGCCATTACTTGTTGCTATTGGATCAATACTTTAGAAGTTAGGATTTTTCCAAAAAGCGATGGGATATATCCCACATACTGGGCACCGCTGCCACTAGACAATAACAAAGAAAAGGGAAGATTTTTTTGTTGGGGAGGTGGACCTACCAGGTAAGGGTTTAGTGGCTAAAATAGTTGTGACAGCGTAGAACCCAGTACATTTTCTACATTGCGTCAACAGACAGCGTCTGTTGGTCTTCCATATTTTCGATCGATAGAGGTTTGAAATCTCCGAGTCGAAATTTTTGCTCACTTTTTTCTCTGGCACCATGTATTTGCAACACAAATAACAAAGGCATGTCTCACTGTAACAATAATAATATACGTATTTAAATAACTTCAATCACCAAAGGTGATACTAAATTACTCAGTCTGTAACCAGACTTTAACGTTGCCTCCATCAGAGAGTCAGGACCCCAAGTGGTAGAACGACAAATTTGTAAACAAACTTTGAACATCAGACAGGGAAAGGAACAAAAACAAGTCCCACAAAATAGGGACTTGAGAGAAAGTGAGATGGGAAAGAAGATAGTGGGATAAGACCCAGTATCAAAGGGGATGGGACATGATGAGAAGCAGGAACAGAAGACAAAACCAAGGTACAAAGTGGACTCAACCCTAAGGTCCAGTAAGCCAGGCACAGAGGAGAGCGGCCTCTTGTTGGTATGGCTTCACCGGGGGTGCAGGTGCTGCATACTGCTTCCTGGCAAGGTGGATGGTTGCAAGCCACTGCCTCTTGGCAGTCAGGGTGTAACCTTGTAGGACTTGGAAAGGGGTTTGTAAAAGGGAGTGTGTCTGGGGAAGTGCACCAGCTGCACCAATGGCCAATTCAGAGGAAATGGAAGCATCAAGAGATTGGTGTTGTTCAGCCTCAAGTGTTCCCCCAGGACCATGGAGTCATTCATTCCGGTAAGTCCAAAGATCCCAGGAGGTAAGAAAGAACTGATGGATGATAGCTGTAGCCCAACGTCTGGGGGAGCGCTTGCTTCCAATATGGGAGTAGTAGTCAGCCTGGATTTGATACCAGCGAGGAGACCACCTACCAAGGAGCCAGTTGTGCCAACCAATTGTCCTCTGTGCCCTGACAGCCGAGGCAATTGCAGGGGAGTAGGATGATGGATAAATGTTCTGGCCCTTCCGAACTAAGATCCACAATGGCAGCAACCAAGGATGGATCAGTCTGCTCAGCCTGAAGCCTCTGCTGCAGGGGACCCTTGAAGGCAGACACACTATGTGTGACAGCCCTAGGATCCTTGCAGGAGAGCACATGAGACACCTTCTCATTGTCTGCATCACACAAGGGGCACCTGGAGTGATCCTGATACTGGTAGTGAAAGAGCTGGTTACCAACCCCAATACAGCCAGAAGCAAACTTGACAGACCACCTTTGCAGATCGCCCTGAACCCACTGAAAGTGCACAGAGATTGGCAGGGCAGAAAGCATATTTCTGATGACATAGACGTAATCAAAAGACTTCTGGGAAATAACCAATGGTGCCATACCCCGGATCTACTAGTGATTAGAAGTAGTGATATGCAAATTGTGAGCTCTATTGATTAGTCTATCTGCTACAGTTCTAAGAGCTCTCCAACAATCGGCGATTCTGTCGACTCGCTGATTGTTTTTATCCTTATCCTTAATCCAGTCCCGAACGGACTCGTGACTGTTCCGGTGCACAGCATGCTCCTCCATGGGACTGTTACGGCTTAATGGGATCCCTGTAATAATAGGGATGGACTCTCCTGATATTAACCTGGTCGGTTACAAAGGGAGCAGTTTCAATAGTTACAGTTCCATTGTCATGGGCCTTGAGCACCTTGTAAGGTCCTTGCCGGGGGAAGGATAGTTTTGGAACAATGCCCTTCCTTTCCAGGGTGACATAGTCCCCTTCCTTATAGACATGGGGAATCCTCTTCTGATTCTCCCGGATATTACTCTTGTGGATACTCTTTTGTTTCCTTGCTTGGATTGCTTCCCAATCCACTGGGAAATTCACAGGCATGAACATGTCCCTTCCAAACACCAGTTGCGCTGGGGAATATCCCAGGGTGGTGTGGATGTCACTTCTGATGGCGTACGCTGCCTTGGTGGTGAATTCCTCAAAGGGGTCCTTCTCGTGGAGTTCCCTTTGTTCCAGGTTGAAGGACAACAGGCAGTCCTTCAAGACCTGGTGTATCCTTTCCAACACTGAGTTGGATTGTGGATTCCAAGCCCCACTGGGCTTTCTTTTCATCCCCATGTTGTCACAGAGCTCTTGGAACTCTGCTTTGAACTCACTTCCACCATCAAAGCCAATTTCCTTTGGGCGCGGATACCTTGCCAGCCAGGTACTGTCCAACAATCATTGAGTTTCTGCTGCATTTGGGAAATCTGTGTAGAAATCTACGTATTTTAAGTACTTGAACATCGGAACGTCGGACAAAATCGCGCGTCGCAAAATTGTAACAAGAACAACAACAAACAACAGAAATGCTCAAACGCTGCAAATAACAACAACAACTCTCGCAAGCGCAACACTAACTCCACCAAAGGGAATCACAATAAGAAGAAGTCCAATCCATGCCGGATCCCTGGACACAACATGATTGGTCTGAATGTCCAAAGAACAAGTTCTCCAAGAATTACAACAAGGGATCCAACCATTCATCTAACAAGAATGAAACCTTCCATGCAGAAGCTCACTTAATCCCTGGAAGCAACGAGTCCTTTCAAGCACACATGAAAGCAGCAATGGAATCATACCATTCAGAACATGGTGGCCGAACCAAACGAAGCATCAATGTGGAACTTGTATGGCTCCCCTGACGTCAAGGCTCCAAACCTAACAAGAAGCCCCGGGCTTCACCAAAACCAGCAATCACCTTGTATCATGCTGCAATTTGAGTTCCCTAAATGATTCCCTCTTTATCCCACACACGTGTTGGACTCAAGAGAAATATGATGATAGACCACCATCATAGAAAACGTATGATACTACAGTCTGCTTTACTAGAACTAAGATGGGCACACCAGCAGTATACTAATGAACTGTTCACTCCAAATAGAATGATTTGACTAGTAACCAACTGGTATACCAGTTCAATCCTTAGCAATGTTTCATATTGGTAAACTAATATTACTGGAGTCAGCACTGAAATGTATACCATTATAACAGTTTACCATTGTAAACCAGATCTAATCACTCAGCCAATTCAAAACACCATTAGTACTATACCAATCTTATCAATATCTCAGGATTGAATAGGTATCCCAGTCAAACAGTCCAATTTTTAGCTTAGAATTGAACTCGTCTACTACTGTAGTATACTACCATCTTTAATTTATCTGAAGACCTAATGGTTGTTTTATCTAAAGACTTAATGGTTAATAGTTGCTATGGAACAATCATTTTACTTTAAAAAAATCGGAAACCGAAAATTAGGAACTGTTTTAGTTTTTCAGGTGTCAGTCGGGTGTGCGGCCTTCCAAGCGTTAACAACCGTAACTCAGTCCTCCACAAGGTGCCTGTCCGATATTTCGAATTTGTCCCGGACGGTCGCCATCCTCGAGCACGTCGGGTATTACAATTAACAACGGTCACAAACAGGTTTGATCGCATTTGTTTCTGTTCGAACTACGAAGTGGAGCATAACTCTTGCATGGTGAGATCTCACTACAGTAAGTTACTGTACATGACGAGGCATCAATCTTGCTGTCATGCAACTCAATGTACCAATAAGGTTTACGATCCAGTTCACGGAACTGAATTTGCGGTGTCGTCTGATTTTCAAAGAATAGGCCAACTTGTATTCAAAACCGCAACAAGAGGTCGAAGAACAAAAAGTACCAGCTTTCTCTGTTTCGTAAACAATTTCAGCTGCATTAGGAACAATCTGCTGTGACGAGAGAAAAATCATTCAGTTGAATAAAAAAGATTAGAAAGCATGTCTTCTACGCCTACCGACGAATCGTCGGCTTCTAACGAGGGACTCCGCGATGACGAGCTTAGCAAGCGTTTCTACTATGGGGGGTTGCTTGGTCTTCCTTGGCTTTGGATTGTTCATGCATTGCACTTCCAGGGAAAAGAACGTAATGCGGAGGCACAAAGAATTCTGCGAGAGGAACAAGACGTTGATGGTAAGAATGGAACATTATCCTAGAAGGCCGCCGGTTCGAATGGTTTGCGACGAGCGAATAATTACTGGGCCTTCCTGTGTCACTCACGCATTCCATTTTTGAATCATGTTTTTTTTTGGTTGCAGATACATCGCAATCGGAACGAGATATGGACAGTGAACAAGCCGAAGCGGAAAAGATGTGGGTTAGACGTGGGAGAAACTCCGCCGTTGTCGTTTCTGCTGCATGGCTTGCATGGGTACTATTTGTTCAAATAATTTTCCCGAATTCTCTCCCAGCGTCATGGTATGTTCGAGATCCAAATTCATATGCTGCAACGGGGTGGTAGGAGCAAATACTAATGTCAGCACAAAAAGCGAACACTACTGTAAACTGCGCTACTAGTAGAGTTCGCACAGCCGTCACGAGAATACCACTACAAGTATTCCATATTGTGAACTACACCTTCGATAAGCTGCAGCGTGGAATCGACAACCAAGATTACAATCTATCTCGTTTGTTCAAATGGAACGTGTTTGCATTGTATTAGTTTCTCCAACGCAGATGTGAACTGAAGAACCGACATGTAATCTGGGAGAACAAAGTGCCCTGCGTGTAATATTGTATTAATAACATCAAATCATCACAATGTCTCTAAATATTCAGCATTAATTAACACACTGTAGCCGTCAGTCAAGATAGAAATTAGTCACCACAGCCTTGAGAAAGCAACGATCTAGAAATATTCGGTCTTTCATCTTTACCGAAGATTGTCCCGTCTAAGTTCGAGAAAGTGCAAAAATTTCGTGACATCATTCATGCAATCGACTTCTGGCATGTCGTTATGCCCAACATATGGTATCCATTTCGGTGAATATTCCATTGACGGCTTTCCGCCTGTGCCGTTTTTTATCGTGATCTCTTCCTCTAGAGCTTGTCGTCTGTTGCGCTCTTTCGTCAATGAGGCGTACAAGGCTTTGCCACTCGAACAAGGCACGACTTTATCGTTCATTCCGTGCATAATGAAAACGGGAACGGGCGCCAATTTTTCGATTTTTTCGTAATTTCGAAACAAATCAAAGTGATACAACATGGTTGAAGCCACCTCACTCATCACACATCGTCCCGCGCTTTCCTTTTTATGAGGACGCAGGCGACCGATCGATCGAAAGACCACAATGAAGTTGACCGGAAGTTTTACTGGTTAGTACTAAGACACTTTCTCGTGACATGTAAAAGACAACCCAAATTCGAACCTTATCATACAAAAAATTCAGCACATACCAATGGTGATTGTAAAACGACTCCGGCGATGCAGTTGTTTTCACCTGTTTTGGAAAGTAGTCTCGCGGCTAGATCCACGGTCGGACCAGTCCCCAGCGATCTTCCAAACAGCACAATACGGGAAGGATCCACGGATGCAAATTCCTGCTCTGAAGCCCGGTCATTTTTTATCTGTGAACCGCTCGCATTATTTCCCTTCAACGCTGCTCCTCTCCCCTCGACTAGGTACCGATAAGCTGCATCAATGCACTCGTAGCAATTCTTTTCGGAGGCTTCACCATCTGCTATGCTGTACCCACAATATTCGTAAGCTAACACGTTGCAATTGCAGCATTGGCTCAAGTGATCAAGGTATGGAAGTGACAGCCCAACATCTTCTGCATTTCCATGGGAATATATGATTGTGAATCTATCATTGCCAATCCTTCGAATGTGTACTGCTGGGATTCTTCAGACAGCATCGGCGCAAACAAGAAAGAGAACCAAATAGCAACGAACGGTTTATATTATTATTTGAGGAACAAATAATGTACCGTAGCGAGAGCGGACAAACGAGCTTATTTCGTATCAGATTTTACCTGTAACCCGATCGAGTCGTCAAATAAATCAATTGGTTCAATCTTTCCCGTCGTAACAGGTTCGTTCGACTCCATTCCTTGTCAGGAGACGGGAACGCCAGAGCAGAAACAATATTTCCCATTTCTAAATTGCAATTCGTTTCTCAATCAAAATCAAACACGTAACGACTTCATTTCGGCTTTTCAATACTGTATTAACTGCAATCAACCACGAGTAATACCGTAGTATCAATTATTGAAAGGAGGGCCTGTATTATTTTTTACTGCAACGAGTCCTCGAAAAACGCAATATGTACTGGTACACTGTTCTAGTCGCAGATTACTGTCATTGTTATTTTCAAAAATGGCATGATAATCAGGTGACCAATCCCGCAAGAAACGAGAAACACATCTTTTCCACGGATTTTTCTGACCTCTCACCATTTTTACGAAGGACTTCTCGTGCCGTATCATCATGAGCAATCGGAAAAAATAGGAAAACACGATATTCTCTTATTTTAATTTTTTTTTTTTATTTTATTTTAAATATTGTTATATTTTTTTCTTCTTACGACAGTAAGTTTACTGGTATCATACTCTAAGGCTTACTTCAGATACGTACGTAAGGTTTACCACTAAGAACTGCACGATTTTTTTGAGATTTCTAAAAAATATTACAACTGGCATGGTAAGGTTAATTAGTCGCGTCTAAAGGCTTACTGTACATTCAACTAGCACTTAGCAGTCAATCCTTGTACTTGTAAGTTACCTAACGGGATTGAAAATAGAAGTAACCAATATCTTGAGATACTTCGTACTTCGTAATCAATACGGGAATAAGAACAGAAAAAAGTCTTTTTTTGCGCATGTTTGAAAATTTGAAAAGGAGAATTGCTTTTTCATGATTCCACACGTTCGTTTTCTTCGGTTTCGAACAGACCCAGATTCGATTGATGAGATGATTATTCTTTCGTGGAAGTTGATGTTTTTGATGGAACTCACAGTAATTAACTTACAGTACAGTAATCACGTAAGGTTTTTACTACTACTTGTATAACTCGACAAGCGTGGTTGAAATCAAAGAACAAAAAATATACGACTATCGTACAGCACAATGCAAACAGTCTCCACCTTCCGAGAACAACCATTCCATTGACTGTACAATAGCACTTTCAGTTTGTAAATAAGCATCTCTTTTAGTCTGCTCTTGCTTTTTTTTGCGTATTCATTTCTACCATCAGAACGACTTCAAACAAGTTGCTCGAAACTGACACGTGAGATCTTTTGCATTGTTCATCTATTCCGACTTCGTTTTTGTCATGAGGCACCTAATCTGCGATCCTCGTGGTAACCCTGTTTACACATCGTTTGGATCTTGGCGAAGTTATAATGGGAACACTAATGCTTCACACTACAACCCGAGGAGTATCTTGTTTTTGCACGTCAAGTCCTCCGATTGGGATTCTGTCATTCACAGAGCAAAAACGCATCCACAAGAAATAATGATGGTTGACGACAACGGAAATACACCACTACACATTGCATGCCAACATGATCCACCCATCAATGTTTTGTTTTCTCTAAAGGAGGCAGTTGTGAAGACGAACTCTTGGGGAGGAACACCCCTTCACATCGCTGCGAGTCATAGATGCAATGCTGAAGCGTTAAAGAAGCTGATTGATTTTTTTCCGGGAGCGCTTTCCCGACTCTCGAGAATGCGTCGGACACCGATTCACTACGCTTGCATGTCATACCGAGGTTTGGATTTGGTCGCCTTTCAGGTTCTACTGGAACAGACTTTAGCAGAGAGTCACCGATTGAGAGAAGAGCACCAGCAATACCTCTACCACCACCATGGTCGCACGGAGCGAAACGCAAAATGCGATATGAAAATAAGCAATTTCATCGATGTTATCCGAGAAACAACGGAGGACTTCAGCGGTGATATGTTGGACGACGAAGAGATTTCTCTCTTGATGAACGACAATGACTCACTTTGTGCAATTGCTGACTCATCTTCAGGTTTGGGATTTGTATCTTCTTCAGAAAATGTAGGGTCAACGAAGCCTGACGGCGGAAAAGTAGACGAACGCATCGAAAGTAACGGTTCAAATGAGGACAATTACAATGTTGTCACGTGGAAAGATAGCACTGGCAAGACTCCTCTCGGATTGCTGTTTCGTCGATATCGCGAGCGCGTAAAGCGTGTCATTGAAATACTGGAGCAACTGAAAAATTCTGGAACAAGCAGTGTCCATAGCTCGTCCTCTCTCCAGGCAGACCTAGGACATCTATGGGGAAAAGCGCGACTGGTTGTTGTACGGTTATCAGAAGAATGCCAGCAGCTACAACACCAGCAGCGTCAGCGTTGTTATCAACGACTTTCTTCTTCGGCGACTAACACATTGAAAGGGGTAACAGCAGTTGGAACTTCGGATGAAAGTGATGACGAGTCTTCGGATTCAGGACACCATTGGTCGCTGGCGGCGTCGTGGAGTAAGGAACAGTTTTCTAACTGCTCTCAGATTCAAGAAAGAAGCAAATTCAAAGTTGATCATGATTTTGAAGTCGCGAAGGAGCGACAATTTCGAATTGTCCACGCTTCTGTGGGGTTGACTGGATATGGTTGTCCACCTGAAATGATTAAATTGGCAATATCTATCTACCCCAACCAAGTCAGAGAAATGGACGAAGATGGAAATCTGGTAAGTACATATTGCTCATCGTTTGTTATCAACTGAGTGGCCCACTGGCGTTTCAACTAACTCTAGGCGTTGATTCATGTTCATTATAGCCGCTGCACATCGCTGCTACAGCATCTTCGTTCAAAACTACCGCGTCGACCAATGGTGTTATGGACGAAGATTCATCTGTGTTTTCTGACAGTATAGTAAGCTTGTTTAGTTCGGGGTCTACAAAGAAAAACGGCAACAATGGAAGTGGCAATGCTTCATTTGATAAGGTTATTAGGCTTCTTCTGAAGCGTTACCCACAAGCTGCGCAAACTCCACATGGAAGGTCGGGACGCTTACCGTTAGTCCTTGCCGATCGTGCTGGGGATAGAACATGGAACGATGGAATGAAGACGCTGTTGAGAGCTTACCCCCCGGCTTTATTCAGTGGAAGCAAAGGAATCATATCTGTGAAACTTTATCCTCACATCTTAAGCTTGATTGGAGGGGGGGATCCCACCCCACCGTACCAAGCACGAAATGTTCCGAGCGCGAGTGCGACTCATTCGTCACAACGCACATGTTCAAGTAATCGGTTTAAGGGACACGGTGGAATGAGTCTTTTGCACAATCTTTTGCTATTGAAACAGCGTCATATGAGAGAGCGAATGGCAGGGACATCAGTTACATCGAAGGAAAACAGAAAACACTGCATCGCTGGGCGACCGTTCAATCTTGCGAATTCAGATTTCACAACAGTCTCTTCCACCAACCAACGACTAGTCGACCACGAGGGTGTCACACACACAGAAGAGAAATCGCATCCGACGAGAAAAAAATCCTTGACGTACTCTTCAAAGTCTTCAAAGTTTAACAATAGTACCATGAGGGGAGTGGATAGAAAAGCAAGAAAGGAATATGCAACGACCATGTTTGAGCTCTTGAGAGCCAAACCGGATTTGATTGAAGTCACTCGGTCCCACCAGGTGAATTTCAAATCGGATTTGCAAAAAGGCGTTAGAAACACTAGAAAGGTGTCATTAGCAACACATGAATCTGACTCAAATATATATTCGCATCAATTTAGAGCACCACAATTCCAACAGTTCTCAAAGGGAAGAAAAATTAATACAAGCAGAAACTTATTGGAAAGAATGAGGGTGTTTGAGCGAAAGACGTGGAAGTCTGGTCAACATATTTCTGATTGAAACCCAAACTATTTCGTCTGAAACAATGTGGATACATTAAATGAGAAATGATCAATGGGAAATAAACTGGTAATGTGCGAATAGTTATGACTATGAAGATATCCAGTGTGCTATGATCTGTGCTAAGGCTCCTGTGTAGAAGGGCTACTGGGGCTACAGTCAGCAACACCCAGTAGCTGACTAACAGGTGCTGAGCTGAGTGCTGAGATGTGTGCTAATTGGTAGCATACAGGCTTAGCAACAGGCTTAGCAACGGGCTTAGCAGCAGACCTATATCCTACTATCCTGTTTAGTATGGATGCTAGCAGAGTTTACTAGGGTCGACGCGTACGATTTGTACCAATCGTACGTACCCCGAGTAAAGCACCTTTTATGGTGTAGCTAAATGCTACAGGGTTAGGGTTGCTAATGCTACGAGATACTGATGGTGCTACATACCATAATATCATGCTAAGATACGATGCTACCGCCGGGGTCGGGTCATTGGTGTATAATATATACCGTGACCGCATACACGGCCCAAACAGTTACCAAACGTGCTAGCATAAGTGAGCTAGCACACGATTGGATATAATTAAGCGAAGCTTAATTAAGCGAAGCTACGCTACGATACTCCGAGACGCTACCCGTAGAATACAGTACCAGAGCTACGGAGCGCTGTTATTATACGAGTTAGCGAGTTAGCGGATCGATGTCACGATACGAGCTGAGCGAGCGCTCAGCTCCCTTTATTCACTCTTTATATTTCACTCTAAAATAAACACACCTATCATGCCCTCCCTTACGACCGATTCCGATGTACCTCTAGGGAAGTGCCTTGTATTGCTTAAGTGTATGCAATAGACCTTGAACAGTCCACTGTAGACTCACGATTTGCCAGGACTTTACGTCTTATTATTGTTAAGGCTTTCCCCTATTTTTTAGACCAGTACGAGACAGTTTATATCTACGATTAAGTTCCCCGAAGACCGCTGACGAGCGGATATCAACGCAGTTTATCAGACCCACCGCTCGACCCACTTCTACGAACCGGGACGCCGGCTAGAGCGCGTGATGAAACCCAGCTGGCTGATCACCACTGGCATCCATGCCTACACTTGGATGTAAAACATCAGCTTATTGGACCTACAGCTGACATCGCGAGATCCCTGATGTTAATGGGGAGCCCTTCCCCAGACACGCGACCGACCGGAGCCCACACATCCACCTCTGGGGCCTGTTGATACGCAGTTGTTGATACAGTAGATGAGCGTCATGGTGGCACCATGGAGGCTCGATCCGGTAGGGGAAGGAGCAGGACGTGGAGAAAGCAGCGTCCATGATTCCCTGTTATTTTACAGGATTCAAGGGGGACGCTTGCTTGCCATGGATGGAACCACACTGGAAAAAGAAAAGAATTTTCGTGGAGACAGACCACCACGTACTTTCCAGTGAAGACAGTGTCCAGCAGACCAAGGACATGACGTCAGGCCCATCCAACGGAATAACGAGGCGCAGACAACCTCAAATCTGCCATACCATCGATTTTTTGATTTTTAGCCAAGGGAACTTGGAATCAGACAAGCCAAGAACCCTGAGATCTGTCATATCTCAGAATCAAATCGATTGGTCCAGAGCAGAAAGACCAAATAGAATTCTTCTCTTTTTTGGTCGTAACCAACCATCGACTCGGAACAATCGATGTGGATACCTTTTAGATGTCGGCACGAAACTGTTGACACGAAGACGTCGGCACGAAACTGTTGACATGGAAACGCTGACGTGATACCTTTTCTTTTGGTTGTCATCGATACCGATACAGACCTTCGATACTTGGGTGGAAACAGTCCCCACCACAAAAGAATTTGGTTTAGAAACTGAAGCGAATTAGCTAATCAAAGCAAGACAACCATGGCCAAGCAAACTAAAAGACAAATCGCTGCAGCCGCCGCCGGAGCTGGCACTGCTGGAGATGTCCCAGGAGACGCTGTCCCTGGAGGCGGCGCTGTCCCTGAAGTCGCTGGCGCCGCCGTTGTTGGAGCGCTGCCCCCTGCCGGAGCGCCTGGAGTCCCTCCTGTTGCCCCTGCTGCGTTTGGAGTCTCCAGGATCCAGCAAGAACCAAACCTCGACATCCAACCTCGATCTGAAATGATCCTGATTGCTGTTGCTGAGGAACTGAGAACAATGCGCAACGAGAATGCAGCCCGGATGGCTGCTGTGTCCTCCAAGAAATATGCCAAGAAAGCCATCGACGCGGTGGAAAAGGAGCTTGGCACCGAGCAATATGGTTACAAGTACCTTCCGAACAAGGTCTCAACCCCGTTGACATCCGATTATCGACCTGAAGTTGATGTAACCGCCGAACTGGATCCAAGCAAGCAGAACTACTACCAAGGACTGATTGGCGTCTTGAGATGGTTGTGTGAACTTGGAAGACTGGATTTGGTCATGCCTGTATCTCTCATGTCTAGATACCTAGCGCAAGCAAGAACAGGGCATTTGAATCAAGTATTGCACATGTTCGCTTATCTCAAGGCGCATGCACGATCCAAGTTAGTGTTTGATGAGACCCTGCCTGAAGTGGATGAGACTAGATTCCCTGATCGCGACTGGAGTGAATTCTACCCAGACGCCAAGGAGGTGTTGCCGGCAGATGCTCCTGAAGCGCACAGGGCCCCTATCCTGTGGATCAGCAAACGCCAGACCACTGTCGAGACCTCAACCTTTGGATCTGAGATTGAACAGGAGCAGGGGCACCAGCAGCAGCAGGACCTGTATGTCTTATAGACAGCGAATCTGAGTGTCTATGACGTTTGACGGCCGAAAGGCCTGTATGTTGGCAAGTAGGGCCTGTATGTTTGCAAGTATTTGCAAAAAAGTATCCCTGAAACCACCAGTATCCTCAACAAGAAGCCCATCGTTTCTCGTGACGGAAGAAAAGGTGTCATCGGTAGTGCCCGAAGACTGGTCTACGAGAAAGAAGATTGCCTTACGAGCGCAAACGATGTGCTGTAACGGATCGATAGCAACGGATCGATAGCAACGGATCGATAGCAACGGATCGATAGCAACGGATCGATAGCAACGGATCGATAGCAACGGATCGATAGCAACAGATCGATAGCAACGGATTGATAGCCAAATCCATAGCAACGAACCGATCGCAATGAGGATTCGCAGCGGATGCTAGACGCAGCGTTGACCGATTGATCCTCTCTCCCTGAAGAACAGCGGGGACAACGATGTTTATGTATGTCTTTGCGACGAAAGAGCAGTAGCAGCAACAAGAGAACAACATCGATGCCCTGACAGGCGAGAAGCCTACAGCAGCCTGGAAGCATGGTTTTGGAGCAGAAGGACAAGCGCAGCTTGAACCCGCAGCGCATTGTTAGAGACAGGGCGTTAAAGTGAAGACGATCTAACGTCAGGAGCAATGTGACGTCACGGCGCTTGTGACTTACAAGATATGACCAAAGGCATGTGCGCCTAGTACACAGCGGACCTGTGTAAAACACGAGCAGCATGCTATTGCCGTGCGCCAAAATACAGTCACGAGCGCACACGGGACTGGATCAAGGATAAGGATAAAAACAATCGGCGAGTCGACAGAATCGCTGATTCGGAGGGCTCTTAGAACTGTAGCAAATAGACTAATCAATAGAGCTCACAATTTGCATATCACTACTATTTTAATCACTAGTAGACCCGGGGTATGGCATGATTTTAAAATCAAGCTGAGCGCTGATGACCATGAGCAGAAAGGACCGATCGGACCAGGGACCAACGGATCCGAAAGACTGCCAAAAATGGAGGCGCAGAGAAGCAAAAACAGGGAGAAGGATATCCAGTGTCTGCAGCACAAGGAAGACCGACCCCAGCAACTGTTGGCGCCCAAAGAAGGGAGCAACAGCAGCAACAGAGACACCTAAGTACCTAAACAGGACCATGGTCGACAACAGGAAATAATCGAAAAACACGAAAACATGTGCCGAAAAAGTGACACATAAATCAGTGAGTGGACTAATTGGACCAACACTGAGTGGATGAACAGACCGCAGACGGATGCCAACCAAAACCGAAACATACGGATATCCGGAAAGGTATATAACCAAATACCCAAACACCACTAATCCCACGGGATACGGGAAGTGGGACCGGCCCGGTGACAGCTTAAGAAAGAAGCAACGCCGGAGAACCACGGGAATCGAATCCCACGAAATAAAAACAGAAACAACTCCGGGGAACCACAGGATTCCCGTGAGCTAAAGAGAGAAACAACTCCCACCACTGAACAGACCAGGGGGAAAATCAGTTACAACACGAGTTATCGCGAGAGCAACTTAATCTAGAAATGAAAACTGGAAGAACTGGAGCAATCATTCTTGCCCAGTTCAGCGCAAAGTAACAAGATAACAGAAATAGTATAACTAAAATAACTTATTAAACAACTGATTAACCCACCATGGCGACCAAAGGAACCAAACTGAAACCTTTCAACATCACACGGGAGGACTGGCCGGAAGACGCCACCGCCGTAAAGATGAATGTAGACAGCGAACAAGGCGGAATCGCATTCAGCGACTACCTGAAGGTTCTCAATGGTACCGAAAGACCAGAACTCTTCCTTATCTGGAAGAGAGACTTTGACCAGAAAATCGCTGGCAATGACAAACTCCACGGAGACCAGAAGCTGGACGTCCTACAGAGAATCCTCTCTGGAGAGGCCCTAGCACTTGTCCAGAGGACACTCACTCGGTCCTATTTGGCCGAACCGACCCACAAGATCCACAGCACCAAACGGGTGCAGAAAAAGATCCAGGAAATCGAAAAGCGAGATCAAGCAAACATACTATTATCGATGGGACAAGACGCAACTCCCACGGGAGCCTCCAAGGAGAAGGCAAAGGAGAAATCTCCAAACGCCGACAAAACCGACACAGCCACGGCGAGATCGGACAAGGAACCGGAGACCGACAAACTCGAGTCTCCAATCCCAAAGAAAAGGGTCGCGAGCGCCCTCACCCAGTACTACCAATCCCAGGAGTACAGGAAGGATATCATGGAGGAATGCATGCATGTCCTCAAGCTCAAAATCTTTGGCAATGACCAAAACGGCAAGCGCTCGTACATCGTCCTCCGACGTTTCATGCGAGGCATGCGCGTGGACCTCAAACATGGCATCAGAGCCTGGGCCAATCGAATGGCCGAACTCCAAAGCTATCTCCCAGAATGCCTCTGGGAATGTGGCAGTGACCAAATGGAAACACCAAGAAGTTTCACCCAAGGAGAATTGAAGGAAATCTTGGATTCCAACATGACCCACTCCCAACGCGAGAAGCTGGAACACATTGGATGGGACCTCTACACCCAATCCTTTAACACCACCATCGACAAGCTCGAAAATCTGGAAATCACCATCCGGAAGGAAGCAATAATGCAACAACGCATCACCGACCTCGAAAAGCAGACCGGCGTCACCAAGAAGACCCCCAAGGCCGCATCTGGGGGAGGACACCACGGGAAGTCCCCTGGCAAAAAGAAGCGACCTGTGGACAACAGCAACAAACAGCTATGCAAGACCTGTGGCAAGGTCCATGCCGGCAAATGCTGGAAACTAACCGGTGGTCCCCACAAGAAGGGGAAGTTTGACCGGGAAACCATCAACCTGCTCAAGGAGCACTTTGTGGCAAAAGAACAAGACTCAGACACTGAGCAACACTCCAAACCCCACTGGGGAAGGAACCTATCACACCACGAGTACTCTTATATACTGGCCACGGCCCAAGCTGACCACGACGTCTCTGATGACGAGATCGACATCTCCGAACGGGAACTCAAAGAGTACAGAAGAAAGTACAGAAAGACCTTTAAAAAGAAAGGATCCCATAACTGAATGGCCGATACCATCCACACTGGACCCCGCATCATCAACAGATATGCAGACGTCTGTGTGGAGGTATTGGACCACAAGGGAAGGGGGAGGATGCTCCGGGGCCTACTTGACTCCGGTTGCTCCAAATCCATCATACTAAGGCACTTTGTCGACCGAAGTCAACTAACGAACCGAGACCACAGATCCGTCACCTATAATACCTATGGGGGCAAGTTCCGGACCAAGTCTGCGGCTTCAGTGGGACTGAGGTTGATAGAGTTTTCAAACTCCAAAACCATCAAATGGACCTTCCAAGTGGATGAATACCATCACTATGAGGAGGTGCCCTACGACATGATCATAGGATCCGACATGATGGCACAATTGGGACTGGATATAAAATGCAGCTCCCGAACCATCGAATGGCAGGGTGACTCCATCCCCATGAAGGGAATGGGGGAACTTACTGACCCGGACAAATGTGAGGCAGTATTCTTTGCCAACACACAGAGCCCGATCCTCCAACAGGAGGAAGAGAGGCAAGCCAAAATCTTGGACGCAGACTACTCCAAAGTCGATATAGACGCCATGGTCAATGCCCTGGAGATTACGGACGCGTCCAAGGAAGCCTTGAAGAAAACACTGAAGAAATTCCCAACACTATTTGGAGGAGGGTTGGGTCTACTCAAAAATATAGAACCGGTGTCCATTGAGCTCCAACCAGGGGTCAAACCGGTCCGGCAGAGGTACTACTCTGTGCCCCATGCCTTTGAACAAGCACTCCGAAAGGAGATCACCAGGCTCTGTGATATTGGAGTCCTGGAGAAACTCCCCCACGATGATGACTCACCGTGGGCATCCCCTACCTTTTGTCAACCAAAGAAGACAGGCGATATCCGAGTCCTCACCGACTTCCGGAAAATGAACGCCGCCATCCAGAGGAAACCATTCCCGCTACCACGAATAGGGGAAACAATCCAGCGGCTACAAAAGTTCCAATCAGCTACGGCGCTGGACTTGTCCCAAGGATATTATACCATCCCCATCTGCAAAGAGAGCCAGAAAATCTGCTCCACCATTTTGCCGTGGGGAAAGTATGCCTATAAGAGACTGGCTATGGGGATTGCTTGTGCTCCGGATATCTTCCAATCAGTAATGATGAACCTACTAGGGGACCTGGACTATGTCCTGGTCTATATTGATGATATTCTGATCATCCAGCGGGAAGGGGAATCCGAACAGGATCACCTCAACAAAATCGATACAGTCCTACAGCGACTGGACGATGCCGGCTTCCGAGCCAACCTCAGAAAATCCTTTTTCATGCAAAAAGAAGTGGAATATCTGGGTTTTCTACTAACAACAGAAGGCATTCAGCCCCAGCCAAAGAAGCTGGAGGTGATGAAGCGACTAGAAGCCCCCAAGAACACCAAGCAACTCAAGATGTTCCTTGGAATGGTAAATTTCTACCGGGACATGTGGAAGCGGCGCTCCCACATCCTGGCCCCCCTCAATAAACTAGCAGGGAAAAAGGGAAAAATGAATTGGTACTGGGGACCTACAGAGCAGAAAGCTTTCATGGAGGCGAAACGAATGCTCGCGGATGAAGCCAAGCTTGCATTCCCGGATTTTACGAAACCATTTCATCTCTACTCAGATGCCAGTGACAGGCAACTAGGAGCAACAGTATGCCAAGATGGCAAGCCCCTTGGGTTCTACACAAGGAAATTAAACTCAGCGCAGCTCAATTACACTGTAGGAGAAAAGGAACTCCTGGGCATAGTGGAAGGGCTCAAAGCGTTTGAAGGAATCCTACGAGGACAAGATGTGATTATTCACACAGACCACCTGAACCTACTGTATCAACAGATGCCAACGCAGAGAATGGTATGATGGAGACTCCTTATGGAGGAGTTCCACCCAGTAGTCAAGCACGTCGCCAGCAAAGACAACGACGCTGCGGACGCACTATCACGGTTGGATATCACTGATGACCCAGCGGACACAGTGGAATGGTTACCACCAAATAAGCCCCTCACTTACGCGGATGAGGAAGAGCACCTCCGGCAACTTCTATTCCCACTTGGAGAAGAAGCTCCGGAAGAATTCCAGGGAAATAGTGCATTCCCACTTGCCCCGGACATGATTCAGTTCTACCAACAAAAGGACACAGGAATCATGAGCGCCTTGGAAAAAGACAACCGACTGACCACCAAAATGGTGGAAGGTTACAGTCTAATCCACAAAGAAGGAAAGATCCTGATCCCGGACAAACTCAAGGAAAGAGTTATGGAGTGGTACCACAGCATGCTGGTCCACCCCGGAGAAAAGAGAATGGAACAGAGCATACGCTCAGTGTTCACTTGGAGAGGCCTACGGAAGGACGTCCAGGACCTCTGCAAACACTGCCACACGTGTCAGATGTTCAAAAAGAGTGGCCGGAAGAAGTATGGACTACTACCGGAGAAAGCAGCTGAGGTCACCAAATGGCAGAGGGTCAATGTGGACCTCTGGGGACCTGCAACCGTTCACAATAAAAATGGTAAAGACTACCACATCCATGTTCTCACCATGGTGGATCCAGTAACCGGATGGTTTGAGCTGGCTCACCTAAAGGACTCCCCAAACGCAGCAGAAACTCAACGTTTGCTAGACAGTACCTGGCTAGCAAGGTATCCACGCCCAAAGGAAATTGGCTTTGATGGCGGGAGTGAGTTCAAAGCAGAGTTCCAAGAGCTCTGTGACAACATGGGGATGAAAAGAAAACCCAGTGGCGCTTGGAACCCACAATCCAACTCAGCACTGGAAAGGATCCATCAGGTCCTGAAGGATTGTTTATTGTCCTTCAACTTGGAGCAAAGGGACCTCCACGAGACGGACCCTTTTGAGGAATTCACTACTAAGGCAGCATACGCGATTCGCAGCGCCATCCACACCACTCTGGGATATTCCCCAGTGCAACTGGTGTTTGGAAGGGACATGTTCATGCCTGTGAATTTCCCAGTGGATTGGGAAGCAATCCAAGCAAGAAAACAGAAGAGTATCCACAAGAGCAATATCCGGGAGAATCAGAAGAGAATTCCCCATGTCTACAAAGAAGGAGACTATGTCACTCTGGAAAGGAAGGGCATTGTTCCGAAACTATCCTTCCCACGACAAGGACCTTACAAGGTGGTCAAGGCCCATGACAATGGAACTGTAACTATTGAAACTGCTCCCTTTGTAACCGACCGGGTTAACATTAGGAGAGTGCACCCTTATTATTGCAGGGGTCCCATTAAATCGTAACAGTACCATGGAGGAGTATGCCGTGCGCCAAAATACAGTCACGAGCGCACACGGGACTGGATTAAGGATAAGGATAAAAACAATCGGCGAGTCGACAGAATCACTGATTCGGAGGGCTCTTAGAACTGTAGCAAATAGACTAATCAATAGAGCTCACAATTTGCATATCACTACTATTTTAATCACTAGTAGACCCGGGGTATGGCAGCTATGTGCGATAGCAACGACGCTCGTTGATAGACCTGCTGCGACGGGCTCTGTTACGAGTGTAGCGCCGTCGATCTGCCTCAGCATTGATGTATCAAACGATCTGCCTCAGCATTGATGTATTAAATCAATGTACCAGCAGCAAGATCAGCAAGGCCAAACGAGAGCAACTGTGAGTTCGATAGCCATGCCGATATTGCAACATGATCTTATTGGAAGACCAAGCTACCTCCCATGTGGATGTTCATCCGACATGCGTCACTGCTTACACATTGGGCAAGGTTTGGTTGATTTATTTCCATGAGGCTTTCTATTTCGGGGACAGGCTACAGCACAGCCTGATATGCCCCAACCAAATTAGGGATTGTGGTCAAAATTGTGTGGACGAGCGCCAAGACAGTATGATTCCAAATCATCGGATGGAGATGAAGTGGGAGGAACCCCGAACACTGGATATTAAGCTGTTGCTTAATGGTGTTGTCTTCTACTTCCCTCCAGGTGCCCCACGAAGCACGAGATGGATACCTGTTACCATGTAATTCCTACAAGGGATGCCCCCTGGCATCCAGCAAGCCCGAAATTTCAGCAAGCTGAATCAGCGATTGACCAATCACAAATATTTCCCCGACTCGACCAAGTTTGTTTCTGCCGTACAGTAACAGCAGCAACAACGGACCAAAGTTAATCACAGCTTGATTTGCACGAATCGGAAACGGGACTGCCACCCCGATCGTGCTGATGCATCCCCTGACAATACGACCAAGCATGAGATGGCCACATGCGATCATGTCGTTGAGATGACCACGAAGCAGTCCAAGCAGTCCAACAAGCCTAAGTTGGAACCCGTCGAAACACGGTCCAATTTCAGTCCCCATTTGTACGACGAGCCTCTTTGGAGCGACGAGCTGATTCTACCGCCGCATGATTCCTACGAGAAGTACAAGCTGCGGAGCCTCCAGCAACTCTGTACCCGCCGTGATCTGACCCCATGTGCGATCGCATCCGACTACCGTTTAAATGCGCGGCTAATCTTCTCCCTTTTCGGGCGATTCCTTGAAGACTTGCGGGGACGATGTAGACGATGTAGACGTGGATTCAGTACCAAGTCTTACAATCAACGCCCTGCATACCCCTCTGTACGAGCGCGCCTACACTGATGGACGCGAGCGCTTTGAACTGGATCCCCGTTGCAGGGATACTGCAAGATTGATTCGGACTGGCTCTCGAAGATGTGGGACATATCAGCGGAGAAGGCAAGAGCAACTCTCAGAGTAACCACGCAGAAAGGATTCAGGAACCCCCAGCATCCTTTTGGTTAGAAGACTCCGGACACAGAGTTTTTAGGAATAAGAGGTCGGCGGCAGGCAAGTGGCTGATGGTCTGAAGATCTTTAACCACGAGAAAGAACAATATCCACCAGACGTTCATCCAGCCGCACTGTCCTTTCCAGAACAGAGCAGAGCTCAGCATAGGGCATCTCAGCAGAAGCATTTGGAAGAAGCATTCGGAAGAAGACTGCCAGAAAGAGATCCCCCAAGCGACTATGGGCATTCTGTGGTGAGCTTGTTGCAGCTATCAGGCAAAGTAAAGCACACGAGTGGTATGATTTTGTCTATTGGACTGATCCCTCCGACAGTACAGGGAAGCTCGGACGCTGTGATCGCCACTGGATCATTGCTGAATCTGCGCTACCAGTAAGCACTAACACTGTTAGAGCCATCACTGAGGAAGCAGAATAGAGAGCTCACGATGTCAAGAGAGCAATGGACTCATTTGACCAAGCAGTGGAATCCAAGATCGGGGACAAGGTTGAGGACACTGACGTGAAGTTCCAAACCACCTACCCTGATCCCCCTGCGGAGTTATTTGAAGGACACCAAGAATGATGGGAGCTCGCCGAGCCGGAAGCCTCCATTCCTGAGATTGAAGACCTCATACCTGATGGGGATGACTATGATGAGTATATTGATAACAATGCTATGATCCGGAAGGGCGACAAACGACTGCGGTGTGTTGTGAAGAATTGCCCTGCTGATCTTCATGGCAATCCGATTGGGAAGCGGAATGATAACCCCATCCTTGATACCCGAATGTATGATTTGCAGCTCCCTGATGGTACGGTGGAGCAGTACACTGCAAATATCATTGCTGAGAGCATGTTCAGTTCTACCAAGGAGCCCTCAGTATAAGGACGTTCAAGGAATGTACAGCAGAGTGCGATGCCAATGTTATGCAGAGAAGTAACAGGTGTGCCGTGCACCGGAATACAGTCACGAGTCTACTCGGGACTGGATTAAGGTTGACGATAAATTAGCGAGGCGTTGGAATCGCCGATTCCAAATGCCAATCGAAAGCAATAGCAATAGACTAATTGATAGAGCTCACAATTTGCATATCACTACTATTCTAATCACTAGTAGACCCGGGGTATGGCATGATTTTAAAATCAAGCTGAGTGCTGATGACCATGAGCAGAAAGAGGTCGATCGGCCAAGGCGCCGACGATATCGAAAGACTGCCAGAAAATGGAGGCACAGAGAGGCAAAAACAGGGAGAAGGATATCCAGTGTCTGCAGCACAAGGAAGACCGACCCCAGCAACTGTTGGCGCCCAAAGGAGGGAGCAACAGCAGCAACAGAGACACCTAAGTACCTAAACAGGACCATGGTCGACAGCAGAATTAATCGAACAAAGAAATAATGAAATAAGTGTCGAAAAAGTGACACATAATCCAGTGAGTGGACTAATTGGACCAACACTGAGTGGATGGACAGACCGAATAGGGGATGCCAACCAAAACCGAAGTATACGGATATCCGGAAAGGTATATAATGAATACCTAAACACCACCAATCCCACGGGAAACGGGAAGTGGGACCGGCCCGGTGATTGCTTAATAGAGAAGCAACGCCGGAGAACCACGGGAATCAAATCCCACGGTATAAAAACAGAAACAACTCAGGAGAACCACAGGATTCCCGGGAACTAAAGAGAGAAACAACTCCCACCACTGGACAAACCAGGGGGAAAATCAGTTACAACACGAGTTATCACGAGAGCAATGAAAATCCAGCAAGAAAAACTGGAGGAACTGAGCAATCACTTTTTGCTCAGTCTCACCACAAACAATGAAATAACAAAAATAGTGTAACTAAAGTAACTTAATAAACAACTAATTAAAACACCATGGCGACCAAAGGAACCAAACTGAAACCTTTCAACATCACACGGGAGGACTGGCCGGAAGACGCCACCACCGTAAAGATGAATGTAGACAGCGAACAAGGTGGAATCGCATTCAGCGACTACCTGAAGGTTCTCAATGGTACTGAAAGACCAGAACTCTTCCTTATCTGGAAGAGAGACTTTGACCAGAAAATTGCTGGCAATGACAAACTCCACGGAGACCAGAAATTGGAGGTGCTACAGAGAATTCTCTCTACTGAGGCACTCGCACTTGTCCAGCGAACGCTCGCTCGGACCTACTTGGCCGAACCAACCCACAAGGTCCACCACACCAGACACGTACAGAACAAGATCCAAGAGATCGCGCAAAGGGACCAAGCAAACATCCTGCTATCAATGGGGCAAGACGCCACCGAAACTCCCACGGGAGCCTCCAAGGAGACGGCAAAGGAGAAATCTCCAAACGCCGACAAAGCCGACACAGCCACGGCGAGATCGGACAAAGAATCGGAGACCGACAACCTCGAGTCTCCAATCCCAAAGAAAAGGGTTGCAAGCGCCCTCACCCAGTACTACCAATCCCAGGAGTACAGAAAGGATGTCATCGAGGAATGCATGCATGCCCTCAAGCTCAAAATCTTTGGCAATGACCAACACGGCAAGCGCTCGTATATCGTCCTCCGCCGATTCATGCGAGGCATGCGCGTGGACCTCAAACATGGCATCAGAGCCTGGGCCAATCGAATGGCCGAACTCCAAAGCTATCTCCCAGAATGCCTCTGGGAATGTGGCAGTGACCAGATGGAAACACCAAGAAGTCTCACCCAAGGAGAACTGAAGGAAATCTTGGATTCCAACATGACCCACTCCCAACGCGAGACATTGGAGCACATTAGTTGGGACCTCTACACCCACTCCTTTAACACCACTATCGACAAGCTCGAAAACCTGGAAATCACCATCCGGAAGGAAGCAATAATGCAACAACGCATCACCGACCTCGAAAAGCAGACCGGTGTCACCAAGAAGACTCCCAAGGCCGCATCTGGGGGAGGAACCCACCACGGGAAATCCCCTGGCAAAAAGAAGCGCCCTGTGGACAACAGCAACAAACAGCTATGCAAGACCTGTGGCAAGGTCCATGCCGGCAAATGCTGGAAACTAACCGGTGGTCCCCACAAGAAGGGGAAGTTCGACCGGGAAACCATCAACCTGCTCAAGGAGCACTTTGTGGCAAAAGAACAAGACTCAGACTCTGAGCAACACTCCAAACCCCACTGGGGAAGGAATCTATCGAACCACGAGTACTCTTATGTACTGGCCACGGCCCAAGCTGACCACGAAGTCTCCGATGACGAGATCGACATCTCCGAACAGGAACTCAAAGAGTACAGAAGAAAGTACAGAAAGACCTTTAAAAAGAAAGGATCCCACAACTGAAGGGCCGATACCATCCACACTGGACCCCGCATCATCAACAGATATGCAGACGTCTGTGTGGAGGTATTGGACCACAAGGGAAGGGGGAGGATGCTCCGGGGCCTACTTGACTCCGGTTGCTCCAAATCCATCATACTAAGGCACTTTGTCGACCGAAGTCAACTAACGAACCGAGACCACAGATCCGTCACCTATAATACCTATGGGGGCAAGTTCCGAACCAAGTCTGCGGCTTCAGTGGGACTGAGGTTGATAGAGTTTTCAAACTCCAAAACCATCAAATGGACCTTCCAAGTGGATGAATATCATCACCATGAGGAGGTGCCCTACGACATGATCATAGGATCCGACATGATGGCACAACTGGGACTGGATATAAAATACAGCTCCCGAACCATCGAATGGCAGGGTGACTCCATCCCCATGAAGGGAATGGGGGAACTCACTGACCCGGACAAATGTGAGGCAGTATTCTTTGCCAACACACAAAGTCCGATCCTCCAACAGGAGGAAGAGAGGCAAGCCAAAATCTTGGACGCAGACTACTCCAAAGTCGATATAGACGCCATGGTCAATGACCTGGAGATTACGGACACGTCCAAGGAAGCCTTGAAGAAAACACTGAAGAAATTCCCAACACTCTTTGGAGGAGGGTTGGGTCTACTCAAAAATATAGAACCGGTGTCCATTGAGCTCCAACCAGGGGTCAAACCGGTCCGGCAGAGGTACTACTCTGTGCCCCATGCCTTTGAACAAGCACTCCGAAAGGAGATCACCAGGCTCTGTGAGATTGGAGTCCTGGAGAAACTCCCCCACGATGATGACTCACCGTGGGCATCCCCTACCTTTTGTCAACCAAAGAAGACAGGCGATATCCGAGTCCTCACAGACTTCCGGAAAATGAACGCCGCCATCCAGAGGAAACCATTCCCACTACCACGAATAGGGGAAACAATCCAGCGGCTACAGAAGTTCCAATCAGCTACGGCGCTGGACTTGTCCCAAGGATACTATACCATCCCCATCTGCAAAGAGAGCCAGAAAATCTGCTCCACCATCCTGCCGTGGGGAAAGTATGCCTACAAGAGACTAGCAATGGGGATTGCGTGTGCTCCGGATATCTTCCAATCAGTCATGATGAACCTACTAGGGGACCTGGACTACGTCCTTGTCTATATTGATGATATCCTGATCATTCAACGAGAGGGAGAATCTGAGCAGGATCACCTCGACAAAATCGATACCGTCCTCCAAAGACTGGATGATGCCGGCTTCCGAGCAAACCTCAGAAAATCCTTTTTCATGCAAAAAGAGGTGGAATATCTGGGATTTCTATTAACAACAGAGGGCATTCAGCCCCAGCCAAAGAAACTGGAGGCGATGAAGCGCCTGGAAGCCCCTAAGAACACCAAACAACTCAAGATGTTCCTTGGGATGGTAAATTTTTACAGGGACATGTGGAAGCGCCGCTCCCACATCCTGGCCCCCCTCAACAAACTTGCAGGGAAAAAGGGAAAACTGAACTGGTACTGGGGCCCAGCAGAGCAGAAAGCTTTCATGGAGGTGAAGAGGATGCTCGCAGATGAAGCGAAACTCGCATTCCCGGATTTTACGAAACCATTTCATCTCTACTCAGACGCCAGTGACCGGCAACTGGGAGCAACTGTATGCCAAGATGGCAAGCCCCTTGGTTTCTACACAAGGAAACTGAACTCAGCGCAGCTCAACTACACTGTCGGGGAAAAAGAACTCCTTGGTATAGTGGAAGGCTTGAAAGCGTTTGAGGGAATCCTACGAGGACAAGATGTAATTATTCACACAGACCACCTTAACCTGCTCTATCAGCAGATGCCCACCCAAAGGATGGTCCGATGGAGACTCCTCATGGAGGAGTTCCACCCCGTAGTCAAGCACGTTGCTGGCAAAGACAACGATGCAGCAGACGCGCTGTCTCGCCTGGACATCACAGATGACCCAGCGGACACAGTGGAATGGCTACCACCAAATAAGCCCCTCACCTACGCGGATGAGGAAGAGCACCTCCGGCAACTCCTATTCCCGCTTGGAGAAGCGCCGGAAGAATTCCAGGGCAATAGTGCATTCCCACTTGCCCCGGACATGATTCAGTTCTACCAGCAAAAGGACACAGGAATCATGAGTGCTCTGGAAAAAGACAACCGACTAACCACCAAAATGGTGGAAGGCTACAATCTAATCCATAAAGAAGGAAAGATTCTGATTCCCGATAAACTCAAGGATAGAGTTATGGAATGGTACCACAGCATGTTGGTCCATCCCGGAGAAAAGAGAATGGAACAGAGCATACGCTCAGTCTTCACCTGGAAAGGCCTACGGAAGGACGTCCAGGACCTTTGTAAGCACTGCCACACGTGTCAGATGTTTAAGAAGAGTGGCCGGAAGAAGTATGGACTACTACCGGAAAAAGCAGCTGAGGTCACCAAATGGCAGAGGGTCAATGTGGACCTCTGGGGACCTGCAACTGTCCACAACAAAAATGGTAAAGACTACCAAATCCATGTCCTCACCATGGTGGATCCAGTGACCGGATGGTTTGAACTGGCTCACCTGAAGGACTCCCCAAATGCAGCAGAAACTCAACGATTGTTGGACAGTACCTGGCTGGCAAGATATCCGCGCCCAAAGGAAATTGGCTTTGATGGCGGGAGTGAGTTCAAAGCAGAGTTCCAAGAGCTCTGCGAGAACATGGGGATGAAAAGAAAGCCCAGTGGGGCTTGGAACCCACAATCCAACTTGGTGTTGGAAAGGATCCATCAGGTATTAAAGGACTGTCTGTTGTCCTTCAACCTGGAAAACAGGGACCTCCACGAGGAGGACCCTTTTGAGGAATTCACCACCAAGGCAGCATATGCTATCAGAAGCGCCATCCATACCACCCTGGGGTACTCCCCAGCGCAACTGGTGTTTGGGCGAGACATGTTCATGCCGGTGAACTTCCCAGTGGATTGGGAAGCAATCCAAGCAAGGAAGCAGAAAAGCATCCACAAGAGCAACATCAGGGAAAACCAGAAGAGGATCCCCCATGTCTATAAAGAAGGAGACTATGTCACCCTGGAAAGGAAGGGCATTATTCCAAAACTATCCTTCCCACGGCAAGGACCTTACAAGGTGCTCAAGGCTCATGATAATGGAACTGTAACTATTGAAACTGCTCCTTTTGTAACTGACCGGGTTAACATCAGGAGAGTCCATCCCTATTATTGCAGGGATAGCCCTGAGCCAGAGAAGTAATTGTTACAGTACCATGGAGGAGCATGCCGTGCACCGGAATACAGTCACGAGTCTACTCGGGACTGGATTAAGGTTGAGGATAAATTAGCGAGGCGTTGGAATCGCCGATTCCAAATGCCAATCGAAAGCAATAGCAATAGACTAATTGATAGAGCTCACAATTTGCATATCACTACTATTCTAATCACTAGTAGACCCGGGGTATGGCAAGGTGGCGCGCTGCTGGAGCGACACGTTACAGCTGGTGTGTTACAGCTGCGCACGGCGATCCATCGAAAACTCGCGGGGACAAAGTTGATGTTATCCGAGAATCTAGCCTGCAGACACAGAGCTGTGGCTCACTGCCGTTGCAAGACCATGGCCGGATGCAACCAACCTGAATGCTGACAGTGCTCCGCTTACCAGGACGCTTAGACTAACATAAGCGCTCCAGATACAGGGACGTGTGGTCTCTGTTAGAGATGGAGCGCCGACGCTACAGCAAAGCATGCGTACGCTCATATGGTTGGAGCCACCAAGTGAACTAAACAGTGATTTATCCGAGTACGAGCCTCGCAAGAACCAAGCCTGTATATGTGGAATGATACTGATACGGGGACATGCTGTCCCTGTTACAGGTTGAATACTAGTTAGGCTGAACAATGGAAGCGCAACGGAGTTGCATGACGTACGAAGGCTTACGACGTTGCTCATAGCCAAGTAGTGTTAGGCGATCCTCCCGTTACGAGGACACACTGTACAGAACAGCGACGGTGTTGCGTGTAACAAAACTACGATAACCGCAACAGCGTTGCACCGAACAGACGATTGCAAACAGCATTGAGGTTGACACGAGACAGGCAGCTAGGCGAGCGCATGGTAAATGCTCGTGCGGAATCACGACCTAGCAGTGCCTCAGATACTTCGGATGATGCTGATTGCTACGACCAATTGAATGTATTTAAACCAGTCACTTCAAATGACGCTAATTGATACGGCCAATTGAATGTATCGATTGAATGTATCGATTGAATGTATCTATCGAAGACTACTCAATTCAGTCCAACGCAGAGGCCAGTATTGAAGATGTGGTACTGAATTTGTTATGTTCGATACTATGAATACAGAACTGCCGTTCCGGGGACAACCATCGAATGAAACGGTCATCCCGTTACAAGAGCAGCGTGGTTTTGAATATATCGATTGAGCGGCGTGATCCGATACTCACGACCGAACGAATGAACAAGTTGCAAAAGCAGCGCGTTTCACTTTGGATCTATGATAACGAGTGGAGAAGTGTTCCTACAAATGAATCGAGTAGAACAGTTGCAGTTCTACAATTCCGGGGACAGCCTGCTCATGATCGAACGAACGAACGAAACGAATTGCAATAGCAGCGCGCTCCGGATCTGGGATTATGCCCAAGCAGGACACGAGCTGCGCGAACAAGCGGATGCACAAGAACAGCTGAATCAACCCCTCAGATGAGTCATGTTAACCACGACGAGAGCTGTACTAACACAGCCACCAGTTCGGGGACCGTCACGGTCCGACAGCAACCATTCATGAACCAGTGTGGTTCAAGTGAACCGAAACGATGAATGATTTATTTTGGTGTGTAGGGCAAAAGGCCCTGAGTGCTTGAACGATGTCCACTAGCCTCATTACCACAAAGCAAGAGAGTCTATTGCTGCTGGCACAATCCGAATTGCAAAGGAGCTTGGCGAGACCGATATTGCTGACTTATTCACCAAACTGTTGAATGGTCCGGCTTTGAAAGCCCACTGCGCTTGATGCATGTGGTAATTGCTCCAGCTGCACTATTTGAGGTACTTTGATCTCTGGCAAGCAGTGTGGATGCAATCTGTTATTTCGATGTCCCGGGGACAATGGTCCCGGGGACCTTAATGGTCCGATGTTGAAGAGCCACTGCGAGCGTTGCATGTGGCAAATAGCTGCCAGCTGCACTATTTCAGGAACCTTTGGACGCTGACAAGCAGCTCGGACACAACGATTTTCGGACGCAGTGGATTTCAGAAGATTTCGATTTCGGTTGCAACGTTTTCGGAAGCAGTCGATTTCGATTTCGGTTTCGATTACGAACAGTTTCGGACGCAATGTTTCGGATGCAGTGTTTCGGAAGCAACGAATTCTTCAAACGCCTCAGATGTTGATTTCGATTTCGGATACAACCTTGTTCCGGATGCAACCTTCTTTCGGAACGCAGCAGATTTCGATTCCGATTACGGATGATGGATTATTTGGTTGCAGCAGACTTCGAATCCGATCCGACCTGATCCTATGATATATGTTATATATTGGGAGTCTCCCGGTACACCGGTTCCGGGGACTATAAAGATTTGAAACAACAATAGGCCGATTGATATGTCCTTATATGTGTTAAGGAATCGGACCAAGGGCAAAATGTCCTTCGGTCCAACCCCCTCTTTTTTTTCTACAATAAATCGGCCGGGCCTCTGATAGAAGAACTGCAATATTTGGTGCAGTTTGATCTCTGACAAGTTATATGGAAGCATCCCTGAATTCTGTTATGATCCATCCAAGTGTCCTGGTACAACAAGCAGGAGTATTGGTGTTCCCCTGGGAGTATCTGTTTCCGGGGACCAGTATAATTGCTCAGTACAGGGCCACTGGTATGAATCACGGGGACTATGAAGATATCCAGTGTGCTATGATCTGTGCTAAGGCTCCTGTGTAGAAGGGCTACTGGGGCTACAGTCAGCAACACCCAGTAGCTGACTAACAGGTGCTGAGCTGAGTGCTGAGATGTGTGCTAATTGGTAGCATACAGGCTTAGCAACAGGCTTAGCAACAGGCTTAGCAACAGGCTTAGCAGCAGACCTATATCCTACTATCCTGTTTAGTATGGATGCTAGCAGAGTTTACTAGGGTCGACGCGTACGATTTGTACCAATCGTACGTACCCCGAGTAAAGCACCTTTTATGGTGTAGCTAAATGCTACAGGGTTAGGGTTGCTAATGCTACGAGATACTGATGGTGCTACATACCATAATATCATGCTAAGATACGATGCTACCGCCGGGGTCGGGTCATTGGTGTATAATATATACCGTGACCGCATACCCGGCCCAAACAGTTACCAAACGTGCTAGCATAAGTGAGCTAGCACACGATTGGCTACGCTACGATACTCCGATACGCTACCCGTAGAATACAGTACCAGAGCTACGGAGCGCTGTTATTATAGACGATACTCCGATACGCTACCCGTAGAATACAGTACCAGAGCTACGGAGCGCTGTTATTATACGAGTTAGCGAGTTAGCGGATCGATGTCACGATACGAGCTGAGCGAGCGCTCAGCTCCCTTTATTCACTCTTTATATTTCACTCTAAAATAAACACACCTATCATGCCCTCCCTTACGACCGATTCCGATGTACCTCTAGGGAAGTGCCTTGTATTGCTTAAGTGTATGCAATAGACCTTGAACAGTCCACTGTAGACTCACGATTTGCCAGGACTTTACGTCTTATTATTGTTAAGGCTTTCCCCTATTTTTTAGACCAGTACAAGACAGTTTATATCTACGATTAAGTTCCCCGAAGACCGCTGACGAGCGGATATCAACGCATGACTGGGTGTTCCGTCGAAGTTCCTCATTGGTTCCACCCCTTCATTATCACCTCAAGTTGATGGGAAACATCGGAGACAACTTGATAGGATCATTCTACGAGAATGCCGTGAGCATAAACTAATATTCTGTAGTTGACCAATGCAGGTAGCACACTTATACTTTTCAATGAGCTAGGGGACTTTTCTACTGCATCCAAGTCATTTTGGAACTGTATCATCATACGGCTGCAGACAAACCCCAGCTATTTGCGGGTATTTTGGGCTTCCTTTTTCATGTGTTTCATAAGCCCTCCTCCTTAATTGTGTACCACCAGCAGGCCTAAATTATGATGAACCCTTGGAAGACACTAAAATTATGAATGATGTACAATTTTTCTTCCTTCAGTCAAGGTAACAATACAATGCTTGCAGGAAATGTCAACAAGATGATATAACCACCCAGTGAACCAAGATGAAATGACAGGAACCATGGTGGTAGTATGTCATTCTTCCTGCTCCCAAAAATCAAGTCCAGAATTTTGTGCACTATAATAGTACTGGGATCAGCATCACCAGAAGTCAGAAAACAGATACTTCTTTGAGCTCCTCAACAACTGCAAGAGGCTCTAGTAGTAGAAGAGCTCAAAGTCTAGAACTTGAAAGAGGAAATCAGAGTACTAACAAGGAGGACAGCAGCAGTGGTGTCAGATGTGAATTTACGTTTCATCTGTATGCTGCTACTTTTTTACAATCCATTGGTGCACCGTTTGTTATACAATTCTGATCAAGGTAATGATGCTGACAATGGGACTGTTGGCCACAGTAATAACCAAGGTTCCCACCACAACAGCAACACAACTGCAACAACAATCATGTGTGTACAATCATGTGTGTCCAATCACTACTACTAGTAACACTAGTAGTAGTACTACTACTAGTAGTACTACTACTAGTACTAACACTACTAGTTTGTATTAGTACTACAGTCATCTGAAAGCATCTGCAACAGACTACCACCTCGCTTCACCTTTGTTCCACCTGGTCAAAGAATGGAGGGACATGAAATAGTGATAATACACCAATATGGGGAAGTGCAGTAGCTATGAAGTTTCAAAAACATCACCTAGGAAACAATGAAAATGGGCTTGTAAGAAAAAAAAACATACCGGTACGTACCGGTATGTGGTACAAAGATTATGATGTTCATCTAAACGAAGTACGAAGTAACAGATTGATCTGGCCGCCAACCGATTTTCTCCGTTGTTTGGACAACCACCGATTATTTTTTTCGTTACCTTACTTGTTACGGTTTCGGTTTCTGTGAAACCAGTGAATGCACCTTATACAAGTAGGGTCGGGTCTAGGGTTCATGCAGTGATCTCAATTCTCACGCCGAGGTTGACCTGCGCCTGCATTTCGTTTGCAGCGCTTCTCTTATTATTCACAGGAGTGACAAATGATAACCATTTAGTACGAAGTAACAAGAATCGATCACTGCAATGGCGAAAAAGTCGAAAAGCAAAGATAACACACAAGAGATCACAGAAGTTGATACGATGGAACTACAAGCAGCCACGGAATCCACACCGGTTGAATCCGACGGTGAAAACGGACTCCCAACCGCCAAAGATGATAATGCGGAAGCGTCAATATTTTCCACAAGCGACGGCAAGTATCGAAACAAGCAGCGTTGCTTGGTTCTGTGTCTACGAGGTGCCACTGCACGGTACAGGCACTTACTAGAAGACTTGCGAACTCTGCTGCCTCATCACAAGAAGGAGTCGAAACTTGATTCGGGAAAGAGTGGCGCTGCTTCTGCTGTCAATGACATTGCGCAGATGAGGGGCTGCAACACTGTGTTGTTCCTGGAATGTCGAAAGCGCCAAGACGCGTACCTGTGGCTTGGTCGAACAGGCGATAACCACGGCCCGTCGGCCAAGTTTCACCTGACTAATGTACACACAATGGACGAGCTTCGCTTGACAGGGAATTGCATGAAGGGAAGCCGTCCTGTGCTGACATTTGATGAATCGTTTGAGAGGGAGAGTCATCTGCGGGTTCTGAAGTCACTCTTCACCGATGTATTTGCAACACCAAGGGGTCATCCGAAGAGCAAACCATTCGTTGATCGAGTAATGGCTTTCTACTATGCCGACAAAAAGGTGCGTCGTCATGGAACGGTTTCGTGTGAACATCATTACTATTATTATTTGATCGAATCAAAATAATTAAGCGTGCGTGCGGCGGTTTGAGTCCCTGATTACAAAAATGATGAGCGTATGTCGGACCTTTTGGGATGAGAAAAACATCATAAATTAGACTACGATGGAATGAGACTTTTAGTGAACCAGCACAACGAAACATATCATTGAGTTGATAAATCGGTTCGAGGAATTTCTAACGTTTGATCTCTTAACCCTGACGCCAATTGTGTCTGCTCCTCTTTTCGTGACAGATATGGGTACGCAACTATCAGATAATAGAAGAGCAACCGACAAACGCGTTGGAAGCACAGCAAGCGAAGAAAAGGGGAGGGCAGGAACAGAGCGCATCCCTGGTCGAAATTGGACCCAGATTTGTACTCAATCCCATCCGAATCTTTCGGGGTTCTTTCGGTGGCCAAACACTGTTTCAAAATCCGGACTTTGTCTCACCGAACGAGATTAGAGCCGTCGAGAAGAAACGGAAGGGGCGTTCTTACGAATTAAGGAAAGAAAGCCAGAAAATGCGGAAGAGTCGAGAGGAGGATTACGTTCTTCCCGAAGATCCTTTGACTTCAGTATTTCGATAGTGTAACTGAACGTAAACGCTGTACTTTTGTTATCACGATGTTGCAGCAACTATAATACGTGTTAGTATAACGTTATTAGCGCAGAAACTTCAAAGCGTGACGTTTCATGTTTGAGTATAGCTGTGGACCTCGAATCTCACCGAATTGAATCAGTTCACTGCAACCTGAAGCATTGTTCGTTGAGAATCCGAAAGAAATAAATTTCATCGCGTAATCTTTTCAATCTTTGAGAAAGTTGCAGCGGACTGAAACCTAATTGGGACTCCCGAAGGATCTCTCAACACCAACTCCTCTCCGGTCGTTTCCTCTGACGACGGGTTGTAGATAATATTCAACGAGTCAATGACGGGATTCGGTGTGATTGACTTTTTCTTCTTCCCTTGCAGAAGAAGGACCCCCATGCAGTTCGGAGAAGGCGACATGTAGTAGGAATTCTTTGGTGGTGCGGGTTCGAACATGGTGGTTCCCTTCGAAGGTCGCGAATACGGGACTTCTTGCTCCACAAAGCCGAGCTTTTCGTAAAACTCTTTGCTTTCGTTTACATCCTGACAGTTGATTGCGACATACATGATTGGATCTGGGGCTATCCCAACAACGCCACGAATTGGAAGCCCAGCGGGCGATATCACGTTGATAAGTCCATAAGCGTCCAAAATTTTGCCACCATTTGCGGTCATTTTACTGATCCGGTAACCGGGGACTCCCACTATCCATTTCACGTATTGTTCATTTTGAAGAAAGAAAACCTCCAGATCAGAAAAAAATAACTCTGAAGATCTGCAAAACTTCTCTTTTTAGACTTACAGGAAAGATAAGCGATACTGTTCCCAGGTGCATCGTCCCCTTGGCGATAAAACGGTGTTATTGCTTGCGAATCATACCTGACATTGATTGAAGCATGCCCGCCATATTTGTCAAACGAGGAGACAGGAAGTTCAAAATCATCGGGCACACTCAATTGCTCCGGACCAAATCCAAGCCACTATATTTTCCCATTCGTGTTCCACATTGCAGGTAAACTTTATTTGAGCCAAGGATTAATCATCGCACTTCAAAATTGCTTCGTCGACAACTTCAAGAACTCGACTTACCGTCTCTTCCACAGTGCCTTGTATTCGTTGCCTTTGTACCTCAAAACTAAATGCGCCCACCAAGAAATCAATCATTGTTTGCTGCTGAGACGCATCTGCAACATTGATTGTTAGACCTTGTACAATGGCATTTGTGTCAGAAAATTCCGGGAGTGTTCCTACAGCTGCGGAAGATAACTCAGGCAAGCCAGTGGCTGCAGTTAAGAAAGAAGCCGATGCAAGAGCTACTGTTTTCGTCATCATTTCCCTTCTCGACTGCATCCCAGCACCACTTAGGTCACAATCGCGAGAGCCATCACTGTTCGAGTGATGTAGTCGAGTCTGTATACTCTGTTGATGGCCGTTTGGTAATAAGAAACTAGTTGTCGATTGCGTTGGAGTGATAAATCCATCAACATGCCGAATGATTCCGGCAGCCGACAATTTTCCTACCCAAAACAGAACTTGATAAGTGAACTTCATGCCAAAATTTTCTCTCTACTTCAGAGCCTTTCTTGATACTTATCAATTGCTGTGGCAGAGCAGTACTTGTAGATCGTCGATCGAATTAGTATTGTTTGTGGAGCCGACTTTGCAGAAGGAGGCACGGCAATGAATCATTATTGATGAAATCCTTATTGATGCTTGCGGCTTGCCCGTACTGAGTTACCGCACATTGTCCACTGTGCCAAATTGCCAAGAGGAGAGATCGGTGTGAGATTATGGGTCTACAGGTACCGGTAGTAGGCCCTACGTCATGACTGTTGAGGGCATACGGTACACATCTCAGAGCAAGTTCGTACGGTAAGATTACCGTATGAACGGTAGGACTTTGCACTACCTGTACCTGGTACGTACCGGTAACCTTATTGGTTTTGAAACTTTCGGGATACGGTGCATGAATCAATCAATCAATCACGTTCCGTGTGACGTCAGTAGTCTTGCGAAGTCGAGCAGCGGCAGGACCGTAAGCTTACTCGTAATTCCAGTTCCCACCAGGTTCTCACCACGAGTGTGCAACCGATTTCAAGATGCTCCATGAGTAAGAGTAACCTTTGGTGCAGCACGTGTAATTGTATGGAATTTTCTTGGTATGAATTTGCTATTTTCAATTTACCCGAGCTGAACCCGAGTTTATTACGAAACTACGGCAGTAATAACAATCACGTACGCCGGGTAGGAAGTTGAAAAACACTGTAAATTGTAAGTCGGGCACTAAGTTTAAGAAGGAGTTCCGTCGAAGAAAATGATTGCACAAGATCTTGTTTGGTATTCATACCGTAAGGTTACCGTACATTTCTTGATTCTCCACCAACTGATACAGAAAAACGAAGCAAGAATGGTAAGATCTTATGAAGTACAGTAAGTACCAGGGACTTCTTATCTTTTTCTTCACTTGCTCTACCATGACGAATCTATTATTCTGAAATACGATCAAAAGCGAACCTCATTATTCATATTCTTGGCAGACTAAGAGCAACGTGATGGACGTCATTAATGGCTTTTCGTGAATGGCATCAACAACTTGAAATGTTAATTTCGAATCAATTGCATCTTTGATAAAGGCTTGGCCAAACTAAACTTTTTATATTACATCTATAGGTAGATGCCGAACCTCGTTGATGCGTATTGCTTTGCAAGTTGGTATGGACAAGTCGAAATCTTTAGGTTTGCGTGACAGCCAACCCCCTAGTAGGTTTGGTTTGGGCCCAATCGCCTTAGAGGGAAGGTTTTTTGGCACGTCGATAACAGTCACGCTCCCATTCCGAATCTTTCGGATAGAAGATTGTAGGAGTGGCTCATTCAAGACCATCCCAACTAGAACACGAAGATACGCAGAATGGCTAACTGCCGCTACGCATTGTACGTCCGCTGCTTTAGCTTCGTTCACAAGGGTCTGAATAGCTTCGCATGCGCGATTAAGGACCTTAATACACGACAGCAAAAACGACGAAAGTTGTTCGTGAGATGGAACCCGAAAAATTTACAGTAACAAAACAGTAAAGTACCCATTAGCTATTGGTACATACGTAAACAAATAGCACGACATACCTCTCTCCCACTATCGCCACCTCCCTCGGGTCTGTAATCAACCTCGCCCATCGACCATTTGCTGTACGTTTTGGTCATTTTCTCCTGAACTACACTTATCGGTTGACCGTCTGCAACCGATCCAAAATCTACTTCCGACAAGACTTGTAGCTCTCGTGGTACGAGACGATTGCCTGACGCCTTCACTTCCGAGGCTCCGTCGTTCGCATTTGCCGCGATGTCGGCTGTCATCTTCGCGCGGAGCAAGGAAGATGAAAAGAATAACTCGGGTTTGGGATCGGCACGTGCTAATGCAAGGCCAAGATTCGTCGCCTGGTTTTTACCATTGATATTAATGGGTGGATCGACTCTAGCCCCTTGGACAATTCGCAAACGATTATTCTCAGTCTGACCGTGACGACACAGATAAATGCGGATGCTGTTTTCCGAAACCGGAGGCAGGTCTTTCAAGCAATCCAGTTCAATGACATTATCTTGTATCTTCGACGGAAATTCTCCAGCACTAGCACTAGCCTCAAAAGTCTCTACCATTGCCATGGCGGTAGACAATTCGATTGCCTTCCTCATCGCTGACCTTCGGGTGACAACTTTCTCGTTGCCACCACCGAATAGTCGATCATTGTCTTCGTCTTCAACACCTACAACATTTTCCTGACCAAGAGCTTTTAAACCGATCGAACGTTTGGCTTCTATCGATCCAATCGCGCCACCAAAATTCCCAGCGAAAGCCTTCACACGCATGGCAGCAACAAGAAGGCTCACCACTGCGAGCGGAATTTCCCAAAGCATAAGTTTGTTCATCATTAGCTTCACTCATTACCACATTTACAACCAAAACACTATATTCCAAAAGGTTTGGCAGGTTGGTGTACGCTACCGAAAAACCCAGACGACAGGTACAGTTACGATTTCGAAGTTGCAGCAATCTGCAACGATGTTCGTTACGGTCGATCGGTTTCACCGAACATCGAACCTTGTTGTTCCTTATCCCAAATCGTAACTCGTATCCCCATCGCAGGGATTACAAGCTATGACACGTACGTAAGGTTACTTACCGGGTACACGTACCAGGTATCGTCCAAGTTTTACGCACAAGATAAGGATTCTGAGCAAGATCTTACCTACGAAGTAAAAAAATAAGCCTTACCGGTAACCTTACGACTATTATTATTACGAAGTAGTAGTACGAGTAGTATTATTATTTACTTCGGGTACTTTACTACGTACTTCGTATTTACGTAGTAGTAGTTAACAACACAGAACAAGGTTGTTAAGTAATAAGAAACAGAAAGTGAGCGCAACAGTACCGCGCGTAGAAACAGACAGTGAGCGCAACAGTATCGCGCATAGAAACAGAAAGAGGTGCGCAAGATATTGAAGTATCCAAAGAACACATCCAAAGAACACAGTTGAAGTATTAACTGAAGAAGATAAAGAACCGAGCAACATACAATTATCGAGAGTTATCATGTAAAGAGAGAAAACACATGATTCGATAGATAGAACAATAAGAGCTCATAATTTCCAGTTATACAACTTGTTGATTAACAGTCGCAGATCGCAATAAAATTACTCTACCACACGAATTATTCAACCGACGCGTTCGATACTCAACATTTCGAAACGCGCACGAACACGATCATAACCTAAAACTAACTACCTACTTTAAAAAAAAAAAAAAAAATATATATATTTCAACATGTCTTTCGACGCCGACCTATCCGTTAACACCAACGAAACATACCACTTCTCTTTCACCCAAGCGATTACAGGAGCCATCAAATGGTTGTTCACACCTACCATTAAACCTCAACCCATGAGTACTGAAGAGACCCTACGAGACAAGATCACGAAACTAGAGAAGGAACTTGAAAAGAAAGAAGAACGCGAAGGGTTCCAGACACTCCGTGTAGGAGATGTGAAGACATTCGACGGATGCCAATCGAACTGGGTCAAATGGAAAGCTGAAGCGGAGAGTGTGTTATACGGTACTGGCTTCAAAAAGGTTATGAACAGCAGAGAGGAAGCTGACAAGGATCCAAACCGAAACCACGTCTTATACTCCACCATCGCAGCGGCCACATGCAACGGGCGGGCCTATTCACAGGTTAATCAATACCGCGATGAGACAGACGGACATGGTGTATGGAACGAACTCCTTAACTGGTACGACTCAAAATCTCAACAAGAATCCCATGCTGAGACGCTCCGTCTGAAGCTCTCGAACGTCAAATTGTACGAAGGCGGTGATATTGCAGATTATATCAACCGTTTTGAGTTGATTTACTACGAGCTCCACCGTATCCCCAATTTTGGTATCCGAGAATGTGAAGCAAAGAGCCTCTTCATCCAGAATATCCATGACTCCTCTTTGGACTATACCACAAACAGCATGGTGGAACATCAGTCCACTCTGACTCTGAAAGACCTTGTCCTGAAACTCCGTAAGCAAGAACAAGCGAATATTCGGAAAGGGATTGCTCGTCGTGCAGAAGCCAAACGCCGCCAAGAATTGGCATTCCAGCTCCAGTACGAAGGAAAGCGCCGGCGCATCGATGGACAAATGGCCCAAGGAACCCTCTCTTTGGGCGGCACTACACTTCATCCTAACATGCTTGGTATTCTCAGGATTCCCCCAGAGACGTGGAGAAATTTACAAGATTCCGAACGTACCTTTGTCCTCAAATATAACAACGCTGTCCGCCACAAGTCTCCACCAGATGAATTCCCCAGCCCTGTCAATGGTATCAAGATTGGAGAACCGAAAGATGATGGCATGGGCAATACCGATGTTCCCCGACGCTTGTATGGCCGCGGTGGCGGCCGTCCACGTCGTGTCCGTCGTGTGATGTTAGATGCCACCGTGTCTGTTGCCGATCCGCCCCACGAGCCAGATGCTGCTGACACGCCCCAAGAGACAGGTGTCAAGCTTCCTCCACTTCCAGGACCCCCCTCGCCACCAGCAGTTCCTGAACCAGCCCTACCTGAAGCCTCTGATGATGTCCACAGCATTGGCTCAATCGATGAATCCGAATTATTTCCCGTCGGCAGTGTGCCTCTCAAAGCAGTGCGCTTCTACATGGTTGAAAAGGGGAAGGAGCAAGAAGAGATGCAGACGCTTCAGCAGCAAGAGCAGCAGCAAGCGCAGCAGCAGCAGGTTTCAACCCATATATCAACGCCCCGACGCATTCAGAGACTGAAGGCAATAAAGACCACCAGAAGATTCCCCATGAAAATCTCCAAGGGCGAGAACATTGCACTTATGGATAGTGGAGGTGGAAATCGACCCACCGTGACTGAGAAGGCATGGATTCGGGTTGGAGGAGAAACAGGATTGACCTCAGCAGTGAAACCATTTATGTCCAGTGATGTTATGGATGGACACCCAGTTGTGAGTGCAGTGACCAAAGCAACAGTCCCCGGGAGAGAAGACCCAGTCCTCTTATTGGTCCACTATGCAACCTTTATCACTGAAGACCGGGACAGCACTGAAGGAGAGTCTTTGTTAACGTCCATGGATATGGGAGATCATGGTGTGAGAGTTGGTGTGCAACCCCAATACCCAGACTGTGGCATCAAAATTGGCACTACGTTTCTACCCTTTTGGCATGATGAAGAGAAAGTGTTTTTCAAGTTATCCAAACCAACAGAGGGTGACATGGAATCTCTGGAGCTGTTTGAGTTGAATTCCCCAGCACCACCAGATCTCAGGGAATATCCTATGCTCCGACGCAAAAGGAATTTTCAAAAGTTCAGTTTCGCCCAACTCCCCATGCTGGAATTAAGGAAGAGAATGGCAATGCTCCCTGAAAGAGTGGTGAAGAAAACGTTAGAGAATACAACCCAATTCTATACAGAGATTGAAGAAGCGAACAGAGATATCCCCAGGAAGCACTACAGGAAGCGTTTCAAAGCATTCCATTATACCAGACAGAATGAACCAGTTGCCACTGACTATACCTTTTTCTCTGAAAAGACCAGCCAAGGCCATAATGGTGGTCAGTTTTTCTCTGGAGTGAAGTCCAAGAAGTGGTCTTTTCACCCACTAAAACAAGTGTCCCAATGTACTACTGCCTTGAAGGATTATCTCAGAGAGCATGGTGCTCCAGATACAATGATCAGTGACAATGCGCAAGCAGAGACAGGGGTGAAGTGGAGTGAAGTGTTGAGGGAAGCTAGAGTTGCCACCAGATCCAGGACAAGCCAACCATATCACCAACACCAAAATCCGGCTGAACCAGAATGGGGGAGACTTAGCAAGATGATTTCCAACTGTCTGGCAATGTTCAAAGCTCCTAAATCCTTGGCTCATTGGTGTGCAAAATGGGTTTGCCAAGTGAATAATGTTTGTTCTCATGCATCTTTGAATTGGAAAACCCCATCCGAAGTCTCACATGGATGGACCCCTGATATCTCACACCTGCGCTTCCATTTTTATGAGCCTATTTGGTATTATCAACCCCAGAACAAGACGCCAAAAGATAGCATGTTGAAGGGGAGATTCCTTGCTTTTGCAGATTCCTGTGGGGATGCCATGACTTATTATATTTTGACAGAACCAGATACTAAGAAGACCAAGCGCCAGATCCTCATGCGCTCAGTTGTCAGAACTAGGAGGGAGAATATTGGAACTGAAAAAGAAGTCCTCAATGATGACTCCAACGCTGCCAGATTTGAACTGACTGTTGCTGAAAAGGAAAGGACTATCATTGAAAGCACTGATGAGGTCCCCATCTTGGTTTCAGGGGAAGAATTTGCAGCTGATTCAACTGGCATGGAACACTCTACGAGCACTTTGGAGGATTTTCTGCAACAGAATTTGGAAACCAAGGATGATGACGTCCCAGAAGACCTGGAAGACCAAGATGTTTTGGATGATGATGCAACTGAAGAAGAGGATGCTGAACCTGATGAAGAAGAAGCCCTACCAAAAGATTTGGATTGCACCAACAATGCAGAGTCTCACCTGGATATTCTTGAAAGTACTGACAAAAACTTGAACAGTGAATTTAGAAAGATTCTGAACCACCATTGGCAAGAAGGGATGTTGATTTTCAAGGCTCAGTTTGTCACTGATGTTGGGACTGTGGTAATGGACATCCCACTCACAGTCCTGCAAAAAGATCAACCAGTTGCTTGTGCCAAATACATCAAGATGTACATCGTGGAAAACAGCAGCAGGCGTTCAAGTGGACCATTGGGTACATGGGCTGACTCAATTTTGAAGGAAAACAGTAACATTATCCGACGAATGAGACGAGTCCAGCCAAGACCACAAGAAAGACGAGCATGTGTCAAACTCCCAAAGAAACTTCGACGCGCCATGCAGAATCCAAGTAAGAAAAAGAAAAGATTGTTATCCAGAAATCAACGGCTTGCAGCAAAGAAGCAACAAGAGAAATTTGGCATCAAGATTCCAAACACCTATCAGCAGTGTGTGCAGTTTGATCTGGAAGCTGGAAATAAGAAATGGCAAGAGAGCATTGACAAGGAAATGGAAAACTTGGAGAGATTGGAGTGTTTCAAATTCCATGATCCGGCAACAGAATTCCCAGAATCCGAAGGATGGCAAGAAGTCAAGCTCAAAATGATCTGGGATGTAAAGAGTGAAGACCGAAGATACAAATCGCGTTTAGTTGCAGGAGGGCATTTGGTTGACTCCAGCCATGTCAACACTTATTCCAGCCAAGTGGACAGTCTCTCTGTATTCCTGCTATTCCTAATTGCGCAGCATCAGAAGCTTGATTTAATGACAGCAGATGTGGGGAATGCATTTCCTACAGCCCCTAACCAAGAGAAGGTATGGTGTTGGGCAGATGATGTTTTTGGCAAAAACAAGGGTTGCAAAGTTGAAGTACAACGCGCTTTGTATGGTCTTGCTGGAAGCAGCAGAGCGTACATGGATTTCTTTGCCGATACACTTGCAGGTTTAGGGTTCAGACCATCGCGCGCAGATCCTGATTTATGGATGCGCCCAGAGCCTGAAGGGGAAGGGTATTGTTACATTGCAACTCATGTGGATGATTTGATTGTTGTTGCGAAGAAACCTGAGAACTGGATTGCACTCATTGAACAAGAATTTGCCCTGAGAAATATTGAAGAAAAGCCACAGTACTATCTTGGAACAAGTGTGAGACAAATCAAGGATGGCAGGATTCTTCTCAATTCGGGATCTTACATCACAGAAGTTCTAAGGAAGTATGAAATCAAGCATGGACTCACCCTTCACCCAAACCATGTCCCCATGCATCCAGATTGCAGACCAGAACTGGATACATCCAAATTCCTGGATGCAACAGAGCACAAGGAATTTCAACATATCATAGGTTTGTGCCAATGGGTGGTGTTGACCGGGAGAATTGATATCACATATGCAGTATCTTCCTTATCCAGATTTTCAGCGAGCCCCAGAAAGAATCACCTTGAAATGGCAAGATATATACTTGGATATCTCAAGAAGTATAAAAACAAAGGCCTAGTCGTGGATCCAAGACCCCCAAGAACTACAGTCAATGAAGAACCAACACGGATGGAGGATTTTACTCACCAATACAAGTATTATAAGGAGGAGCTTGATCCAATGTTCCCAATTCCAAAGGTAAAAGAATTGCAGATTACAATCTTTTGTGACAGTGATCATGCTCATGATTTGGTGACAGGCAGAAGCATTACAGGACTTATTGCATTTGTTGGATCCACACCGGTGTACTGGAAATCCAAACGCCAGACCTCAGTTCACACCAGTACTTTCGGCGCTGAGTTTACAGCCTTGAAGGATGCAGTGGCTTTGGCAATCAGATTGAGATACCATTTGAGATCCATGGGAGTTTCCATCACCAAGCCAGCAGATATTTATGTGGACAACAAGAGTGTGGTGCTGAATTCAACCAATCCTGCAAGCTCCTTGAATAAGAAATCAATTGCTTTGGCATACCACTTTGTGCGCGAGAACCAAGCAGGAAAGGTCATCTCTGTCAACCACATCAGATCCCAAGATAACTATGCAGACATCCTCACCAAGCCTTTGGGACAAACAGCCTTCCACAGTCTCGTCAATGAATTCATGACCAAATAAGATAAGTGCAAAAAGAATTATATAAGAAAAACATTTTAATCATGAAACAGTAATATGTGCCTCAGCCATTCTATGTTCCTCATTTCTAGAATCCTTACAGCACATATTAAGGAGGGAACAACACAGAACAAGGTTGTTAAGTAATAAGAAACAGAAAGTGAGCGCAACAGTACCGCGCGTAGAAACAGACAGTGAGCGCAACAGTATCGCGCGTAGAAACAGAAAGTGAGCGCAACAGTATCGCGCGTAGAAACAGAAAGAAGTCGTGCAACAGTATCGCACGCACATACAAAGAAGCCGCGCCCAGAGGTGCGCAAGATATTGAAGTATCCAAAGAACACATCCAAAGAACACATCCAAAGAACACAGTTGAAGTATTAACTGAAGAAGATAAAGAACCGAGCAACATACAATTATCGAGAGTTATCATGTAAAGAGAGAAAACACATGATTCGATAGATAGAACAATAAGAGCTCATAATTTCCAGTTATACAACTTGTTAGTAGTAGTAGTTACGACGTACCAGGGGTAAGATTACGGTAAGGTTTATGAGAAATTTGAAGCCTAGAGTCCTATTTTTTCTGTTGCGGGCTCCCAAATTGTGCCGTCTGCTGCCAATTCTTGAAATTTTGTCTTTCCAAACCCAATCTCTTACCACAGAAAATGGAGGCATAATAATAATAATATACGTATTTAAATAACTTTAATCACCAAAGGTGAAACTAAATTACTCAGTCTGTAACCAGACTTTAACGTCGCCTCCATCATAGAGTCAGGACCCCAAGTGGTAGAACGACAAATTTTCAAACAAACCTTGAACATCAAGCAGGGAAAAAGGCAAACAAGTCCCACAAAATAGGGACTTGAGAGAAAGTGAAATGGGAATGAAGATATTGGGATAAGATCCAGTATCAAAAGGGATGGGACAGGATAAGAAGCAGGATCAGAAGACAAAACCAAGGTACAAAGTGTAATCAACCCTGAGGTCCAGTAAGCCAGGCTCTGAGAAGAGCAGCCTCTTGTTGGTATGGCTGCACTGGTGGGTCAGGCGCTGCATACTGCTTCCTTGCAAGGTGGATGGTTGCAAGCCACTGCCGCTTGGCAGTCAGGGTGTAACCTTGTAGGACGTGGAAAGGGGTTTGTAACAGGGAGTGTGACTGGGGAAGTGCACCAGCTGCGCCAATGGCCAATTCAGAGGAGATGGAAGCATCAAGAGATTGGTGTTGTTCAGCATCAAGGGTACCCCCAGGACCATGGAGTCGTTCATTCCTATAGGTCCAAAGATCCCAGGAGGTAAGAAAGAACTGATGGATGATAACTGTAGCCCAACGTTTGGGAGAGCGCTTGCTTCCAATGTGGGAGTAGTAGTCAGCCTGGATTTGGTACCAGCGAGGAGACCACCTACCCAGAAGCCAGTTGTGCCAGCCAATAGTCCTCTGTGCTCTGACAGCAGAGGCAATTGCAAGTGAGTAAGATGATGGATAAATGTTCTGGCCCTTCCGCACTCTGGTGAGAAGATCCACAATGGCAGCAACCAATGATGGATCAGTTTGTTCAACTTCAAGCCTCTTCTGCAGTAGTCCCTTGAAAGCTGACACACTGTGCTGTACTGCCCCAGTGTCCTTGCAGGAGAGCACATGAGAAACCTTCTTGTTGTCTGCATCACACAATGGGCACCTGGAGTGATCCTGATACTGGTAGTGAAGTAGTTGGTTGCCAACACCAATACTGCCAGAAGCAAATTTGACAAACCACCTTTGCATGCCAGGAGGTAAACGCTTGAAGGCATTCAGATGGGCACACCAATGGATGGAACTCAAAACAGGTTGTGGAATGGGAATGTCATGGTGGGTCTGCCAATATTGAAGAAGAGGAGGACCAGAAATGGCAACATGCAAAGCATTTTGATCAAACCTTGAGCACTTGCTTCCATTGAGAGAAAAGGCCCAGGGCTCAAACACAAGTCTGGGATAGTGATGGGCAGAAGCTCTATGGACAGAAAGAAATGCCTTTGCCATGCTGTCAACCTGATGATTGCGAAGGGCCCACCAATCAAGAAAGAATCCAGCTTGATGGCCCTGAACCCACTGAAAGTGCACAGAGATTGGCAGGGCAGAAATCATGTTTCTGATGACATAAACATAATCAAAAGACTTCTGGGAAATAACCAAAGGCCATGATCCCTGAGCCTGTTTGAGAGCTGTGTCACCATCCAGAGCAATAGTGATAGAGCCAGAAGCAATATCAAAAAGACTCACCAGAGCAGTGCAACAGGTGAGAACCCCAATGATTCCTGCCAGTTCACTCCTGTAGGAAGATTGATCCTCAGGGGATCCACTGACAAAATTACAGCCAGTGAGGAACAATGAGGCAGTCTTGGTGGAGGTATTGGGGGACAAAATGAAAGCAGAAGTTCCTCTGAGAAGTTCCGGATCAAATGACCCATCACATACAGCACTGGCAGTACCACTCTCAATAGCATCAACAAGGTGCTGACAGCCAGCCTGTGGTAGGGAATATTTGTGGAGAAGTACTCTTGGAGACGCACAGAGTGCATCAAAGGCATCTACTGGGGAGTCGGGAAGAGAATCAAATGGATTGTACTCCAGAGGATCCATGTCAGGAGGTTCAGAAACAAAGGCTGAGGACCCAACAACGCGTACAACTTGTCCACAAATAACAGGGCAGACAAGCACATCAGCACAGGCTGGTTTGTCAGAAATGAGTTCAGAAGTGACCCTGTATCTGCCCCTGCCCTGGGAGGTGCTCACAATCCAGCCAGTAGAAGTTTTGAAGAATATTCTGTTGGTGGATGGAGACAAAAACCAAGGCCAAAGAGAAGCTGTCTGGGGAGAGAGCCAATGCCCAAGTTGAAAAGAAGGAGCCAGTGCCCTGGCTGCAGGGGGTGGACAGGGGGGAAGAAAACAGGTCTGAAGAGCCTTAGTCCATAAGCGCTGTGCTGCTGGAGGCCAGGATGGAGGACATCTAGGCCAGTCAAGATGATCCCTCAAGTGATTGGAGGATGTCAGCTGGAAGGCCAGGGGTGAGAGTCTTTTCCCATCTGGAGTACAAATGTCAGCAAGGGAAATAGCCTTGAGGGACATGCGCATGTGATTCAAGAGGGACAAGTCAGCACCTCTGAAGCCAGAGTTGACAAAGGCTTGCATGAGATAACAGTCATTGGAACGTAACAGTGGTAGGTCTGGGAAGTCTTCAAACAAGCTCACAGGGTGAACAGAGAAAAACTTCCACACATGTTTGTACCAGCAGGGAGTGACGTATGAAGCAAAGGGATGATAGGGTGTGACACCAAGATGGAGAGGAAGTCCAAGTTCGAGCCTGAGAGACTCAGCAGTGAGCCTGAGAATCCTACCAGTTTGTGAGGACCTGACAGATTCCTGAAAGAGGGTGGCAATATGACTGAACTCTTGGAGGAGGTATGGATGGATGAAACCAAAGCCTTGATAGAGGGAAGGACCATAGAACACATGTCTGGGAAATGTCCGTGACATCCCTGCTTTATTCAGCACTGGAACAAGAGCTGGGTGAATTATCTTAGTCCAAGTGGCCTCATCAAGTTGCGTGACAGGCATGGGGTATTCAACAGACTTCATGAACGAATACTTGAAGGTGTAGAGGGATGCTCTCCTCTCACACTTGGAAGCCTTGAGCTGAGAGCCAAAAGACTGAGACTGGGACTTCATGTGAGCAATCTGTGCTTCCTCATTGCCATCCATGGAGATAAAAACCCCAAGGGTCTTGTCAGCATGATCAACTTCAAAACGATCCAGGGTAGCTCGATTGCCATTCTTGTCAGCAACAGAGAAGTCACCGGGCATGTCAGCAATGGAGCGATAGTCCCAACCGGATCCATTCCATTTGAAATCAATCAAATAACAGAAGGATTTGGCAGGTTCAATCGCACCACCAGTGGCAATAATCCCTCCAGCCCATCGGTCAAGAGCTGCCTGAAAATCAACAGCCAATTCCTCACCAGATGTTGAGGAATCAGAGCCAGCACAAAACAAATCTGTGTCATCCACAAAGGCAAAACCCACCAGAGAAACCAGTTGCAGTGACAAAGAAGTGATAAGATGGACACCATGCCCAGCCTGTTGCATCATTCGGAAGACAATTGTTGACACCAAGGCCCAAAGAGTTGGACCAATACCATTGCCTTGGCCACAACCACTGAGAGGAACAGGTTCATCACCATACACAGGGCCTGACCGACCAAAACCAGTTTTGATGTGGTGCTTGGCAAGTTGCAAAGTAGACAAAAGAACCTCACACACATGTGCAGGAACCCCAAAGCTCTGGAGAGTGAGACCTGCAATGGGATGAGAGATTCTATCATAACAGCCCTTGGCATCATTCATAGCAACAGCACCGGATCTGCGCTTCTGCCGCAACACATCACAGATGAGCTTCTTGTTCAGGCAGGTGTTGATGGCCTTGTGGTGTTTCCTGCTTCCATGTTGATCAACAGCCACGGCATTGGCACGTTCAGCATGGGCAAGAATGCGTCTGCCAATCATCTTGTTGTTGATTTGGAACTCAGGAGACATCAGCTGAATAAGCCTCATCTTATCCACTCTATATTCACCAGGTTTCTTGAAGATCTCAACATCAGTGATGACCTGCCAAGCAGAAGGAGAGAAGCCAACAATCAAAGGGACGGATCTCAGGAGAGTGTCAAACTTGTTCAGCTGGGGATCCATGGCAAATGCCTTGTGGTGGGCAAAACTCAAACAAGAAGGTTCACTTGCTGTGCGTTCCCTCTGGCGTTTCCAGGCAGCAGCATTGTCAGCTGGGCACACTGAATAGTCAAAGGGGGGCAAACTCAGTATAGAGTCAGGGACTTTGAGACAGGAAAGAAATTCAGAAAGGTATTTGTCAGTGGCAGGAGGAGGATTATATGTGCCATCAAGAACCTGAGTAGCAGCCTGGGCAGTGCCTAGGTAGCCGAAATCTTGAATGAAGGAGGGAGTCATGGAAGGAGTGCCAAGACACTGCTGTTGACGCCGGACATTGGATTCAGCCATAGCTGGTACCATAGTAGACTGAGACTCCAAGACCTGTTCAACACCATCATGGCCAACTGCAATAGCTCGCAAGACTGCTGACTTGTTGACACGTCCCCAAATAGACCGAGCAGCAAGACCAAGCTCTCTTTGAAGACGTTCCCTGCGCATCCTGGCACGAATCTGGGAAGCAGTCTGGTTGTGAGGCTTGCCTTCAGCAAGAAGTGCATCCACCAGGCCTTGATTGAAGGAGTCTCTCCATGAGGGGGCCAATTTCTTCACTGCCCGGTATTGCTTGTAAGCTTGTTTCAGATGGAGGAGAGCACTGGAAAGGTCACTGTGTTCTCCTTTGTAGAGAGAAAGCTTGCAGGCCAACCTTTTCAAAACAGTATGACTGGTGGACACACCCTGTCTCAACTTAACAACACGCCGCCAAAAGTCAATTGTATCACGATAGACTTGCAGCTTAGGTGACCATGGAACCAAACCAGCTCTAGTGTGGCAGAGGTTTTGTTCAACAGAGAGCCTGAGAGAGGTAGAGGTTTCATGGAGTACTTCATATGTGGTGATGAGATCAGTGCGCACAGAAATATCCCCAGACTGAAACTGAGCCAGGAGGTGCTCCAGCTTAGCTTGGAGCGAAAACACTCCAGCCTGGAGAAAGCTGTGCCTGACACGCTTGAAATACCAGTGGCGCAGATGAGGGTGGGAGGACTGGAGTTTGGAATGAGAGAAGCTCACAGGAGGTGGCAAATGTTTGCCCATGAGGCTGCAATTACAGACTTCAATCCAAAGCATTCGGTGGTCAGATTCCATACCATGGGCACCTCCAAAGGGACAATACCCAGCCCTGAGAACATCAACATTCGCAGAGACCCAAATGGCATCAATTGGTGTTCTGGTAGTGTTTCTGTTGTGAGTGGCAGGAGGAGAAGACGTACTATGAAGTGTAAGAATGGCCTCTCTGAAACCAAGAGCCTTGAGCTCAAAAGACAAGCCATCAGTTCGAACATCAGCATTCTGGTCAATCCCAACAATGACCTGGTCACCTGCACCCAGGCAGACCTGAAGGGCAGCAGTCAAATCCCTGTGAAAAAGAATGCATGGATTGGGACTGAAAAGATTTTCAGCTGCTTGAAAGTAGCGGCACTGTTGATTCCAGACTGAGCCAAGATCCCTATCATTTTCAACTGGGCAGTAAGCAGAAAACATAGTGACATTGTAGCCATCCCTGCCTTGAAACTTGACAAAGGACCATCTTCCAAGATCAGAAGGATCAGCCCCATGGGCAATCTTGTGGGAACTGAACAGTTGATCAATGGAAAACCCTGTGCCACCAGGCTGAAGCCATGAGCAGTCAGAAGCTTCATGCTTGTTGTTGGCAAGATAGGAAAAACTTGAGGGACAGACATTCTTCATGCGCCGATTGAAAAGATCACAGGGCAGGAGTTTGGATTCATTCAAACAATGTTCAGCAAAAAGAGCCACACTGGCATTGCTCTTGACAAATTGACGGGCATTGTGCTTGGACATGGACATAAAGGCAGCTCTACGCTGGGGTCCAATGTTTTGGAAGGTGATGATGGTGGAATTAGATGATGGAGCTTGAGGAAAGGAATGACCAAAACTGTCAGAATCCTTAGCAGCAAGAGAGTCTCCATGAAGAGTTAATTGGACAAAATGAGAGACAGGGGAAGAGGCGGAGGGGGAAAAGGGAGAAACAGGAGAAGCATTGATGGGATTTGGATTGGAAGGCATCCCATCACACCTCATACCAGAAGAGCTAACCATGATCAGAAGGAAACCGAGTCTGTCGCACGGAAGGAAGAGTTGCCGGAGCTGATTTGGTGGAGACATTGGCATGGCTCAAGTCACTGACACTAGCATCTTGACTGGAAGAGAATGCAATTGCAGCAACTCCAAGCCTCAATGCAGAGGCTGCATCTTCCCCACCACCGGCAGCAGGAACTGCAGTTGAGGACTCAGGAGAGACCACGAGGAGGTCACCAGCCATGGCATTATGGGGAGGGTCAGGAACTTCAGGGGGAACTTCAGGAGAGAGACCAGGGGAGGCATCAGCCTTGGCCACATGGGTAGGATCACCGCCAGGAGGAACAGCACCTGCAGGCGCTGAGGCCTGGACAGCAGTAAGATTGGAAGTGCCAGTCGCTAAAGTATCCATGGATTGAGAATCATCAAAGCCTCCACCACCACTGTCAGCACGGGCTTGGAGGTTAAAGTGCAAATCCAGATCAAAAGTGAGATCGGGAGCTAGGTCAACTGACAAGTCATCATCAACAAGTTCCCAATCTCGTGCATCCCCATCACCAAAAAAGGGAAGAGAGTTATCCTGCATTGGATCTGCAGCAGGTGCAGTTTCCACAACACAATTGACTGCATCATCCCAATGGTAAGCTTCCATTTCAGTCAAGCACTCAGAAGAGAACCATTGTCTAACACAAGAACCATACTGAGCTTCCAGAAAAATAGGCAGGAAAGACAACATGGCCATTGCTTCAGCCTTGGTAGTGATGTTGTACAAAGCAAGGATCTCGCCTCGGTATGAACTGGTATCGACAGAAAGAAAAAGAGGCCATGACCAATTGTCACGGGTTCTGATACCCAGAAGCACACTGCGCAGTGTCTTCAAACCCAGCCCTTGGCCCAAGTCAACTGGAAGATCAAGATCAACTACCCCCAGAACAGGAGCAGTTTCATGGCTCTCAATAAATTTGGCTTGGCGGTGCTTAGCCTGGCGAACAGTCTTGAGCTTGGAGGGGGGAAGAGGTCTGTCAGAAGGATTGGTAGCTGTCTCAATAAACTTGTAGAATTTACCATCAGGTAAAGAGGCAATGTCTGAAGGTTTGCAACGGTTGAACTGGGCTTTGAGGAGCTTAACAGTTTGGGCGCGCTTTGTTGCATCACATAAAACATGAGCAGCCAGAACCGGATTGGGATCAGGAGTTCTGGAGTTGTCAAGGCTGATATTCTTCCGGATAACAGCAATAGGACATGCCTGAAACCTGGGATGAGTCTGAAGCAATTCGTTGTAGTGGTCAAGATCAAAACTCTGCATGTAAGATCCAAGGAGAAAGCCACAGGTGACAATAACTGGGGCCTGTATGTGGTCATATTTCAGGTCCATGTCACGGTCTCTAAGCCTCTGGAGCAATTGTGCTGAAAAGAGTTTCTCCAGGGAAGCACTGTGTCCCAAAAAGAAGCGTAGATGAGGAGCAGTTCGACTGCGAAGCCATAGCTGAGCAACATACAATTCCAAGGTCTTCCTGTCAGGAAGTGTCGTCCAAAACTTGGTAACAGGCTTGGCCTTGGGGTTGAGCCTGGCTCTTGAGGGAAAAACATACAACACCAGGCGCTTGTCAACAGTCCATAGAAGATCCAAAGCTTCCTTGAGAGACTTGAGCAGCTCATCATACAGTTCCCCAGGGCGTTGTGACATCAACCTTGGAAGGGACAAAGTGACATAAGAACTATGAGAACACTTGGTGCCAGCAGTTACATCCACTGGAGCTCTAGAATCACTGGAGCAAACCCCTCGGCGTTGGAGGAAATGCCCAGCAGAAGAGGACAAGACAGTAGCATCACCACCACCAGGAAGAAAGGACACTGATTTGGAAGTGGAAGATTTGGAAGTGGAAGCAGCATCAGCCACTGGTGGCGCAGGTGTAGGAGGTCTCTTCTTGAAATGCCAGTGGGAGCCAAGCACCTGGTTAGCTGCCAACCAAACTTTTCCTTCAGTGCTGGGCAAAAGGTTCCCTTCACAGTACATGGTGTCAAAACACTCAGGTGACATCTTGGCCAAACCAATAAGACATCTCTTAAGAGCATGGCCGGAAGGTTGCTTGGTCCAGTCTTCAGAGGCTTGAAAGCAGAGAGTAGCAAGGGAAATCAGGGACTCCACAGAAGCAGTTCTCCACTCAGGGTTGTCAGGAAAAGCGTGAGCATATGCTGGAGGGATGGCAGACTGACAGACATCATGGATGGATTTCTTGTCATTCCCATCTTTCTTGCTGAAAAAATGAGTGGGGCTGGGGCATCCAGTCCATAGCCGGGAACCTGCTGGAGTTTTACGAAGAGTTTGGATAGGGGTGGGAATGAAAGCACGACCAGTAAAAGGCCCCTTACCGTAGAAGCACCAGAGGAAGGAATCTGAGTGAGCTTTGTTGGCAGCAGCCAGGGCTTTCTGGTGCAGGGCATGTCGCTCTGCAGACGGTGTGTCAGAAAGAAATGCAAGAGTAGCTTGTTTCAGACTAGACTTGGAAGGAGAGACCTTGGAAGGAGGGTGCTTAGAGTCTGAGTGCTCAGAGCCTGGCTGGCCATCCCTAGACGTCGCACTGTTGGACTGTCCACTGTTGGACTTCCCACTGGTGGACGTCCCACTGTTGGACTTTCCACTGTTGGACTTCCCACTATTGGACTTCCCACTGTCAGACTTCCCACTGTCGGACTGCCCACTGCCTGAATGCCCTGTGTCTGAATGCCCAGTGCCTGACTGCTCAGTGCTCATATCAACATCATCTAGTGCACCAGTAGACACAGCAGAAGTGAAGGACATATCATCATCAGAAGGGAGGGCATCATCAGAAGGGAGTGAATCCCTAGCTGTACGGGGAGAGGGAGGGGGAGAGGGAGTAGCCTGAAGAACGGAACCAGCAGGTGGTCGGCGGGAAGGAGTCCCCATAAAGGCGCGTTTGTTTGAAGGAGTAGCAGCCAAGGGAGGCCTTTTTCGCCTGGAAGCTGGCGGGGGGGGAGGCATGGTGGGGCTAGTATCGTCTGAATAGGCGTGTTGGCTCGGGCGCTGGTAGGCTGTCAGTGTTAACCTGTATGTATATATACAGATGGGTGTATTCTGGAAACAGGGTACAGCAGCAACAACAAGGGTAACCTTGGTCTGGACAAGGAAAAGGTCCCTGGGGATCCAAAAAATATAGTGGAGCACACCCACAAAAGTAACCGGGGAACTTGGAAATTTTTGCTAAAAAACAAGCAAAATTTGTCTCACACTTGGAGCCCAAAAACTCTGCGCGCGGAAGAGGAAGAACTCTGCAAAATGTGTAGGCTTGTACCAGAAGTGGAGCACTGAGGGCAGAGACACCAGCTGCGGTTGAGGGCAAAGGCCGGGGCAGGAGAAGCACCGGTTGAGATCAAAGCAACAACTGAAAAGCAGGCAATTGGGTGTTGGACCAACAGCAGACACGCCTCTTGGATGTGCAAATGCCAGGTGATGACAAAGGCCGAGGCAGGAGAAGCACCGGTTGATGACAAAGGCCGGGGCAGGAGAAGCACCGGTGGAGGGCAATCAACAGCAGAAAACCTCCAGTGGAGTGCAGGAGCAACAACTGAAACGCCGCGCTTGAATGGAGAAGTACCCAGTGTTGACAAAGGCCGGGGCAGGAGAAGCACCGGTTGAAGACAAAGGCCGGGGCTGGAGAAGCAAACTGTTGGGTGCTGGGGCAACAGCAGACACGCCGCTCTTGGATGGAAAAGTGCCAGGTGATGACAAAGGTCGGGGCAGGAGAAGCACCGGTTGAGGGCAAACAACAGCAGAAAACCTCTAGGGGAGTGCAGGAGCACCAACTGAAATGCCACTCTTGAATGGAGAAGTGCCAGGTGCTGACAATGGCCGGGGCAGGAGAAGCACCGGTTGATGGCAAACAACAGCCGAAAAGCAAACTGTTGGGTGCTGGAGCAACAGCACACACGCCTCTTGGATGTAAGAAGTGCCAGGTGATGACAAAGGCCGGGGCAGGAGAAGCACCAGTTGAGGGCAAAAGCCAGTTGATAGGTTGATAGGGTGTATGCTGGGAAACAGGGTACAGCAGCAACAACAGGTCCAACGTTGGTCTGGACAAGGAAAAACTCCAGGGGAACCAAAAGGAAAGACTGGAGCACTACCAGAAGAGTCACGTTCGAAACCCACAGAGGTGCTCTGGAGTTACAGAATTTAGAAACTCCAGTAGACCACTGCAAATCGTGTAGAAACTGCAGCAAATGGCTTGTAGACTTATAGGGACCAAAAGGGAACAGGGCAGCTGCTTGCGTAGAAACCAGGGGCTTTAGTAGGAATACTTAGGGACCGGGGGATATCAATGGCAGGGCACACTTAAAAGGCTCAGGAGGGAACTTGAAGTTCAAACTCGCAAGTACTTATAAGTGGAAACAGTATCCAGGGGCAGTTGGCTTGAAAACAAGGACCTTGAGCGCGACTCTTAGGGACCAGGGAAGCAGTGGAAACAGTATCCGGGGGCAATTGGCTTGAAAACAAATACCTTGAGCGAGACACTTAGGGACCAGGGAAGCTGCTTGCTTGAAAACAGGGGCTTTAGTAGAAACACCTAGGGACCAGGGGGGGACTTGTGTCTTGAAAACAGTGTCGAACTTGAAGTTCAAGTTGGGGTTGCTTAATAGCGAAAACACTTAGGGAGCAGGGAACTCGCGAACACTTAAGGACCAGGGAAATTGTAGTCTTGAAACAAGGGGCTGTAGTAGCTGTAGTCTTGGAAACATGAGTGCAATAAGTAGAAGGTACTTAGGGATCGGTTGGTCTTGGCTTGAAAACAGGTGTAGTAGGGGGAGCCTTAAGCGAAAACACTTAGGGACTAGGGGGCTTGGCTAGGAAACAGGGTAGCCTTAAGTGATTAACACTTATGGAGCAGGGAGGCTATTGACTTGAAAATAAAGGGGGAACTGGAAGATATGCTCGCGCGAACTGTCAAATACTTAGGGATCAGCGCGGAAGAACCTTCTAGAAGGGGGGTGTATATGTGTTCAATCTTGAAGAATGTAGAACGTTAAGTGGGTTCGACCTTGAAGAATGTAGAACGTTAAGTGGGTATCACTTATGGGGCTTGGAAGACTGTATAGCGTTAAATAATAAGGGAGCTTGAAAACAGATCAAAAAACAAACCAAGCTCGGAGACAAAGCGGAACTGAAACAGAATCAGCTGTAGAAATTAGTACTGCAATTGCTGTAGGAAATTATGTGTTGTTTTCGCTTGCGAAGCTTGTTGCTGCCGATCGATCGACCGACACGGAAACAAGCAACCAAAGCAACCAAAGGGAGCAAGGAGCAGCCAAACAAACAGCAGAATCAGATAGGGGAGGTCTCTGTTAATAGGTGTAGTGCTTGGTTTTGTTGTAGGAGCTTTAGAAGTGAGTGAGATATCAAAGGGGAAAGTTGTGTAGAAATCTACGTGTTTTAAGTACTGGAACATCGGAACGTCGGACAAAATGCGCGATGCGTAAATTGTACCACAGAAAATGGAGGCAAAAGTTGATTCAATAGACTAGTAGGAATGCGCTAATTTTCAAAGCATGTTACTAAGGACTTGAATAGGTTGATTTGACCAGTACTAGTAGTAAAAGTACTAGTACTAGGGATTCTCATTGTGGGAAAAAATTGAAAAAATGCCCAAAATTTAATCTGTGGTGGTAAATCAATCCCAAAAGGACCCCTTCTTTCTATAAGGCCCCAGTATATTGTTTAGAGCATGGGCTTCTGAAACTTGGTCAAAGGTTGACCCTGGTCAATGGTTAAGTTGAGCCTGGGATATACTATTCCTGCCATACCCCGGGTCTACTAGTGATTAGAAATAGTAGTGATATGCAAATTGTGAGCTCTATTGGTTAGTCTATTTGCTACAGCTCTAAGAGCCCTCCGAATCAGCGATTCTGTCGACTCGCTGATTGTTTTTATCCTTATCCTTAATCCAGTCCCATGTGTACTCGTGACTGTATTCTGGCGCACGGCATGCTCCTCCATGGTACTGTTACATTTAGTTACTTCTCCAGTTTAGTGCTATCCCTGCAATAATAGGGATGGACTCTCCTAATGTTAACCCGGTTGGTCACAAAGGGAGCAGTTTCAATAGTCACAGTTCCATTGTCATGGGCCTTGAGCACCTTGTAAGGTCCTTGCCGGGGGAAGGATAGTTTTGGGATAATGCCCTTCCTTTCCAGGGTGACATAGTCTCCTTCCGCATAGGCATGGGGGATCCTCTTTTGGTTCTCCCTGATATTACTCTTGTGGATACTCTTTTGTTTCCTTGCTTGGATTGCTTCCCAATCCACTGGGAAATTCACGGGCATGAACATGTCTCGTCCAAACACCAGTTGTGCCGGGGAGTACCCCAGGGTGGTGTGGATGGCGCTTCTGATAGCATATGCTGCCTTTGTAGTGAATTCCTCAAAGGGATCCTTCTCATGGAGATCTCTTTGTTCCAAGTTAAAGGATAGTAGGCAATCCTTCAGCACCTGGTGGATCCTCTCCAATACCACATTGGATTGGGGGTTCCAGGCGCCACTGGGCTTCCTTTTCATTCCCATGTTCTCACAGAGCTCCTGGAACTCTGCTTTGAACTCACTTCCACCATCGAATCCAATTTCTTTTGGTCCAGGATATCTTGCTAACCAGGTACTGTCCAGCAATCGTTGAGTTTCTGCCGCGTTTAGGGAGTCCTTCAGGTGGGCCAGTTCAAACCATCCGGTCACCGGATCCACCATGGTGAGGACATGGATGTGGTAGTCTTTACCATTTTTATTGTGGACAGTTGCAGGTCCCCAGAGGTCTACATTGACCCTCTGCCATTTGGTAACCTCAGCTGCTTTCTTCGGTACTAGTAGTCCATACTTTTTCCGGCCACTTTTCTTAAACATGTGGCATGTGTGGCAGCGTTTGCAGAGGTCCTGGACGTCCTTACGAAGGCCTTTCCACGGAATACTGAGCGGATGCTCTGTTCCATCCTCTTTTCTCCGGGATGGACCAGCATGCTTTGGTACCATTCCATAACCCTGTCTTTGAGTTTGTCTGGGATCAAAATCTTCCCTTCCTTGTGGATTAGACTGTAGCCTTCCACATTTTTGGTGGTCAGGCGTGTGTCTTTTTCCAGAGCACTCGCGATTTCCGTGTCCTTTTGTTGGTAGAACTGGATCATGTCCGGGGCAAGTGGGAATGCACTATTGCCCTGGAATTCTTCCAGTGATTCTCCAAGTGGGAATAGGAGTTGCCGAAGGTGCTCTTCCTCATCCGCGTAGGTGAGGGGCTTATTTGGTGGTAGCCATTCTGCTGTATCTGCTGGATCATCCGTAATGTCCAGTCGTGACAGCGCGTCTGCTGCATCTTTTTCTTTGCCAGCAACATGCTTGACTACCGGATGGAACTCCTCCATGAGGAGTCTCCACCGGACCATTCTCTGCGTTGGCATCTGCTGATACAGTAGGTTCAGGTGGTCTGTGTGAATGGTTACATCTTGTCCTCGCAGGATTCCTTCGAACGCTTTGAGCCTTTCCACTATTCCAAGGAGCTCTTTTTCTCCTACAGTGTAGTTGAGCTGTGCTGAATTCAGTTTCCTTGTGTAGAATCCGAGGGGTTTGCCATCTTGGCATACAGTTGCTCCCAGTTGCCTATCACTGGCGTCTGAGTAGAGATGAAATGGTTTTGTAAAGTCTGGGAATGCGAGTTTTGCTTCTTCTGCGAGCATCCATTTTGCCTCCATGAAAGCTTTCTGCTCTGCTGGACCCCAATACCAGTTCATTTTGCCCTTCTTCCCTGCAAGTTTATTGAGGGGGGCCAGGATGTGGGAGCGGCGCTTCCACATATCCCGGTAGAAATTTACCATGCCAAGGAACATCTTGAGTTGCTTGGTGTTCTTGGGGGCTTCCAGATGCTTCATCGCCTCCAGCTTCTTTGGCTGGGGTTGGATGCCCTCTGTTGTTAATAGAAATCCCAGGTATTCCACTTCTTTTTGCATGAAAAAGGATTTTCTGAGGTTGGCGCGAAAACCGGCATCATCCAGTCTCTGTAGAACTATATTGATTTTGTTGAGGTGGTCCTGTTCAGACTCCCCTTCTCTTTGGATGATTAGAATGTCATCGATGTAGACCAGGACATAGTCCAGGTCACCGAGTAGGTTCATCATGACTGATTGGAAGATATCAGGTGCACATGCAATCCCCATTGCCAGTCTCTTGTAGGCATATTTTCCCCATGGCAGAATGGTAGAGCAGATCTTCTGGCTCTCCTTGCAGATGGGAATGGTGTAGTAACCTTGGGATAAGTCCAGCGCTGTCGCTGATTTGAACTTCTGTAGTCTCTGGATTGTTTCCCCTATTCGTGGTAGTGGAAATGGCTTCCTTTGGATGGCTGCATTCATCGTCCAAAAGTCTGTGAGGACCCGAATGTCCCCTGTCTTTTTGGGTTGACAAAAGGTGGGCGATGCCCATGGTGAGTCATCGTCATGGGGGAGTTTCTCCAGGACTCCAATATCACAGAGCCTGTTGATTTCTTTCCAAAGGGCTTGCTCAAAGGCATGGGGCACCGAGTAGTACCTCTGCCTGGCCGGTTTGACCCCTGGTTGGAGTTCAATCAACACCGGTTCTATATTTTTAAGCAGTCCCAGGCCTCCTCCAAAGAGGGTAGGGAACCGTTTCAGTGTTGTCTTCAAGGCTTCCTTGGACGCGTCTGTGATCTCCAGGTCATTGACCATAGTGTCTATATCGACCTTGGAGTAATCTGCATCCAGGATTTTGGATTGCCTTTCTTACTCCTGTTGGAGGTTTGGACTTTGTGTGTTGGCAAAGAATACTGCCTCACATTTGTCTGGGTCAGAGAGCTCCCCCATTCCCTTCATGGGGATGGAGTCACCCTGCCATTCAATTGTCTGAGAGCTGTATTTTATATCCAGTCCCAGTTGTGCCATTAGATCGGATCCTATGATCATGTCATAGGGCACTTCCTCATGGTGGTGATATTCATCCACTTGGAAGGTCCATTTGATGGTCTTGGAGTTTGAAAATTCTATCAGTCTTAGTCCCACTGAAGCCGCAGACTTGGTTCGGAACTTGCCCCCATAGGTGTTGTAGGTGACAGTTCTCTGGTCTCGGTTCGTTAGTTGACTTCGATTGACAAAGTGCCTTAAGATGATGGATTTGGAGCATCCAGAGTCCAGTAGGCCCCTGAGCATCCTTCCCCTTCCTTTATGGTCCAATACCTCCACACAGACGTCCGCAAACCGGTTGATTATTTGAGGCCCGTTGTGGATGGTATCAGGAGCCATTCAGTTGTGGGATCCTTTCTTCTTAAAGGTCTTTCTGTACTTTCTTCTGTACTCTTTGAGGTCTCGCTCGGAGATATCGATCTCATCGTCAGAGACTTTGTGATTGGCTTGAGCCGTGGCCAATACATAAGAGTACTCATGGTTTGATAGATTCCTTCTTCAGTGGGGTTTGGAGTGTTGCTCGTTGTCCGAGTCTTCTTTTGCCACAAAGTGCTCTTTGAGCAAGTTGATGGTTTCCCGGTCAAATTTCCCCTTCTTGGAGGGTCCTACAATTTTGCAACGCGTGATTTTGTCCGACGTTTCGATGTTCCAGTACTTAAAACACGTAGATTTCTACACCCAATTCCCCTTTGATATCTCACTCACTTCTAAAGCTCCTACAACAACACCAAGCTCTACACCTATTAACAGAGACCTTCTCTATTCGATTCTGCTATTTGTTTGGCTGCTCCTTGCTTCCTTTGGTTGCTTTGGTTCCTTGTTTCCTGTCGTCGTCGTCGGCAAGCAACAAACAACACGACCAAAACAAGGACACATAATTTTCTACAGCAAGCCCAGTACGAATCCTACAGCTGATTCTGTTCCTCTGTTCCGCTTTGTCTCCGAGCTCCGTTTGTTTTTCGATCTGTTTTCAAGCTACCTTATTATTTAACGCTATACAGCCTTTCAAGCCCCTTAAGTGATACCCACTTAACGTTCTACATTCTTCAAGGTCGAACCCACTTAACGTTCTACATTCTTCAAGATCGAACACATATACACCCCCCTTCTAGAAGGTTCCTACTTGCTGATCCTTAAGTATTTGCAAGTTCGCGCGAGCATATCTTCCAGTTCCCCCTTTATTTTCAAGTCAATAGCCTCCCTGCTCCATAAGTGTTAATCACTTAAAAGTACCCCTGTTTCCTAGCCAAGCCCCCTAGTCCTTAAGTATTTTCGCTTAAGGCTCCCCCTACTACACCTGTTTTCAAGCCAAGACCAACCGATCCCTAAGTACCTCCTACTTAGTGCACTCTTGTTTCCAAGACTACAGCTACAATCGCCCCTTGTTTTCAAGACTACAATTCTCCTGGTCCCTAAGTGTTCGCGAGGTCCCTGATCCCTAAGTGTTTTCGCTATTAAGCAACCCCAACTTGAACTTCAAGTTCGACACTGTTTTCAAGACACAAGCCTCCCCCTGGTCCCTAGGTGTTTCTACTAAAGCCCCTGTTTTCAAGCAAGCAGCTTCCCTGGTCCCTAAGTGTCTCGCTCAAGCTACCTGTTTTCAAGCCAATTGCCCCTGGATACTGTTTCTACCCTTAATTATTCCCCTTGTTTCCAAGCAGGCTGCTTCCCTGGTCCCTAAGTGTTTAGCTCAAGGTCCCTGTTTTCAAGCTAATTGCCCCTGGATACTGTTTCCACTTATAAGTACTCGCGAGTCTGAACTTCAAGTTCCCTCCTGAGCCTTTTAAGTGTGCCCTGCCATTGTTATCCCCCGGTCCCTAAGTGTTCCTACTAAAGCCCCTGTTTTCAAGTTACAAGCTTCCCTGGGGCTGCTGTATTCCAATTCAAATCGTTTACGATTCGAAATTTTCAAGCTGGTGGGCTGCTGTATTCCAATTCGAATCGTATCTGGTTCGAATTTGCATCTACACGATTTGCAGTTGCAAAATTGTTCAAATCTGCACAATTTTCAAGCTACGAGTACCGTACAGTACTACAGTACGAGTACAAATTTGCAGTGCTACCGTGCTTGCAGTGCTACCAGTGCTACCGTAGGAGTTAAATTGTTCAAATTTGCACAATTTTCGCGCAGAGTTTTGCGCCCTCCAAGTGTGAGACAATTTTTGCTCGTTTTTTAGCAAAAATTGCTCCAAGTACCCCCAGCAGTACCCCTACATACAGGTAAACACTGACAGCCTACCTGCGTCCAAGTCAACACCAAGCCAACACGCCTAATAAGCCTATACTCGCCCCATCATGCCTCCCCCCCCGCCAGCTTCCAGGCGAAAACGGCCTCCCTTGGCTGCCACTCCTTCAAACAAACGCGCCTTTGTGGGGACTCCTTCCCGCCGCCCACCTGCTGGCTCCGTTCAGGCTACTCCCTCTCCCCCTCCCTCTAGGGATTCTCTCCCTTCTGATGATGATATGTCCTTCACTTCTGCTGTGTCTACTGGTGCACTAGATGATGTTGATATGAGCACTGAGCAGTCAGGCACTGGGCATTCCGACACTGGGCATTCAGGCACTGGGCAGTCCGACAGTGGGACGTCTGACAGTGGACAGTCCGGCAGTGGGAAGTCCAACAGTGGGAAGTCCACCAGTGAGACGTCTGGGGATGGTCAGCCAGGCTCTGAGCACTCAGACTCTCAGCCCCCTCCTTCCAAGGTCTCTCCTTCCAAGTCTAGTCTCAAACAAGCTACTCTTGCATTCCTTTCTGACACACCGTCTGCAGAGCGAAATGCTCTGCGCCAGACAGCCCTGGCTGCTGCCAACAAAGCTCACTCAGATTCTTTCCTCTGGTGCTTCTATGGTAAGGGGCCTTTTGCTGGTCGTGCTTCCATTCCCACCCCTATCTACGCTCTTCGCAAAACTCCAACAGGATCCCGGCTATGGACTGGGTGCCCCAGCCCCACTCATTTTTTCAGCAAGAAAGATGGGAATGACAAGAAATCCATCCATGATGTCTGTCAGTCTGCCATCCCTCCAGCATATGCTCATGCTTTTCCTGACAACCCTGAGTGGAGAACTGCTTCTGTGGAGTCCCTGATTTCCCTTGCTACTCTCTGCTTTCAAGCCTCTGAAGACTGGACCAAGCAACCTTCCGGCCATGCTCTTAAGAGATGTCTTATTGGTTTGGCCAAGATGTCACCTGAGTGTTTTGACACCATGTACTGTGAAGGGAACCTTTTGCCCAGCACTGAAGGAAAAGTTTGGTTGGCAGCTAACCAAGCACTTGGATCCCACTGGCATTTCAAGCAGAGGCCGCCTGCTCCTGCTCCTGCAGCAGGGGGTGGTGCTTCCAGCTCCAGATCAGTGTCCTTTCTTCCTGGTCTAGGTGGTGCCACTGTGTTGTCCTCTTCTGATGGGCATTTTCTCCAGCGCCGAGGGGTTTGCTCTAGTGATTCCAGGTCTCCGGTAGATGTCACTGAAGGTTCCAAGTGTTCTCACAGTTCATATGTAACACTTTCCCTTCCCCGGCTCATGTCTCAACACCCTGGGGAGCTGTATGATGAACTGCTTAAGTCTCTCAAGGAAGCCCTGGAATTGCTCTGGAAAGTTGACAAGCGCCTGGTGCTCTATGTTTTTCCTTCCAGAGCTAGGCTCAACCCCAAAGCCAAGCCTGTCACCAAGCTGTGGTCTACCCTCCCAGACAGAAAAACCTTGGAGTTGTATGTCGCTCAGCTGTGGCTTCGCAGCAGAACTGCCCCCCATTTAAGGTTCTTTGTTGGGCACAGTGTTCCTTTGAAGACCCTCCTCTCTACAGCTTTGCTTCAGAGACTCAGGGAGCGTGACATGGACTTGAAGTATGATCATATCCAGGCTCCAGTTATTGTCACCTGTGGTTTCCTCCTTGGATCTTACATGCAGAGTTTTGATCTTGATCACTACAATGCATTACTTCAGACCCATCCCAGGTTTCAAGCCTTTCCTATTTCTGTTATCCGGAAGAACACCAGCCTGGACAACTCCAGATCCCCTGATCCCAATCCTGTCTCAGCTGCTCATGTCCTTTGTGATGCTACCAAGCGAGCCCAAACTGTCAAGCTGCTAAAAGGTCAGTTCAACAGGTGCAAGCCTTCTGACATTGCATCCCTCCCTGATGGTAAATTCTACAAGTTTATTGAGACAGCCACCAACCCCTCTGACAGGCCCCTCCCTCCCTCCAAGCTCAAGACTGTGAAACAAGCCAAGTACCGACAGTCCAAGTTTATTGAAAGCCATGAGACTGCTCCTGTTCTGGGAGTTGTTGATCTTGACCTTCCTGTTGATTTGGGACAGGGCTTGGGCTTGAAGACTTTGCGACGAGTGTTAATGGGTATACGAACGCGTGACAATTGGTCCTGGCCCCTGTTCCTCTCAGTTGATACTAGCTCCTACCGGGGTGAAATTCTTGCTTTGTACAACACCACCACCAAGGCTGAAGCCACGGCCATGTTGTCTTTCCTGCCCATTTTTTTGGAAGTACAGTATGGTTCCTGTGTTCGCCAGTGGTTCTCTTCTGAGTGCTTGACTGAAATGGAAGCCTTTCACTGGGATGAAACTGCCAAATGTGTTGTAGAGACTGCTCCTCCTGCTGACCAGATACAGGATGACTCTCTTCCCTTTTTTGGTGATGGTGATGCAAGGGACTGGGAATTTGTTGATGATGATTTGTCTGTTGACCTTGCTCCAGACCTAACTTTTGATCTGGATTTGCACTTCAACCTCCAAGCACGTGCTGACAGTGGTGGAGGTGGATTTGATGATTCCCAATCCATGGATACTCTAGCCACTGGTACCTCTAACCTCACTGCCGCTCAGGCTCCAACTACTGCTGCTCCAGCTGCAACTACTCAGGGTTCTGCAGATGGTGCATCTCCCCCTACCTCTTTGCCTGGTGCTTCCCCTACTGAGGGTCATGCTGACAAGCCTGTAGATAAACCTGGTGTTGGGGATGAAGTGGCCTCTTCTTTGCGGGTTGGTTTGGCTGCCATTGCCTTTTCTCCTAACACTGATGCAAGTGTCAGTGATTTGAGCCATGCCAATGCCTCTACCAAGTCCGCTCCGGCAACTTTTTCAACCGTGCGACAGACTCGGTTTCCTTCTGATCATGGTTAGCTCTTCTGGTATGAGGTTTGATGGGATGCCTTCTACTCCAAATCCCATCAATGCTTCTACTGTTTCTCCCTTTTCCTCCTCCGACTCTTCCCCTGTCCCTCATTTTGTCCAATTAAATCTTCATGGAGACTCTCTTGCTGCTAAGGATTCTGATAGTTTTGGCCATCCTTTTCCTCGAGCTCCATCATCTAATTCCACCATCATCACCTTCCAAAACATAGGGCCTCAGCGTAGAGCTGCTTTTATGTCCAGGTCCAGGCACAACTCCCGTCAATTTGTTAAGAGCAACGCCAGTGTGGCGCTTTTTGCTGAGCATTGTTTGAATGGGTACTTCTCCATTCAAGCGCGGCGTTTCAGTTGTTGCTCCTGCACTCCACTGGAGGTTTTCTGCTGTTGATTGCCCTCCACCGGTGCTTCTCCTGCCCCGGCCTTTGTCATCAACCGGTGCTTCTCCTGCCTCGGCCTTTGTCATCACCTGGCATTTGCACATCCAAGAGGCGTGTCTGCTGTTGGTCCAACACCCAATTGCCTGCTTTTCAGTTGTTGCTTTGATCTCAACCGGTGCTTCTCCTGCCCCGGCCTTTGCCCTCAACCGCAGCTGGTGTCTCTGCCCTCAGTGCTCCACTTCTGGTACAAGCCTACACATTTTGCAGAGTTCTTCCTCTTCCGCGCGCAGAGTTTTTGGGCTCCAAGTGTGAGACAAATTTTGCTTGTTTTTTAGCAAAAATTTCCAAGTTCCCCGGTTACTTTTGTGGGTGTGCTCCACTATATTTTTTGGATCCCCAGGGACCTTTTCCTTGTCCAGACCAAGGTTACCCTTGTTGTTGCTGCTGTACCCTGTTTCCAGAATACACCCATCTGTATATATACATACAGGTTAACACTGACAGCCTACCAGCGCCCGAGCCAACACGCCTATTCAGACGATACTAGCCCCACCATGCCTCCCCCCCCGCCAGCTTCCAGGCGAAAAAGGCCTCCCTTGGCTGCTACTCCTTCAAACAAACGCGCCTTTACGGGGACTCCTTCCCGCCGACCACCTGCTGGTTCCGTTCTTCAGGCTACTCCCTCTCCCCCTCCCTCTCCCCGTACAGCTAGGGATTCACTCCCTTCTGATGATGCCCTCCCTTCTGATGATGATATGTCCTTCACTTCTGCTGTGTCTACTGGTGCACTAGATGATGTTGATATGAGCACTGAGCAGTCAGGCACTGGGCATTCAGACACAGGGCATTCAGGCAGTGGGCAGTCCGACAGTGGGAAGTCTGACAGTGGGAAGTCCAATAGTGGGAAGTCCAACAGTGGAAAGTCCAACAGTGGGACGTCCACCAGTGGGAAGTCCAACAGTGGACAGTCCAACAGTGCGACGTCTAGGGATGGCCAGCCAGGCTCTGAGCACTCAGACTCTAAGCACCCTCCTTCCAAGGTCTCTCCTTCCAAGTCTAGTCTGAAACAAGCTACTCTTGCATTTCTTTCTGACACACCGTCTGCATAGCGACATGCCCTGCACCAGAAAGCCCTGGCTGCTGCCAACAAAGCTCACTCAGATTCCTTCCTCTGGTGCTTCTACGGTAAGGGGCCTTTTACTGGTCGTGCTTCCATTCCCACCCCTATCCAAACTCTTCGTAAAACTCCAGCAGGTTCCCGGCTATGGACTGGATGCCCCAGCCCCACTCATTTTTTCAGCAAGAAAGATGGGAATGACAAGAAATCCATCCATGATGTCTGTCAGTCTGCCATCCCTCCAGCATATGCTCACGCTTTTCCTGACAACCCTGAGTGGAGAACTGCTTCTGTGGAGTCCCTGATTTCCCTTGCTACTCTCTGCTTTCAAGCCTCTGAAGACTGGACCAAGCAACCTTCCGGCCATGCTCTTAAGAGATGTCTTATTGGTTTGGCCAAGATGTCACCTGAGTGTTTTGACACCATGTACTGTGAAGGGAACCTTTTGCCCAGCACTGAAGGAAAAGTTTGGTTGGCAGCTAACCAGGTGCTTGGCTCCCACTGGCATTTCAAGAAGAGACCTCCTACACCTGCGCCACCAGTGGCTGATGCTGCTTCCACTTCCAAATCTTCCACTTCCAAATCAGTGTCCTTTCTTCCTGGTGGTGGTGATGCTACTGTCTTGTCCTCTTCTGCTGGGCATTTCCTCCAACGCCGAGGGGTTTGCTCCAGTGATTCTAGAGCTCCAGTGGATGTAACTGCTGGCACCAAGTGTTCTCATAGTTCTTATGTCACTTTGTCCCTTCCAAGGTTGATGTCACAACGCCCTGGGGAACTGTATGATGAGCTGCTCAAGTCTCTCAAGGAAGCTTTGGATCTTCTATGGACTGTTGACAAGCGCCTGGTGTTGTATGTTTTTCCCTCAAGAGCCAGGCTCAACCCCAAGGCCAAGCCTGTTACCAAGTTTTGGACGACACTTCCTGACAGGAAGACCTTGGAATTGTATGTTGCTCAGCTATGGCTTCGCAGTCGAACTGCTCCTCATCTACGCTTCTTTTTGGGACACAGTGCTTCCCTGGAGAAACTCTTTTCAGCACAATTGCTCCAGAGGCTTAGAGACCGTGACATGGACCTGAAATATGACCACATACAGGCCCCAGTTATTGTCACCTGTGGCTTTCTCCTTGGATCTTACATGCAGAGTTTTGATCTTGACCACTACAACGAATTGCTTCAGACTCATCCCAGGTTTCAGGCATGTCCTATTGCTGTTATCCGGAAGAATATCAGCCTTGACAACTCCAGAACTCCTGATCCCAATCCGGTTCTGGCTGCTCATGTTTTATGTGATGCAACAAAGTGCGCCCAAACTGTTAAGCTCCTCAAAGCCCAGTTCAACCATTGCAAACCTTCAGACATTGCCTCTTTACCTGATGGTAAATTCTACAAGTTTATTGAGACAGCTACCAATCCTTCTGACAGACCTCTTCCCCCCTCCAAGCTCAAGACTGTTCGCCAGGCTAAGCACCGCCAAGCCAAATTTATTGCGAGCCATGAAACTGCTCCTGTTCTGGGGGTAGTTGATCTTGATCTTCCAGTTGACTTGGGCCAAGGGCTGGGTTTGAAGACACTGCGCAGTGTGCTTCTGGGTATCAGAACCCGTGACAATTGGTCATGGCCTCTTTTTCTTTCTGTCGATACCAGTTCATACCGAGGCGAGATCCTTGCTTTGTACAACATCACTACCAAGGCTGAAGCAATGGCCATGTTGTCTTTCCTGCCTATTTTTCTGGAAGCTCAGTATGGTTCTTGTGTTAGACAATGGTTCTCTTCTGAGTGCTTGACTGAAATGGAAGCTTACCATTGGGATGATGCAGTCAATTGTGTTGTGGAAACTGCACCTGCTGCAGATCCAATGCAGGATAACTCTCTTCCCTTTTTTGGTGATGGGGATGCACGAGATTGGGAACTTGTTGATGATGACTTGTCAGTTGACCTTGCCCCTGACCTCACTTTTGATCTGGATTTGCACTTTAACCTCCAAGCCCGTGCTGACAGTGGTGGTGGAGGCTTTGATGATTCTCAATCCATGGATACTTTAGCGACTGGCACTTCCAATCTTACTGCTGTCCAGGCCTCAGCGCCTGCAGGTGCTGTTCCTCCTGGCGGTGATCCTACCCATGTGGCCAAGGCTGATGCCTCCCCTGGTCTCTCTCCTGAAGTTCCCCCTGAAGTTCCTGACCCTCCCCATAATGCCATGGCTGGTGACCTCCTCGTGGTCTCTCCTGAGTCCTCAACTGCAGTTCCTGCTGCCGGTGGTGGGGAAGATGCAGCCTCTGCATTGAGGCTTGGAGTTGCTGCAATTGCATTCTCTTCCAGTCAAGATGCTAGTGTCAGTGACTTGAGCCATGCCAATGTCTCCACCAAATCAGCTCCGGCAACTCTTCCTTCCGTGCGACAGACTCAGTTTCCTTCTGATCATGGTTAGCTCTTCTGGTATGAGGTGTGATGGGATGCCTTCCAATCCAAATCCCATCAATGCTTCTCCTGTTTCTCCCTTTTCCCCCTCCGCCTCTTCCCCTGTCTCTCATTTTGTCCAATTAACTCTTCATGGAGACTCTCTTGCTGCTAAGGATTCTGACAGTTTTGGTCATTCCTTTCCTCCTCAAGCTCCATCATCTAATTCCACCATCATCACCTTCCAAAACATTGGACCCCAGCGTAGAGCTGCCTTTATGTCCATGTCCAAGCACAACGCCCGTCAATTTGTCAAGAGCAATGCCAGTGTGGCTCTTTTTGCTGAACATTGTTTGAATGAATCCAAACTCCTGCCCTGTGATCTTTTCAATCGGCGCATGAAGAATGTCTGTCCCTCAAGTTTTTCCTATCTTGCCAACAACAAGCATGAAGCTTCTGACTGCTCATGGCTTCAGCCTGGTGGCACAGGGTTTTCCATTGATCAACTGTTCAGTTCCCACAAGATTGCCCATGGGGCTGATCCTTCTGGTCTTGGAAGATGGTCCTTTGTCAAGTTTCAAGGCAGGGATGGCTACAATGTCACTATGTTTTCTGCTTACTGCCCAGTTGAAAATGATAGGGATCTTGGCTCAGTCTGGAATCAACAGTGCCGCTACTTTCAAGCAGCTGAAAATCTTTTCAGTCCCAATCCATGCATTCTTTTTCACAGGGATTTGACTGCTGCCCTTCAGGTCTGCCTGGGTGCAGGTGACCAGGTCATTGTTGGGATTGACCAGAATGCTGATGTTCGAACTGATGGCTTGTCTTTTGAGCTCAAGGCTCTTGGTTTCAGAGAGGCCATTCTTACACTTCATAGTACGTCTTCTCCTCCTGCCACTCACAACAGAAACACTACCAGAACACCAATTGATGCCATTTGGGTCTCTGCGAATGTTGATGTTCTCAGGGCTGGGTATTGTCCCTTTGGAGGTGCCCATGGTATGGAATCTGACCACCGAATGCTTTGGATTGAAGTCTGTAATTGCAGCCTCATGGGCAAACATTTGCCACCTCCTGTGAGCTTCTCTCATTCCAAACTCCAGTCCTCCCACCCTCATCTGCGCCACTGGTATTTCAAGCGTGTCAGGCACAGCTTTCTCCAGGCTGGAGTGTTTTCGCTCCAAGCTAAGCTGGAGCACCTCCTGGCTCAGTTTCAGTCTGGGGATATTTCTGTGCGCACTGATCTCATCACCACATATGAAGTACTCCATGAAACCTCTACCTCTCTCAGGCTCTCTGTTGAACAAAACCTCTGCCACACTAGAGCTGGTTTGGTTCCATGGTCACCTAAGCTGCAAGTCTATCGTGATACAATTGACTTTTGGCGGCGTGTTGTTAAGTTGAGACAGGGTGTGTCCACCAGTCATACTGTTTTGAAAAGGTTGGCCTGCAAGCTTTCTCTCTACAAAGGAGAACACAGTGACCTTTCCAGTGCTCTCCTCCATCTGAAACAAGCTTACAAGCAATACCGGGCAGTGAAGAAATTGGCCCCCTCATGGAGAGACTCCTTCAATCAAGGCCTGGTGGATGCACTTCTTGCTGAAGGCAAGCCTCACAACCAGACTGCTTCCCAGATTCGTGCCAGGATGCGCAGGGAACGTCTTCAAAGAGAGCTTGGTCTTGCTGCTCGGTCTATTCGGGGACGTGTCAACAAGTCAGCAGTCTTGCGAGCTATTGCAGTTGGCCATGATGGTGTTGAACAGGTCTTGGAGTCTCAGTCTACTATGGTACCAGCTATGGCTGAATCCAATGTCCGGCGTCAACAGCAGTGTCTTGGCACTCCTTCCATGACTCCCTCCTTCATTCAAGATTTCGGCTACCTAGGCACTGCCCAGGCTGCTACTCAGGTTCTTGATGGCACATATAATCCTCCTCCTGCCACTGACAAATACCTTTCTGAATTTCTTTCCTGTCTCAAAGTCCCTGACTCTATACTGAGTTTGCCCCCCTTTGACTATTCAGTGTGCCCAGCTGACAATGCTGCTGCCTGGAAACGCCAGAGGGAACGCACAGCAAGTGAACCTTCTTGTTTGAGTTTTGCCCACCACAAGGCATTTGCCATGGATCCCCAGCTGAACAAGTTTGACACTCTCCTGAGATCCGTCCCTTTGATTGTTGGCTTCTCTCCTTCTGCTTGGCAGGTCATCACTGATGTTGAGATCTTCAAGAAACCTGGTGAATATAGAGTGGATAAGATGAGGCTTATTCAGCTGATGTCTCCTGAGTTCCAAATCAACAACAAGATGATTGGCAGACGCATTCTTGCCCATGCTGAATGTGCCAATGCCGTGGCTGTTGATCAACATGGAAGCAGGAAACACCACAAGGCCATCAACACCTGCCTGAACAAGAAGCTCATCTGTGATGTGTTGCGGCAGAAGCGCAGATCCGGTGCTGTTGCTATGAATGATGCCAAGGGCTGTTATGATAGAATCTCTCATCCCATTGCAGGTCTCACTCTCCAGAGCTTTGGGGTTCCTGCACATGTGTGTGAGGTTCTTTTGTCTACTTTGCAACTTGCCAAGCACCACATCAAAACTGGTTTTGGTCGGTCAGGCCCTGTGTATGGTGATGAACCTGTTCCTCTCAGTGGTTGTGGCCAAGGCAATGGTATTGGTCCAACTCTTTGGGCCTTGGTGTCAACAATTGTCTTCCGAATGATGCAACAGGCTGGGCATGGTGTCCATCTTATCACTTCTTTGTCACTGCAACTGGTTTCTCTGGTGGGTTTTGCCTTTGTGGATGACACAGATTTGTTTTGTGCTGGCTCTGATTCCTCAACATCTGGTGAGGAATTGGCTGTTGATTTTCAGGCAGCTCTTGACCGATGGGCTGGAGGGATTATTGCCACTGGTGGTGCGATTGAACCTGCCAAATCCTTCTGTTATTTGATTGATTTCAAATGGAATGGATCCGGTTGGGACTATCGCTCCATTGCTGACATGCCCGGTGACTTCTCTGTTGCTGACAAGAATGGCAATCGAGCTACCCTGGATCGTTTTGAAGTTGATCATGCTGACAAGACCCTTGGGGTTTTTATCTCCATGGATGGCAATGAGGAAGCACAGATTGCTCACATGAAGTCCCAGTCTCAGTCTTTTGGCTCTCAGCTCAGGGCTTCCAAGTGTGAGAGGAGAGCATCCCTCTACACCTTCAAGTATTCGTTCATGAAGTCTGTTGAATACCCCATGCCTGTCACGCAACTTGATGAGGCCACTTGGACTAAGATAATTCACCCAGCTCTTGTTCCAGTGCTGAATAAAGCAGGGATGTCACGGACATTTCCCAGACATGTGTTCTATGGTCCTTCCCTCTATCAAGGCTTTGGTTTCATCCATCCATACCTCCTCCAAGAGTTCAGTCATATTGCCACCCTCTTTCAGGAATCTGTCAGGTCCTCACAAACTGGTAGGATTCTCAGGCTCACTGCTGAGTCTCTCAGGCTCGAACTTGGACTTCCTCTCCATCTTGGTGTCACACCCTATCATCCCTTTGCTTCATACGTCACTCCCTGCTGGTACAAACATGTGTGGAAGTTTTTCTCTGTTCACCCTGTGAGCTTGTTTGAAGACTTCCCAGACCTACCACTGTTACGTTCCAATGACTGTTATCTCATGCAAGCCTTTGTCAACTCTGGCTTCAGAGGTGCTGACTTGTCCCTCTTGAATCACATGCGCATGTCCCTCAAGGCTATTTCCCTTGCTGACATTTGTACTCCAGATGGGAAAAGACTCTCACCCCTGGCCTTCCAGCTGACATCCTCCAATCACTTGAGGGATCATCTTGACTGGCCTAGATGTCCTCCATCCTGGCCTCCAGCAGCACAGCGCTTATGGACTAAGGCTCTTCAGACCTGTTTTCTTCCCCCCTGTCCACCCCCTGCAGCCAGGGCACTGGCTCCTTCTTTTCAACTTGGGCATTGGCTCTCTCCCCAGACAGCTTCTCTTTGGCCTTGGTTTTTGTCTCCATCCACCAACAGAATATTCTTCAAAACTTCTACTGGCTGGATTGTGAGCACCTCCCAGGGCAGGGGCAGATACAGGGTCACTTCTGAACTCATTTCTGACAAACCAGCCTGTGCTGATGTGCTTGTCTGCCCTGTTATTTGTGGACAAGTTGTACGCGTTGTTGGGTCCTCAGCCTTTGTTTCTGAACCTCCTGACATGGATCCTCTGGAGTACAATCCATTTGATTCTCTTCCCGACTCCCCAGTAGATGCCTTTGATGCACTCTGTGCGTCTCCAAGAGTACTTCTCCACAAATATTCCCTACCACAGGCTGGCTGTCAGCACCTTGTTGATGCTATTGAGAGTGGTACTGCCAGTGCTGTATGTGATGGGTCATTTGATCCGGAACTTCTCAGAGGAACTTCTGCTTTCATTTTGTCCCCCAATACCTCCACCAAGACTGCCTCATTGTTCCTCACTGGCTGTAATTTTGTCAGTGGATCCCCTGAGGATCAATCTTCCTACAGGAGTGAACTGGCAGGAATCATTGGGGTTCTCACCTGTTGCACTGCTCTGGTGAGTCTTTTTGATATTGCTTCTGGCTCTATCACTATTGCTCTGGATGGTGACACAGCTCTCAAACAGGCTCAGGGATCATGGCCTTTGGTTATTTCCCAGAAGTCTTTTGATTATGTTTATGTCATCAGAAACATGATTTCTGCCCTGCCAATCTCCGTGCACTTTCAGTGGGTTCAGGGCCATCAAGCTGGATTCTTTCTTGATTGGTGGGCCCTTCGCAATCATCAGGTTGACAGCATGGCAAAGGCATTTCTTTCTGTCCATAGAGCTTCTGCCCATCACTATCCCAGACTTGTGTTTGAGCCCTGGGCCTTTTCTCTCAATGGAAGCAAGTGCTCAAGGTTTGATCAAAATGCTTTGCATGTTGCCATTTCTGGTCCTCCTCTTCTTCAATATTGGCAGACCCACCATGACATTCCCATTCCACAACCTGTTTTGAGTTCCATCCATTGGTGTGCCCATCTGAATGCCTTCAAGCGTTTACCTCCTGGCATGCAAAGGTGGTTTGTCAAATTTGCTTCTGGCAGTATTGGTGTTGGCAACCAACTACTTCACTACCAGTATCAGGATCACTCCAGGTGCCCATTGTGTGATGCAGACAACGAGAAGGTTTCTCATGTGCTCTCCTGCAAGGACACTGGGGCAGTACAGCACAGTGTGTCAGCTTTCAAGGGACTACTGCAGAAGCGGCTTGAAGTTGAACAAACTGATCCATCATTGGTTGCTGCCATTGTGGATCTTCTCACCAGAGTGCGGAAGGGCCAGAACATTTATCCATCATCTTACTCACTTGCAATTGCCTCTGCTGTCAGAGCACAGAGGACTATTGGCTGGCACAACTGGCTTCTGGGTAGGTGGTCTCCTCGCTGGTACCAAATCCAGGCTGACTACTACTCCCACATTGGAAGCAAGCGCTCTCCCAAACGTTGGGCTACAGTTATCATCCATCAGTTCTTTCTTACCTCCTGGGATCTTTGGACCTATAGGAATGAACGACTCCATGGTCCTGGGGGTACCCTTGATGCTGAACAACACCAATCTCTTGATGCTTCCATCTCCTCTGAATTGGCCATTGGCGCAGCTGGTGCACTTCCCCAGTCACACTCCCTGTTACAAACCCCTTTCCACGTCCTACAAGGTTACACCCTGACTGCCAAGCGGCAGTGGCTTGCAACCATCCACCTTGCAAGGAAGCAGTATGCAGCGCCTGACCCACCAGTGCAGCCATACCAACAAGAGGCTGCTCTTCTCAGAGCCTGGCTTACTGGACCTCAGGGTTGATTACACTTTGTACCTTGGTTTTGTCTTCTGATCCTGCTTCTTATCCTGTCCCATCCCTTTTGATACTGGATCTTATCCCAATATCTTCATTCCCATTTCACTTTCTCTCAAGTCCCTATTTTGTGGGACTTGTTTGCCTTTTTCCCTGCTTGATGTTCAAGGTTTGTTTGAAAATTTGTCGTTCTACCACTTGGGGTCCTGACTCTATGATGGAGGCGACGTTAAAGTCTGGTTACAGACTGAGTAATTTAGTTTCACCTTTGGTGATTAAAGTTATTTAAATACGTATATTATTATTATCTGGTCTTGGAAGATGGTCCTTTGTCAAGTTTCAGGGCAGGAATGGCTACACTGTCACCATGTTTTCTGCCTACTGCCCAGTTGAAAATGATAGGGATCTTGGCTCAGTCTGGAATCAACAGTACCGCTACTTTCAAGCAGCTGAAAATCTTTTCAGTCCCAATCCATGCATTCTTTTTCACAGGGATTTGACTGCTGCCCTTCAGGCTTGCCTGAGGGCGGGTGACCAGATCATCCTGGGGATTGATCAAAATGCTGATGTTCGGTCTGATGGCTTGTCTTTTGAGCTCCAGGCTCTTGGTTTCCGAGAGGCCATTCTTACCCTTCATAGTCAGTCTTCTCCCCCTGCCACCCACAACAGAAACACTACCAGAACACCTATTGATGCCATTTGGGTCTCTGCGAATGTTGATGTTCTCAGGGCTGGGTATTGCCCCTTTGGTGGTGCCCATGGTATGGAATCTGACCATAGACTGCTTTGGATTGAAGTTTGTAATTGCAGCCTCATGGGCAAACATCTTCCACCTCCTGTGAGATTCTCTCATTCCAAACTCCAGTCCTCCCACCCTCATCTGCGCCAACGGTATTTCAAGCATGTCAGGCACAGCTTTCTCAAGGCTGGAGTGTTTTCTCTCCAAGCTAAGCTGGAGCACCTACTGGCTCAGTTTCAGTCTGGGGATATTTCTGTGCGCGCTGATCTCATCACCACATATGAAGTACTCCATGAAACTTCCACCTCTCTCAGGCTCTCTGTTGAACAAAACCTCTGCCACACTAGAGCTGGTCTGGTTCCATGGTCCCCAAAGCTGCAAGTCTATCGTGATACAATTGACTTTTGGAGGCGTGTTGTTAAGTTGAGACAGGGTGTGTCCACCAGTCATACTGTTTTGAAAAGGCTGGCATGCAAGCTTTCTCTCTACAAAGGAGAACACAGTGATCTTTCCAGTGCTCTCCTCCATCTGAAACAAGCTTACAGGCAATACCGGGCCGTGAAGAAACTAGCCCCCTCATGGAGAGACTCCTTCGATCAAGGCCTGGTGGATGCACTTCTTGCTGAAGGCAAGCCTCACAACCAGAATGCTTCCCAGATTCGTGCCAGGATGCGCAGGGAACGTCTTCAAAGAGAGCTTGGTCTTGCTGCTCGGTCTATTCGGGGACGTGTCAACAAGTCAGCAGTCTTGCGAGCTATTGCAGTTGGCCATGATGGTGTTGAACAGGTCTTGGAGTCTCAGTCTACTATGGTACCAGCTATGGCTGAATCCAATGTCCGGCGTCAACAGCAGTGTCTTGGCACTCCTTCCATGACTCCCTCCTTCATTCAAGATTTCGGCTACCTAGGCACTGCCCATGCTGCTATTCATGTTCTTGATGGCACATATAATCCTCCTCCTGCCACTGACAAATACCTCTCTGAATTTCTTTCCTGTCTCAAAGTCCCTGACTCTATACTGAGTTTGCCCCCCTTTGACTATTCAGTGTGTCCAGCTGACAATGCTGCTGCCTGGAAACGCCAGAGGGAACGCACAGCCAGTGAACCTTCTTGTTTGAGCTTTGCACACCACAAGGCATTTGCCCTTGATCCACAGTTGAACAAGTTTGACACTCTCCTGAGATCTGTCCCATTGATTGTTGGCTTTTCTCCTTCTGCTTGGCAGGTCATCACTGATGTTGAGATCTTCAAGAAACCTGGTGAATATAGAGTGGATAAGATGAGGCTTATTCAGTTGATGTCTCCTGAGTTCCAAATCAACAACAAGATGATTGGCAGACGCATTCTTGCCCATGCTGAACGTGCCAATGCCGTGGCTGTTGATCAACATGGAAGCAGGAAACACCACAAGGCCATCAACACCTGCCTGAACAAGAAGCTCATCTGTGATGTGTTGAGGCAGAAGCGCAGATCCGGTGCTGTTGCTATGAATGATGCCAAGGGCTGTTATGATAGAATCTCTCACCCCATTGCAGGTCTCACTCTCCAGAGCTTTGGGGTTCCTGCACATGTGTGTGAAGTTCTTCTGTCTACTCTGCAACATGCTAAGCACCACATCAAAACTGGTTTTGGTCGGTCCGGCCCTGTGTATGGTGACGAACCAGTTCCTCTCAGTGGTTGTGGCCAAGGCAACGGTATTGGTCCAACTCTTTGGGCCTTGGTGTCAACAATAGTCTTCCGAATGATGCAACAGGCTGGGCATGGTGTCCATCTTCTCACTTCATTGTCACTGCAACTGGTTTCTCTGGTGGGTTTTGCCTTTGTGGATGACACAGATTTGTTTTGTGCTGGTTCTGATTCCTCAACATCTGGTGAGGAATTGGCTGTTGATTTTCAGGAAGCTCTTGACCGATGGGCTGGAGGGATTATTGCCACTGGTGGTGCTATTGAACCTGCCAAATCCTTCTGTTATTTGATTGATTTCAAATGGAATGGATCCGGTTGGGACTATCGCTCAATTGCTGACATGCCCGGTGACTTCTCAGTTGCTGACAAACATGGCAATCGAGCTACCCTGGATCGGTTTGAAGTTGACCATGCTGACAAGACCCTTGGGGTTTTTATCTCCATGGATGGCAATGAGGAAGCACAGATTGCTCACATGAAGTCCCAGTCTCAGTCTTTTGGCTCTCAACTCAAGGCTTCCAAGTGTGAGAAGCGCGCATCCCTTTACACCTTCAAGTATTCTTTCATGAAGTCTGTTGAATACCCCATGCCTGTCACGCAACTTGATGAGGCCACCTGGACAAAGATCATTCACCCAGCACTTGTTCCTGTGCTGAATAAAGCAGGGATGTCACGGACATTTCCCAGACATGTATTCTATGGTCCTTCCCTCTATCAAGGCTTTGGTTTCATTCATCCATACCTCCTCCAGGAGTTCAGTCATATTGCCACCCTCTTTCAGGAATCTGTCAGGTCCTCCCAAACTGGTCGGATTCTCAAGCTAACTGCTGAGTCTCTCCGGCTCGAACTTGGCATTCCTCTCCATCTTGGTGTCACACCATATCATCCTTTTGCTTCATACGTCACTCCCTGCTGGTACAAACATGTGTGGAAGTTTTTCTCTGTTCACCCTGTGAGCTTGTTTGAAGACTTCCCAGATCTTCCCCTGCTACGTTCCAATGACTGTTATCTCATGCAAGCCTTTGTCAACTCTGGCTTCAGAGGTGCTGACTTGTCCCTCTTGAATCACATGCGCATGTCCCTCAAGGCTATTTCCCTTGCTGACATTTGTACTCCAGATGGGAAAAGACTCTCTCCCATGGCTTTCCAGCTGACATCCTCCAATCACTTGAGGGATCATCTTGACTGGCCGAGATGTCCTCCATCTTGGCCTCCAGCAGCACAGCGCTTATGGACTAAGGCTATTCAGACCTGTTTTCTTCCCCCCTGTCCACCCCCTGCAGCCAGGGCACTGGCTCCTTCTTTTCACCTTGGGCATTGGCTCTCTCCCCAGACAGCTTCTCTTTGGCCTTGGTTTATGTCTTTATCCACCAATAGAATATTCTTCAAAACTTCTACTGGCTGGATTGTGAGCATCTCCCAGGGCAGGGGCAGATACAGGGTCACTGCTGAAATCCTTTCTGACAAACCAGCCTGTGCTGATGTGCTTGTCTGCCCTGTTATTTGTGGCCAAGTTGTCCGCGTTGTTGGGTCCTCAGCCTTTGTTTCTGAACCTCCTGACATGGATCCTCTGGAGTACAATCCACTTGATTCTCTTCCAGACTCCCCTGCAGATGCCTTTGATGCACTCTGTGAGTCTCCAAGGGTACTTCTCCACAAATATTCTCTACCACAGGCTGGCTGTCAGCACCTCGTTGATGCTATCCAGAGTGGTACTGCCAGTGCTGTATGTGATGGTTCATTTGATCCGGAACTTCTCAGAGGAACTTCTGCATTCATTCTGTCACCCAATACCTCCACCAAGTCTGCTTCATTGTTCCTCACAGGCTATAATTTTGTCAGTGGGTCCCCTGAGGATCAGTCATCCTACAGGAGTGAACTGGCAGGTATCATTGGAGTTCTCACCTGTTGCACTGCTCTGGTGAGTATCTTTGATATTGCTTCTGGCTCCATCACCATTGCTCTGGATGGTGACACAGCTCTCAAACAGGCTCAGGGATCTTGGCCTTTGGTTATTTCCCAGAAGTCTTTTGATTATGTTTATGTCATCAGAAACATGATTTCTGCCCTACCACTTTCTGTGCACTTTCAGTGGGTTCAGGGCCATCAATCTGGACTCTTTCTTGATTGGTGGGCCCTTCGCAATCATCAGGTTGACAGCATGGCAAAGGCATTTCTTTCTGTCCATAGAGCTTCTGCCCATCACTATCCCAGACTTGTGTTTGAGCCCTGGGCCTTTTCTCTCAATGGTTGCAAGTGTTCAAGGTTTGATCAGAATGCTTTGCATGTTGCTATTTCTGGTCCTCCTCTTCTCCAATACTGGCAGACCCACCATGATATCCCCATTCCACAACCTTTTTTGAATTCCATCCATTGGTGTGCCCATCAGTCTGCCTTCAAGCGTCTACCTCCTGGCATGCAAAGGTGGTTTGTCAAGTTTGCTTCTGGATGCATTGGTGTTGGCAACCAACTCCTCCACTACCAGTATCAGGATCACTCCAGGTGCCCATTGTGTGATGCAGACAACAAGAAGGTTTCTCATGTGCTCTCCTGCAAGGACACTGGGGCAGTACAGCACAGTGTGTCAGCTTTCAAGGGACCACTGCAGAAGCGGCTTGAAGTTGAGCAGACTGATCCATCATTGGTGGCTGCCATTGTGGATCTTCTCACCAGAGCTCGGAAGGGCCAGAGCATCTATCCCTCATCTTACTCCATTGCAATTGCTTCTGCTGTCAGAGCACAGAGGACAATTGGATGGCACAACTGGCTTCTTGGGAGGTGGTCTCCTCGCTGGTATCAAATCCAGGCTGACTACTACTCCCACATTGGAAGCAAGCGCTCTCCCAAACGTTGGGCCACAGCTATCATCCATCAGTTCTTTCTTACCTCCTGGGATCTTTGGACATATAGGAATGAACGACTCCATGGTCCTGGGGGTACCCTTGATGCTGAACAACACCAATCTCTTGATGCTTCCATCTCCTCTGAATTGGCAATTGGTGCAGCTGGTGCACTCCCCCAGTCACACTCCCTTTTACAAACCCCTTTCCAAGTCCTACAAGGTTACACCCTGACTGCCAAGAGGCAGTGGCTTGCAACCATCCACCTTGCCAGGAAGCAGTATGCAGCGCCTGTCCCACCAGTGCAGCCATACCAACGAGAGGCTGCTCTCCTCAGAGCCTGGCTTACTGGACCTCAGGGTTGATTACACTTTGTACCTTGGTTTTTTGTCTTCTGTTCCTGCTTCTCATCCTGTCATTTACCTTTTGATACTGGATCTTATCCCAATATCTACATTCCCATCTCACTTTATCTCACGTCCCTATTTTGTGGGACTTGTTTGTCTTTTTCCCTGCTTGATGTTCAAGGTTTGTTTGAAAATTTGTCGTTCTGCCACTTGGGGTCCTGACTCTATGATGGAGGCGACGTTAAAGTCTGGTTACAGACTGAGTAATTTAGTTTCACCTTTGGTGATTAAAGTTATTTAAATACGTATATTAATATTAATTAATTAATATTCCCCTTCTTGGAGGGTCCTCTGGTTAGTTTCCAGCATTTGCCGGCATGGACCTTGCCACAGGTCTTGCATAGCTGTTTGTTGCTGTTGTCCATAGGACGCTTCTTTTTGCCAGGGGACTTCCCCTGGTGGTTTCCTCCCCCAGAAGTGGCCTTGGAGTTCTTCTTGGTGCCACCATTCTTCTTTTCCAGTTCGGTGATGCGCTTTTGGAGTTCTTCCTCCTTCCGGATGGTGGTTTCCAGATTTTCGAGCTTGTCGATGGTGGTGTTGAAGGAGTGGGCATATACGTCCCATCTAATATGTTCCAGTTTATCCCTTTGGGAGTGGGTCATGTTGGAATCCAGGATTTCCTTCATCTCTGCCTGGGTGAAGCTGGAAGGTGCCATTCTGGTGTCGGCGCCACTCTCCCAGAGGCATTCTGGTAGGTAGCTCTGTAGTTTGGCCATTCAGTTGGCCCAGGCGCGGATGCCGTGTTTCATGTCGACTCATGTGCCTCGCATGAAACGGCGAAGAATGATATAGGAGCGCTTCCCATTCATGTCATTGCCAAAGATTTTGAGTTTGAGAGCATGCATGCACTCCTCAATTACATCTTTCCTGTACTCCTTGGATTGGTAGTACTGAGTGAGGGCATCTGGGACGCTTTTCTTGGGAATGGGGGCGAGATCTTCTGCCTCTGTTTCCTCATCCGATTTTGCCGTGGCAGTCTCGGTTTTATCATCTTTCAATGTGGATTTCTCCTTTGCCGTCTCCTTGGGCGTTCCGGAGGGAGGGTTGTTGGTTGTTGGTTTGGTTTTTCCAACCTCCAGGATCCTTTTCTGGACCAGTTTGTTGTTGTGTATCTTGTGACCTGGCTCGGCGTAGTAGGACCGGCCCAGCGTCATCTGGACAAGGGATAATGCCTCGTTGGCGAGAATCCTCTGTAGGACATCCAGTTTCTGGTCTCCTTGGAGTTTGTCATTGCCAGCAATTTTCTGGTCAAAGTCTCTTTTCCAAATGATAAAGAGTTCCGGTCTTTCAGTGCCGGTGAGTACCTTCAGGTAGTCACTGAACGCGACTCCTCCCTTCTCGCTGTCAATACTCATTTTCACGGCGGTGGCGTCTTCCGGCCAGTCCTCTCGTGTGAAGTTAAAGGGTTTCTGTTTGGTTCCTTTAGACGTCATGGTGGTTTAATCAGTTTTCTATTAAGTTTAATTTAGTTACACTACTCCTGTTATCCTGTTGCTTTTGCTGGAACTGAGCAAGAATGATTTGCTCCAGCTCCTCCAGTTTTTGTTCCGGATTTTGCTGCTCTCGTGATAACTCGTGTTGTAACTGATTTTGGTTCCATCCATTTCAGTGGTGGGAGTTGTTTCTCTCTTTAGCTCCCGGGAATCCTGTGGTTCCCCGGAGTTGGTTCTGTTTTTATTTCATGGGATTCGATTCCCGTGGTTCTCCGGTGTTGCTTCTCTATTAAGCAGTCACCGGGCCGGTCCCACTTCTGGTTTTCCCGTGGGATTTGTGGTGTTTGGATATTTATTATATACCTTCCCAGATATCCGTATATTTTGGTTTTGGTTGGCATACCCTCTTCGGTCTGTCCATCCACTCGGTGTTGGTCCGATTAGTCCAATCACTGGATTATGTGTCACTTTTTCAGCACATATTTCTGTATTTTTTGATTATTTCTGTTGTCGACCATGGGCCTGTTTGGGTCCTTAGGTGTCTCTGTTGCTGCTGTTGCTCCCTTATACTGGAGCCAACAGTCGCTGGGGTCGGTCTTCCTTGTGCTGCAGACACTGGATATCCTTCTCCCTGTTTTGCCTCTCTGTGCCTCCATTTTCTGGCAGTCTTTCGATCTCGTCGGCGCCTTGGCCGATCGATCTCTTTCTGCTCATGGTCATCAGCACTCAGCTTGATTTTAAAATCATGCCATACCCTGGGTCTACTAGTGATTAGAAATAGTAGGGATATGCAAATTGTGAGCTCTATTGGTTAGTCTATCTGCTACAGCTCTAAGAGCTCTAAACAATCGGCGATTCTGTCGACTCGCTGATTGTTTTTATCCTTATCCTTAATCCAGTCCCGAGTGGACTCGTGACTGTTCTGGCGCACGGCAATTCCTCTCCAGGAACATGGTTGATTTTTTGGAAAAAAAATTACTTCGTAGAAATTAAATTCTTCGATCATCCCAAAAATCGCGCACGATCCAATCTCTATACGCGCGACGAAAATTTGAAAATAAAAATTAAATTCTCGAAACCCCCTGCGACACCAGTCGACACCAGTCGACACCAGTTGACACCAGTCGACACCAGTTGACACCAGTAGACACCAGTAGACACCAGTAGACACCGGTGTTCGTATGTTGTATGTTCATACGTTGGTATGTTCATCTGTTCGTATGATTGTATGTTCGTTTGTTCTTCTGTTCCTCTGTTCATACAATGGTACGGTATGTTGGTCTGTTCGTACAATCGTATGTTCGTCTGTTCGTCTGTTAACATGGAGGCTGGAACGCAGATACGACAAACGAAGTCGAAGGGAACGCAGATAGGGTATTTTGAGTGGAAATTTTTTGCTTGGTACGCTAATAGGGTAAAAAACCAAAATGGGGAGAAATCCGGTACGCAAATCTGGTAATGAAAACAGATGATATTTTCGTCTCTATTCACATATTCAGTAACTAATTATTTTAATGATGCTCAACAGTATTTGACAGTACTCTAGGGCAATATTGCGTGCAAAATAACATGCACGCGTGCAAAATAACATGCACGATAAGATGCACGATAAGATGCACGATAACATACACGATAACATACACAATAACATGCACGATAATAAAAAATATAATTAAAAATTTAACACGTAGATTCAAAAATCTTCTTTACCGGGCCGACTGGTTCCCGTAGATTTTTGAATCTACGTGTTAAATAATTAAACTATTCTCCGTGTTAAATTGAATTTCCGTCTTAAATGTTCTAAAGTGAAATTCGTTACTTCAATTTAACACGGTTGACGTAGATTCAAAAATCCTTACCGGGGGAGTTGACCACCGGACCGGTTCAACCGGGTACAGAAGATTTTTCAACCGGGTACAGAAGATTTTTGAATCTACGTGTTAAATTTTGAACTATTACTAACCCGGTCAACCGTGTTAAATTGAATCTCCATCTTAAATGTTCTAATGTGTATTGAAAATTTAATACGGTGATTGATATTTACTGGTAACCAGTTGGAAACGGTTACTTAAGTAAACATTTTAATTATCGTCTTGACAGTTGGAAATTGTTACTTAAGGTACTATTATTATTATTATTTGTTACTGTGCATGTTATTGTGTATGTTATTGTGTATGTTATCGTGTATGTTATCGTGCATCTTATCGTGCATCTGTGCATCTTATCGTGCATCTTATCGTGCATCTTATCGTGCATGTTATCGTGCATGTTATCGTATCGTGTATGTTACCATGCATCTCCCGGTGCACGCAATATTGCCCGATAAAGCGGGAAGTATCATCTGTTTTTCTACCAGATTTGCGTACCGGATTTCTCCCCATTTTGGTTTTTTACCCTATTAGCGTACCAAGGAAAAAATTTCGACTCAAAATACCCTATCTGCGTTCCCTTCGACTTCGTTTGTCGTATTTGCGTTCCGAGCCCCCAGAGGAACATAGAATCATGGTACATCATGGTACATCATGGTACCCGTTCGTTAACACAATTATTTTAGGTCTAATCCACACTTTTTACCCACAATTTTAAACTACCGAAACACTTGTTCTTCTGTTCATCTGTTTCGTCTGTGCCTGTTCGTCATGACACCAGTCGACACCAGTCGACACCAGCCGACACCAGCTGACAACAGTTTGGGTACTACGGGAAATTATTTTTTTTAAATATTTTCTCAAATCGCGCAAAGCGCGATTCTCATCTTTTTAGCGAGGGGGGAGGACCGGGAATTTCAAAATTCCTTCAAAAACTAAAAATCAACCATGTTCCAGATGAGGCTCATTAATTCTGATTCCCATTTTGCGCGCTGGCAATGCCAAGCTTCGTCAACGAATGCATGTCCCGATTCAAACCATCTAAACTTCCCAATGCAAACGGGCTATCCTTATTGATAGATGAGTCCAAATACACAACTTTATTCACTCCTTCGTTGCTGCTCTTCACCATGTCAGCATAAATTTCAAACAAGCATTGCTGTTGTCCAAGCGATGTCTGACTCAATAACTTAGCCCGTTCTGCCTCCGCAGAAGCCTTGAGGCGGATTGCTTCAGCTTCAGCTTTGGCCTTCAGGAGGATGGCATCGGCCTCGGCTTGAGCTATGGTGATGGTTTGCAATTTGAGCGCTTCAGCCTCAGCCTTCGCCGCTTGAATTTTGCGACTATTTGAAGCATTGTCCAATGTCTCGCGGGACTTTGCCTCTGCCATAGCCTTGATCTTTTCACAGTCAGCGGCCGTTTGTTCCTTTTGAACTGCAATTAGGTTTTGTCCCTGCAAGTTAGAAAGTTCGTTCTCGACATGGGCAGTTGTCAAACAATTTTGTGCAATTTCATTCGCCAGTTCGTTGTCCATGATTTTGAAGGATTCCATTCTAATGTTGGCTATGTCAACTCCGTAACGTGTCACCTATGAAAACGAAGAAAGAAGACATCATTGGTCCAAGTCAGTGGGAAGAGGTAAAAGCTTTTGTTGAAACTTGAATCACGCAGTTACGTTGAGCGGACCCAATCTGAATCTGTCTTGTAATACGTACAAAATCTTCGTGGAGTTTCGTCATAAATTCGTCATGAGCCCGGTCGAAGAAGTAGACTGTGGTGGCTTGTTGGTCAATATCTGTGCCATCCGGTGTTTCGTCGTCGTCAACTGCGGTAACATTGGTGGCTTGAATGGTATTTTCCGATGGAGCTGCTGAGATTTGACGGCTCTGAGCGATCTGGTTCAATGCCGTGGAACGGATGATATTGGTCAAGGTGGCCACCGCCGTTTCTCGAACTAAGTCTTCCAATTCTTCGGTGTTCAGGGTCTGGATACACTTTTCTGGATCAACAATAGAATAAAAGACGTCGGCACGAACTCCAACCTTGACCAAATCCTTCGTTTCGCAGACTAGTAGATCTGAATCGTCGTCCAACTGATGCTCCCATTGACTGTAACCCTTACCTTTCGATTTCGCAATTTTGTGATTGGCTCCATAAGTTATCAGTCGAATACTGCGCTGCTTCGTTGATAAAAACCTTTCGAATACATGAGTCGAACTATCAATGACATGCCTTCCGTTTTTCAGAACTTCCAAATGACCTTTATCATACGTAATACCAACTTCACCAGTGTAAACTTGGATGATTTTCTTGGATCCTAGTTCAATGAAACGTTCGCACGCATCGACAAATCCCACAAAATGCACATTGTTACTGTTGAATTCATAAAGTCCTGGTCTGTCCAAAAGCAAGGGCTCATTCCGGTTCCATGTCAAAGCGACTTTACCTCGGGGAACTTGAAGAATGGTAATGGTTCCATGAGATATGCAGAGATTTTCTGGAGAGATCACCTCGGTGCCTTCGTATGAAAAGTTCGTTGACTCAATAATGTGCAGACCTTCTCCAAAAAGGCGAGGGAGGTTATCACAGTTGGCCTTGGCTACTTGACCTTTCACGACATTCAAAATATGAATTGAATCATGCCCAATGTATTTATCACTAATGTCGACAAGTCCAACGAATTTGAAAAATGTGGACTTGATAAAATGTTCGCCTTCCTTTATGAGACGGGGCACCAACGATTTGCCACCGTCCGTACCAACCACTTCTGCCCAGACCTTGGCGTTTTTACCTCTTGGTACATTCAGGTAATGATACGGACCATGATTGAAGTGTTCTTTTTCAGCATACGTCACGGCACCATAGTATTGAACAGTTCCCGTATTGAAAACGTGAGTGCCAACGTCAAGGAGGTGATGAACGCCTTGAATTGTAATCAAACCGACTTGTCCTTCAATGATTCGAATGATCAAGACTTGATTGTCATCTGTCTTGATCAGATCCGTGTCTAGAGAAACATTTTTTTGGCTAGCCATCCACTTGGCCAAAGGGTCTCCCAATAACCACCAGCGTCCTTCGGGAACGGCGTAGATCGTTTCATATTTTTTGTATAATGAAATGCAACCGGGACGAACGGTGTGACCTAGAGAACCAAAAGCGCCCCAATGAAAGGTTTCTTTCTTGTAGTTGGTACGGAAAGATTGGGTGGGAGTCTCTTCTTCCGATCCGAAAATCATTTCACTGTTGATCAAATCAACGATTGTTAAAGGGTCGTTCTGATCAGCATTGGGTTGGAGAAGGGGTAATTCTTGCAAGTACCCAACGCAGTCTTCGAGACTTTGAGGAAGACGATCGGTACTCATTTCTTCAACGGGAGATTGGATAAACTTGAGCTTTCCAAAATCCATCTCGGAAGGGCTGTAATATCCATCCGCGTCGAGACGATAGTCCTCGTCCGTTATTTTTGCTTCAGCTTGGACAGAATATTCTCCTTCTCCAACCTTCAGGTCGATGAGGTTGACGCTTTCATTGTCATCTTGTGCAAGGCATTTATTCGGCATCTGGAGGCTTCTATTACAGTGTTTGTCAACTGTATCCGTATGATATGATTCTTGGTTGAACTCTCAACAGTCTTTCTGTTTTATGAGACCTGAGGTTGGTATCAGATTTTTCAGAGAAGCAAAGAAGAACGAGCATCCGAATTCTTGACACTCACTAAGGTTACCAGTAAGTTACTAATTAAGGTGAGGTTTACTTTTTTAACATTGCAATTCACGAAATAAAAGAATCTTTGATGAATCTTCTTCAAAAAATAGATCTCCACGACTGAAAATGGAGAGGTCTTTTTTATTTGTGATTCAGAATTTAGTCGTGTGTAACGGTAGGTGTCAAAACTTCTAAAAATGCATCTTGGGATTGACTCAACATTCTTCCCGTGGACGCTGAGGGCAAAGGTCATTACCCTCCCTGCTGCCATTCCTGTTTCTGCAGCCTCAACTCCACTGTGACCTTGACCCCCATATAAGTAACTTCAGCCAGTCAAGTAATTATGTGTCTTTGTCTTTGTCTTTTTCCGTTAGAACTAGCACTAGTACTACTAGTACTACTAGTAGCTACTACTAGTACTAGTACTTCTTATACTTCTCATCAGGTTCAAGCTTTCATAAAGTAGTGTAATCCCTGATTTCCTCAACAATGCTGTCTTTAAATTACCTTGCTGCCTCTGAGCCTATGAGTGGCAGTTAGATCAGCATATTCTTCTCCAGACAACTAGAAATGATGTAGCAGCAGTAGATCGTTTCTCATGCATCCTCAATCATATTCAGATATGTTTCATTGTTCCACAATTTGTGTCCATTGGTAGGCACTTATCATGATTCTTTTTTACTGCCAAGTTGAGAGTAATCTCTAGATCAGTGCATGCTCTGTTGAATGATCAAGGACATGTACTGGTAGGAGTTCTTTCATGCTGGATTTGGTATTTTTGTTCAGAGCTCATCTCTTTCATTTTGAGGCATTTATTACTAGTATCAATAGATGCACTATGTTGATTATTCACCTCCTCCAAGATGCTAAGGTCCCTATGCTAAGGTCCCTGTGTAGGAAACTGTACCACCAGAGCAACAGGTATCAGCCTCCAGTATTTACAAGATGCTAGGCTGTGTGCTACTAAGCAACAGGCTTAGCAACAGACTTTGCAATAGGCTTCTTAGCAATAGGCTTGGCAACAGGCAATTCCAAGGTGCTATGGGGTGCTAACAGTCAAGTGACCTGGGTTCTGAAGTAGGATTTGTACCAGTTGCAGAACCCCAGGTGTAGCAGCACTAGCACACTGTAGCACAATGCTACAGGGTGAAGGCTGTGAAGCCTGCTGTTTAGGACACAGCCTAGCACCTTGTAGACAGTTGCTGGAGGCTTAGACCTGTAGCACTGGTACAGTTCCCTACACAGGGACCTTAGCACAGGAACGTTAGTATAGCAACATCAGCACTGGGACCTTAGCATCTTGGAGGAGGTGAATAATCAACATAGCTGTATATCTATCTATCTATCTATCTATCACTATTTGATTGTAGATCCATCCCTCTAGATAAATCTAATATCACCACTAGTGGAGGCTGATTCTAAAGCCACACTAATTTGATTCTAGAGATACTATCCTACCCTTGGAAATACTACTACCACCGCAAAAAGCTGGGTCCATATCTAAAGCTACTACTATGTGAATATACTGGATGTGTCCTCCCTAGTAGATGAATATTGTAGTAGTAGTATCACCCCTAGTAACACTAGCATCATGTTACACATGATTCTAGCATCCCCAATCAGTGGGCAGGCTGGGTGAGCTCAACCCTGAGAGCTGATCACTGTATCCATACATTAGTGTCTCCAGTCACCCATTAAATTGCCAATTTGGAATAACTACTACAAGTAAGGTTTTTTACCCAATAAAATACGTACGTTCGTACGTACGTACGTACAAGTATCGCTACGTACTCACTCGTTCGAGTAATTGCAGGAGACGGTACCGTACGCTATGGCCTTGGTAGGGCTGCCTCACTAGCCTGAGAAAGAAAATAAAATACGTAGTAAGATCTTACTACCGGTACGTAGAAAATAATGCTTCGGAGAATTTTTTTCCGAAAAGAGTAACAGCGGCAACAAACTTTTTCCAACGCGTCGTTTTTGTTTTGAAAGTGGAAAGTTTATTATGATGCATCTGTAAACCTTAGCCAAGATATTGTGTTTCTCTTTCGAAGACGATGACATCTGAAAAGCGAGCTCGATCGAAATCAACACTGCTCCTAGCTGTCACACTTCTCTCCAGTTTCGATAGTTTCGTCAATGGATTTTTCATCTCAAAAGTAAGAAATACCGACGGAGTTCGACAAGTTCCAACCGTTTCTTTTCCGGCGACGAGCAAACGCCCACACCATCGACAAATCAGCAGTATTCACATGGTTCCTTATGGATACGATCCAGTGCTACTGACAGACCCGATGGCCACATCCGCCTTTCATTTATCGGCCGTAGATGTTTTTGACGGTTCTTCCATTGTAGATCCCGTCGTCGTTTCCAGCAACTTCTGGAGTGGTCTACAGAAACAGATCCTCAGCGTCATCCTTGGCCAATTCATCGCGAGCCTTGTCTTTGCTATTTTGGTCGCAGCCTTGGGTCCTCAACTTGTCGCTTTTCGAGATATGGCCCTAGCGAAGTTGACAAAAAATGATGGCAGTGGAAACACGAGTCCGACTGGCGACGGCACCGGCAACGGCATTTCAGCTCCTTCGAACAATTTCATCAAGGCCGATTCGATCGTCAGACCAGCACCCAACTTTGGAAAATTGTTTCTTTGTTTGTTGATTGATATTGTAGGATCAGCTTCCGAAGCCATGCCCATCGTAGGCGAGTTCACCGACGTTGTGTCCGCCCCCGTGTTGGGATTTATTTTACAAAATCTGTATCCCGGAAGCAGTAAATTCGTTTTTGTTTTCGAATTTGCGGAAGAGATCCTCCCTCTGACGGATTTTATCCCTTTCGCTACAATTTGTTGGGTAGTCGATACCTATTACCCTGATTCGAATATAGCGGAACTATTTCAACTCGGAAATTACAGTGGCGAGGTGATTACTGCAGCGGAGAGAACGGAATCTTACGACACCTCGGTTGAGCGAATTCGTCAGGATCTAGATAACAAACGATACAAGTGACATTAGAAGCTTTCTAGGTAGTAGCAGCATATATGAAGGGGAATCGTCAGTGCATGAGTATTGGAATTGATGAATCTAGAACTCTGGCGGTTTGTCACGAACTTGGTGCAGCGACCGACTTGTATGCGAAAATCGGTCATCATTATGGCAGTGCATCAGGAGAAGATCTAAGGAAATATTCTATTATTTCTTTTTTCCACCGTTGCCGCTTGTCGTGCTGTCACCTCTCCGATCCGGTACAGAATCTAACCATTTGATAGGATGTCTATTGTAAAAGGGCCAATCCGGAACGCATAGCTGAAAATACACCAATTTGTTTTTCGTAGACGAGAAATATAGAGACCGCAAGCGATCCAACCATCCAGTTGTTCGTCAAGAAGTTTAAAAAAGAAAGAGGACAAAGGTAGATTAGAATGCGTTCGGATGATTGTTGTTATAGCATCAGTAGCTCGAAGAAAAGAGATTAACACCAAAATCCAATTTCTCTTCTCTTCATCGATTTCCATTGCTAGGCGAGACTTCACCAACACGACTTACCACTGTCGATAACACTACACCCACAAGCCAAAATTTGAACACGATAAAAAATTCCTGTCGAAAGTAGCCAATCACCCTGGTTTTCGGTTGCGAAGTCGAAAGGTTGACGGCGAAGTAAAAAAGGATTTGTGGTGAGTTACAAAAATTGGATTGATCGATGCGATAAGGATCGGTAAGTTTTTCCACAACTTTAGGCAGCCGCCAGTCGGTTGATGGCATTCCAGAACTCTCTTCACGAGATCTTTGAATATTCATCGTTGTGTCCAATCATCATCATGTCTCCTCATCGCTCACCATCCGACTGCCCCAAATCCGATAATTAGCCAGTAAAAAATGAGTTCGGAAAGTCTTTGTCCTTCGTAGTCCATCGTCTAAAAAGCTAGAATATTGCTAAATTGTCCAATCCAAATGTATCCCTCGTTGGGAGTCCTCGTCGTTATTAATTTCGGTGCTGGGAACGATACTGTTGCTCGTGGATGCTGTTGTTATCATAACCTCCGTACCGGTAAGGTTACGATGTCTTGTTGTGTCTTTCCGATTATTTTCAAAACTTTCTGTACGCGGTGCGTTGTACCGTATCAAAGCGATGGAGGCAACCGAAAAAGTTTTCTTCCACGTGGCAAAGTGAAAACCTGAATTTCTTCGTAACTTAAGTTTACCGTAATTTTAAGGTCTTACCGGGTATGAATGAATCATCGAAATGTTTGAATAATCAGACTAAAATACTTCGTAACTGTTTTAAAAAAACGTATCGCACGTACGATACATAATGCTTACCGTACGTGTAGCTTCAACACACCCTTACGTTTCAGTGCATAATTACAAGTAAGTTAATAAGTTAACTTACCGGTACCTTAAACCTTACTCTATTATTTTCTATTACGAAGTATTATTTTCAAAGCTGAACGAAAAAGTACGTGTAAGGGTAAGGGTAACCTTACCGGTATGTACTTTAAATCGTAAAAGTACCGGTAGGACACAACAGTCCTGAAAACAACCCTACCGTACACCGTACACGGAAAAGGTAAGTTACCAGGTAAGGTTAAGATTACTCGGAAAGACCTGCGACCTTGAAACTTCTACGGAAATGGGATCTACGGTAAACCTTACCAAAAAATTAAAGTAGTGAAGTCAAGAAGTTACTGTACTGTTCCGGTTTCGTATCTGTGTAAGGTTGATTCTACTGTGTAACATTACGTTTAGTCAGCAATATTACGAGTAAGGTTTACTATTAGTACCGGTACAGGTAAGATTTACGTAACCTGTAAAAGTAGATTGTAGATTTGATATGAGATCATCGATGATTGATGCTGTGTGTTGTGTCGCTTGCCCTACAACGTTCCGATAAAGGTACCGGTATCAGCACTCTATACAGAACAGAAACAGAACCGACACCGAACAGACACAGAAAGACGACATCAAACTCCATTTGCATAATTGACACCAAAAGCAGAAAAATAGCAGAAAAAAAGGTATGGCGGACTCTCTAAACAAGCGGAAAGCTGCTGCCATCAGCACCAGCAAAGAGAAGACGGAGACAGCCGATGAATCTTCTGGAATTGTTGCTTGCCCCTACCTGGACACCATTCAAAGATCGGTCCTCGATTTCGATTTCGAACCTTCTTGTTCCGTCACACTCGAGAGCGGACCCCACGTTTATGCCTGCCTGGTTTGTGGAAAATTCTTTCGCGGAAAAGGGAAACACACGCCGGCTTACACTCACGCGGTGGACGAAGGACACTTTGTGTTCATACATCTCACCAAGGGCACCTTCCACTGTTTGCCGGACGATTATGAAATCAAGGACCCGTCGTTGACCGATGTCTCTGCAGCTCTCCACCCGACATTTACCGAAGAAGAGATCCAGAAATTAGACTCCAACACGGGCCTAGCTCGGGATTTATTCGGGCGACGGTATCTTCCCGGCTTTGTCGGATTGAATAATCTGCACAAGACCGATTACATCAACAGCACAATCCAAGCGCTAGCCCACGTACGACCTCTGCGAGACTACTTTCTGAGACTCAGTCACAGAGATATGTTTGTGCCCGTTTACGATTCCGGGAAACGAAAGTCCAAGAAAAACAAGCAGGCAAAGGCACCAAATCGAATGTCCGATCTGGTTCAATGTTTTGGAGAACTCATTCGCAAGATGTGGTGCAACAAACGTTTCAAATCAAACGTCGATCCGCACATGTTGATTCAGGCTATCAGCAGAGCTTCCAAAAAGAAGTTTCGAGTCGGTCTTCAGGGCGAAGTGGGGGAATTCATGGCCTGGTTTTTGAATCAGTTGCACATTGGTTTGGGAGGAACGCGGAAGCCGGGTTCGAGTATTATTTATCGAACCTTTCAGGGAAAAATCGAAGTGACAACAAGGCACCGAAAGGAGGTGTCCCTAGTGAAATCAGAAGAGGGGGTAGATAACGAAAGACCTGGCAATACTCGGAACGGTGGAGACAAGGGGAATATAGGAAACGGAACTGACGCGACGAAGATGGAAATAGATAATGGTGACGATCAAACAACAAAACGAGACGCAGGGGACAAAAATCTAGACCCAAATATCGAAGAGACAATAACAGATACCACATTCTTGCAGCTAACATTAGACATTCCCGAGAAGCCTCTCTTTCGGGACGACGACGGTGGCCTGGTGATACCACAGGAGCCACTAGTAAGCGTGATGAAGAAATTTGATGGTATCAATTTTTCGGAGGCAATAAATAAGAGTGGAATGACTCAGCAAAAGCGATATCGGTTGTTGGACTTGCCACCTTATCTCATATTGCATTTGGCTCGTTTCAAAACCAATAACTATTCTCGAGAAAAGAATCCCACCATTGTTGCTTTTCCCGTAAGAAATCTGGATTTGGGTTCCTACACCTTTCCAAAGAACGGAAAACAAATTCCACCCAGCGAGACAGACGTACGGGCAATGACTGTAAAAGACCTCCAAGCACTACTGAAAAAGTACGGAAGAGAAGATATTGTGGCTCATGCTGTAGAGAAGTCCGATTTGATCCAAGCCGCAGTGGACTTTCTGTGCAAGAGTTTGCCCGATTTATTGGCTGACAAGTACGACTTGGTAGCGAATATTACACACAACAGTCCTGCGGTTGTTGGAAGGGAAGGCAAACACGACCCACTACAGGAGGGGTCGTATAAATGCCACATCGAGCACAAAAGTTCTAAGCAATGGTTTGAGACACAGGATCTTCATGTGGAAGAGACCATGCCACAACTCATTGGCGTCTCGGAGAGCTATCTGCTTATCTTTGAGCGAAAATCTGCGCAACAAATGGATTTGTCCAAGTAAGGTTTCATCAAATGTTAGGTTTGCTAGTTTTTTTCAATATCGACAAAGGCGCCATGTCATTTATCGATCTTCGTGTGAAAATAGATTTTGTTCGATTGTGATGATGCCATGACAATGTATGCACTGCGGATTTTCACCCCGAGGATTTGGCTTTGCAACTCTCACTTTCCATCCATGAAGCTCCGGGTCTTTCTTCTTTCGCCAGAAAGACATTAAAGATTTCCTGGTTGGCACGAACCACTCTTGGATGTGCATCGAAGCGCTTTCCCAAGGCCGCCATCCGATCGTTGTTGTTGTTGTTGTTGTTGGTTGTCGTTCCGACAACGGTTGTCCGCGGCGTCCAAGACCGACAAGCCTCCGGAACGAAGTGGCAGGGCATTTCCTTCGAGAGCATACCCTGCTCGATGAGTTTCACAAGTGCTTCTTCGGGAGGTAGTGTCCACTCCACGAACGACTTTTCTTCTCTCCATCGGATCCGATTGGTCATGTCCATTTGTACTCGTTCCCCCGTGATTGGGTGGAGGGCGGTAGGTTGGAGTGCATAGGAAGGATTGTTCCCCGTGCTGTGAATCGCCGGGGTCGGCATGGCGCCGAATTCGTTCTCTCCGGATTCCATTGCCTCCAAAGCCCGGCACCTCAACACGTGCAAACCTGCCATCGGCAACAGCGCTGCTGTAAGGGCCTCCTCCAGGTACAAGCCAGTTGCTGTTGCCGCAGAGTCGAGAAGAGTTGATTTTCGGCCCGTTCTTCCCCTGGTTGTGTCGGTGCCCTTTCGACTCTTTTGTACGAGCGTCCTCCTTGATTGAATATAACCAATGTGCGATGGGGGAAGTGGGGAATCGTACGATGCCGACAACAATGGATTGAATCTTTTGGGATAATGGAAAACATGTCTGGTTCCAGCCGTGGATAGCGTGTGTTCTTCGTCGTTGCCATCGTGATTCTTCTCTTCCGTGCCAAGAGTTGGCTTTGGTTTGCCTCCTTTCGTGTTGCCCCCGACACCAAAAAACGTTGCCAAGCCAACCAGTTCATCGATCTCGGGATCTTCCAGTGTTTCAAACAACAACCGTTCTCCCCATGTCTTGGTGCCTTGCCGATCGAAATCGACCAATGTGCTCGCAACTGTTTTCGAAGACGATAGCAAGGCTTTTCGTCGATTGTGAAAACTCGAACCATTGTAGGAACAATCGTCCGAATCATGGTCGCATCGCTTCTGCTTTTTCGTTCCCTTTTCGTTCGAGTGGAACAGCTTTGCCGATTGGCTGTCCCTCTTGATACCATTGCTGCTAGCGGTATTTCTAATTTTTGCGCTGCTCGTGGATGCGTGGTCTTGGGTGGGGTTCGGCTGAACAGAATCGGTATTGGAATTGCGGTTTGGCATTTCATTTGTGCTCCGATCGTTCGGACGCGATGACACCGACGAGACAGAAGCCACCGAAGCAGACGAAGAAGTCCTTCTCAACGAACTCATTCTGATGGGATCCTTTTCATTATTTGTTTTCCGCCCCATCAACAGCAAATTGTCATCATTCTCTCTCTTCCCATCCAAGCGCTTCGAAGCGAACCAGGCGTTCGTACAACACTTCCGGTCCTAGAAAATCTGATTGAGTGCAGGTATCAATCGTTGATTTGCGAAATGATGTGTCGGTATTTCTATTTTTTTTTAATTAGGACATTATTCTTGCGATTGTCGTTTCCTGTTTCCTTCAGTTTCATCTGAAAAGGATTGCGGCGAGATTCACACACATATAAAATCATCAACATGCAACAGAGAAGTTTTTTTTTTCTTTCTACGAAGAAGTATTTTTGAGTGGAGGTCGGGAGGAAAATTGGATACGAGTAATCAAGTAACTAACTCGTACAGTAGTGGACCGATAACAGTAAATACAGTAGTACAATAGTTAAGGTAAATCTTACGCTCACCTTATGCGTACAAAGGTACAAAAAATCTATTGAATCATGAATCATGAATCATCATGAATCATGAATAAATGACTCACAAGATTCAAAGCAAGATTTTGCTGGAGCTCACCGATGTCTAAGAGTGCGAGTCGTACCAAGTAACTTACTCGTGGTACCTACCGTACATGGAACCGCTGGTATGGAAAAAGACTCTCTTTCTTTAGGCCCACTCCATTCCGAACATAAATAATCTTACCAATCATGAAAACAGACATAATTTTATTTTTATGAGAACGCAAAACGCAAAATTACCCGAAAAACAGTGAGATCGGCGGTTTATCTTCCATCCAACGAACGTCGTCGTCGAAACCTCCAATCAATTTGTACATTCCGGAACCCACACAACATCAATCTGAACAAGACTAGAGTCATTCGGTGAGACGACGAAGAATGAGCTCCCTCTGTTTGAGTGGTAGGGACCGTACTCGCGCCGTGATCCAACGTCAGCAGCGGCGGCTGCTGCCGACGCCCACGGCGACGCCGACTCGACTGAATGAGAATACGTTTCGAAGAAAACTCACGTCGAGTCCTATCGCACAAAGGGTCGGAGATCGCATCAATCCTCGTTTCGCTACGACTATACCTTCGAATCGAGGAAAGACTCCCTTGATGTTGTCACAGTCGATGACGACGAGAGTTCACCCATCGTTGAGGACGAAATTTTTGTGCACACGATCTCTTGCTTCGTTGGTGAGACATAGTGCGAGTCCCGACGGAAACAACGACCGTGCGACAGCAGCAATGGCAATGGCAATGGCGGCAGCCGCAGTTGTTCTCGGAGGATCACATCACCACGAATACCAGAAAGAGCAGAAAAATGATGACGCACGAACGATGGATGTGGCAGAAATCGGCAACTGTGAAACAAGAGCATCACCAGCCAACAGCTCCGAGGTGTTGCTGCCCTCACATGCCTCCGACAAAACGAATGCCTTTGATCGTGATGCATCGTCACAAACAGCAACGGGAGCAACCAAACACCTCTTATACCGCCCACTGTTGAACGACGTCCTCGAAGGAATCCAAACCAGTGCGGCCGCCATGGGTGATTTTAGCAGCACGGAGCCGCTGAGACGGCAGGCCGTGAAAAATCCCATTTCTCCACAATTTCATCAACCAAGGAACGTAATGATCAGTCGCATGCGATCCGTTGCCGGGCGTGGATTGCACGAAAAGTACAAAGTTGATTGGAATACCGTTCTTGGAGAGGGTGCCTACGGTTCGGTCCATCCGGCGCGATTGGCGTTGACCGGAGAAAAGGTAGCACTCAAGAAAATCTCGAAACGCTACACGAACTCCTCGGACTTTTTTATGGAAACGGATGCCTTGTTGAGGATTTACGACAACGGGGGTCATCCAAACATATCGGGCTTGCGAGACATGGTACGTCATCCCAGCGTAGAAATCAATTGTTGGATGTACTAGTAGTATGGATGATCGCAGTACCAAGTCCCAATCGTTTGTGCATTGCCATTGTGCACACTCGATGCATGATCAGTTCTCTCGTGTCTCTCACTATTGCGCAATGGAACGATTTTGATTCTCCCCCTTGTTTTGTTCCTTCAAAACAACAAAACAATAATAATCCGTGCAGTACGAGGACTATAAACACTATTATTTGGTGATGGATTTGATCACGGGTGGAGAACTCTTTGATCATTTATCGAATGATGGAGCTTACTCCGAAGCTGACGCAGCGCGACTGATCTTCGAGATCTCATCTGCCCTAGCCTTCATGCACGGCGTAGGAGTTATCCATTGCGACATCAAACCGGAAAATCTGATGTTGTGCAGCCGGAAACGACGGGGTGGAACGATCAAAATCATCGACTTTGGTTGCGCCATAACACAGCCTGTAGGACACTACGACGAAACCGGAGGGAGTGGCAGTAGTGACAGCGATGGTGGAAACAATCCCGGATTGATCGAGACCGGAACAACGGGATATTGGCCTCCCGAACGTTTCAAAGGAGAGCGATTAACACCAGCTGTGGATACTTGGGCCCTTGGAATAATATTATACATTATGCTCATGGGATTCCACCCTTTCGATATCAATTGTGATAGGTCGGACGAGGAAGTAGCAGCAGCGATCCAAGAGAACCCGCTTCCTCCCATGGACGAAGTCTATGTTGGGCATTTGTCCGACTCGGCGAAGGATCTTATACGCCTACTGATGGAGCCGGATCCCGCGAAGCGAATGACCGCCTACGAACTTTTGCATCACCCTTGGGTACAGGGTGAAACAGCGACAACCGATGTGATCGAAGATTCCGACAAGAGGCTTTCCAAGTTCCAGGATTTGCGATATAAGCTAGAAGCGAGCGTATTTGCGGTGCTTGTGAACCAGGGACATCAGGATTTGACCATGAGCGAGGCAAGACGTCGAAATACCGTCACTAAGAATGGAAGCAGTGGGGTCTCGATCATGAAATCGGCATTCGACGTTTTCGACGGCGATGGAAAGGGTTATGTTACGGGGGAGGACATAGGCAAAGTTGTGACCGAACGCACGGGAGAGGTTATCAAAACTCACGATGCCAATGAATTTCTGAAGGTGAAGAATAAACACCTGGAGGTTTCTCTGTCCAATTTTTCCAATCTGTTTTCTGGAATGAAGCACAAACACTTTCCAGTAAGTTTTGAAAAACTACAAGTCAACTGCGGGTGCCATTTCTTTTCCTAATGATCTTTGGAATGACCGACCGTCCTAACAAACGAATTGCATTCTTTTTTGTAACGTTCCCTGTTGAAATGAAGAGGGGACATTATATTTTTCATGCGGGTGACGAAGGTCGATCCATGTACTTTTTGAGTTCCGGCAAGGTCGAAGTCCAAACTCGAAAGGGACAACTGGTAGCAATTTTGAGAAGTGGCGACTTTTTCGGAGAAGGAAGTTTGCTTGACGACAGTAAAAAGCGCTTCACGACCGCTAAATGTGCCACTCCGGTGGATGTGGTTGAGATTAAACGAGAGGATTTTGATCGTTATACGCGATCATCCATCGATACGAAGAATGAGCTCAAACGAAAATGGAGGGCGAGGTCATTGGTGTATGCAAAAAATCTGCTTCGTTTGGAGCAGAGTGTGAAGGCCCGTACATTGTCGAAGGGAGATGTTGTATACCACGAGGGTGATAAGGGCACTGCTATGTATCGGGTGGACGATACGATGGGGGGAGAGCTGGAGGTTTTGCACGGTGACATTCCGGTGCACAAGTATGTAGCAGGTGACTCGTTCGGAGAATCATCCCTTCTGTTTGACAAACCGAGAAGTTCTACCGTTCGATGCATATCCGACACATGTCGGATTCACGAGATGAGCGGCGAGGATTTCATGACCGTGATTCAATCGAGTCCGGATTCCGCAGACTCCTTTCGAAACATGTGTCGAAAGCGTCTTTTCAAGCGTGCCGTCAAGCAGTTCTCGTTGGAAACGAACCGCGGACTCAGCGACGACGACATTGTTGCTGCCTTTCACAATGCCGACGAGGACAACTCTGGTTACCTGAGTGTCGAAGATGTTCGGAGAATAATGCATCGAATGGACCCTAAATTTCCAATGTCGGAGATCCACGAGCTAATGAAATTTGTGGACGTTGACGAAGATGGACGGGTCGACATTCACGAATTCAAACAAATCTTTCGCCAGTTCGAGGATGAAAAATCCTGAGGCGGAAGCTCGCTGGCGCAAAGTGAAAACGAGAAGCCTCGTTGGCTGACAAATTACGAGGTGCTCGTACAATACGCCCACATTTTTGCAACCTCTTCCGAGACGCATGATTGGAACGAAACGCTGCACTACCAAAGATGGTCTTCGAGAGACAGTATTTGCAACAACACTTTGTATTCTATAACGCATTCATCTGTCGAAGTTAAGCAGTTTTGAAACGATTGGCAGTTCGTGCCCAATTTTCCTTCTCTCATTATTTAGTATCTTTGATAAACTTATTACCAATAGCTAGAAAATAACAACAATTTTAACGATACAAGAGACATGTATGACAAAAGGAAACGCGAAGATTTTTTTTTCTCGCTCACGGTCGCGACGGATGGGTACGAATTGGCGTAGATAATAAAACGATTGGGAATACTCTTTCTGATCACCACCAATTCTGTGCTAGCTACTCGAAGAGTAGCGTCAACACATGACGTAGTGTTTGCATCAATGGCTCAACTAGGATTGTGTGTGATTGATTTCTCCAAACCGAATTCTGCACTGCGTATTGCAATCAATCAATCCATTTCTGGACACCAATGATTGTCCAAGAGAGACGACGAGACCGCGGTGTTCAACAACATCCCGCCTTCGGTGTATTCTCATCGGACTGCGGGGCACCAAGATCGATCTTTTGGCTCGCTTCTCCACCAGCAGTATTTTGCTCCGCCGCAGAAGCTCCAGACGCCGAGCCTCCACTCCCTTCAAACTCATCGATTCGTTTGCGTTTGATGGTGGTGGACAATCCGTAAAACATTTTTTCCACGTTTTGCCCCGTGAGGGCCGATGTTTCGAAGAACTCAACTCCGTATTCCTCGGCCAATTGCTTTCCTTCGTCGTAAGTAACAACCCGATCGTTGTCTAAATCGCTCTTGTTGCCGCACAAGACAATGTCGCAATCCGGTGGTGCTCTCGTCTTGATATCTCTCATCCATCCGATCACGTGATCAAAGGATGGCCTATTGGAAATGTCGTACGTTAGAACAAAGCCGTCGGCTCTTCCAAAAAAGTTGGAAGTCAACGACCGGAATCGTTCTTGCCCGGCCGTGTCCCAAAGCTGGAGACGCATGGGCACGTTCTCGATCTGTTTCCGTGGAAATCCAACACGGGCGTCCGACAAGGCAGAGGAGCGTTCGAATCGAAAGCAGAGTTCGTGTACCGTACACGCATTGCGTTAGAGACGAGACGAATTGCCGTTGACTTCGAAACGACAAGCATGCGTATCCGAAAGGCAAGAGAAACAACCCACGAGATCAAAAAATGAAGTGCCGCAGGATCACCAACGTAATGCCTGGATGACTCCACATCTTTCCTAGGAGTTCAAGGGACAGTAATTACTCTGTTGTACAAAGATACTATTACATACCTTAACCATTTTATCTCGGTAATCCACACCAATTGTCGTGACGAATTTCGTTGAGAATACATTCTGGTCGAACCGAAGTACCAATGATGTTTTTCCACAGGAAGAGTCTCCAACCATTAACAGCCGGACAATATAGGCTCCCTTCGCTCCCATCTGCAGTGGGCGCGGTTGCCCACTTCCCTGTTCGTATGGTGCATTCGATGCCATTCTCTATTTTTTGCCTTTGGTACAGAACAAAGATGCTCTCTGATTTTCTCTACTCTATCTATTGTAAGATGCTTTGTTGACTTCAGATACAACAAGGGTGGTTCGTAATGAGCGACGTAGAGGGAGGTTGACGGTAAGTTAGGTCAATCTCTACCGGTACCGGTAGGGGTGAAACAACGGATAGGTTCTCTGTTGCTCGACTTTGGAGCTTCTGGTAGAAAAAGACTTCACTGTGTATTTGGCATTTGTGTACCGTACTTGTACAAGTACTGTACAGTACACGACAATAACTTACAGTACAGTACGGTACGGTATGTATTACCAACGGAAGGTGAAACATGAATGAATCAGGCACGTACGGTACGAATAATTACGGTAGGAATAAAGTGGAGAGCGTTTTTGTCTACGACGCGACATGCGTTACTTTTGTCGTACAAGCAGGCTGGTCGGCTCTCAGTCGTGTCGCGTGACGCAACTGTCGTTTCATGTTCCAATGATGCCTTCGCAGTGCATGTGAACGAGCGAAAGTTCTTACAGTAATTTACCGTAGCGTACGGTAATCTTAACCTTACTCGAACGAGCACAAAATACGAGTACAAGTACGAGTACAATCACTGGCAACGGTACCGTCACCTTACCGTACGGTACTTACCGTAAGATGCAAAGGGGTTCGAATTCGAGCCGATATAGTATGTTGTCTACCCAATCAAAGTAATAATACTCGTTATCGTACGTAATGATCATAAACGTCATAAATAAGTAGGGTAGTATATCTGGGGTCACTTTCACCCTTGGGGGTCACTTTGACACTTACCGTAATTTACCGTATGACACACTTTTGACAGAGAAGTTTGGAAGTAAGTCTTTTTTTTAAAAAAAAATGAACCTTAACTTACCGTAATTTTACCGGTACCGGTAAGTTGGTTGTAAAATTCAAATTTAATTTTAAAAAAATGAAACGGGTGCTGGGGAGGACCCAAAAAGCAAAAATCAACCATGTTCCTGATGCGCTGTTTCGGAATGTTTCGGATTTTCAGCGTTCATTTTTTTTTCAGGGTGCTGGTGACGAAACTGCTACTTGCACGAACACGTACTGCTGCCAGGAACTACGGTACGACTAGTACGGTACGGTACTCGTACGGATAACTGGGATCCACAAACCCCCCTCCCCTCTGTCGTACAACAGGCGACTCCAGAAGCTCATCGGTACCGATTAAAGTTTAGGGAGGAGAGATATTCGGCACTCCTGGTAGCTATTCCAAAGATCATACGGCGGAGAGAAAGACACCAATCCAATCAACATTTCGAAACATTGCCCAACGATGACGAGAATTAATCCCCGATGTCTTTTGAGAAATTTTCGACTGGTTCCAACACAACCGAAAACGGCACAGCGAGGATCCGCACCGGACAGAATGGCGGTGCTTTCATCATTCATTGCAAACCAACGAAGTCTTTCGATAACAACAAAAATCGACTCGTCAAAACCGAAACCGCGGCCGAGGAGAAGGAAAGCCAAATACGAACAATTCAGCGAGGCCAAGCTGGCGGTAGGATCGATGCCAACCACCACGAGCTTGGAAGATCCGTTTCAATATTCGGGTGATTCAATCGAGGAATACAAGGAGAAGGCAAATCTCAGCCCATGGGTCCCCGTGCCCGACTCGGTTGCTCGCAAGATTTTTGACAGAGCGCTACCCGAACCAGACGTTGGCAACGATACCAGCAAGGCAGATGAGGTGCGTCGGTTGCCGAGTTTTTTCTCGATGGTTTCATGATTGTTGTTGGGTGCTTTCGAATTCATGGTTGACCGAACTTTTTCTCGGCGACGAGTTCTTACGCTTTGTTCTTGTCTTGTTCTTCTTGTAACTGGTTCAATCTTTCTAGATTCATGTTGAATTGGGATGTGGCGACGGCCGAGTCAATTTCCATGCCGTCGAATATGGTGTCAAAGAGTCGATAGGACTCGATGTCGATGAGGGAGTTGTCGAGTTGGCAGTTGAACGATTACAACGCATCCATCCACAACCGAATTTGAAATTTGTCGTGTCGGATTTGATGGACCCGAACTCACCAGCGTGGACCGAATACGTCCCAAAAGCGACGATTCTCACCATGTACTTTGCTACTGATGGACTCGAAAAGATAAGACCCCTACTCGAACAAGCTCTGCGTGGAAAACGATGCAAAATTTTTGCGTGCGGCTATGCCGTGCCGGGTTGGGATCCGCAAATAGTAGAAACAGTCCTTGATATACCTATCCACTTTTACGACTGGGGAAACGATGAAGTGAACATGATGACACTGCAGCCGTCGGATTCCTACGTGGATACATTGCCAGCGACAAGCAAAAGAGGTGGAGTTGCCCCGTCAGACAACATGGATCAGTACATGGGAAGAAAGAATAAGAATTCGACATTTGTACAAGATCCACTACCTGGATATCACCCAGATGATCTCATTGATTATGGATGGATGGATGACGTTCCGGATAGTTGCAAGAAAGATGGTGAAACGATCAAAAAATAAACAACAGCGTCACGACGTGATTAGTGAGCTGGTGGTCGTTCGAGATTGCCAGATTCCCATTTTGGGACCAGCTTGAAACGGTTTTGTTACGATGACGAGGACATGACAACTCATTCATCGGTCCAAACAAACTAATGCAAACACACGAGCGGACGGAGCAACGCCTATGTGGGGTTGTAGTGAATACGCCACCAAAAAAAACATCAAAACAAGTGGAGAATGAATATGCTTTGAATTATTCTGGACTTGCCGCAAATTTCATCGCTTGGTTCAAATCTTCGCTGGGCACGAGAGAAAGCCATCTTTCCATGGCTGTTCTTGCCAACAATAGTAAATCCAACAGCTCGTCACCATTGAAAATTCCTTCCCTTTCCACCTGTATCAGTTGGAATTCAAGTTCTGCCTTCACGTCATCCATCGCCGTCAGAACTTGGTTCCTGTAAAGATATCTCATTCCCATATCGCTCGTAATAACTTGTTTCACGTCGGGCAAACGGTCTTCTCTGACCATGCTAGATCGAGTGTCTTTGTCGACATTCAGGACATACGAGTTCGTTGAAAAAGTCAATGCATCGGTATAAGCATTCAGAGCTGATCTTATTTCACTTGACCTTTCCAATCTTTTTTCTGCTTTTTTCAATCGTTTCCAAGAATCCACGTCACCATTTTGAATTAGAAAACGTTGAAAAGGTAGATCTCCCTTCGTGGTTTTGTAGGATTGCAAGTATATCTCCCCTGGTTTTGGCGGCACACCTTGCAAATTCAGAGTAGACTGGACGTAATTTTGAGGTTTCAGCAAGACACTCTCGAGCTGTTCGAGTGCCTTCCGTTCCGCGCTTGATTTTGTATTGACTTTTATTGATGTGGAGTTTTCGTCCTCGGAAGACAAAGTCATTATGGATCTTGTTAGTTCCAGCGCTGAATCAATCGACAGCTTAACTCGAACCGCGGGCAGCAGATTTTCAATGGGGGCGAAGGGTTTTGTCTTTGCGATTTCGTCTCCCTCTGCTGCCAGTACTATTGATGGCGTCCCCGTAGACAAAGCCAGAGAGAAAGGGATGGACAGCATTGCTTCGACCAAGCGCCTTCTTTGATTTATGTTGACGGAGTAATGGTCCATATTATCGTACAGCTTACATATCGCATAATCAGATTGAACCAATTCCTCGAATTGCCGTCCTTGAGACTGTGCGATTCGTTCACCTCTCAAAACCGAAGGATTCGCATCGAAACACAGGATTGCTTTCCCTTCAAGAAGTAGCAAGAACGTAATTGCTATCAAACGCATGATTGATCTCCAACCCAATCGTTGACCCGAAAACTCATCTGTCAGATTGTTCACCGAAAACATGAATTTGCTGGGAGGAAAAAATAAAACAACATAATATAAAAAAATAAGGACGGTATTGAGTCATTCCCGAAATAGGATTACTTATTTTTTAAGTAGACATAAACATGAAACTTTGTATTTCGGAAACACATAAAAGGCTCATTTAAGTAACTGGTTACTTAAATCGCTACAGTGAGGGGGGTCTCACTGTAGCGACATAAAAAATAAGTAAGGAATTCTTGACTAAATAAAAACGAATCCCACAACGCCTGCCGGTCATTGGAACCCGCCAATGACTATACTGAGAGTTTTTGTTTTCATTCAACGGGATTCCAAATTCCGATAAAGGGCTCAACCGTTAAAAAATTATAAGAATTTTCCGTTATTGCGCGCCATAAATAAGTAACTCGGGGGTTACATAAACGATATATGTAACTTCTATTTCGGGAATGACTCATTACAGAAACCTCGTCCTCCGGGTTACTTTAGGGTATATGACAGGCGTAACGGTCGAAAAACGCTTTTTGAGATATTATTACAGTTGGATAGACCTCTGTTTAAGCTCTCTACTGGTATGCTCGATATACTCTAATTCCTGTTAGTTTGGAAGTTATGATCTTTTTTCGATCTTATGACTTAAGTATGGGCCTCGTGCACCGCGCGCATGGTAGTTGCAATAGTAATTTTTTTAATCCTGTCAACCATACAAGCCTCCCCAATTATTGAGTTTCTTGATAGCGCAGCTCCTTTGTTCTTTAAAGAAAAAAAAACACATCTTCGGCGTTTGCTCTGTTTTTGCTCTGTTTTGGATTCATTTCAACTACTTCTCATCCTTGTGAGCACCACAGCACCTCAGCACCTCTACTGTTACACAAACAAATCAATACACAAGGACGCCGGTCGATCCACAGCAGCAAAGTGCTCACAAATTAGAGCATTCGTGAGGGAAATAGCAAGCAAAACAACATGCCGAGAGGAATGAAACAGTGGCATCCCTATTGTGATTTCCGGGATCACAGCTCTTTCGAAGAGTGGGAGAAACTAGAGATCTGCAAGGATTATCTATCGGAGAAAGCCAAAGAAGGATGCACGTGTTTAAGAAAAAGAAGAGAACTACCCTGTCATTGTCTTGGAATATTACAAGGAGAAAGGAACAGTTTGAGGGACGCCGTCGCCCAATACATGGTGGAATTTCACAAGAAAAAGAGGGAAGAGCAATACTCAATTCTGATTGACTGGATAAGATACAGCAGCGCCGCTGCTGAGGACGAGGAGGAGGACTTAACTCTATCCATCAATGGTGGTGGTGGTGACAATGGCGCCACCAGGAAACAGTTCTTTCTACCATTCGTCAGCAGACGCGACGGGGGACGAGATCATGAGGGGGACGCCTCCATCATACCAAGAGATCTATCTCAGCAGAAAGTCTGCAGGTCTGCAATTGCTGTGATACTGGATTGGGGGATAAGCAAATGGGATACCTGTCAACGCCACATAAGAACAAACAGCTCCCCAACAAGCCATGCGCTGAAAGGCAAACGCCCAAACAATGTAAAAGAATTCGACGCCGCTTTCATAAAAGAAGACTTGCACGAATACTTTAAACAGATGGAAGATCTAGCGCAGCCCGCTGCTACACAGTTCATCAGGAAAGAGGTCGGCGTTGGGCTTAGAGAGAGTGAAGAGGGAGTTGTGGACTTGCCCCCATCTTTTACCAAAAGGACAATGTACTATCGATATTGCTTGGAGAGGGGGTGGACTGTATCAAAGAAACCAAGAAGAACAATACTTGAAGCTGAAAAAAAAGAAAACTTTGAGGGCGAATTCCAAGACATCTGCTCATGGTTCTACTTCATGACCTACTGGAAGACACACTTTCCAAAGCTTAGAGTAATTAATAGAAGCGCCGACGTCTGCTCAAAGTGCCACATATTCAGGAACCGATTGCGGTACGTCCGATATGAAACAAGCTCAGAGCCAGGAACGCTCTCGTGTTTCACAGAAGAAAGCATCCAAGCGTTTTATGAGAAGCCTCCCCCCCTAAGAAACTGTTTGACTCATCCTCGTCTTCAGTTGTAATTGCCCACAGGGACAAGAGACCTCCTGATCTGTACTCCCCATTACTGCTGGAAGAAGAACAAGCTGTATCTGAAAATGCAAGGATACTGGAAGAAGCGACACTACATGTACGCCAAGCCGCCGATCAGAGGAAGCTTGCTAATGAAAAGATAGAGCGCGCCGTCCAGGACGGAACAAATAAAGTCCCACATGAACGCCGCACTTATACTTTCGTTGTTGATTATTGCCAAAACGCCGGTCTCCCCAACCTCGCAGCAACTCAGCCAGGGGACACATACTACATGACACCTCTAACAGTACCAATACTTGGATGTGTCGATTGTTCTGTGATGGGGGGGTTCTTAGACGCTTACATCTACCATGAGGGAGTCGGTGCGAAGGGAGGGGACAATGTCGCATCGATAATAATGGCAAACTTAAGGAAGAAGGGATACTTACAAGAAGACTCCTGTGGATATGAACTTAATGTTATTATGGACAACTGCCAAGGGCAAAATAAGAATAACATGGTACTGAGACTCGCATTGCTTCTAGTTGAAGCCGGATATTTTGCGAACGTCAATTTCTGTTTTTATGTAGTGGGTCACACAAAGAATGTTGCTGATCGATGGTTCAATATCATGAAGAAGAACTATCGAAATCAGAACCTGTTCACTATGGAGCAGCTAGCAATTGCCCTCCGGGCACATGAGCATATCGATGTTACAGTGATCAAGAAAGGTGAATTCAAAATGTTCAACAAGTTCTTAAATATTTTCTATAAGAAGATAAAAAATGGAGCAGTTCAACCCGGGCACATCTTCAGTGTAGGAGGAGAGACGAGCTCAACGCCGACTACAATGATAATTAAACAAGACCGACTTTCAACAGGGACAGTTGAAGTACAGGAGCTCCGGAAGCAAACACCGGTGGCGTTTAATCGGAAGAAAGTGCTTCGAGAGTTAGTATTGCTCGAAACCCATCCCTGTACAGGAATTAAGGATATCAAGAAGATTGAACTTTATACTAAGTGGAGGAAACTGGTCTTCGCCGAATTTAGAGATATTATTTGCCCTTATCCAGGGGATGATGTCATGCTGAAGTACAAGGATGAGCAAAGGAGGAAAGCTCGGGAACGCGCTGCTCGTAACAGGAGGACGTGTAGTAGTACTAGTAATAGCAACAGCAAGAAGAAGAAACAGTAGACAAGTGCAATAATTAATTATTCCTCTCTTAGTAATCTTATTTTCAATTGTAATCGTAAACACTGTCGATTTTGCTCTCTTAGTGGTCTTATTGTAGTCTTATTGTAGTCTTATTGACGTCACGGGAGGTACGAATAACTAGTTGTAGTACTACTAGTGACAAGAAGCAAGAAAATCGAGTTTTGGAGTGAACCCACCACCACTGCTGCTGGATGAACTCCTCAGCAAGCCAATCCCCTCATAATTAGAACAGAGTGGAGGTCAATCAAAAAATAAATTACAATTTCCTAATACTTTGGGAGATACTTACACTCAAAGCCCATCTCAGCAGGTACTATTGGAGTAGGGGACATTTTTTGTTGTCATCCCACCACACAATTTCGATGATTCAAGTATCAATCCTCCTCAAATTATACACAGAAAAGACATCTATCAAAAAAGAAATGACAATTTCCCAATACTTCAGGAGGAATTTAACAACGCAGTTACAGGGTTGTTAAGTACAAGAAACAGAAACTGCGCATAAAACCGCGCGATCGCGAGCTACAGCACGTGGAGTCGTACTGAGCACTATATCTGCTCCGACCATGAGCATGCTGGAGTCTTACACGTGGAGTTGTACTGAGCATTGCTCCAACCACGCGCATGGAGTCACGCATATAGATATATATGCGCGCGACCATGCTTAAGACCATGCAAAACTATACATCACTGAATAGACAGAGCAAACACATACAAATACATAAGAACGAATACATACGAGCTCAGCGAGTTATGCGAGCACGAGATCGTTGACCAAGTGTTAAGCGATCGTCGCTAACCAATCCAATCGCTAACACACAGTCCACACAGACCGATCGAGTGTTAACACAGAAAACACATGATTCGCAAGATAGAATACTAAGCTCATAATTCCAGTTAAACAACTTGTTGATTAACAGTCACAGTTTGACAATAGTACTCTACTATTTGCGTTATTTGATACTCAACGATTCGAAACACGCAATTTTCGTTTTTACTGGAAAATTAAGTTAATACACCTACATTAAAAACAACCATGACGTCAGAAGAAACTGACACGAACACGGTCGAAGCCACAAACGACGATGCAGTGGTGGAGGTACCGAACACGAACACCGTCGAAACACCGACACCCACGAACATGAACACCGTCGAAACACCGATACCCGAAAACACAAACGACGATGCAGTGGTGGAAGTATCGAAATCGTCGTATTGGGATAGATCCCTTCTTATGAAAGGAATCAAATGGTTGCTCACACCTACTCTGACACGGCAATATATTAGAGAGAAGAACAATGCTAACAACAACTACCTCGAAGAACAAATTAAAGAGCTGAAGAAAGCGCTTGAAAAGAAAGAAGAGCGCGACGACCAGATTGCTGAACTGAAGAAAGCGCTTGAAAAGAAAGAAGAGCGCGATGACCAGATTGCTGAACTGAAGAGGGCCCTTGAGAAGAAAGAAAAAGAAGAAAGAGACAACGAGATAAAGGAATTAAAGAAGGCACTCGAGAAGAAAGAAAAAGAAGAAAAAGAGGCACTTGAGAAGAAAGAAAAAGAAGAAAGAGACAACGAGATAAAGGAACTTAAGAAGGCCCTAGAAAAGAAGGAAGAAGCTCTGGAAAAGAAGGAAGAGAGAGAGGGGTTCCAGTCGCTACGTGTTGGAGATGTGAAACCATTCGATGGGAACGAATTACACTGGGTCAAGTGGAAGGCAGAGGCCGAAAGTATTCTATATGGAACAGGGTTTACAATTTTGCGACGCGCGATTTTGTCCGACGTTCCGATGTTCCAGTACTTAAAACACGTAGATTTCTACACAACTTTCCCCTTTGCTATCTCACTCACTTCTAAAGCTCCTACAACAAAATCAAGCACTACACCTATTAACAGAGACCTCCCCTATCTGATTCTGCTGTTTGTTTGGCTGCTCCTTGCTCCCTTTGGTTGCTTTGGTTGCTTGTTTCCGTGTCGGTCGATCGGCAGCAACAAGCTTCGGCAAGCGAAAACAACACATAATTTTCTACAGCAATTGCAGTACTAATTTCTACAGCTGATTCTGTTTCAGTTCCGCTTTGTCTCCGAGCTCGGTTTGTTTTTCGATCTGTTTTCAAGCTCCCTTATTATTTAACGATATACAGTCTTCCAAGCCCCATAAGTGATACCCACTTAACGTTCTACATTCTTCAAGGTCGAACCCACTTAACGTTCTACATTCTTCAAGATTGAACACATATACACCCCCCTTCTAGAAGGTTCCTCCGCGCTGATCCCTAAGTATTTGCAAGTTCGCGCGAGCATATCTTCCAGTTCCCTTTCTATTTTCAAGTCAATAGCCTCCCTGCTCCATAAGTGTTAATCACTTAAGAGCTACCCTGTTTCCTAGCCAAGCCCCCCAGTCCCTAAGTGTTTTTGCTTAAGGCTCCCCCTACTACACCTGTTTTCAAGCCAAGACCAACCGATCCCTAAGTACCTCCTACTTATTGCATTCTTGTTTCCAAGACTACAGCTACTATCGCCCCTTGTTTTCAAGACTACAATTTCCCTGGTCCCTAAGTGTTCACGAGTTCCCTGATCCCTAAGTGTTTTCGCTATTAAGCAACCCCAACTTGAACTTCAAGTTTGACACTGTTTTCAAGACACAAGCCTCCCCCTGGTCCCTAGGTGTTTTTACTAAAGCCCCTGTTTTCAAGCAAGTAGCTTCCCTGGTCCCTAAGTGTCTCGCTCAAGGTCCTTGTTTTCAAGCCAATTACCCCCGGATACTGTTTCCACTGCAACCCTGGTCCCTAAGTGTCTCGCTCAAGGTCCCTGTTTTCAAAAACAATTGCCCCTGGATACTGTTTCCACTTACGTCCGAAAACTGGTTCGCGACCCATCGCGACCAATCGCGACCGGATCGCGACCCAATCGCGACTTGTCTCAGAAAAATGCGACCCCAATTTTTTATTTCACAACCTTTTTTCCATTATTCTCAACCTTATTTCTCCTTTTTCTCGATCCCCGCATCGTTTTCAGGAAAATGTTCTGATCTAGACCCTGATATTCAGTCCCTCGTCACCCTTTCATTCCATTTTACACATTTGACACATTTGACTCAACATAACAAATAATTTTTAATCAGATGTACTTCAATCATCAATCACACAAAAGTGACAGCATGCAGCAACCAACGCGTCGATAATACAGGGGGGACAGCAAGCAACAGCAACGCGTCGATAATACAAACACGTCGATAATACAGGGGGGGACAGCAAGCAGCAGCAGCGCTTCGATAATACAGCAGGGGGGACAGCAAGCAGCAACGCGTCGATAATACAGCAGGGGGGACAGCAAGCAGCAACGCGTCGATAATACAGCAGGGGGGACAGCAAGCAGCAGCAAGCAGCGACGTGTCGGTAATACATGGGGGACAGCAAGCAGATAGAGGTGCTGAGTGAATGAGCCAATCAAAAAAATCGATTTTCCAGTACAAATTGTACAGGGATTTATGTAGAAAAAAAATCTAACACAGGGTGGACAGCGAGCAACGCGTCAATAATACAGGGGGGACAGCAAGCAGCAGCAACGCGTCGATAACACAAGGGGGGACAGCAAGCAGCAACACGTCGATAATACAGGGGGGACAGCAAGCAGCAGCAACGCGTCGATAATACAGGGGGGGACAGCAGCAAACAGCAGCAAGCAGCAACGCGTCGATAATACAGGGGGGACAGCAAACAGCAACGCGTCGATGATACAGGGGGGACAGCAAACAGCAAACAGCAACGCGTCGATAATACAGGGGGGGACAACAAGCAGCAGCAAGCAGCAGCAAGGCGTCGATAATACAGGGGGGACAGCAAGAAGCAGCAACGCGTCGATAATACAAACAGCAACGCGTCGATAATACAGGGGGGGGACAGCAAGCAGCAGCAATGGGTCGATAATACAAACGCGTCGATAATACAGGGGGGGGGGACAGCAAGCAGCAGCAACCGCGTCGATGATACAGGGGGGACAGCAAACAGCAAACAGCAACGCGTCGATAATACAGGGGGGGACAGCAAGCAGCAACGCATCGATAATACAGGGGGGGACAGCAATTAGCAAGCAGCAACGAACGCGTTGATAATACGGGGGGGGACAGCAAGCAGCAACGCGTCGATAATACAGGGGGGACAGCAAGCAGCAACCAACGCGTTGATATTACAGGGGGGGGGGACAGCAAGCAGCAACGAACGCGTCGACAATACAGGGGGGGGGACAGCAGTCAGCAAGCAGCAATGAACGCGTCGAAAATACAGGGGGGGGGACAGCAAGCAGCAACGAACGCGTCGAAAATACAGGGGGGGGGACAGCAAGCAGCAGCAACGCGTCGATAATACAGGGGGGACAGCAAGCAGCAACGAACGCGTCGAAAATACAGGGGGGGGGACAGCAAGCAGCAACCAACGCGTCGATAATACAGGGGGGATAATACACGAGAATATTTTTAAAGAACTCTTGCCGTGGTCGTCTTTCCTTGTCAGTGATCGTATCGGTCGTTCCCCTTTTCAGCAATCGTATCGGTCGTTCCCCTCCGTCTCCGTCGTTCGTCTCGTTCGTCTCACTGGTAGGGATTATTTCGATCCGTCGCTCCTTTTCGCAACAACCGAAAATCGTAGGGGTGTCGTTTTTCTCTGGAAAGACGAAATTTAAAAAAACAACGACAAACCGTTAGTACCCTCGTCGTCCCCGTCCGAAGCGATCGTAGCGATCGTACCCTCGTCGTCCCCGTCCGAAGCGATCGTAGCGATCGTACCCTCGTCGTCCCCGTCCGAAGCGATCGTAGCGATCGTACCCTCGTCGTCCCCGTCCGAAGCGATCGTAGCGATCGTACCCTCGTCGTCCCCGTCCGAAGCGATCGTAGCAATCGTACCCTCGTCGTCCCCGTCCGAAGCGATCGTAGCGATCGTACCCTCGTCGTCCCCGTCCGAAGCGATCGTAGCGATCGTACCCTCGTCGTCCCCGTCCGAAGCGATCGTAGCGATCGTACCCTCGTCGTCCCCGTCCGAAGCGATCGTAGCGATCGTACCCTCGTCGTCCCTGTCGTTTTTCTCTGGAAAGACGAAATTCAAAAAACAACAACGACAAACTGTTAGTACCCTCGTCGTCCCCGTCCGAAGCGATCGTAGCGATCGTACCCCCATCGTCCCTCTCTGGAGCGATTGTACCCCCGTCGGCCATCTCTGGAGCGATCGTACCTTCGTCGTCGTCGTCGTCGTCCGTCTCCGCACCAATCGGTTGTGATTTTCGTCTTCGTTGTTTTCAATATCAGTACGTCGTATATCTGGGTAAGCCAGGTAGTTCCAGGACTTCAACACACCCGACCTCCGTGATATGAATCAGACAACAGAGCAGAAAGCAAGAGCGGCCGTTCTCAAGCTCCCCACAGCATGTGTGTCTTTTTCAAAAGAGATGGTCCCGGTGCCTGATGGCTAGGTTAAACTGGACCGGCCAGAATATTCCGATGCAAGAATTGAAACGAAAATGAAAATGAAAATTATGACACATCCTCCGGGAGGGAGATGTGGGGCGGAAAATCGAACAACAACACACAAAATTCACTGCGATGATGCACATAATGTACGTAGGTAACAGTACTGTTTGTACAGGCTGACTGGAAAAAATGACAGCAATGTACGTAGATTACAGTACTAAGTCTACAGTCTTAGTAAAAGAAAAAATGACATGTCTGCATACATAGTACCTAGTAGTACGTATGTATGTATAGGCAGGGGATGTGTAGGTTTCCAGTACAGTGTATACTGTACGTACGGTACTGGTACAAATCTTTTGGCGCGAAGTGGTGGAGGTACGGTACCTTACTGTTGGTACATATTATACAGGATGAGCCTTCCCCGAGATGGTGGTAGCATTAAAACATGGAGAGAACACCTGTTTAGCAGCAGTAGACAGTAATAGTGGCACTACTGGATTGTATGCAGTTGGTATTGTTGGTTCGAGTCCCATCACGGGAATGTCTTTTGCTACATCACGATGCAATAGAAATATTTTTGCTGCGAAGCATTTGTCACCAGGTGATCTATTCAGTTATTCAATGGTGACATCCATACCATTGGTGATTTTTGAATACTTCTTTTTGCATACTCTTGCCCATTCATAGGATGAGAAATATTCACACTGGAATCACAAAATATTGACTAGATTCATTCACATATTTGATTTTACAGCAGTTTCTACTAAATGCTGCGGTACTGGGCCAAATATTAATTATTCAGTGGTGACATCCAAATTATTGGTGATTTTTGAATACTTCTTTTTGCATACTCTTGCCCATGCATAGGATGAGGAATATTCACACTGGAATCACACAACTATTGGCCGCATTCATTCAGATATGTGATTTGGTACTTTTTTCTAGTAAATTTTCCAGTAGTTAACCAAATACTAATTATTCAGTGGTGACATCCAAATTATTGGTGATTTTTTAATACTTCTTTTTGCATACTCTTGCCCATGCATAGGATGAGGAATATTCACACTGGAATCACACAAAGATTGGCCAGATTCATTCTGATATGTGATTTGGTACTTTTTTCTAGTAAATTCCGCAGTAGTGGAACAAATATTAATTATTCAGTGGTGACACCCAAATTATTGGTGATTTTTGAATACTTCTTTTTGCATACTCTTCCCCATGCACAGTATGAGGAATATTCACACTGGAATCACACAACTATTGGCCGCATTCATTCAGATATGTGATTTGGTACTTTTTTCTAGTAAATTCCGCAGTAGTGGAACAAATATTAATTATTCAGTGGTGACACCCAAATTATTGGTGATTTTTGAATACTTCTTTTTGCATACTCTTGCCCATGCACAGTATGAGGAATATTCACACTGGAATCACACAACTATTGGCCGCATTCATTCAGATATGTGATTTGGTACTTTTTTCTAGTAAATTCCGCAGTAGTGGAACAAATATTAATTATTCAGTGGTGACACCCAAATTATTGGTGATTTTTGAATACTTCTTTTTGCATACTCTTGCCCATGCACAGTATGAGGAATATTCACACTGGAATCACACAACTATTGGCCGCATTCATTCAGATATGTGATTTGGTACTTTTTTCTAGTAAATTCCGCAGTAGTGGAACAAATATTAATTATTCAGTGGTGACACCCAAATTATTGGTGATTTTTGAATACTTCTTTTTGCATACTCTTGCCCATGCACAGTATGAGGAATATTCACACTGGAATCACACAACTATTGGCCGCATTCATTCAGATATGTGATTTGGTACTTTTTTCTAGTGAATTCCGCAGTAGTTGACCAAATATTAATTATTCAGTGGTGACACCCAAATTATTGGTGATTTTTGAATACTTCTTTTTGCATACTCTTGCCCATGCACAGTATGAGGAATATTCACACTGGAATCACACAACTATTGGCCAGATTCATTCCGATATGTGATTTGGTACTTTTTTCTAGTAAATTCTGCAGTAGTGGACCAAATATTAATTATTCAGTGGTGACACCCAAATTATAGGTGATTTTTTAATACTTCTTTTTGCATACTCTTGCCCATGCATAGGATGAGGAATATACACACTGGAATCACACAAAGATTGGCCAGATTCATTCAGATATGTGATTTTACAGTATTTTCTAGTAAATTCCGCAGTAGTGGGCCAACTACTAATTATTCAGTGGTGACATCCAAATTATTGGTGATTTTTGAATACTTCTTTTTGAATAGTCTTGCCCATGCATAGGATGAGAAATATTCACACTGGAATCACACAAAGAATGGCCAGATTCATTCAGATATTTGATTTGATGGTATATTCACTGAGGTAGTACTATTCTTGCTGCTTGTAGTAGTAGTACAGTTATACACTGCTGCTACATACTACTGCAGTGCGTAGGTAGTAGTACATAAGAGGTAGTCCAAAATTATGGCGCAGCGGGGCTGGCTCTCTGTGGTTTAGGTGGCGCGCGATATCACCATCATCAGCTTTCTACTGGTTTCTACTATTACTTCAGTACGGTACATACTACTAGTAGTAACTCTACTGCTATCATGTAGAAGAAATCAATTCTCGGCAAACACATGCATGACAGAAAATGCATGTGTCGTAAATCTTACTTCACATAATTTTGGGTCGGAACGGAACAAGAAAGACGGCAACTGAAATATAATGAGATGGAAATGGTAAGTGAACCACATCAAGGTTGGAGGAGGTATTAATAATGGATTTTGATTCGTCTAACTGTGCATCATTGACTTGCCTGCTTGCTCCTGATAGGGAGGCGACCGCAACTGCTGATGAAATAGGATGCAACGGCAAATGAAATATAATGCAACGGTGAGTGAAGCACATCAAGATCTGGGGTATTGATAATGGATTTCAATTGTTCTAATTCTGCATTGAGTTGCCTGCTTGCTACTGATAGGGAAGAATCAACTTTAATTCGACGGGGCAACTGAAAAATGATGTGAAAAATGATGCGAAAAATGATGCGACGGGGCAACTGACACATATTGCGATCGCAAGACAAATATGATGGGATCGCAACTGACAAAATGATGCGATTGCAACTGATGAAATATGATGCGATGTGAGGAGACCTTTACTGGCAGTACAGATACCGGTATGGATGAAATTATCACGATGACCATTATTTAAAAATCGTTTGAACCAAAATTTGTGTGGTGTGCATGAGGACGAAGACGATCGGAGCAAAGAGCAACGACGATTTCAAGGACGACGAAGACGATCGAAGCGAAGAGCAACAACGATTTCAGAGAGGACGACGAAGCCAATCGAAGCAAAGAGCAACGACAATTTCAGAGAGGACGACGATTTCAGGGAGGACGACGAAGAGGAAGGCAATTTGGAGCGAAGAGCAATGACGACTTCAGGGAGGACGAAGACGATCGAAGCGAGAAGCAACGACGACTTCAAGGACGACGCAGACAAGGACGATCGAAACGAAGAGCGACGACGATTTCAAGGACGACTTCTTCTTTTAACGAACCAAAATTTGTGTGTGCGTGTGTGAGAAAATTGAACAGAGAATAAACAATTATTAGAGTAATATCAATATTTATCAAAAGAAAGACTTATATTTTGCATCATAGTGTTTCAAAATTTTTTTTCATGGGGGTCGCGATTCCTGGGCTTCGGGTAATAATTGTGATTTTTGTGATGAATTTCTTGAGGGGTGTGATGGGAAATACTTTGTGTCGGGATGAGAAATCAATTTTTGGGAGTGAATTTCTGCAACAGTCTCATAATATATAATGATGGTAGGGTCGGTAATAATGAGTCAGATTGAAAAAAAAATTGGGTCGAGTTTGAATTTTATTTTTTTTTCTCGTATTTTCTCGTAATTGAGGTAGTTAGGCGGTCGCGATTGAGGTTGCGAATCGCGAGAGAGCTAGGAATCGAGCTACGTCAAAATGAGCCAGGAATAAATCGCGACCCCCCTAAATAAATTCTTGGGAGGGGTCGCGAACCAGTTTTCGGACGTATAAGTACTTGCGAGTTTGAACTTCAAGTTCCCTCCTGAGCCTTTTAAGTGTGCCCTGCCATTGATATCCCCCGGTCCCTAAGTATTCCTACTAAAGCCCCTGGTTTCTACGCAAGCAGCTGCCCTGTTCCCTTTTGGTCCCTATAAGTCTACAAGCCTATTGCTGCAGTTTCTACACGATTTGCAGTGGTCTACTGGAGTTTCTAAATTCTGTAACTCCAGAGCACCTCTGTGGGTTTCCAACGTGACTCTTCTGGTAGTGCTCCAGTCTTTTCTTTTGGTTCCCCTGGAATTTTTTCTTGTCCAGACCAACGTTGGACCTGTTGTTGCTGCTGTACCCTGTTTCCCAGCATACAACCTATACCCTGGCATTTCTGCACCCAAGCGGCGTTTCTATTGTGGCCTCTGCACTACACTGGTGGTTATACTGCCCCGGCTTTTGTCTCCCAACAGGTGCTTTTCAGTTTGTTGATTTGCCCTCAACCGGTGCTTCTCCTGCCCCGGCCTTTGTCATCCCCTGGCCCTTTTACATCCCAGTGCAGTGTCGTACCCAACAGGTTGCTATTCAGCTGTTGATCTGCCCTCCATTGGTGCTTCTCCTGCCCCGGCCTTTGCCCTCAACCGGTGCTTCTCCTGCCCCGGCCTTTTTCATCACCTGGCACTTGCACATCCAAGAGGCGTGTCTGCTGTTGGTCCAACACCCAACTGCTTGCTTTTCAGTTGTTGCTTTGCTCTCAACTGGTGCTTCTCCTGTCCCGGCCTTTGCCCTCACCCGGTGCTTCTCCTGCCCCGGCCTTTGTCTTCAACCGGTGCTTCTCCTTCCCCGGCCTTTGTCATCACCTGGCACTTGCACATCCAAGAGGCGTGTCTGCTGTTGGTCCAACACTCAACTGCTTGCTTTTCAGTTGTTGCTTTGCTCTCAACTGGTGCTTCTCCTGTCCCGGCCTTTGCCCTCACCCGGTGCTTCTCCTGCCCCGGCCTTTGTCTTCCACCGGTGCTTCTCCTGCCCTGGCCTTTGTCAACACCGGGTACTTCTCCATTCAAGCGCGGCGTTTCAGTTGGTGCTCCTGCAATCCACTGGAGGTTTTCTGCTGTTGCTTTGCTCTCAACTGGTGCTTCTCCTGTCCCGGCCTTTGCCCTCACCCGGTGCTTCTCCTGCCCCGGCCTTTGTCTTCAACCGGTGCTTCTCCTGCCCCGGCCTTTGTCAACACCGGGTACTTCTCCATTCAAGCGCGGCGTTTCAGTTGGTGCTCCTGCAATCCACTGGAGGTTTTCTGCTGCTGATTGCCCTCAACCGGTGCTTCTCCTTTCAAGCGCGGCGTTTCAGTTGTTGCTCCTGCACTCTACTGGAGGTTTTCTGCTGTTGATTTGCCCTCCACCGGTGCTTCTCCTGCCCCGGCATTTGTCATCTGCCCTCAGTGCTCCACTTCTGGTACAATGCCTCCCCCTCCCACTAAGGGGTGGCCCACCTCCCAAGCAGCTTCCCGGAAGAAAAGATCTTCCGCGCCTCCTTCCTCTGCTAGGTCTGCCTCTGGGACTCGGTCTAACAAGCGCCCATTTGTGCAAAAGACCCCTCCAAGACATTCTAGTGTCACCTCTGCTCTTACTACTCCCTCTCCTACTCTTGATACCAGATCATCCTCTTCCTCTGCCTCATCAGCCTCTTCATCCTCTATGCATGGGTCTTCTGTTGATGATATGTCTTCATCTTCGTCTGTGTCCTCATCTGCAGGTGTGCTTTCTGATGTTGATATGCTTGGCACTGAATCTGCACCAGGGGAATCTGCACCAGGGGACTCTACACCAGGGGATTCCTTGCACACTTCTTCTCTGTCAACAGCTTCTCAGCTAGGCTCCCAGGAGTCAGGTCCTCCGCCGTCAGGTACTCTGTCAGGTTCTCAGTCGTCAGGTACTCTGCTGTCAGACCCCAAGATGATCAGCTCCCAGTCCTCAGGCTCCCAGTCCTCAGGCTTCCAGCAGCAGGGCTCCCAGCAGCAGGGCTCCCAGCAGCAGGGCTTCCAGCAGTCTGGACCCCGGCCCCCGGTCTCCCAGCAGCCGGGGTCCAACCCGGCAGGCTCCCAGCTGCCAAAGGGCTCTGGGACCTCAGGCAAGGTCCCTGCTTCATCTATCCTCAAGCAATCTACTCTTGCCTTTTCCTCTGCCCAGAAGTCTGATCCCTCTCAGCAGCAAGTATGCCAATCCCAACGCCAGGAGGCTCTGGCTGCTGCCAACAGGGCTCATTCCGCTTCCTTCTTCTGGTGTTTTTATGGTAAGGGCCCCTGTTCTGGCAAGTCTCCTATCCCGTCTGCAATTCATGCCTTTCGAAAATCTCCAACTGGTAACCGGTTATGGGCTGGGTGTCCAAGCCCTACACACTTCTTCAGCAAGAAGGAGGGTAAAGACAAGAAATCCATCCATGATATTTGCCGGTCTGCCATCCCTCCTGTTTATGCTCAGGTTTTTCCGGACACTCCAGACTGGCGCAATGCCTCTGTAGCTTCCTTGGCTTCTATTGCCTCTGCTTGCTTTCAAGGCTCTGCCCCAGCCTGGACCAAGCAACCATCTGGCCAGGCTCTGAAGAAATGTCTTATTGGTTTGGTCAAGATGTCTCCTGAGTGTTTTGATGACCTGTATTGTGAGGGCAACCTTCTGCCTAGCACTGAAGGCAAAGTATGGTGGGCAGCCAATCAGGTGCTTGGCTCTCATTGGCATTTCAAGAAGCGCCCTCCTACACCTGCGCCACCAGTGGCTGATGATGCTTCCACTTCCAAATCTTCCGCTTCCAAATCAGTGTCCTTTCTTCCTGGTGGTGGTGATGCTACTGTCTTGTCCTCTTCTGCTGGGCATTTCCTCCAACGCCAAGGGGTTTGCTCCAGTGATTCTAGAGCTCCAGTGGATGTAACTGCTGGCACCAAGTGTTCTCATAGTTCTTATGTCACTCTGTCCCTTCCAAGGTTGATGTCACAACGCCCTGGGGACCTGTATGATGAGCTGCTCAAGTCTCTCAAGGACGCTTTGGATCTTCTATGGACTGTTGACAAGCGCCTGGTGTTGTATGTTTTTCCCTCAAGAGCCAGGCTCAACCCCAAGGCCAAGCCTGTTACCAAGTTTTGGACGACACTTCCTGACAGGAAGACCTTGGAATTGTATGTTGCTCAGCTCTGGCTTCGCAGTAGAACTGCTCCTCATCTACGCTTCTTTTTGGGACACAGTGCTTCCCTGGAGAAACTCTTTTCAGCACAATTGCTCCAGAGGCTCAGAGACCGTGACATGGACCTGAAATATGACCACATACAGGCCCCAGTTATTGTCACCTGTGGCTTTCTCCTTGGATCTTACATGCAGAGTTTTGATCTTGACCACTACAACGAATTGCTTCAGACTCATCCCAGGTTTCAGGCATGTCCTATTGCTGTTATCAGGAAGACTATCAGCCTTGACAACTCCAGAACTCCTGATCCCAATCCGGTTCTGGCTGCTCATGTTTTATGTGATGCTACAAAGCGCGCCCGAACTGTTAAGCTCCTCAAAGCCCAGTTCAACCGTTGCAAACCTTCAGACATTGCCTCTTTACCTGATGGTTAATTCTACAAGTTTATTGAGACAGCTACCAATCCTTCTGACAGACCTCTTCCCCCCTCCAAGCTCAAGACTGTTCGCCAGGCTAAGCACCGCCAAGCCAAATTTATTGAGAGCCATGAAACTGCTCCTGTTCTGGGGGTAGTTGATCTTGATCTTCCAGTTGACTTGGGCCAAGGGCTGGGTTTGAAGACACTGCGCAGTGTGCTTCTGGGCATCAGAACCCGTGACAATTGGTCATGGCCTCTTTTTCTTTCTGTTGATACCAGTTCATACCGAGGCGAGATCCTTGCTTTGTACAATATCACTACCAAGGCTGAAGCAATGGCCATGTTGTCTTTCCTGCCTATTATACTGGAAGCTCATTATGGTTCTTGTGTTCGACAATGGTTCTCTTCTGAGTGCTTGACTGACATGGAAGCTTACCATTGGGATGCTGCTGTCAATTGTGTTGTGGAAACTGCACCTGCTGCAGATCCAATGCAGGATGACTCTCTTCCCTTTTTTGGTGATGGGGATGCACGAGATTGGGAACTTGTTGATGATGACTTGTCAGTTGACCTTACCCCAGACCTCACTTTTGATCTGGATTTGCACTTTAACCTCCAAGCCCGTGCTGACAGTGGTGGTGGAGGCTTTGATGACTCTCAATCTATGGATACTTTAGCGACCGGCACTTCCAATCTCACTGATGTCCAGGCTTCACCGCCTGCAAGTGATGCTTCTCCTGGAGGTGATTCTCCCACTGCTGCCAAGACTGATGCCTCCCCTGGTATCTCTCCTGATGTTCCCCCTGAAGTTCCTGACCCTCCCCATAATGCCATGGCTGGTGACCTCCCTGTGGCCTCTCCTGATGCCTCAACTGCAGTTCCTGCTGCTGGTGGTGAGGAAGACGCAGCCTCTGCATTGAGGCTTGGAGTTGCTGCAATTGCATTCTCTTCCAGCCATGATGCTAGTGTCAGTGATTTGAGCCATGCCAATGTCTCCACCAAATCAGCTCTGGCCACTCTTTCTTCCGTGCGACAGACTCGGTTTCCTTCTGATCATGGTTAGCTCTTCTGGTATGAGGTTTGATGGGATGCCTTACACTCCAAATCCCATCAATGCTTCTACTGTTTCTCCCTTTTCCTCCTCCGACTCTTCCCCTGTCCCTCATTTTGTCCAATTAACTCTTCATGGAGACTCTCTTGCTGCTAAGGATTCTGACAGTTTTGGTCATTCCTTTCCCCAAGCTCCATCATCTAATTCCACCATTATCACCTTCCAAAACATTGGACCCCAACGTAGAGCTGCCTTTATGTCCAGGTCCAAGCACAACTCCCGGCAATTTGTCAAGAGCAATGCAAGTGTGGCGCTTTTTGCTGAACATTGTTTGAATGAATCCAAGCTCCTTCCCTGTGATCTTTTTAATCGGCGCATGAAGAATGTCAGTCCCTCAAGTTTTTCCTATCTTGCTAACAACAAGCATGAAGCTTCTGACTGTTCATGGCTTCAGCCTGGTGGCACCGGGTTTTCCATTGATCAACTGTTCAGTTCCCACAAGATTGCCCATGGGGCTGATCCTTCTGGTCTTGGAAGATGGTCCTTTGTCACGTTTCAAGGCAGGGATGGCTACACTGTCACTATGTTTTCTGCTTACTGCCCTGTTGAAAATGACAGGGATCTTGGTTCAGTCTGGAATCAACAGTGCCGCTACTTTCAAGCAGCTGAAAATCTTTTCAGTCCTAATCCATGCATTCTTTTTCACAGGGATTTCACTGCTGCCCTTCAGGCCTGCCTGGGTGCAGGTGACCAGGTCATTGTTGGGATTGACCAGAATGCTGATGTCAGGACGGATGGCTTGTCTTTTGAGCTCCAGGCTCTGGGTTTCAGAGAGGCCATTCTTACCCTTCATAGTAAGTCTTCTCCTCCTGCCACTCACAACAGAAACACTACCAGAACCCCAATTGATGCCATTTGGGTCTCTGAGAATGTTGATGTTCTCAGGGCTGGGTATTGTCCCTTTGGTGGTGCCCATGGTATGGAATCTGACCATAGAATGCTTTGGATTGAGGTTTGTAATTGCAGCCTCATGGGCAAACATCTTCCACCTCCTGTGAGATTCTCTCATTCCAAACTACAGTCCTCCCACCCTCATCTGCGCCAACGGTATTTCAAGCGAGTGAGGCACAGCTTTCTCAAGGCTGGAGTGTTTTCTCTCCAAGCTAAGCTGGAGCACCTACTGGCTCAGTTTCAGTCTGGGGATATTTCTGTGCGCGCTGATCTCATCACCACATATGAAGTACTCCATGAAACTTCCACCTCTCTCAGACTCTCTGTTGAACACAACCTCTGCCACACTAGAGCTGGTCTGGTTCCATGGTCCCCAAAGCTGCAAGTCTATCGTGATACAATTGACTTTTGGAGGCGTGTTGTTAAGTTGAGACAGGGTGTGTCCACCAGTCATACTGTTTTGAAAAGGTTGGCATGCAAGCTTTCTCTCTACAAAGGAGCACACAGTGACCTTTCCAGTGCTCTCCTCCATCTGAAACAAGCTTACAAGCAATACCGGGCAGTGAAGAAATTGGCCCCCTCATGGAGAGACTCCTTCAATCAAGGCCTGGTGGACGCCCTTCTTGCTGAAGGCCAACCTCACAACCAGAATGCTTCCCAGATTCGTGCCAGGATGCGCAGGGAATGTCTTCAAAGAGAGCTTGGTCTTGCTGCTCGGTCTATTCGGGGACGTGTCAACAAGTCAGCAGTCTTGCAAGCTATTGCAGTCGGCCATGATGGTGTTGAACAGGTCTTGGAATCTCAGTCTACTATGGTACCAGCTATGGCTGAATCCAATGTCCGGCGTCAACAGCAGTGTCTTGGCACTCCTTCCATGAATCCCTCCTTCATTCAAGATTTCGGCTACCTCGGCACTGCCCATGCTGCTACTCTTGTTCTTGATGGCACATATAATCCTCCTCCTTCCACTGACAAATACCTCTCTGAATTTCTTTCCTGTCTCAAAGTCCCTGACTCTATCCTGAGTTTGCCCCCCTTTGACTATTCAGTGTGTCCAGCTGACAATGCTGCTGCCTGGAAACGCCAGAGGGAACGCACAGCCAGTGAACCTTCTTGTTTGAGCTTTGCACACCACAAGGCTTTTGCCCTTGATCCACAGTTGAACAAGTTTGACACTCTCCTGAGATCTGTCCCACTGATTGTTGGCTTCTCTCCTTCTGCTTGGCAGGTCATCACTGATGTTGAGATCTTCAAGAAACCTGGTGAATATAGAGTGGATAAGATGAGGCTTATTCAGCTGATGTCTCCTGAGTTCCAAATCAACAACAAGATGATTGGTAGACGCATTCTTGCCTATGCTGAACATGCCAATGCCGTGGCTGTTGATCAACATGGAAGCAGGAAACACCACAAGGCCATCAACACCTGCCTGAACAAGAAGCTCATCTGTGATGTGTTGAGGCAGAAGCGCAGATCCGGTGCTGTTGCTATGAATGATGCCAAGGGCTGTTATGATAGAATCTCTCATCCCATTGCAGGTCTCACTCTCCAGAGCTTTGGGGTTCCTGCACATGTATGTGAAGTTCTTCTGTCTACTTTGCAACATGCCAAGCACCACATCAAAACTGGCTTTGGTCGGTCCGGCCCTGTGTATGGTGATGAACCTGTTCCTCTCAGTGGTTGTGGCCAAGGCAATGGTATTGGTCCAACTCTTTGGGCCTTGGTGTCAACAATTGTCTTCTGAATGATGCAACAGGCTGGGCATGGTGTCCATCTTCTCACTTCATTGTCACTGCAACTGGTTTCTCTTGTGGGTTTTGCCTTTGTGGATGACACAGATTTGTTTTGTGCTGGCTCTGATTCCTCAACATCCGGTGAGGAATTGGCTGTTGACTTTCAGGAAGCTCTTGACAGATGGGCTGGAGGGATTATTGCCACTGGTGGAGCTATTGAACCTGCCAAATCCTTCTGTTATTTGATTGATTTCAAATGGAATGGATCCGGTTGGGAGTATCGATCAATTGCTGACATGCCCGGTGACTTCTCTGTTGCTGACAAAAATGGCAATCGAGCTACCCTGGATCGGTTTGAAGTTGACCATGCTGACAAGACCCTTGGGGTTTTTATCTCTATGGACGGCAATGAGGAAGCACAGATTGCTCACATGAAGTCCCAGTCTCAGTCTTTTGGCTCTCAACTCAAGGCTTCCAAGTGTGAGAAGCGCGCATCCCTCTACACCTTCAAGTATTCTTTCATGAAGTCTGTTGAATACCCCATGCCTGTCACGCAACTTGATGAGGCCACTTGGACTAAGATAATTCACCCAGCTCTTGTTCCTGTGCTGAATAAAGCAGGGATGTCACGGACATTTCCTAGACATGTGTTCTATGGTCCTTCCCTCTATCAAGGCTTTGGTTTCATCCATCCATACCTCCTCCAAGAGTTTAGTCATATTGCCACCCTCTTTCAGGAATCTGTCAGGTCCTCACAAACTGGTAGGATTCTCAGGCTCACTGCTGAGTCTCTCCGGCTCGAACTTGGCATTCCTCTCCATCTTGGTGTCACACCCTATCATCCTTTTGCTTCATACGTCACTCCCTGCTGGTACAAACATGTGTGGAAGTTTTTCTCTGTTCACCCTGTGAGCTTGTTTGAAGACTTCCCAGATCTTCCTCTGTTACGTTCCAATGACTGTTATCTCATGCAAGCCTTTGTCAACTCTGGCTTCAGAGGTGCTGACTTGTCCCTCTTGAATCACATGCGCATGTCCCTCAAGGCTATTTCCCTTGCTGACATTTGTACTCCAGATGGGAAAAGACTCTCTCCCATGGCTTTCCAGCTGACATCCTCCAATCACTTGAGGGATCATCTTGACTGGCCGAGATGTCCTCCATCTTGGCCTCCAGCAGCACAGCGCTTATGGACTAAGGCTATTCAGACCTGTTTTCTTCCCCCCTGTCCACCCCCTGCAGCCAGGGCACTGGCTCCTTCTTTTCACCTTGGGCATTGGCTCTCTCCCCAGACAGCTTCTCTTTGGCCTTGGTTTATGTCTTTATCCACCAATAGAATATTCTTCAAAACTTCTACTGGCTGGATTGTGAGCATCTCCCAAGGCAGGGGCAGATACAGGGTCACTGCTGAAATCCTTTCTGACAAACCAGCCTGTGCTGATGTGCTTGTCTGCCCTGTTATTTGTGGCCAAGTTGTCCGCGTTGTTGGGTCCTCAGCCTTTGTTTCTGAACCTCCTGACATGGATCCTCTGGAGTACAATCCACTTGATTCTCTTCCAGACTCCCCTGCAGATGCCTTTGATGCACTCTGTGAGTCTCCAAGGGTACTTCTCCACAAATATTCTCTACCACAGGCTGGCTGTCAGCACCTCGTTGATGCTATCCAGAGTGGTACTGCCAGTGCTGTATGTGATGGTTCATTTGATCCGGAACTTCTCAGAGGAACTTCTGCATTCATTCTGTCACCCAATACCTCCACCAAGTCTGCTTCATTGTTCCTCACAGGCTATAATTTTGTCAGTGGGTCCCCTGAGGATCAGTCATCCTACAGGAGTGAACTGGCAGGTATCATTGGAGTTCTCACCTGTTGCACTGCTCTGGTGAGTATCTTTGATATTGCTTCTGGCTCCATCACCATTGCTCTGGATGGTGACACAGCTCTCAAACAGGCTCAGGGATCTTGGCCTTTGGTTATTTCCCAGAAGTCTTTTGATTATGTTTATGTCATCAGAAACATGATTTCTGCCCTACCACTTTCTGTGCACTTTCAGTGGGTTCAGGGCCATCAATCTGGACTCTTTCTTGATTGGTGGGCCCTTCGCAATCATCAGGTTGACAGCATGGCAAAGGCATTTCTTTCTGTCCATAGAGCTTCTGCCCATCACTATCCCAGACTTGTGTTTGAGCCCTGGGCCTTTTCTCTCAATGGTTGCAAGTGTTCAAGGTTTGATCAAAATGCTTTGCATGTTGCCATTTCTGGTCCTCCTCTTCTTCAATATTGGCAGACCCACCATGATATTCCCATTCCACAACCTGTTTTGAGTTCCATCCATTGGTGTGCCCATCTGTCTGCCTTCAAGCGTCTACCTCCTGGCATGCAAAGGTGGTTTGTCAAGTTTGCTTCTGGATGCATTGGTGTTGGCAACCAACTCCTTCATTACCAGTATCAGGATCACTCCAGGTGTCCCTTGTGTGATGCAGACAACGAGAAGGTTTCTCATGTGCTCTCCTGCAAGGACACTGGGGCTGTCAGGCATAGTGTGTCTGCCTTCACGGGACCACTGCAGAAGAGGCTTGAAGTTGAGCAGACTGATCCATCATTGGTGGCTGCCATTGTGGATCTCCTCACCAGAGTTCGGAATGGCCAGAACATTTATCCATCATCCTACTCACTTGCAATTGCGTCTGCTGTCAGGGCACAGAGGACTATTGGCTGGCACAACTGGCTTCTTGGGAGGTGGTCTCCTCGCTGGTATCAAATCCAGGCTGACTACTACTCCCACATTGGAAGCAAGCGCTCAGCTATCATCCATCAGTTCTTTCTTACCTCCTGGGATCATCTTTGGACCTATAGGAATGAACGACTCCATGGTCCTGGGGGTACCCTTGATGCTGAACAACACCAATCTCTTGATGCTTCCATCACCTCTGAATTGGCCATTGGTGCAGCTGGTGCACTCCCCCAGTCACACTCCCTTTTGCAAACCCCTTTCCAAGTCCTACAAGGCTACACCCTGACTGCCAAGAGGCAGTGGCTTGCAACCATCCACCTTGCCAGGAAGCAGTATGCAGCACCTGTCCAACCAGTGCAGCCATACCAACGAGAGGCTGCTCTCCTCAGAGCCTGGCTCACTGGACCTCAGGGTTGATTACACTTTGTGCCTTGGTCTTGTCTTCTGTTCCTGCTTGTCATCCTGTCATTTACCTTTTGATACTGGGTCTTATCCCACTATCTTCTTTCCCATCTCACTTTCTCTCAAGTCCCTATTTTGTGGGACTTGTTCTTGTCTTTTTCCCTGCTTGATCTTCAAGGTTTGTTTGAAAAATTTGTCGTTCTACCACTTGGGGTCCTGACTCTCTGATGGAGGCGACGTTAAAGTCTGGTTACAGACTGAGTAATTTAGTTTCACCTTTGGTGAATAAAGTTATTTAAATAAGTATATTAATTAATTAATCTATATGGAACAGGGTTTCAGAAAGTCATGGAGAGCAGGACAGAAGCGGACAAGGACCCAAACAGGAACAACGTTCTATTTTCTACGTTAGCATCAGCAACTTGCAACGGGAGTGCATACTCGAAGATCAACCAACATAGAACCGATGGACACGGGGCATGGCAGAAACTCCTAGATTGGTACGACGATGAATCACAGTTGGAGACCCACGCAGATACCCTCCGTATCAAGTTGCAAAACGTTAAACTTTACGAGGGGGGGAATATCTCCGACTACATCAATAGGTTCGAGTTAATCTATTATGAACTCAACCGTATCCCGACATTCGGAATGCACGAATCAGAAGGCAAAGGTTTATTTATTCGGAATATACACGACCAATCCCTGGATTATATCAAACGCTACATGGAACAAAACAAATCCAGGCTCAAGATCCAAGACCTTGTTATGGAGCTTCGAAACGAGGAGAAAGTGGCGCTCCGCAATAGGATCCTCAGACAAGGGGAAGCCAAACGCCGCCAAGAACTGACGTATTATTCTGGCAAGCGCCGTCGAGTGGAAGGAACAATGGAGTCGGAATCATCATCACAATCTGCTTCTCTTCCAGGTACTATACATCCAAACCTTATTGGGATTATCCGTATTGCACCGGACCTTTGGCGGAACCTCAAGTCCGAACATCAAAAATACATCCTTGATTATAATACTGCTGTTCGGCACAAGATGAGCCCTGACGAATATCCTAAGCCACTTGCTGGTACCCACATTGGAGAGCCGAAAGACGATGGACTAGGGAACACCGACGTCCCCAGACGCGTGCGTGGCCCCAGCAGCCGCCAACGACGAGTTCGCCGCATTATGCTCGATACCACCACTTCCCCGGCACCTACGGACGATCCTGAGCCTGTGGAGACCCTTCTGCCTCCCCCACCTAGTGGCCCCCCTGCGCCCCCTGGTGGCCCGGAGGATACTACCGATGATCACAGCATTGGATCCATCGACGACTCTGAGCTGTTTCCCCCCGGGTCCCTTCCTTTAAAGGCCATCCGCTTTCATATGGTTGAAAAGGGGAAAGAGCATGAAGAGATGCAGACGCTACAGCAGCAAGAGGAGCAGCAACAGCCCCCAGCATCTCCACCAGAGGTTCCAACCAATACTCCAGCTGCCGGCCCACGCCGAAGCCGAAGGCTACAAGAACGTACCATCCTAAAGACAACCAGACGCTTCCCCATGAAAATCTCCAAGGGTGAGAATATTGCAATTATGGATAGTGGAGGTGGAAACAGACCCACGGTGACAGAAAAGGCTTGGATTAAAGTGGGAGGAGAGACAGGTTTGACCTCAGCCGTAAAGCCTTTCATGTCAAGTGATGTGATGGATGGACACCCAGTGGTGAGCGCAGTCACGAAGGCAACAATCCCAGGACGAGAGGATCCGGTTCTATTGCTTGTCCATTATGCAACCTACATTGCTGAAGACAGAGACAGTACTGAAGGCGAGTCCCTGTTAACGTCCATCGACATGGGGGATCACGGAGTGAGAGTTGGGGTGCAACCGCAATATCCAGACTGTGGGATCAAGATCGGGGATACATTCTTACCCTTTTGGCATGATGAAGAAAAAGTGTTTTTCAAGCTGTCCAAACCAACAGAGGGAGACATGGAGTCTTTGGAGTTGTTTGAGTTAAATTCCCCAGCCCCACCGGATCTCAGGGAATACCCTATGCTCAGACGTAAGAGGAGTTTCCAGAAGTTCAGTTTTGCCCAACTCCCCATGCTGGAACTAAGGAAGAGGATGGCGATGCTCCCTGAGAGGGTGGTGAAGAAGACCTTGGAGAATACGACTCAATTCTATACAGAGATCGAAGAAGAGAACAGAGATATCCCCAGGAAGCACTACAGGAAGCGTTTCAGAGGATTCCATTACCCCAGACAGAATGAATCCGTCGCCACCGACTATACATTTTTCTCTGAAAAGACCAGCCAAGGCCATAATGGAGGTCAGTTTTTCTCTGGTGTGAAATCCAAGAAATGGTCTTTCCACCCCCTTAAGCAAGTGTCCCAATGTACTACTGCCTTGAAAGACTACCTGAGGGAGCACGGCGCGCCAGATACATTAATCAGTGACAACGCACAAGCCGAAACTGGAGTTAAATGGAGTGAAGTATTGAGGGAAGCTAGAGTTGGCACCAGATCCAGGACGAGTCAGCCGCATTATCAACACCAAAATCCAGCTGAACCTGAATGGGGAAGACTCAGCAAGATGATTTCCAACTGTCTGACCATGTTCAAAGCCCCCAAATCCTTGGCGCATTGGTGTGCCAAATGGGTTTGTCAAGTGAATAATGTTTGCTCGCGTGCCTCTTTGAATTGGAAAACGCCATCTGAAGTCTCGAATGGGTGGACTCCGGATATCTCACACTTGCGTTTCCATTTTTACGAGCCTATCTGGTATTATCAACCCCAGAACAAGACGCCCAAAGAGAGTATGTTGAAGGGGAGATTCCTCGCATTTGCAGATTCATGCGGGGATGCCATGACCTATTATATCCTGACGGAACCAGATACTAAGAAGACCAAGCGGCAGATCCTCATGCGTTCGGTGGTCAGAACCAGACGTGAGAATATTGGCACTGGCAAGGAGGTCTTCACTGATGACCCAAGCAAGTTTGAATTGACTGTTGCTGAGAAGGAAAGAACCATTATCGAAAGCACTGATGAAGTCCCCATCTTAGTTTCAGGGGAGGAATTTGCAGCTGATTCAACAGGCATGGAACACTCTACGAGCAATTTGGAAACCTTCTTGAAACAGAATTTCGAAACCAAGGATGATGACGATGACATGGATGCAGGAGGTGCATCTGATGCGGAAGATCCAGAAGAGTCGGATATTGGAGCTGAAGAAGAAGAGGAAGCCAGCGCTGAACAAGATGAAGAGGAAGCCCTACCAAAAGACCTTGATTGCACCAACAACGCAGAGTCCCATTTGGATATCCTGGAAAGCACTGACCAGAACTTGACCAGCGAATTCAGAAAGATATTGAACCACCATTGGAAGGAAGGAATGTTGATTTTCAAAGCTCAGTTTGTTACAGATGTTGGTACAGTTGTTATGGATATTCCACTCACTGTTTTGCAAAAAGACCAACCAGTTGCTTGTGCCAAATATATCAAGATGTACATTGTGGAGAACAGCAGCAGACGCTCAAGTGGACCATTGGGCACATGGGCTGATTCTGTTCTAAAAGAAAACAGTAATATTGTGAGAAGATTGAGACGAATCAAGTCAGCGCCATCTCATAAGCCCCGTCCACAAGTTAAACTTTCAAAGAAACTCCGAAGAGCCATCCAAAATCCGAGCAAAAAGAAGAAAAGGCTGTTATCCCGGAACCAAAGAATTGCAGCAAAGAAACAAAGAGAGAAATTCGGTATCAAGATTCCTAGCACCTACCAACAGTGTGTCCAGTTTGATTTGGAAGCAGGCAACAGAAAGTGGCAAGAGAGTATTGAAAAAGAGATGCTGAACCTGGAGAGACTGAAGTGTTTTAAGTTCCATCACCCTGATACAGAATTTCCTGCGTCTGAAGGTTGGCAAGAAGCGAAGCTGAAAATGATATGGGATGTCAAAAGTGAAGATAGAAGATACAAATCACGTCTAGTTGCAGGAGGGCATTTGGTTGATTCCAGCAATGTCAATACATATTCAAGCCAGGTCGACAGTCTTTCAGTATTTCTGTTATTTCTTATTGCACAGCACCAGAAGTTGGATCTCATGACAGCTGATGTAGGCAATGCCTTCCCTACTGCCCCAAACCAGGAGAAAGTGTGGTGTTGGGCAGATGATGTATTTGGTGAGAACAAAGGGAGCAAAGTGGAGATACAACGCGCCCTGTATGGTCTTGCTGGAAGCAGCAGAGCCTACATGGATTTCTTTGCAGATACACTTGCAGGTTTAGGATTCAGACCCTCTCGCGCTGACCCTGATCTATGGATGAGACAAGAACCAGAAGGAGAAGGATACTGTTACATTGCAACACATGTGGATGACCTGATTGTGGTTGCGAAGAAACCCCAAGATTGGATTTCCTTGATAGAACAGGAGTTTGCCCTGAGGAATATAGAGAAGGAACCGAAATACTACCTTGGTACCAGCGTCCGAAAAATCAAGGATGGAAGGATCCTCTTGAATTCTGGTTCGTACATTACAGAAGTCCTTCGAAAGTATGAAATCAAGCATGGACTCACGCTCCATAAGAACCCAATTCCCATGCCCACAAAATGCAGACCAGAAGAAGATACATCAGAGTTTCTAGATCCGGCAGGCCACAAGGAGTTTCAACATATTATTGGCCTGTGTCAATGGGTGATTTTGACTGGTAGGATTGATATAGGTTATGCGGTGTCATCACTGTCAAGGTTCTCAGCAAGTCCAAGGAAGAACCATCTTGAAATGGCAAGATATATATTGGGCTACCTGAAGAAATACAAGCATAAAGGACTGGTGATTGACGCAAGGCCCCCAAGAACTACCATAGATGAAGAGCCTACACGAATGGAAGATTTTACTCACCAGTACAAATATTACAAGGAAGAGCTTGATCCTATGTTCCCTATCCCGAAGGTTAAGGAGTTACAGATTACCATTTTCTGTGACAGCGATCATGCCCATGATTTGGTAACTGGGAGAAGTATCACTGGGCTTCTTGCGTTTGTAGGCTCCACTCCAGTATATTGGAAATCCAAAAGACAAACCTCAGTCCATACCAGCACTTTTGGAGCAGAGTTCACAGCATTGAAAGATGCAGTGGCCCTGGCCATCAGGCTGAGATACCACTTGAGATCTATGGGAGTGGCAGTGACCAAACCGGCTGATATCTACGTCGATAATAAGAGTGTGGTTCTAAACTCAACCAATCCTGCAAGTTCCTTGAACAAGAAGTCCATTGCTCTGGCATACCACTTTGTGAGACAACACCAGGCAGGCAAAGTGATCTCCGTGAACCACATCAGATCTGAAGATAACTATGCTGATGTTCTTACCAAGCCGCTTCCGCAAACTACATTCCATAGCCTTATCAATGAATTCATGACTAAATAAGTTAAGTACTAAAACATCTTAGAGAGTTAAATCGAAAATCAGAACAATAATGTGTACCTCAGTTATCCTGTTTATTTCCTATTCCGCCACACATTAAGGAGGGAACAACGCAGTTACAGGGTTGTTAAGTACAAGAAACAGAAACTGCGCATAAAACCACGCGATCGCGAGCTACAGCACGTGGAGTCGTACTGAGCACTATATCTGCTCCGACCATGAGCATGCTGGAGTCTTACACGTGGAGTTGTACTGAGCATTGCTCCAACCACGCGCATGGAGTCACGCATATAGATATATATGCGCGCGACCATGCTTAAGACCATGCAAAACTATACATCACTGAATAGACAGAGCAAACACATACAAATACATAAGAACGAATACATACGAGCTCAGCGAGTTATGCAAGCACGAGATCGTTGACCAAGTGTTAAGCGATCGTCGCTAACCAATCCAATCGCTAACACACAGTCCACACAGACCGATCGAGTGTTAACACAGAAAACACATGATTCGCAAGATAGAATACTAAGCTCATAATTCCAGTTAAACAACTTGTTAGAATTTACATCCAAAACATATTTCAGCAGGTACTGGGAGTATAGGAGAACAGGTGCAATTTTGTTGTTGTTGTGATCCCACCACACAATTTCCATGATTCAAGTATCAATTCTCCTCAAATTATTCATAAGAAACAGATATATAAACAAAGAAATATAGAATTCCCAATAGTTTAGGAGATATCCACATTCAAGGCATATTAGAGGAGGTAGTAGAGCTAGAGGTGAAATTAATTTTTTAAAATTATTCAACTGTCCAAATTATACTTTTAAAGTTGCAATCCCACTTATTAAGACAATAGACTAGAGGTCTATCGAAAAAGAAATAAAAAATTCCTTATACTTTAGGAGTTATCCACATTCAAAGTATCAGCAATGATGAGCATGTGCTGCTGGGAAGGGTATGAGGAGTTTTGTTGACGACAATTGATGTCGTGATTTTAAGGTGAGTTTTTTCCAAAAGTTGTTCTCCGATTTCATTTTGCCTTTACCTCGAAACGAAGGTGCGCGCCAGCCAGGAGTTGACCATGCTCGAAGTAACCCGGAGGACGAGGTTTCTGTCATACCGTCCTTAAATGAGTAAATCAGTTCTTAGTTCGGTACTACGTAGATATGGTAATCTTACGGTAAACTTACGGTAAGTAAGGTTTACATGTAGTGATAAGATGTCTTCTAAAATATTTTCTTCTGATTTGAGATTATTGAGCGATTCCCGATATCATATTGAGTCATTCCCGAAATAGAAGTTACATATATCGTTTATGTAACCCCCGAGTTACTTATTTATGGCGCGCAATAACGGAAAATTCTTATAATTTTTTAACGGTCGAGCCCTTTTGTAAAGATATTCGCTCGTCAGCAAATAATGGGTGATAACAATAACAACAGGATAGGACGTAGTCCCAGCAAATCGTGAGACTACAGTGTGTACTGTATAGTCTATTGCATACATTCAAACACTACAAGATACTCTCATAGAGGTGCATCGGATCATCGAAAGGGGAGGGCTTGATAGGCGTCTTATTTTAAAGAGATAAAAGAATAGTGGAGGGAGCTGAGCAGAGCGCTCAGCTCTAGCGTGACAGCGCCTCGCTGTCTCGCTGCGCTATACAGGGTATACAGTCCTGTAGCCTTGGTACTGTAGTTTACAGGGTAGCGTTTCGAAGTGGTTTTAGCGAGCGTTAGCTCGCTTGCGCTAGCTTCGCCTGCGCTAGCTCGCTTAATAACTGTTTGGGCCAGGCGTCCGGTCATGGTACATATTATACACCAATGACCCGACCCCGGCGGTAGCATAGTATCTTAGCATGGTATCATGGTAGGTTAGCATCTTTCAGTATCTCGTAGCCTTAGCAACCCTAACCCTGTAGCATTTAGCTACACCCTGAAAAGGTGCTTTACTCGGGGTACGTACGATTGGTACAAATCGTACGCGTCGACCCTAGTAAACTCTGCTAGCATCCATACTAAACAGGATATAGGTCTGTTGCTAAGCCTGTTGCTAAGCCTGTTGCTAAGCCTGTTGCTAAGCCTGTTGCTAACCATTTAGCACACAGCTCTAGCACTCAGCCCAGCACCTGTTAGTCAGTTACTGGGGGCTGCTGCCTGTAGCCCCAGTACACTCTCCTACACAGGAGCCTTAGCTCAGATCATAGCACCACCTTGAATATCTTCATAGTCCCCGTGATTCATGCCAGTAGTCCTGTAATGAGTAACTGAGCAACCATACCAGTCCCCGGAAACAGATACTCCCAGGGGGACACCAATACTCTTGCTTGTTGTACCAGGACACTTGGATGGATCATAACAGAATTCAGGGATGCTTCCATATAACTTGTCAGAGATGAAACTGCACCAAATATTGCAGTTCTCTATCAGAGGCCCGGCCGATTTTTGGTAGAAAAAAAAAGGGGTGTGGATCGAAAGGCGTTTTGCCCTTGGTCCGATTCCTTAACACATATAAGGACATATCAATCGGCCTATTGTCTTTCAAGTTTATAGTCCCCGGAACCGGTGTACCGGAGACTCCCAACATATAACATATAATCGAATCGGAATCGAGGTCGCGTCCGAAAATATTCGTAATCGAAATCGTAATCGGATCACTTCGATCGAAACCGAAATCGAAATTCGCTTCGATCGAAGAACTCGTAATCGAAATCCGAAATCGGCTGCTTCCGAGCTGCTTGTCAGGGACCAAAGGTATCCCAAATAATGCAGCTAGCAGCTACCACATGCAGCGCTCGCAGTGGCTCTTCAACATGGGACCATTGAGCAACTTAGTGAATAGATCGGCAATGTTGCTCTCGCCTGGCTCCTTCGCGACACGGATTGTTTCAGCAGCAATAGCCTCGCGCGCCTTGTGGTAGGCGACACCGTTGTGCTTCTTGTTGCATGGGCTCTCCGGTCTGGTAACATTCTTAACAACTGAATCATTGTCACAGAATACATTGGTAGATCCTGCAATGGGCACACCCAGCATTCGGAGCATATATCTGAGGCCTTCAATCATTTCGACAGCAATGCGCATTGCCACGATTTCAGAGCCAAAGGTAGAAGTTTCAACTGTGGTTTGCCTCTTGCTGAACCAAAGAATGGGGGCATTATTCAGGAAGATAATAATTCCAGTATGCGAGCGTCTTGTTGCTTTGCATCCGGCATGATCTGCATCCACAAAGCAGGTCATAACAACCGGCTCGCCCAATGCTTCCGGGGCATCTGGTGGTATAACCTCCTTAGCATCCGGATAGAATTCACTCCAATCACACTGAGTGAAAGCAGATTCGTCAATATCAGGGATCGCGTCATCAAATACCAACCTTGATCTGGCATGGTTCTTGATATATGCAAACATATGAAACAGCTGATTCAAGTGGCCAATCCGGGCTTGCGCTAGATACCTGGACATGAGAGAGACCGGCATCACCAGATCCAATCTTCCCAGTTCACAAAGCCACCTCAGGACTCCAATCAGGCCTTGGTAGTAGTTCTGCATCTGTGGATCCAGCTCCTGAGTCAAATCAATCTCAGGTCTGTAATCATTGGTCAGTGGAGTAGTTACTTTCTTCGGGAGATACTTGTATCCATACTTCTCTGTTCCAAGCTCCTGCTCGACCGCATCCACTGCTTTCTTGGCGTATTTCTCAGAGGACATGGCCCATTTAGGGATAGGGTCATCGTCAATCTTGTACTGGCTGACGTCAGCGCCGAGGTAGAGCTTTGGAACTTCTATAGTACCGTCCTTGAGGGTAAAACGCTGCTCTATGCTCTCCAGCTGACGTCTTGGATCCTCACTGCAGCAGACGATATCATCAACGTAGGCAATGAGGTATGCCCAGTACCTTGTGCCGTCTTTCTTAGTTTCGATGCGCATATGGACGTCTGGGTCAGCTTTGCATGGTTGGTACCCTAGTTCCCTTAGATGCTTGGTTAGATAGGATCTGAAAGAGGCGCCTGCGACTGGCAGACCATACAGAGCCCGTACTATCTTGCAAGCTTGTCCAACCAAATGAGGGGGAAACCCATCCTCAGCTCGTGCCACCAAATAATACTTCTTTTTGATTGGCGCAGTGAGATAGGCGTTTTGGATATCAGCAGACAACACATCCAACCCATTCAATGCTGCCAACAGGAAGAAGATACGGACTGAATCTCTGCTTGGTACACTGCTGAAGGTATGTTCCTTGGCTGTCGCTTGTACCTTATGGCCATCGGCGACCAATCTAGCCTTTCTGGTGAGGGATCCCAACTTGACGTCGAATATCATATGGGTTGTAATCTTGCTGAATCCTTCGGCCTTAAGCCCTTCGACGGTGTAGCTGGGGTCGAACTCAAACGCCATCTCGTTGTTCTTCATCTCCTTCGCAATTGCCTTCTGCCAATAGTCCGTTCCGGTCTTCTTGTCGATAGCAAGCGCTTCAGGGATTGAGTGCGGGAGCTCCACACCATACTTGTGTGTACGATCCCAGTACTTGTTGGATTTCTTGGTAGCCTTGAGGAGTCGTCTTTTCCTTCGGAGTTCATGATGCACCCACCATCTGAATGCTGGCTCATCGGCAATCTGGTTATCAACCGCATACTGCGCAGCTTCAACAGGGAAAGACTCTTTGATATCGCCTAACTTGCACCACGATTCAGTCCCATCCTTCCAGCTAACTAGGAATCGCCATCCCTTGGTTGTAGTAGGGAGGATCTTGTTGGACTTGGCAGTCGCTTGTTGCTTGGTCACGGCGGTTTCATCCTTCTCGTGGTCTATAATCTCGTCCAGTAGGGTGAACATACGACCTTCGTCGTCGACAGAACTGTACATGTTTTCAGCAACAATATTTGCCGTATATTGCTCCACTGTACCATCAGGGAGCTGCAAATCATACATTCTCGTATCAAGGATAGGGTTGTTGTCCCTCTTCCCCAAAGGATTGCCATTCAAATCAGTGGTTCTTGCTTTGACGGTGCATTTGAGTCGTTCGTCGCCTCTCTGGATCATGACCTTGTTCCCAATGTACTCATCATAGGTATCCCCATCAGGTACGAGCTCATCCACATCTGGAATAGAGGCTTCCGGTTCCGCCATGGTGGTTGAATCGTCTGGCCATCTATCCTGGTGGTTCTCAAATAGTTCTTTTGGAGGTTGGGGATATGCGTCTTGGAACTGGACGTCGGTGTCTTCCAACTTGTCCCCGATCTTGGATTCGACTGCTTGGTCAAATGAGTCCATGGATCGCTTGACATCATGCGCACGCCATTCGGCTTCAGTGACAGCTCTAACGGTGTTAGTGCTTACTGGGAGCGCAGATTCAGTGAGTATCCAATGGCAATCACCGCCACCAAACATCCTTCCACACGGTCCAAGCCATCGACCGAGCTTCTCTGTACCATCTGATAGATTGGTCCAGTAGACAAAATCGTACCATTCATGTGCTTGATACAGAGAGATATCCGGCATGTGACCATGGACTAGTTCAAATGGAGTTCTTTCCATGCATGCTGGATCACTGGAAGCAGTCCTTTGCCTGATAGCTGCCACAAGCTCACCACAAAATGCCCACAGTCTCTTGGGGGATCTCTTTCGGGCAGTCTTCTTCCGGATGCTTCTGCTGAGGTGCCCTATGCTGAGCTCTGCCCTGTTTTGGAAGGGACAGTGCGGCTGGATGAACGTCTGATGGATCTTGTTCTTCCGGATGACAGCATTCCAGGGGGTCTTGTATGTTCCCACAGCTCCTTGCTCCTTGGCGCCATCAGAGATTAAGTGCTCTGGGATTCCAACCTCATGGATAAAGATCTTCAGGCCATCCGCTGCTTGCTTCTTGCTGTGGATCGGGATGAATTCTTCGTAGCCCTTTCCATTACTGAACACTTGCGCTGCCTTGTCTTGCCGTATAATACTTGGGACCTTTGCATGCCATGTGTCAGTTCCCCACTTGCCAGCTGCAATTCTCTTGTTTCTGAAGCTCTGCGTTGGGAGCCTTCTAACCAAAGGGTGCTGGGGATTCCTAAATCCTTTCTGAGTAGTAACCCTCAGTGTTGCTCTTGCCTTCCTCTCTGATATATCCCACATCTTGGAGAGCCGGTCCGAATCAATCTTGCTGTATCGGTCTGTGTCTATGGATGGGCCCCATTGCTTCCTCCTTTGGATTGTTTCAGTCTCCGGGTCAGGGATTGGTTCCTCTAAATCAGCCCAAGCAATTTGCTTGTCCTTGTACACCGCGGATAGTGAAATCGGGGCATCCCTAGCATTAGGATCCAGTTCGAATCTATCCAATCCATCAGTGTAGGCAGGCTCATACAGGGGAGTATGAAGGGCATTGATCGTGAGGCTTGGTTTCTCTTTTCTGTCCCCGCAAGTCTCGGATGAATCGTCTTCATGGTCTGAAACTTCGTGGTCTGAAACAACCGCAGAAATAATGGGAGCGGAATAAATGGATGAGAGTCTTGTATGGAGCCGGTTGTCGGAAGCAATAGAACAGGGAGTTATATCCCGGGATGTGCACAGCTGTTGTAGATGCCGGAGCTTGTAATGGGAATATTTCTCGTTGGAAGGGAGGATATCACTTGGCTTGAGCTTCTTGGAATACATGGAGAGTTTGAAATTTCGCTTGGGGAGTTGTAGACTCGTGCAATCGGACAGGGGAATGTTCGATCGTGTCGAGGGAGGGTTCTCGATCGGAGGTTCGATAGAGGGGGGGTTCTCGATCGGAGGTTCGATACCTGCTGTAGGCATGGGGCTTGTCGGAGCATCGATCGGGGTCTGTTGGTGCTGCTGCTGGGTGGCATTCGTGCCGAGAGCAGAAACAAACTTGGAGGGATCAGGGGAATAGGGATGTGATTGGTCGATTGCTAATTCAGCCTCTTGATACTTTGAGTCGTGGGGATCCCAGGGGGAATCCCTTGTTGCAATGACATGGTCACAGGTTCTCATCTTGTGCTTGGTGGGACGTCGAGAGGGGAAGTATGAGACTACACCATTAAGCAGGAGCTTAATATCTAGTGTCGGGGCGTCTCCGTCTCCATCTTCAACAGCATGCTCGATGTGAATAGAATGGGAGGACTTGGAATCAAACTGTCTCGGGGCCTCATCAACACGATTGTGACCGCATTCCCTGATCTGGTTCGGGCAAATCAGGCTATGTTGGAGCCTGTCCCCGAAATAAAGAGTCTCATGAAAGTAGATCAACCAAACCTTTCCTTTTGAATCCGTATAGGCAGTGACGCATGTGCCGATTGGTATATTCTTCACTGGTTCATATTCGGGCGAGAAGGGATGAACATCCACATGGGAGGTGACTTGATCTTCGAGTAGGATCATATTGGATCCAGCGGCAGTCGTATCTGCATGACTATCTAATTCGCAGTTGCCTTCTGCAAGATTAGCATCAGATTGCGCTGGGACATTCATTTGACACTGATACACCGACCGGCCTACCTAACTGATCTTCGGGCCCCGGCCGTGTAATCAATTATCCTTTTTGGCATTGCCTTTGCCTTTGTTCTTGCCTTTCTTTCGGCCCTTCGCGCCAAAGTTGTTGCCGGCACCGGCCTTCGGAGTGGACGACGGTGGTGACGGTGTGGTTTCGACGGCTTGGACGGAGCGATTGTTCTTACTTTTAGCCTTCTGACGGAGCTCGTGATGTTGGATCCGCTGTTCCTTGGAGAAAGTGGCGTAGACATCCTTTGGGTACTGTTTATTCTCAATCGTACCGGTGTACGTGCCTTCGAGGCCGGTGCGGTGCTTTTTCGAGCCACCACGGCCGCCATTTGAATTGGCGACAAAGGCAGAGACATAACGGTTCCGTTTGTTCTTATGGTGTAGGGTCGTGATGCCAAGGTGCTCAACGAACATGGCGATGCATGCGGGGAAGTCGTGCATGTATTTCTCCTTATACTCGACGGCCTTGGTCTTGGCGGCGTTAAATCGTTCGTCGGTTATCGAGCGGAAGAAGTCGAGCGTGAATCTCTTCTCGCTTTGGTGTTCGCCGTAGGTCATTAGCGTAGTGCGGAACTTTAACCAATTTTGGCAGTGCTGATCGAAATCAAGATTACGGGAGTTGCCTGAGTACGTGGATTCTCGCATGGCTCTGAAGGTTCGTTCAATAATCGCATCGACATTCGTCTCCGTGTAGGCATGCTCGTATATGTTGAGATAAGCAGCTCGCGCGTCGCCGGTCGATTCATCGTTACCATAATGGTATTGGCGAATATATTCCCATCCGGGTCCACCACGAATAGCACGACAGAGTAGGGTCCAGACGGCTTGGTTATCTGCGCGGAAGTGGTCGCCACTCAGAGCGAGACAACGGATGTTGTACTCCGTCCAATCAGAATAACCGTTCCCGTCTCCAACATTTCTGAGCCGATGTTGAGTAGTGACTTCTGTCTCCTCCTTCGGGCGAATGATTTAGACAAGAGGAATACCGTACTTGTTGAATCTTGTTCGTAGATCGTTCCGAAAGGCTTGGTCCCATTCAGCAAACTTCGCGTTGGTCTTCAATACAGGGGGGTCCGTCGTGACAGAGCCTAAGGCTTTTGCCTCGAGCATAACTTCAGTACGTTCTTCGGTTCATTCATAGGCATCAATCTCGTTCAGCCAATTGCTAGCAGTAGGTTGCATACCAATCAAAGGTTGGTAGTGTATCCAATGGCTGAATACCAATAACTTCTGGATCAGAGGGTCGGTAATAAGGATTGCGGATGGGGAAGGGCACATCAGATGGCACGCCCCAGATACATTCTGAGAGAATCGAGAGGCCGTCTCAGGTTTGAGGTTCTGAATGGACTTGATCGTACAGATGTCACGATGAAAGAGTTCCTCCGCAGTGGCAAGATCGGAGAAGGATGCGAGGATTCGTAGAAGATCCTTCTCTCGTGCATTGAGCCGTCGCCCGTCCTTGTATCCAGAGATGCCTCCTGCATCCCTGGCAGCTTTATCAGCAGCAAGGACATGAGGGGAAACTTCAGGAGTTTCAGTAGGTGCAGGCGCAGGAGCAGGTGCTGGCGCTGGTGCTGGGTTATCCACACGAGCTCGTAGATCTTTCAGCTCTTGTTGCATATCTTTGAACAGACTGGCAAGGAGGTTAAGAGCAGTGTCTGTTCTGGGTTGGATCTCAAGATCCTCTTCTCCTTCCATTCGGACGCGAGATCCACCGGCAGCAGTAGTTCCGGCCGCGACAACAGCAGTAGTAGCAGCCGAAGCAGCGCCACCACCACCAGATTTAGGTGACCCGGCCGAAGTTTTGGAGCGTTTCGGTGGTGGGTCCTTGAGTTTTCCAGCACGTTTACAATCCCCTTGGTCTTTCGCGGCAGGCTTCTTCCCGGTATCCTTGTCGGTAGCTCTTCCGGTATCCTTGTCGGTAGGTTTCCCAGGAGGGAGATCTTGCTTGCTAGGATCAGTCGATGGCATTTTGTTTAGGCTTTTGGATAATTTCTTCTAATCGCTTGGCAATTCTTCAGTTCTTTCGGTCGGAAACAGGCAGTAGGTCCTAATCAAAAGAATGGCAATCACTGAAACGGTCGGTTTGTCCAGGTGAAAGACGTTCGAATATATACTTCGGACGATTTGTTGTGTGGCACCGTTCGCTTTGGCAATATTTCTTCTGGAGCGCTCGCTTCTCAAATCGCTCAAACTACCGTTTGGTTGGTTCACAGTGGTCTGTTTGGTTTGCCCCTTGGCATCTTTGATTTTTAAGCGTGCTCACTCGGCTTTGGTTGCAACGGTCACATCACCAGGTAAACGGTTCGATTCCCGGTTCCTGGTCGGACTCTGCAGATTCTTTCGGTCCTTCTTTTCTATTCGGTCTGACTGCAGTGGGTCCCCACTTACTCCTGCTGATCGGGCTGAGGCTTGATGGAGCCACCATCCTGCTCTGTTTCATGACACTGGAGTGGGTCTATCCAAGTGCCCCGATTTATCTTTTTCTTTCAGCAGCGAGTTCCCATTTACATCACTTCGTGGTCGATCCGGGGAAGTGATCTCCGGCAAAGAAACACGAGGGGAATATCGGTGATGTCAGCTCTGTAGTTTGTACTAAGGCCTGGAGCTGAGTTTTACATCCAGCAGATGATTATTTTACATCCAAGTGTAGGCATGGATGCCAGGAGTGATCAGCTCGCTGGGTTTCTTCAGGGCTCTAGTCAGCGTCCTGACATCGGTGTTGCGGCGAGTCCCTGGGTCTGATAAACTGTAAAGATATTCGCTCGTCAGCAAATAATGGGTGATAACAATAACAACAGGATAGGACGTAGTCCCAGCAAATCGTGAGACTACAGTGTGTACTGTATAGTCTATTGCATACATTCAAACACTACAAGATACTCTCATAGAGGTGCATCGGATCATCGGAAGGGGAGGGCTTGATAGGCGTCTTATTTTAAAGAGATAAAAGAATAGTGGAGGGAGCTGAGCAGAGCGCTCAGCTCTAGCGTGACAGCGCCTCGCTGTCTCGCTGCGCTATACAGGGTATACAGTCCTGTAGCCTTGGTACTGTAGTTTACAGGGTAGCGTTTCGAAGTGGTTTTAGCGAGCGTTAGCTCGCTTGCGCTAGCTTCGCCTGCGCTAGCTCGCTTAATAACTGTTTGGGCCAGGCGTCCGGTCATGGTACATATTATACACCAATGACCCGACCCCGGCGGTAGCATAGTATCTTAGCATGGTATCATGGTAGGTTAGCATCTTTCAGTATCTCGTAGCCTTAGCAACCCTAACCCTGTAGCATTTAGCTACACCCTGAAAAGGTGCTTTACTCGGGGTACGTACGATTGGTACAAATCGTACGCGTCGACCCTAGTAAACTCTGCTAGCATCCATACTAAACAGGATATAGGTCTGTTGCTAAGCCTGTTGCTAAGCCTGTTGCTAAGCCTGTTGCTAAGCCTGTTGCTAACCATTTAGCACACAGCTCTAGCACTCAGCCCAGCACCTGTTAGTCAGTTACTGGGGGCTGCTGCCTGTAGCCCCAGTACACTCTCCTACACAGGAGCCTTAGCTCAGATCATAGCACCACCTTGAATATCTTCATACTTTATCGGAATTTGGAATCCCGTTGAATGAAAACAAAAACTCTCAGTATAGTCAATGACCGGCAAGCGTTGTGGGATTCGTTTTCATTTAGTTGAGAATTCCTTACTTATTTTTTATGTCGCTACAGTGAGACCCCCCTCACTGTAGTCATTTGAGTAACCAGTTACTTAAATGACCCTTTTATGTGTTCCCGAAATGCAAAGTTTCATGTTTATGTCTACTTAAAAAATAAGTAATCCTATTTCGGGAATGACTCATTGTATGTGATATCATTATTTAAAACCCGACACACATTAAATTTTGACACGCCTGCCGTGCACCAGAATACAGTCGCACGGACTGGATTAAGGATAAGGATAAAAGAATCAGCGAGCCGACAGAATCGCTGATTCGGAGGGCTCTTAGAACTGTAGCAAATAGACTAATCAATAGGGCTCACAATTTGCATATCACTACTACTTTCTAATCACTAGTAGACCCGGGGTATGGCATGATTTTAAAATCAAGCTGAGCGCTGATGACCATGAGCAGAAAGGAACCGATCGACCAAGGCGCCGACGGGACCGAAAAGACTGCCAAGAATGGAGGCGCAGAGAAGCAAAACAGGGAGAAGGATATCCAGTGTCTGCAGCACTAAGGAATACCAACCCCAACAGCAGCTAACTCCATCAGACGGAACAGCAGCAGCAACAGAGACACCTAAGGACCTAAACAGGACCATGGTCGACAACAGAAATAATCGAAAAATACGAAAATATGTGCCGAAAAAGTGACACATAAATCAGTGAATGGACTAATTGGACCAACACCGAGGGGATGGACAGACCGAAGAGGGGATGCCAACCACAACCGAAATATACGGATATCCGGAAAGGTATATAATAAATACCCGAACACCACTAATCCCACGGGAAACGGGAAGTGGGACCGGCCCGGTGACCGCTTAACAGAGAAGCAACGCCGGAGAACCACGGGAATGGAATCCCACAAAATAAAAACAGAAACAACTCCAGGGAACCACAGGATTCCCGGGAGCTAAAGAGAGAAACAACTCCCACCACTGGACAAACCAGGGAGAAAATCAGTTATAACACGAGTTATCACGAGAGCAGTGCCAAAGCCCAGCAAAAAGGACTGGAGGACCTGAGCAATCATTCTTGCTCAATTTCGACACAAGCAACAAAGATAACAGAAATAGTGTAACTAAATTAACTAGAATAACTGATTAACCCACCATGGCGTCTAAAGGAACCAAACAGAAGCCCTTTACCTTTACACGAGAAGATTGGCCGGAGGATGCCACTGCTGTAAAGATGAGCATAGACTCAGAAAAGGGGGGAGTAGCCTTCAGTGACTATCTGAAGGTACTCACCGGCACTGAAAGACCGGAACTCTTCATCATCTGGAAGAGAGACTTTGACCAGAAAATTGCTGGCAATGACAAACTCCAAGGGGACCAGAAACTGGACGTCCTCCAGAGAGTCCTCTCCCACGAGGCGCTCTCCATTGTCCAGATGGTTCTGGGCCGGACTTACTACGCCGAACCAGGGCACAAGGTCCACAGCAACCAGCTGATCCAACAGAAACTCCAAAGGATTGCACTGAGGGAACCCACCGAACCCCCCTCGGACAAACCCAAGGAGCCGGTGGCGGGCACCGCCCCAACCGAGAACGAAGACGCGACTGCTACGGCGGCGTCTGAACAAGAACCGGAACCCGCCGTACTCGACAGTCCGGTCCCAAAGAAAAGGGTCTCAAGTGCCCTCATCCAGTACTACCAAACCCAGGGGTACAGAAAGGATGTCATTGAGGAGTGTATGCACGCCCTCAAGCTCAAAATCTTTGGCAATGACATGAATGGCAAACGGTCCTACATTCTGCTCCGGAGATTCATCCGGAACACGAAAATCGACATGAAACACGGTATCCGCTCTTGGGCAAACCGCATGGCCGAACTACAGAGCTATCTACCCGATTGCCTCTGGGAAAGCGGCGCCGCAACCGGCGCTGCTCCGTCCAGCTACTCGGAAGAGGATATGAAGGAGATCCTAGATGCCAACATGACACACTCCCAACGGGAGAAACTCGACCATATCGGATGGGACGTCTATTCCCATTCCTTCAACACCACCATCGACAAACTCGAAAATCTGGAAATCACCATCCGGAGCGAGGACGAGCTCCGCAAACGCATCTCAGACCTCGAGAAGCAGAACGGCGGCGCCAAGAAGACTCCCAAGGCCGCATCTGGGGGAGGAACCCACCACGGGAAGTCCCCTGGCAAAAAGAAGCGCCCTATGGATAACGGCAACAAACAGCTATGCAAGACCTGTGGCAAGGTCCACGCCGGCAAATGCCGGAAACTAACCGGCGGACCCCCCAAGAAGGGAAAGTTCGACCGGGAGACGCTCAACTTGCTCAAGGAGCACTTTATGGCAAAAGAAGACTCAGACAATGAGCAACATCCCAAGCCCCACTGGGGAAGGAATCTCTCCAACCACGAGTACTCCTATGTGCTGGCTACGGCCCAAGCCGACCACGAAGTTTCCGATGACGAGATTGATATCTCCGAACGAGAACTCAAAGAGTACAGAAGAAAGTACAGAAAGACCTTCAAGAAGAAAGGCTCCCACAACTGAATGGCTCCTGATACCATCATTCACACTGGACCACGCATAATCAACCGGTTTGCAGACGTCTGTGTGGAGGTATTGGACCGCAAGGGAAGGGGAAGGATGCTCCGGGGCCTATTAGACTCCGGTTGCTCCAAATCCATCATACTACAGCAATTTGTCGACCGAAGTCAACTAACGAACCGAGACCAGAGAACTGTCACCTATAATACCTATGGGGGCAAGTTCTGAACCAAGACTGCGGCTTCAGTGGGACTAAGGCTGATAGAATTTTCAAACTCCAAGACCATCAAATGGACCTTCCAAGTGGATGAATACCATCACCATGAGGAGGTGCCCTATGACATGATCATAGGATCCGACCTAATGGCACAACTGGGACTGGATATAAAATACAGCTCCCGAACGATTGAATGGCAGGGTGACTCCATCCCCATGAAGGGAATGGGGGAGCTCTTGAACCCGGACAAATGTGAGGCAGTATTCTTTGCCAACACACAGAGTCCAATCCTCCAACAAGAGGAAGAAAGGCAAGCCAAAATCCTGGACGCCGACTACTCCAAAGTCGATATAGATGCTATGGTCAATGACTTGGAGATTACAGACGCGTCCAAGGAAGCTCTGAAGAAAACACTGAAGAAATTCCCAACACTATTTGGAGGAGGGTTGGGTCTACTCAAAAATATAGAACCGGTGTCCATTGAACTCCAACCAGGGGTCAAACCGGTCCGGCAGAGGTACTACTCTGTGCCCCATGCCTTTGAACAAGCACTCCGAAAGGAGATCACCAGGCTCTGTGATATTGGAGTCCTGGAAAAACTCCCCCACGATGACGACTCACCATGGGCGTCCCCTACCTTCTGTCAACCCAAGAAGACAGGGGACATTCGCGTCCTAACCAACTTTTGGAAGATGAATGCAGCAATCCAGAGGAAACCATTCCCACTACCACGAATAGGGGAAACAATCCAGCGACTACAGAAGTTCAAATCAGCTACGGCGCTTGACTTGTCCCAGGGATATTATACCATTCCCATTTGCAAGGAGAGCCAAAAGATCTGCTCTACCATTTTGCCATGGGGTAAATATGCCTACAAACGATTGGCAATGGGAATTGCATGTGCACCCGATATCTTCCAGTCAGTCATGATGAACCTACTAGGGGACCTGGATTATGTCCTTGTCTATATCGATGACATCCTAATCATACAGAGGGAAGGCGAGTCCGAACAGGATCACCTCCACAAGATCGATACAGTCCTACATCGACTGGATGATGCTGGCTTCAGAGCCAACCTCAGAAAATCCTTCTTCATGCAAAAAGAAGTGGAATATCTGGGATTTCTGTTAACAACAGAGGGCATTCAACCCCAGCCAAAGAAACTGGAGGCGATGAAGCGCCTGGAAGCCCCGAAGAACACCAAGCAACTCAAGATGTTTCTTGGGATGGTAAACTTCTACAGGGATATGTGGAAGCGGCGTTCCCACATCCTGGCCCCCCTAAACAAACTGGCAGGGAAGAAGGGCAAAATGAACTGGTACTGGGGTCCAGCAGAGCAGAAAGCTTTCATGGAGGCGAAAAGGATGCTTGCAGACGAAGCAAAACTCGCATTCCCAGACTTTACAAAACCATTTCATCTCTACTCAGACGCCAGCGACCGGCAACTGGGAGCAACTGTATGCCAAGATGGCAAGCCCCTTGGTTTCTACACCCGGAAGCTGAACTCGGCGCAACTCAACTACACCATTGGAGAAAAAGAACTCCTGGGCATAGTAGAAGGGCTAAAAGCGTTTGAAGGAATCCTACGAGGACAAGACGTGACTATTCACACAGACCACCTCAACCTGCTCTACCAGCAGATGCCCACCCAAAGAATGGTCCGGTGGAGACTCCTTATGGAGGAGTTCCATCCGGTAGTCAAGCATGTTGCGGGCAAAGATAATGATGCAGCAGACGCGCTGTCTCGCCTGGATATCACGGATAACCCAGCAGACACAGTGGAATGGCTACCACCAAATAAGCCCCTCACTTACGCGGATGAGGAAGAGCACCTCCGGCAACTCCTATTCCCACTTGGAGAAGAAGCGCCGGAAGAATTCCAGGGCAATAGTGCATTCCCACTTGCCCCAGACATGATTCATTTCTACCAACAGAAGGACACGGAAATCATGAGTGCTCTGGAAAAAGACAACCGACTAACCACTAAAAATGTGAAAGGTTACAGTCTAATCCACAAGGAAGGGAAGATCCTGATCCCAGAAAAACTCAAGGAAAGAGTTATGGAATGGTACCACAGCATGCTGGTCCATCCCGGAGAAAAGAGAATGGAACAGAGCATTCGGTCCGTATTCACCTGGAAAGGCCTGAGAAAGGATGTCCAGGGTCTCTGTAAACACTGCCACACATGCCAGATGTTCAAAAAGAGTGGCCGGAAGAAGTATGGACTACTACCGGAAAAAGCAGCTGAGGTTACCAAATGGCAGAGGGTCAATGTGGACCTCTGGGGACCTGCAACTGTCCACAACAAAAATGGTAAAGACTACCACATCCATGTCCTCACCATGGTGGATCCAGTGACCGGATGGTTTGAACTGGCTCACCTGAAGGACTCCCCAAATGCAGCAGAAACTCAACGATTGCTGGACAGTACCTGGCTAGCAAGATATCCGCGCCCAAAGGAAATTGGCTTTGATGGTGGGAGTGAGTTCAAAGCAGAGTTCCAGGAGCTCTGTGACAACATGGGGATGAAAAGAAAGCCCAGTGGCGCTTGGAACCCACAATCCAACTCAGTGCTGGAAAGAATCCATCAGGTCCTGAAGGACTGCCTATTGTCCTTTAACCTGGAACAAAGGGACCTCCACGAGAAGGATCCTTTTGAAGAGTTCACTACCAAGGCAGCATATGCTATCAGAAGCGCCATCCACACCACCATGGGGTATTCCCCAGCACAATTGGTGTTTGGAAGGGACATGTTCATGCCTGTGAACTTCCCAGTGGATTGGGAAGCAATCCAAGCAAGGAAACAAAAGAGTATCCACAAGAGTAATATCCGGGAGAATCGAAAGAGGATCCCCCATGTCTATAAGGAAGGAGACTATGTCACCCTGGAAAGGAAGGGCATTATTCCAAAACTATCCTTCCCCCGACAAGGACCTTACAAGGTGCTCAAGGCCCATGACAATGGAACTGTAACTATTGAAACTGCTCCCTTTGTAACCGACCGGGTTAACATTAGGAGGATCCATCCCTATTATTGCAGGGATAGCACTAAAATGGAAGAGTGACCAAATGTAACAGTACCATGGAGGAGTATGCCGTGCACCAGAATACAGTCGCGAGTACACTCGGGACTGGATTAAGGATAAGGATAAAAGAATCAGCGAGCCGACAGAATCGCTGATTCGGAGGGCTCTTAGAACTGTAGCAAATAGACTAATCAATAGGGCTCACAATTTGCATATCACTACTACTTTCTAATCACTAGTAGACCCAGGGTATGGCAGGGCCACCAAAAAACATAAATTCTATTATATAACCGTCCAGACAAAATTGTCTGGACAGAGATATATAACCGGTAATAGATTTCGAAAGGAATCTTGAAATCGAAAATTCAGTCACTCAACGCATCTCAGTCACTCAACGCATCATCAAAACATGTGTTTCGAGTTTTGATGTTACGTATTCTTTTTTGGCAAGTGGGAGTATTTTTGTCCATTATTTTGCTCCTTTAACCTATTTGCCACAGTCCGTGTTGCCATTGTTGTTGCTGCTGTTGCTGTTTTATTGCACCTCTGTTGTCAGCCATCCATTGAAGGTTCAATTTCAAGAACAATAGCACTGAGTCAAGAACCTTCTACCATGACGAACGCGATTATCGCTGCAGCCATCCATTCAGAGGCACCGCCGGTGGTTCCTCGTTGGATGTGCAAGTCCTGCGGTCGTTCCCCCCGCCGCCGCTGGCTCACAAATCCCAAAATTGATTACAATAATCAGCATCATGGCGCTGGCGCGGGCGCAAGGAGGAGGCCGGAGAGCTGGCTCTGGGAACTACACCAAGCTAGAACTCAGACACATGTTCGCTGGTGTTTTGAAGGAAGTCTGTCCAATTGGACCAGAGGAATGGCAACAAGTTGCTGATAAACACGCCGAAAAATTCCCTGGACGGGATGTACATTCCCTCCATAGGAAGTTGTACAGTTACCAGAGGATTCAAGCCCCAACTGGAGATCCAACCTGTCCATCGTATGTCACAGCGGCCAAGGAAATTAAGTATTTGATTGCTCTGAAGGCAGAACTTGGGGACGCTGAAGATGACATCTTGGATCTTGAATCTGGACAGTACATCAAACGCCGTGCCAGTGCCAGTGCCAGTGCCACTCCTCCTGCCACTGCTGGGGACGCGGACACGATGCCTACTCCTACCCCCTTGGTCAAACCTCTCAGCTAACAACTGATGATGATGGTGACGACGAGGATGCTGAAGAAGAAGATGGTCCGGCTATTTTGACGCCAGCCATGAACAATAATTCCCTTTCTGCTGGTACTACTGCTAGTAGTGTTACTGCTCGTGGCTTGGGATCGATCAAGAGACCATACAGAAGAAATCCAGATCTACAAGACGTTCTTGATGTCTTGAAAAACTCTGTAAAGCTTCAGAAAGAGGCTCTGGAGGAAGCAAAGGATAATAGAAAGATGATGTTGGAAACAATCCAAAATTGTATCCAAGGCGCTGTGGAATTCTCTCGCAACCCCTTGTCTGCAAACGCAAACAGCAACGTGAGTTCTGTGGCAGCAGTTGCACCTGTTCATCATGCTGCAAAGAAGAGAAAGAGAACTCCTAGTGATGATACTCGATAGTGATGCCGATTCCCTTTTGTAATGGATTAGTAACATCAAGATAAGTAACATCATTTAGTAATTTCTTTTTCTAACTTTAATTGCAGTAGATCTATGATCGATCGATCGATTCAGTGTTTGATGTCGATTTGTTGTCTGCTGTTTGATCAGTTTCGTGTTCAATTGATCGATTCGTTTTTGATCATGTTGTTTCTTTTGAGTTTCTTGTCAGGGTATCGATGTATACCTGTTGTTTAGGATAAAGGATGTTTTACTACTAATTTGTTTTACTACTAATTATGGGTGAAGTACTCATTCGCTGTTTTGGTAATGCGCTCTTCGTATGAGAATAATCCTTCAGTGTTGCTCATGTATGTGTTGAGGATAGTATTGATCTGTACCTTGGATGTTTGGTAGTAGTAGTACAGATGTAACGCGAGATGGATTATAACCTTCCTCTCCCCACTGTGTTCTAAGGACATGTTGTCTTTCAATCTAGGGAAACCCCCTTAGATCTGTCTCATGCCCCATTCAGATAACTGACGAATGCTGGTAGCAGCTTGGTTGACTCTTGTGACGGGCTAGTGTAGCTAGCAGTCACGACTGAATAATTAACCGAATCCCATATGGGAATCGAATATTATTATATATCCAATCATGAATACGTTTCGGTTGAGTCCCAGAAGGTGATATATGCCTAATCGTGGGAACCAACAATGAATCAACATTTATGGCAAGAGCATGCCAAAATGTGGCTATGCTCGCGACCTCAATTTTTATGTTCAACTCGCGTAACAATATTCCATAAAGTATCTAAACATTCACAATTTTCATACCACTCCGATTTTTCTACTCTAGACCGTAACACAGTAATTACTGTTTGTGCTTTACAGTAGAAACAGTAGAAATCAGTACTGAATTCAAAACAAGAACAAACCTCCCTTATCCTCAACAACAGAGGCACGTTGTATCCCCGACAAGCGACATGGCAGGCATCTACAGAGAACCACCTGTCTCCTACAAGAGCTCTTTCGACAGCTCCAAGCCAAAACTAATCACGCTCTCGGTCTACGACAATGCCGACCATTCCGACAGCGTCAAAATCCCCCTCTTCACAGACAAAGGAGGTCTAGAAGAGTTGCTTCACACCGAGGAGGCCTTCCTGAACGCAGCAGAAGATCTAGGTGTACAAGACTCAGCGCTTATCCGCTACTTTGGACGCTGCCTATGTGTCAAAGCCCAAACCGAATGGAGAGCCCTCGCACGGAGCACCCGACCGAATGGACAGAGACTATATCCACTTACGAGACAAGGATTCAATTCAGCTTTTGCAGCCTTTATCAAATACTACTGCAATGCAGAAGATGCCAGAGACCTCATGCACATATACCTACGAAGCCCGGCATGCAAGAAGAAAGTAGAATCCACTTGCAAAGACCACAACGATCGACTCATCACTCTCATGAAATATACAGCAAAATTACATGGATATGTAACCAACCTGGACCATCTCCAGCAAGTCACCATTCTCCTACACAGCTACCCAAACTCCTGGATCAAAGACTATGTCCGTATCCACCAAGGGGTCACTCAGCACACCACTACTCGTCAGTTCATCGTCGACCACATGAGCAGTCTCGACCGACTCAGCAAACAATCTCTGGGGTGCCGGGGTCTTTCTGAGCGCTCTTAACAATGTAGTCTTTCTCATGTTTATGGAAGGCTGAGTCTACAACAACTCTTGCATTGAAGTTGTCATAAATGTTCTCCATCTTCTCATATAAGCCATAGTCGGCTATTGTGCTGTCGTGCGTTGATAATACCGGCACGAACCTTTCCATCTGGAGCAAACAGTAGGACAGAATTGATGAACGTTCCACTAGTCCACCCATTGTAGAACCTGTTCTGAACAAACCAGTTAGTGGATTGTTCAAAGGGGAGTTTCAGTCCATTGCAAGCACCCCAAACTCTGTGTTGTCTAAGGATTGGGTACTTTGTAGCAATAGCGTTGACGTAAGTTTCGACCTCTTCTGCATTTGGTAACCTCACGATTGCATCAGGATGTGTCTGTAGCACTGAAAGGAGGATCCTTCAAGAGTATCTCAGCCATTTGTACATAGGAGTTGAAGTTATACCAAAAGCCCACCCTATTCCTCTTGCCACTGATCCACGAGTTCGATACCAGTACAGGAGAAGTCCTAGACAACCAGTGGCGTCCAGTTCTCTTTTTCTCCTTCCCTTCACTTTAAGCTCTCTGATAACTCCAGTTTTCACATCGTAAGTATAATATGCGTCGTACATTGGTTCGAATACTTAAAGAAGCTCACTGAAGACAAGGTGGTCCACCCCACAACAGTTCAGCAGCCCTTGGTTGCTTCCGGACCCAAACATGTAACAAAATGGGGAGAGATTGTATCTTTGAATTGCCATCCTAGGAGGTCTTTGATCTCGTTGTCATGAATTTTCAATAGACAATTTTGGACTGTTATACTCAGCGGTGGTTAGGGTGTGGTAGTAGTAGTAATACACTAATTCAAGAGACATGGTCGGTAGGTGTTTTGGTATGTGTTTTCGATCCGAAAAAAGTAAACAGTTTCTATTGGAGAGGCAACTACCCCCTGTTGTTGAGGATAGCAATTTCAACAACATTTCAAAGAACATAAGATTGCCAGCACGCAAAAAATAGTCGATGGAGGCGTGGGTAGGGAATAAAGAGACAAATTTTTGTTTTTCGACACAAGATTCCAAATTCCGAAATGTGCCTTGGGTGCGCCAAAAAAATTGGAGGCATATAATCTATTATTTTATGAGTTTTCATATTGATTTCAGGAATCGCTCATTCTTGACTAAGTTTACGAATGCCATAATTAAGATCTTACCGTTGTTGGTACCGGTACCGGTACCTTTTACGTCGTACTGTAACCTTACGTAACTGCTCCGTCGATAGGTGTGACTGACTCACACTTCTAATTGGCACTTGAAGGGTGAGTGGAGTTGTGGCGTCGCATATTCCAAAACTATGACACACAAGAAACAATTTATTACACAAAGTACAAGTACCGTAAGTTACTACGTATTTCGTACTATTACCTCTGGTGTAAAATAGTACTGTATCGATGACTCTTCTGTGTGTGGTCCTAATTACTGTATCGTTTAGCGTAGAAATACGTAGAATTTGTAGCGCAAACATGAATAATTGTAAACTTCAAAAATTTTATCAATCCGATTGCTACCTCTGTTCCGGAATACATCCAATCACTTCCTCTGTTCCGGAATAATGTAGCTTTTAGCACATATTTTTGAACTTGGGATCAATTTTCAACCAATTCGAATTGTTCTTTTTGGGTTAAACTCTCCTCAACAAACTCTCTATGCCTGGTTAGACAATAATTATGCTGGTGGTATTGATCCACCTTTCATTGGGACTTGAAGCCTGTAAAGTTATGCCAATGTGATTTTACCGGTTGAAAGGCTTCCACCTGGAATTTGAAACTCAGGGAAGGTTCTTTGGAAAGCTGAGACTCCAAATTTTTGTCTAGGTATAGTTGATAGAAACAGGAACGGAGTTCTTGTACTTTCATTTGTGTTCCCAAAAGACCCATTTTAGTGCCTGGATGACATGTCCCATTTGCATTGCTTAGGTCTACAGGGGATCCAACGCATGCTAAAAAGGAGTTTTCATCATTTTTTTCCGATGGCGCATTTTGTTTCGTGCAAACAAGTGCTGTTTCCTGCCGCACCATCTCAAAACAGTTCATGTGTACCTCTTGCATGGATCTAATTGGATTGATCAAATTTTTAAACAATACATAATTTAGGGAAGCACACACAAGAGTCATCGATACAGCATTTTGGAACGAGGTAGTAGTAGATCCGGCTTCAAAGGCCTTGTTCAAGTCCCAATGAAAGGTAGACCAATACCGCCAGCGTAATTATTGTCTAACCAGGCATAGAGAGTTTGTTGAGGAGAGTTTAACCCAAAAAGAATGATTTGAATTGGTTGAAAATTGATCCCAAGTTCAAAAATATGTGCTTATTGAGCAATTCCCGAAACTATATGCGTTCATATAATATCCTAGATTATATGCCTTCATTCTTTTCGGCGCACCCAATGGACATGCATTAAAAATGGATGACAGACAGGCATGTAGAAGGCCTATTTTGGAATGTGGAATCTTGTTTCGAAAAACAAAAAATGCTCTCTTTATTCCCTACCCATGCGTGTATCGCCAATTTTTAGCGCGCGTTCTTGTTTTCAAGATTCCCTTGAAATTTAATTTTGGTTGCATATTCTTGAGGAGGCAAATATGTCTCCTCCAGAATATGAAAAAATCGGTTAAGAATTTCATAAAAGTATGTTACAGGCAGATAATAATATGTGTGCCACGTCACGAATAATGTAATATTACATGTGCATATTAGTTTCGGGAATCGCTCATTACTAGTATTACTTTTTTAAATAATGGAAATGTTTCATTCCCTACATATTCGTGATTGAACGGACAGACATGGAAGCCGACCGAAAAAGATCGAAATTTTGACAAGCTGAAACGCTTGCTGCGCTGTACAGCACATGTACCAGTACAAACAAGGCAACAACGACGGCAAGTCTTACCTTGTACGAAGTAAGGTTAGTCGCTTCACACGCGAGATCAATTTTCCCATCGGATCCAACGATGCCTTACAAGGTGATATTTTACTGTTCTCCAACAAGCTTAAAAATTCACATCGATAATCAAACTGATTCTGCATAACCATGTCAAATGTTGGATCATCGGGACGTGCCTCGGGTGGGGAACTCGAGGAAAAGATCGATTTGACACCAGAGACGGATGCCAAACTCGAACAAAGCGCTCAATTGGCCAAGGGGGGACAGCTGAAAGAAGCGTTAGCCATGCTAGCAGCCCTTGAAAAGCGTTGCAGAACTGGGAATGATACGTCAAACTTGGTCAGAGTCTGCGAGGCCTCTCTTGAATATTGCAAGGATGCAGGGGACGACGAGATGTTGTTGACAACGTTGCAAACGCTGTCAACACGACGATCGCAGAAGCAGGCAGCAATAAAGGCATTGGTGCACAAAAGTATCCCGTATTGCGTCGAGGGGCAGTTCACGCCTTTGCCCGTAACCAGTGAAGTCGAAAAAAAGTCACGCGACAAGTTGGTCGAAGCCTTGCGAGAAATTTCCGATGGCAAAATATTTTTGGAAGGTGAACGAGCGCGCTTAACACGATGCATGGCTATGATTCTGGTGAGTAAGAATTGGTGCCTTGACTCGACATCAGATAGCACAGCGTTCTACAGTTTCGCCTGACATGGAACGAAATGGTTTGGAAAGCTGAGTTACTGATTATTAAGATCTAACTATGTATCGATTTTCGTATCATGTTGTGAATGTCTTCAATGTCACTATCATCATGTGACGCGATGAACCACCTAACTTCCATACCGACATCAGGAACAAGAGGGTGATACTTCTACTGCAGCCGATGTACTGCAAGAAGTACACGTTGAGACCTATGGATCTTTGTCGAAACGAGAAAAGGTCGAATATATTCTAGAACAAATGCGCCTCACCCTGGCGAAGAAAGATTATGTTCGGTCCGCAATTGTGGCAGGAAAGGTCTCTCGCAAACATTTGCAGGAGGACAACATGGAAGAATACAAGGTGAAATTTTTTACCCTAATGGCAGAACTCCACCGCCACGAAAAAGACGCTTTTGCACTAGCGAAGGACTATCATTCGATATATTCAACGCCTCTTGTCTTGAACGACGACACCAAATGGAGGGAAGCTCTACAAACAACGGTTGTTTACTTGACCCTTAGCCCGTTCTCGAACGAGCAACAGGACATGATGAATCATCTTTGTGAAGATTCCAATCTGGAGAAGTTACCACCTTTCCATTCGACTATCAAACTCTTCCTGAAAAAAGAAATCATAAATTATCCGATGGCCAATCAAACCGAACTCGAACGAATTCCTGCTCTGTTGGAAGGTGGGAACGATTTGGCCCAGTTTTGGCACGAATCCTTCCATCGTCGCATCATTCAGCACAACATCCGGGTGACATCATTGTATTACAGGCGTATCCATGGTGCTCGATTGTCTCAGTTGTTGGGACTCGATCCGGAACGATTGGAAAAAGAGATATCCTTCATGGTGAGCGAAGGAGCGGTGTACGCCAAGATCGATCGACCCAAAGACATTGTTCGATTTTCGGAACCGAAAACACCGGAATCCGTTTTGTCGGAATGGGCGTCTGACATTGACAAACTTTTGCACATGGTGGAGACGACGACGCATCTTATTAACAAGGAAAAGATGACGAAATAATAACAATAGGAGTCGAATTATATCCATTGATAGTAGAACATTGTTACTTTTTTAAAAATAACACAACACAAGCAAAGGCAATCATCAATCGTCGGTGCTGAATCGGCTTATCCTCACAAAGTGGGAATCATTTTTATCGATCACTTCCACCGTGGGTGCTTGCCCGACGGATTCGGACAGCGGCAGCCAGCTCTCGTTCTGACGAAGCAGCGCCCCGGTTTGACTGGGATAGTAATGCAGCTCGGTGGGAGCGCTCCCGGACAAGAGCAGCGGCGCGTAAAAGAAATACGCTTTCTTTCGTTTCTTGGCCACGGAACCGCCGCCGCCGCCGCCACTCCCGATGGTTTCCACTTCCTTGCCCATGTACCACAACAGGTGCTGACGGAGTTTTTTTTTTTCATTCATCGGAGCGGTGTTCGATGCACGCGTGCGTACCGGTAGAGCGCATCGATCGATCGTCAAACCATCCGGTTGTCGTTGCCCATTGCCAGAGATATCCAAAAAAAGAGTGGAAAAACAAAACAATACCAATACCAATGCCAACAATGATAATAATAATAATGAGGGAGACATTTCGAATGATGCAGGGAGTTCTCGACGCACGCACATGGATGATTGGCTGCACGTTCGTTTTTCTCGATTCGTTTTCGCACCGGTGCGTTACCCGTGCAACGCAACGCAACGCAATGCCATACAATGCGAAACAAACAAACAAACAAACAAACAAACAAAGAACCCGTCTCGTCTTCTCGTTCTTCGGTTCTTGCTTACACTTGTCGAGTACGACTTGGTGATGAAACACCGGAGAGGCTCTTTTTCAAAGTGCCCCAAAAGTCTTGTATCGTTGGACGCGATGGCTCGTTGTTGATGCAGGTCTTGTAGTTGAAGCCGGGGATCCAATAATGGATCGTTGTGGATGTGGTTGTTGTGGATGTGGTTGTTGCGGAAATGGTTGTCTTGGATGTTGATGTTGTTGACAACGGGTTGTCGGCCCGGCATTTGGAAGGGACCCGCGCCGCCATTTTGCCGCGGCCAGTCGCCGTTTCCACCATCATCGTCGTCATCGTCATCCATGTGGTTGTTGTGGTTGTGGTTGTGGTTGTGGTTGTGGTTGTGGTTGTTGTGGTTGTGGTTGTGGTTGTTGTGGTGGTGGTTGTCGTCAAAGACCACATCGTCTTCCAGCTGGTGGTGTGGAATGGACACCACCCGATCCGAGTCGCCGCGTTGCTTTGGCGGGAGCCGCGGTTTGGTAAAGACAAAGCCGTTGCTGTTGTATTCGGTGCAATAGTACACCCCGTTGAACTCCGGATCGCCCGAGTTCTCTACGAGGACACGCCTGCTCGGCAGGAGTGTCGGGACCGGGACCCGAACGTTTTTTTGCCTCGCTGTCTTGTTGCTGCTGCTGCTGCTGTTGTTGTTGTTGTTGTTGTTGTTGTTGTTGTTTGATGTTGTTGTTGTTTCATCGTGGTCGTCGTCGTAGTCGTCGTCGTGGTCGTCGATGCAATAGATCTGTTCTCTCGCTCGAAGAAGCTGCATGACGTTGCCGAGTTGCCGGGTGTTGACAATGTCGTAGGTGCGCTGTGTGGCGCTCCATCGTGCCAATTGATAGAATCGCGAACACGTAATCGAGGTCTGAATCAAACACCGGCACTGCAAAAATTCAAAGATTCGCAAGAGAACATCGTCCGTGAAACGAAGAAAGTTGTTGTGGGTGGTGATTATGGTGGTTGGTCTTGTTGGTCTTGTTGTTGTTGTTGTTGCTGCTGTTGTCGGACCCAATCCACTGCTGTATTTGGTGTTGTTGTTGTTGTTGTTGTTGATGTTACTGTCATTATTTTGGCGCATCTGATGATGATCGACAGGAACAGCAGCCTTTGGCTGACCCTTCTGGTCTCTGAAATCAGTTGCCCGTCGGTTCTGTTGAATGTCTTCCGACTCATTCTCATTCTCATCATTATTATCATCATCATCATCATCATCACAAAAGCGGGAATGATCGCCAGTGGAGAGTGGAACGTCATGCGATGCACCGGGTCGTTTTCTGCTTTTGCTAGTACCTGTACGTTGTGTCGAAGGACGGTGATTTGTCGTTTCCTTTTTTTCTTTCGTCCCACCCGCTGTCGTTGTCGAGTCTGCTTTTTCTTTTGTGTTTGTGTTTGCGTTTGCGTGTGCTGCGTTGTTGTGTTCCTCACAAAAAGAAGAAGAAGAAGCATCATCGTCATCGTCATCGTCATCGTCATCGTCATCACCATCGCCATCGGCAGCATCAGCATCAGCATCAGCATCAGCATCAAACGACGAAGATTGCATCGGCGTGTCTTCCTCTCCACCACGCGAGTACATCGATCCGGCTGCTGCTGCTGCTGTTTGGTGTTGGTGGTTGGTTCTGCTGCTGCTGCTGTTGTTGTTGTTGTTGTTGTTGTTGTTGTTGTTGTTGTTGACAACCACTCGTATGTGGGCTTTTCCCAGTCGTTCAAAAGCTCTCAGAAATTCTCGGAATTCCACGGTCTGCCGCAACACCGTAATGTCGTCCCTGGGAATGGAGGCCAGCCATTTGCCACATCGTTCCAGCTGGTCCGTGGCGTATACTTCCTTCCCGAAAAAGGAGGAGCCCTCGGGGTCGTTTGGCGTTTTGGTCGTCATGGTGGAACCGAATTCGTCGTGTCTGTGTCTGTGTCTGTGTGTGTAGAGAGAGAGAGAGAGATGCGATTCATCATTCATTCATTCGGGCACCCCTTAACCAATGAGTCTGCGGGAAAACATCTTTTCCTACAGGAACATTAATCTTACGGTACCGTATGGAAAAAAAACTTTTCTGGAAAATTTCCATTTTCATGCGCGCGACTACGAGTAACCTTACTCTCAAAAAAATCTAAGGGAATAAAGGCTCTTCTATATTTTTAATAATTAAGAGAAGAGCGACCATAATTTAATAAAGGTCTTCAACCGTCATCTTTGTCCTCAAAAAACGATTGTCCTCAAAACGTGTCCTCAACGATTTTGTCCTCAACAGACTGTCCTCAACCATTATGTCCTCAACAATTATGTCCTCAACGTTTTGTCCTCAACCTCAACGTTGAAGTCATTCAACGTTTTGTTGAGGACATACTACAAAATTCCTATCAGCTGTCCCTCGGTTTCAGTAGAAATTAGTAGTCTGGGACGTAGAACCGGGGGACAGCTGATTGGAATTTTGTAGTAATGGTTGAGGACAGTCTGTTGAGGACAAAATCCTTGAGGACACCTTTGAGGACAATTGTTTTGAGGACAGTTTTGAGGACAGTTTTGAGGACACTCTGAGTACTCGTACATCCAGCCGTTAAAGTGTATATTTAACAAAAAACAGCCGTTAAAAATTACTACTGCATCAATTTTACGTGCATGAATATGGAAATTTTCCTCAAAAAAAACTTTTTTCCATAATGTTCCAGTTGTTCCTTCAAAAAACACGTGTTGAGGGAATCGAAACTACACTTAAGGGGAAAAAATGAAGAAATTCCCCCAACTGCGAAAAAAATTCCCGCAGAAGCAAAAAACGCTCCTGCAGAGGCAGTGAAAACGTGAAAACGCTCCTGCAGCTGAGGGAAATGAAAAAAATTCCCGCAGCCGCCATTTTTGAACAAAAAAACAAAGTTGGTGTCTGCGGGGAAAAAAATTCTGGCAGGCTGCGGGAAAGTTCGGATAAAAATGGACCAGCTTATACAAAAACTGGAGCAAGCTTGAAAACACTGGATCAAGGTTAAATAAATTGGATCAAGGCTTGAATACACTGGAGCAAGCTCAAACAAATTGGAGTAGCGGAGTTTTGGTATGAAGATATTTCACCTCGATATTATGCAACTACCGTCATTGTGTACACCAATATGTACTACTATAACCAGGTACCCAGCCCCTGTTATATGCTAGTAGCGTAGCATGAACCACAATTTTAAATAATTAACCGAATCCCATATGCGAGCTGACCGGCTGACTGTTTGAATATTCAAACTGTACGCCGGACACTCCGTCAATGCATGTGCGTCGTTATTCAAACAGTGGCAATGCATGCGTGTCGATATTCAAATATTCACCCAAAAACTAAAAGCTCTCTTAAGAGTTAACGATTAAGTCACAATTTAATACTACTCCAAACTTTTCTACTTTAGAGTGTAACGCAGTAATTACTGTTTATCTTCAACATAGGAAACAGTAGAATTCAGTACTGAACCAAAACAATCGAATAAACCTCTATATCCGCAACAAAAGAGGCACCTTGTATCTCCAACAAGCAACACGCTACCTACCCTATCTGAACCAAGCAGTATGGCTGGGCCATTCGATGGTTTTTATTTTCGCGTGGTTTTTGAGGACTGCGCGAAAAGTTAGAACCGTTAACAACCGTTAATGACCATTAACTTTAGACGCATAACTATGCGTCTAAAAAATTTTTTAGACGCATAACTATGCGTCTAAAAAACTATGCGTCTTGCGTCTAATTTTAGACGCACTGTGCGTCTAATATTTTTTTAGACCAATAACTATGCGTCTAAAAAATTTTAGACGCATAACGCATTGGTCCCGTATGATCGTACGCAGGCTAGTACAAGTTTTAGACGCATATCTATTCGTTTTAGACGCATATCTATTGCATATCTATTCGTTTTAGACGCATTGTCCTGTAGAATCTTACACAGCCTAGTACAAGTTTTAGCGGCATAATCGTGAAATGACCCAACTTCAAGTTACGATAAGTATTACACGTGATCAATTAATTAACTGTGTCTCAATATCGCACGGTAGCTAATTATGTAGACAATAGTACACTAAGTGTGATGATGGTACACTAAGTGTAAAATGTTAATGTGTATTGAACCACATCTATAAGTGACATCCGTTATGCGTCTTATTGTTTTTCAGTTCACTACTGCGTTCTACGCAAATATAGTCCAAAGACGCATAGTTATGCGTCTAAAAAAATTTTAGACGCATAACTCTGTAGAATTGTACACACATTAGTACATGTTTTAGAAGCATAAGTTATGCGTCGAAAAATGTTTTTGATGCATAGTTATGCGTCTAATATCAGACGCATAACCCACGTTTATGCGTCTTAAAAAAAACGCATAGTTATGCGTCTAAAAAACTTTTTAGACGCATAACTTTAACGTCTAAAAAAGTTTTTAGACACATAACTTTAACGTCTAATAACGGTTTTAACGGTTGTAGTAACGCGCGGTCGTCAAAAACCGCGCAAGAATAAAAACCATCGGATGGCCCTGGTATCTACAGAGATCTTCCAGTCTCCTATAAGAGCTCCTTCAATAGTAGCTCTAAGCCAAAACTCGTCACCCTATCTGTCTCCGATGACGAAGACCATTCAGACAGTGTGAAGGTCCCACTCTTCACAGACAAAGGAGGCTTGGATGAACTCCTCCACACTGAAGAGGCCTTCATGAATGCTGCAGAAGATCTAGGCATATCAAACACATCACTCATCAGATACTTTGGCAGATGTCGCTGTGTCCATGCCCAAACCAAGTGGAAAGCGCTCGCAAGGACAACTAGAGGAAACACCACGTCCGAAAACTGGTTCGCGACCCATCGCGACCAATCGCGACCGGATCGCGACCTGATCGCGACTTGTCTAAAAAAAACGCGACCCCAATTTTTTATTTCACAACCTCGTTTCTATTATTCTCAACTTTTTTCCATTATTCTCAACCACATTTCTCCCTTTTCTCAACTCCCCCAACGTGTCGACGGAAATGTTCTCTTCTTGACCCTGACATTCAGTCCCTCTTCACATTTTCATTCCATTTTTACACATTTGACACACTTGACTCAACACAACAAATAATTTTAAATCCAATTTACCTCAATCACACCAAAGTGTTACGTCGTGCACCTTTGTGAATTTTTTTTTTCAGTGGTGTCACATCACATACCGGTACCCCAGGTAAGAATCGTATCACAAAAACACACACCACCATGCCGAAAGCTTCCTTGTCAAAAGCTTCGTCGGACCCAAGGCACTTTGCCAATGAGCCCAGAATACCCAAGACATTCCATTGTCGCAACTGCATTGCCTCCGGAAGAAGGAGAAAATCACAGCAATCCTTCAAGGGATACAAACAAGAATCGAGCCACTTTCACACCTACCGATATGTATCTCAAGGCCTCTCTAGGCATCTCTATTCCAACAATGATTGCCAAACTTATTATCATGATAACAATCTTATGGATTTTATTTCTTCTGCGAAAGCAGAAGTCACCCTCCCTTTGGTCTGACACACACCATCACAGTATGGACTGACAATGACACAGAATGGACCACAAATCCCCCCCTCCCTTGCCCCAAATGACACCGCCGCAACAACTTCTATCCATACCTCACTCAATCCTCAAGTGATCGCCAATGTATTGATCCCACCCATGGACAGACAGGCAATCGAATCGCATATGGCTGAAAATGAGGAAATGAATTCAATCGGTTCCGATGTTGATGCCTCAGACCATTTTGATGCCAGTTCTGACACCGACATATCGGATTCCGAAATCATGAAAAGCACCACCATTTCCATAAACGAAAGAGAGGAAACATTCCGGAATCGCACTCTGTTCCCACCCCGTCCGGAACTTATTGCCGAAATCAACCTCCTCAACATTATATCGCAGCACAAGCTACCTCTTTCCACTTATCAAACCATTTTCAATTGGGCAAAAGCCAGCAACAATCTTCCCGGTTTCGATTTCAATGTTACACCAACAAGAAAACGTGACGCCATTTTCCAAGAAATAAAAAAAAATCTTGGCATATCGTCGGAACCAAAATTTGAGCCCAAAATTGTGAATTGGCTTCCCGACAACAAACCTGCTCAAATATACGTCTGTCCTTTTTTGGATGCTTTGTATTCCCTTCTGTCGAACCCAGATTTAATGTTGGAAGAAAATTTGTCATTCCCCAACAGCAACACCCCCTTGTCACCAGAGCATCTCCCGGTTCGAACTGATTCCTGTCCCATCACAGAGTTGCATCACAGATCATGGTGGTCGGATTCCTGGAGATCCCTTTGCATAGAAGAAAATTCTGAAATCCTTGTTCCCATCATTTTTTACATGGATGGAATTAGCTTGGATGCGCACGGAAGACTATCACTACTCCACTCAACATGACCCTAGGCATATTCAACATCGAAACAAGGAAACGGCCGGAAGCATGGACAACAATCTATTTTCATCCCGACTCCGATTTGGAGAGCATCCACCATTCAAGAAAACCATCTCCAAAAGAATCAATCCAAAACCTCCATAATGCCCTAGAAGTGGCGCTCCGATCTTTCAAAGAAGCATGTGAGTCCACCCACGAAGGCATCCAATGGGATTTTCTCCCTTATGCCGGCCAAATGTGGCAAGTCAAAATGAAATTTGCAATAGCCTATGTCATCGGTGACACAGAACTGCATGACAAATTATGTGGCAAATATGGATCCCGGTCGGGGGGGTGTACAAAAGCTTTGCCGACACTGCAACTGTTCCACCGAAGACATAAACAGACCATCAGCACAACAAACAGCCTCTCTTTGGGTCCCATCAGATTTTCATACATTTCCAGACTCAGATGCCACTACCACCAAGGAATATTTCAACAATATTTCTCACCACCAAATCAGAAATGCATTCCACAGTCTCAACTTTGGTACAAATGTCAACAACATCCACTTAGCCTCCCCTGGTGAATGCCTTCATATGCACCAGCTGGGGTGTGCCAAACGAGCGATAGAATCCCTGGAGCAACTGATGAAGGGTTCAATACCATGCCCGTATGCTGATCATCTAAAGACCGGTGTTTCCACAGTAAATACAATCGGGCATGTCTCTCAAAAATATGGAGCCCTTCTCTCAAGGCAGTCGGATCGTGACTTCCCCAGAACTAAATTCAGCTCCAATCTTCTGTCTGTCACTAAAAAGGAGGGGCACGATTACAGTGGTATGCTGATTTCGATTCTTCTAACATTGGTTTCTGAATCCGGCGTTGGCGTTTTGAGGGACACCTCATTTGTGAAGAAGCACATTGATGTCATCGAACAAATCATCTCTATGGAAGAATTTCTCAAACACGGCCGTCCAACCACAAAGTGCATCAAAAATCTTCCCAAAACCATCATTCATTTCCTCAACTCTATCAATGACACCTGCCTTAGGAAGGGAATGGGAACAAAATTGATAAAAAATCACCTCTACTTTCACATTCCGAAGTACATCAGTCTGTGGGGTCCAACATTAGGTTTCGATTCTGCATACAGTGAAAGTCACCACAAGACAGAAATAAAAGCACCGTCCAAAAATACTCAACAAAATGCCGCAACCTTAGTCCATCAGACAACCCGTCGGAAAGAAGAAGCATCTCTCCTTCGACTCGCAACCTCTCATTACAAGTTGAAGAAAGTGGGTGGTGATCCTAAAGTCATACCCCGCAGGCCATCACAGTATGGTGCCCGTTTCACCATTTTTCTGGATGGAACCAAAAGTTCGATGCGATGGATCAGACAACGGAACTACAACAAACCATTTCATTCATCAATTGTGCTAGATTTTGTTTGCAACTCTGTCCTTCCTTTGCTCAATGACACATCCAGCATATTTGGGTTCACCGAACACAACAGATGGGATTCTGTGAATCGCGTCAACTACCTGTTCCGATGTCACCCCATCATACAGGTCTGATTCAGGCCAAGTTAACAGTGTATGGTTTGACTGGGCAATGTTTGCAGTCGACGATAACACTGAAATCCCCTGTCAAATGCTGTGTTTTCTGCATGTGAAAGATTTGAAACAACCCACATCGGCTGTGAATGGATACAATGTCGATTCCGATGGCATCTACGCGGTTGTCAGAAAGTTTGAAGAGGATCCAAGGTCTACATCATCTCACTTTGTAAAAAGTGGCTATCTCGACAATACTCTATATTTATTCAACACTGACACTATTCTTTCGGAACTGGCAGTTGTTCCTGAACTGGACGAGCATGCGGAACCAGTAAACAATGGTCGGTGGTTGGTTGTTCACAATCGATTGCAATGGCTCGAATTCTTTGAAAAGAGGAATAATTCTATGACATATACTACCTACGAGAGCCTCTACTCTGCTTGTCCTGTACAACGAGAGGAATCAGACAGCACCGGCATTGCTGAATGAACCATTCCACACTACTAGGTACCTAACTAAATAATAAAAAATCTTTGTATCTTTTGCTTTCGTCGTGATTGAAATCGTCGTTGCGCTTCGCTCTGATCGCCTGCCTCGACGTTGTCCTCGCTGAAATCGTCGTTCTTCCTTAAATCATCGTTGCTGTTCCCTCCGATCGCCTTAGTCGCCATTGACCTCATCGTCGCTCTTTGTTCCGATAGCCTTCCTCTTCGTCGTCCTACCTGAAACCGTCGTCCTCCCTGGAATCGTCCTCCTTGAAATCGTCGTTGTTCTTCGCTCCGATCATCTTCGTCGTCCTACCTGAAACCGTCGTTCTACCTCAAACCGTCGTCCTCCCTGAAATCGTCCTCCTCTCCATCGTCCTTGAAGTCATGGTTGCTCTTCGCTCTGATCATCTTCGTCGTCCTCCCTGAAATCGTCGTTGCTGTTCGCTTCGATCGTATTCGTCGTCCTTAACATCGTCGTTGCTCTTTGTCGTCGTTGCGCTTCGCTCCGATAGCCTTCCGCTTTGTTGTCCTCCCTAAAATCGTCATTCCTCTTCGTCGTCCTCCCGGAAATCGTCGTTCTCCCTGAAATCGTTGTTGCTGTCCGCTTCGATCATATTCGTCGTTGTCCTTGAAATCGTCGTTGCTCTTCAAGTCGTCGTTGCTCCTCGCTTCGATCGTCTTCGTGGTCGTCCCTTCGATCTTCTATTTGAATCAGTCGTTCCGCCAAAACTCTGAAACGTCCTCTGCCTCCGTGTCTGATTCCGAATGTTCCAAATCGGAGTCGTAGAATTCCGCATCCGAATCTGAATCTGAATCTGAATCTGAATCTGAATCAGAACCAGCATCACCAGCATCCTCATCGTCATTCCCAGGGGGATTATTGGCTGCAGCATCAGCCTCAGCAACGGCCGCATCTGCTTGATCAAAGGCAACTTGGGCAGCGTCTCTGGCTGCCACGGCTTCATCACGAGCTGCTTGGGTTGCCATTTCTTCCGCCTCTGCCTCATGCCTTTCATCCTGAGTGGCATTTTGATTCTCATCGATTTCTATCCAACGGTCAAACGCTGCTTGCCACTCAGCCTGTCTTTGTGTTAGCTCTACTTGCGCTGCCTGCAAATTAACTTCGGCCACACATCTTGCTCTTCTGTGTTTGCCCCAATCAAGCAAACAGAACACAAATGTTTCTGGACCACGACCTCCCCTTCCCATTCCGTACTTTCTGTGAAATTCAGGGTTTTTGGTGGCAAAACCAATCTTGTTCTCCAGACTGAAAACAGTACCTTCTTCGTCTGTACCAAATTTGTCATAGTGAAGACCGACCGGGTGTTGCACAAGTGTTGTGGAATTAAGGGAACAAAACTGATACAAAATTTCACCAATGTCATTCGAACTGGCACGGGTCATGGCTTTCTTGTGGTTTCTCAACTCTCGCGCAACAGCAAGAGGTACCACATTCAGCACCCCTTCCACTCCTTGAACAACAATGTTGCTCAGCTCTCTCAGAAGTAATGCACTGACTATCTTCGACGCTGTGAATGGCTGAAAGAATTTGTATCGCGAAAACAAATCCTTGGAGATCGGCCCGATCTGTCCTCCATACTGAGGGTTGGAATATGCCCAATGAATTGGACGTCCTCTTCTGATGATGTAAAACACACGTATTTTGTGCCCGTCTGGAACAACGAAGGTTGCATTTCCCTTCCTAGGTGTAACACTCGGGTTTTCAAGCATCTGGAAGAGGGCTCGAGTTGGTCCACTGTATACTCCACTGCTGCCCCCAGAACGACTCCTTTCTATGTGGTTAGTTCTCGTCATTTTCTGAACTTCCAGAAACAACGATCGAACCTCCTTCTGTTTCATTTGAAGAGCATCACTTCCATGATAGAACCGAGCCAGAAGCAGGTTCTGTTTCTGTCCCAATTTAGGTGATTCAGAAAAACTTCCAACAATGATGGTAACGTCACATTCTTCCCCACGATCCTGAACTGAGAACACCCTGGAGTTGCTGAGTGATGCCGCTGTATATTCCGGAACTTCATTGATGCCTTTGGTACACTGGGAACCATGCGCTAAAATGAGTTGCACCCTGTACATTCTTTTTTTATTTGGATTGGCAATCCCGGGACACATGACATTCACCACACTTGTTTTCACCGTGTCGGAATTGTTGGTAAGTTTGCTTGGCGTTGCATCAGTTGCTGCAGCTTCTCTGGCGAGGTTGTACCCCACGACAAAATGTTTCACTCCAGCAAGGTTTGGCTCCTTCCCGAATCCATGGCAATCAACGACATTCTCCGATATAAGAGGGGTGTCGATTATCACATTGTACTCTGGTAACACGATGTAACCATCAAACCTAAGTTGCACTTGTCTGCATTCCACATGAATGAAATGACGATGGGACCTCAGTACCTCCTCTCTTTGATCAACAAAAATACAGCCGTGACAAACTGATACCTCTCTCCGGTTATCAATCAAAGCATTTTTCAATTGTTTGATCCCATCAGGCAGATCGACGCTGCTACCGCCTGTCCTTTTTTCAATGAGTCTAAAAATAGACTGCAAGCATTTTCTGCAAGAAAATGTGTTACACCTTGTGCAAACAATTCCATCAGAGGTGCATTGACAGTTCTTAGTGCCCTTCTTCCCCCTTGTACTTGCCTGCGTCAACGTCGCTATGCGACCCAAATTGCACCGGCACGAATTGTCCTTACTTTTCTGCTCGTCCTTTCTCCTCAACCTCTCCTGCCTTATCTCCTTGTTTTCAACAAGGTCGGTCCCAATTTTTTTGTTCCTCTTGGAAGATGTGGATCGTGTCATTATGTCAGGGTCGTTGCTCTTCACTTCGATCGTCGTCGTCCCTGAAATCGACGTTGCTCTTCGTTTCGATCGTGTTTGTCGTCGTCCCTGAAATCGTCGTCGCTCTTTGCTTCGATCGTCTTCGTCGAAATTGTCATCGCTCTTTGTTTCGATTGTGTTAGGCGTGGTCCCTGAAATCGTCGTCGCCCTTCGCTTCCCTCTTCGCTTCGATCGTCTTCGTCGTCCCTGAAATCGTCGTCGTGCTACGTTTCGATCGTCGTTGTCGTCATCCCTGAAATCGTCGTCGGTCTTCGCTTTGATCGTCGTTGTCGTCGTCACTGAAATCGTCGTCGCTCTTCGTTTCGATCGTCTTTGTCGTCATCCCTGAAATCGTCGTCGGTCTTCGCTTCGATCGTCTTCGTTGAAATCGTCGTCGCTCTCCGTTTCGATTGTGTTAGGCGTCAAGCGGTGGTTAGATGTGAAAAATGTTAGTACTAGTAATGAGTCTAAATCAAAAATACATGATTCACCTACATCTTAAAGGCAGAAAATACGAAAATATTTTTAGGTAACTATGCATACCTTTTCCGATCGTTCCGATCGTTGTCGTCGTCCCTCCTCGTTCCAATCGTCATCGTCCCTAACCGTTCCGAATGTACAAAATCAACGACAGACTGTTAGTTACGATTTTCTGCGTCGTCATTCTTCGTCCCGATCGGTTCAACTGAAGTACCTTTGTTTGTCGTCCCTCCTCGTTCCGATCTTCGTCGTCGTCACTCTTGCTTCCGATCGTCGTCGTTGTCCCTAACTGTTCCTAATGTACAAAATCAACAACAGACTGTTAGTTACAATTGTCGTCACTCCTCGTTCCGATCGTATCATCGATTTTCTGCGTCGTCCCGCTTCGTCCCGATCGGTTCAACTGAAGTACCTTTGTTTGTCGTCCCTCCTCATTCCGATCGTCGTCGTCGTCCCTCCTCATTCCGATCTTCGTTGTCGTCCCTCTTGCTTCCGATCTTCGTCGTCGTCCCTCTTGCTTCCGATCGTCGTCGTCGTCCCTAACTGTTCCGAATGTACAAGAAAATCAACAACAGACTGTTAGTTACGATCGTCGTCCCTCCTCATTTCGATCGTATCATCGTTCGTCTTTGTTCCGATGCACGTACCTCCTTTTCTCATCGTACCTCCTGTTGTCGTCGTCCGGCCTATTGTCGTCGTCCCGCCTACGATCGATATTTGTTGACCCTAGCGTCGTACTCGTAGATATCTGGGTAAGCCAGGTGATTCGAGGACTGCAGCCCACCCTACCTTGATAACAAAAGAAAACAGCAAGGATTTCAAGAATGGCCTGTTCCGTACTCTCTTTGCTGTTTGTCTCTCCAAGATGGTACCAGGCGCCTCGTGGTTCACTTTCAACTGGACCGGCCAGAAAATTCCAACACCGAAACAAAAATGAAAATTATGAAAATTTTGACGAGGGAGATGTGGGGCGGAAAATCGATTTTGTGATGATCATCAAAAGTCACCGCAATAATGCACATAAAGTATGTACGTGCCAGTACTGTTTGTACAGGCCAAGAAAAAATGACTTAATATACTGTACATGACAGTACTGTTTTTACAGGCAAGGAAAAATAAAACATCCACGTACCTAGATTATGGTACTAAGTCTACAGGCTGAGTGAAAGAAAAAATGACGTGCAAAAAATGACTGGTGTGTAGAGCTTGTACGCCGGGGATGTGTAGGTTTCCAGTACTGTGTACACTGTACGTACGGTACTGGTACAAATCTTTTGGCGCGAAGTGGTGGTTGGTTGTCCAGGGTTGGTATGTATGGTATTAACCTTAGCATCATAATATTGCCCACTGCTGTATGTTGCTACTATCATCCGTCGTGTGTAATCGCACACTATTATGATGGTACCGAATAATATTACAGCCATACAGTAGGCACTAATGTTGCTAGCACTAGGCTGTAACATTATTTACTAGCATCAGGCTGTAATATTATTTGCTAGTAGCATCGTAATAGTGCCCACTGTATGTTGCTAGAAGTAGGCTGTAATATTATTTGCTAGTAGCATCGTAATAGTGCCCACTGTATGTTGCTAGAAGTAGGCTGTAATATTATTTGCTAGCAACATATTGGTGCCCACTGTATGTTGCTAGGAGTAGGCTGTAACATTATTTGCTAGCATCATAATACTGCCCACTGTATGTTGCTAGCACTAGGCTGTAATATTATTTGCTAGCATCATAATAGTGCGCGAAGTGGTGGTTCTTGGTTCTTGGCCTGGTCTGTATGATGTTGCTAGTATGTACCGTACATATCACCTTGTGCTACGTGTACATACTAGTAGTGCTGTGGGTAGCACCAACCAGTGCCTGATATTATTATTAGTAGCAAAATAATATTGCCTGATATTACTACTAGTAGCAAAATAATAGCCCCGGTGCTACAAGCCTCTTTGATGTTAGTAGAAGCTAATTAATAGTGTGTTAAGCGTGTATTCTACTAGTGCCCATGAGTGTATGCCAAGCCTGTATGCTAAGCCTATAAGCCTGTATGCTAAGCCTGTATGGGGATTAGCACCCCCTATAACATATAATAAGCCTGTATGCAAAGCCTGTATACTACCAGTGCCCATTCCCATTATTGGATAGTGCTACTACGGTACATTTTAACACGATGCCAACAGAAAGTGGTGGGAGTAACATTGATTTCTTTGCAAACCAATACGTTACTCCTATTATTATTATTACTCCCTAAACAAAACCTTGCCCATGACGCATGACCGACCCTTGACTGTTAGTAGTGCCTATGGACAACGGTTTTTTTTCAGTTTCCAAAACATTCAGTTCAAACTTGTTTTGTTCCACGGTGAAAAAAAGGATCACATCGTGTTTACATTTTAAACCTTTTGAGATCAATTGTTACGATCAAGCAATTGCCTAATGAATTCATGGTTCGGAGCCTTTAAGATGAGCAAACATAATTTCCATTTTCATACAGGAGCATCGGTTCACTGTGAAACATCATGGCAAGGAACAAGAGGAATAGAGATTCACCATCCCGTCGGTCTGGAAATCCATCTCGGTCCATACGGCAACGAACAACAAATGCTCCGAGAAGATCACCCCGTTCACCCCCCGAACGAAACTATCGGGAGGATACATCTAGCAGTGATGATGGTGCTGAAGCAGTACCTGCTCGTGACCAATATGTACCTCCCTCAGCATTGGAGAATGAGGAGGAACTTGAGCAAGATTCGACCAACACTGAACAACCCCAACAAGAGAATGAGGAGGAACTTGAGCAAGATTCCACCGACCCTGAAGTATCTTCTGATAGACAATCGGAAAGTGAGAATGAAGACAGTGAATCGGAAAGTGAGAATGAAGACAGTGAGGATGAAGACAACAACCGGGAATCGAAGCGTGACACCCATCCGCGAATGCCTGACTTCCCATGGGAAAATTGGGATAACGAAGGCGAGGACGATGAACAAAATAAAACTAATCCTTCCGTCGGGGCTAAGGGAACTGACGATCCTGACAATGACCAAGACTATATCACTTTGCAGGATGTTCTTCACCAAACTACTAATTCTTCTCCGGATTTGAAGGAAAACGAAGAAGATGACCGAAACAAAACGAAAGATAATGACGATCCTCCCGTCGGGGCCAAGGGCAACGATGACCGAAAGACCAACAATTGGTTCGGGGCTCCCGGTGCCGACGATTCGAGCGAGGACGAAGACAAGGACAGAAACAAAAAGAAAGATAATGACCATCCACCCGTCGGGGCCAAGGGCAACGACGACCGAAAGACCAACAATTCTTTCGACGCTCCCGGTGCCGACGATTCGAGCGAGGACGAAGACAAGGACCGAAACGAAAAGAAAGACGAAAACCAAAATAATTCCGTCAACCGAAATAATTCGACAAACGATGCCGAAGAAGTCGATGGTTTTGGGGAAGTCGACGGTCCTAAAGCAAACGAAGCCACAAACCGAAACAAAGACATCGGGGGTGGGAAAGACGACGGTCCTAGTGGTGCCGACGATTCGAGCCACGACGAGGACAAGGACCGAAACGAAAAGAAAGATAACGACGACGATTCGAGCGATGACGAAGACTCGAGCCAGGACGAAGACAAGGACCGAAACGAAAAGAAAGATAATGACGACGCTTCGAGCGAGGACGAAGACAAGGACCGAAACGAAAAGAAAGATAATGATCCCGTCGGGGCCAAGGGCAACGACGACCGAAAAACCAACAATTCTTTCGAGGCTCGTGGTGCCAACGATTCGAGCGAGGACGATGATTCGAGCGAGGACAACGATGCCAAAGCCAAAAACAGGGGTGGGGAAGACGACGAACCTAAAGCGAACGAAGCCACAAACCGAAACAAAGCCATCGGGGCTGTGGAGGACGACGTTCCTAAAGCGAACGAAGCCACAAACCCAAAAAAAAAAAAAAATCGACTATGACAATAAACGGGTACGGATTGAACGCAGGCTCGGCCGCAAACAAACTACACAGCCAGAAAATTCCAAGAACATGAAAGACAAAGGCGTTAGAGGAAAACTAAAAACGGTTGCAAAAAACGTAAAAATCCTTCAGTTTTGCAGCACCTATGGAGATATGAAAAAGCAAAAAGAAAGTCCCGGCTTTATTAACTTTTTGGGTTCCTACGACGACATCATTCCAAGAACAAGTGCTAAATCAAATTTTGAGTCCGATTGGGACTATCAGAGAAAGAAAGGACCAAAACTCACATTTCTTGTTGATCCCACGTTTGACCTATATAGAGAAAAAATTGGTGATCAATTAATCAGTGCTGGCAATTGGTTTAAGGAGAATGAATGTAAAAAGACCGGACCATATCACACACAAACTGTGGAAGATTATTTCGATAGGAACTTTGGTGATGCTGCGCCGGCAACAAATGGGAATTTCAAATGTGATGACATCAAGAGTGTGTCCCCCTCTGAAATAGAAAAGTGGACGGAGAAACAGATGGAAGATATCGTTCAGGAGGAGACTAAGGCTATGACAACAGAAGAAAAAGGGTTGTTCCGACGCTCGGTGAATGCTGTGATGGGCGAGCAGCAACGCTACAAGAAGAAAGGGAATGGTGCGGTCCGTGAAGGAAAGAAAAATTGTTTCGTAGTCGCCCACGAGAACGTCACCCATAAAAGAAGGGGGGACGAGAAGAAGAAATTAGCAAGCCTCAGTAATAGTGTTCAAAACAAGGAACAGGAGACTGAACAAGACAGAGTGAAAAAGAAGAAAAGGAAAAAAAAGGGGAAGAGGATACAGAACTCAACATCCAACCTTCCACCTCATATGAAGAAGCATCCTCCACCAGGTCCACCGAAGCCAGAGAAAAAGCCTCCAGCAGGGGCACAACAGAAGTAGGAGTCTGCAAAATTTGGTACACCCAACAAGAAAAGGAAGACAACGGGCGTGTAATGGAATGTTATAAAACATAGTATAATGTGATTTGGTAATTTTATCTAATAAATTGTGAATAATTGGTGATTTTTGAATACTTCTTTTTGAATACTTTAAATAATGGTGAGTATATGCATCTATTAGAATACTAAAAGGGTATAAAGTTGCTACCAATTATATTTCGGATGTAAGTTCTGATTTCTGAGAGAAAATCTGGGTACACAAAATTACAGCACAGAATGTGCAAATTTCCTGTGGATGGGTGAAATTGTCCTAGATTATTTGTGTTCCGCACTGAATAATGGTCAGTATATGCATCTATTAGAATACTAAAAGGGTATAAAGTTGCTACCAATTATATTTCGGATGTAAGTTCTGATGTCTCAGAAAAATTCTGGGTACACAAAATTACAGCACAGAATGTGCATATTTCCTGTGCATGGGTGAAATTGTCCTAGATTATTTGTGTTCCGCACTGAATAATGGTCAGTATATGCATCTATTAGAATACTAAAAGGGTATAAAGTTGCTACCAATTATATTTCGGATGTAAGTTCTGATTTCTGAGAGAAAATCTGGGTACACAAAATTACAGCATAGAATGTGCATATTTCCTGTGCATGGGTGAAATTGTCCTAGATTATTTGTGTTCCGCACTGAATAATGGTCAGTATATGCATCTATTAGAATACAAATAAGGGAATGAACTAGGTTAGTATATTTTGGATGTAAGTTCTGATGTCTCAGAAAAATTCTGTGTACCCGAATTTACACCACAGAATGTACATATTTCCTGTGGATGGGTCAGATTGTACTAGATTTTTTGTATTCCACACTGAATAATGGTTAGTATATCCATCTATTAGAATACTAAAAAAGGAATAAACTGGGTGCCACTTATATTTTGGATGTGACACTTGCTTTGTAAAAAAAATCCTCAGTTGACCAAAATCCGCCCCAAAATATGCTTTTTTCCAGAACGGGGATCATACTGTCCAATATTTTCTTGTCTTACAGTGTTAAAAATGCACGGATACACAAGTGGCTATGTAAGATAATGGTGATTGTTTGGTTACTAGTATGTCCAAGAATATAAAATAGAATAAAGCAGGATGAAAAATTTTTGACAAAAAAAGTAGTAGTCCAGCCCATTGGCAAAGAAAAATATAATTCTTGTGAAGGATTCCATCCTGCCACATCTGACCCTTATGACCACAATGCTACCACAGAGACGGTACGATCATTTTGTTCCAGCCGTGGATATTGTCATTATATATTTGAATCTATCACTGCCGGTACTACTGTACGTACGCGTAGTAGTTGAACTTCTGCTACTGCTGGTATACTTATGTAGTAGTACTACTACTAGTAATTTTTGCCTACTGTACAGCAGGGAATAGTAGAGCCAAAAATACAATCAATAGTGAATATGGGTACAGTAGAGAATGAACAGAGATGTGCACAGGTGGATAGAAAAAAATTATGGCGCGGGTGGGAATCCTCTTAAACATTTGGCCACGTCACCTACAATTTCCATAGTGAAGTGTATGACATTACAAGTTGCGGGGATGGTGGGTGGAAAATGATTAACAGGTTTTTTGTTAGTAGTGAAAAAACTGTGTTCACAATTTTATGGCTTTACATATTTTTTTACTTCCGACGCCCGAAAAAATGCCTACCGAATATGAAGAGTATCAGGAAATAGCAACGAAAGCACCCTCCGATTGCAATGCACCAAGAAAGAATCGAAGTGGAAAAATTGTATCCAATGCTAATACAGGTGCTGATACTACTACTAGTAGTACTAGCAGTGCGAAATCGAACCCAAAGACAAGTCGAAAACTACCACCCACCTCAGGTGGTGGAGGGGGAAGAAATAAAAAAAGCAAGAACAACCCGACCGAGGTTTTGGTTGGTACCACACCACCAACCAACAAACCCGCCACCCGGGGTGTTGTTACACCAAGAACTATTACGACCGGTACCAAAATAACACCAAAACCCACATACGAAGCATTGCTACAACAGCTAAAAGAGAGCCAGCAGAAAGTAGCTTCTTTAGAGAGGGATATGACAACACTGCGGGAGGATACAAAAAAAGAAGAGCACACGCTGGAGGCAACTGAAACAGGGAAGAAGCCAAAGCCACAGATGGTACGAACCGTAAGTGAAGCAAAATTAGAGATAACACAGCTGAATTTTGTTAAACTTAAGAAACATCAAAAAGACGCGGGTTTGGAAGCACAGTTGACACGGCACATAAAAAATAAGTGGTTTCGTGGCTTGAAGTTTATTGTGGATGAGAATAAGGTGAAATCAATTTTGAAGAAAGCGATTGCGTCCCGAGCTGTGGTTCCACCCCATGGTATTCCATTTCAAATTTTTTATGGGTTTAACAGAAGGTTGGTGTACAAGGGTCTTTCCACGCTGCGGCACAATGCTCAAACTTTGGGTAGAAAACACTATCTCGGTACGTGCTTACTAAGTGAATACATTGGTTGCTATTACTGCTTGGTGGAGATTGATGGTATATCCACTGCTACTCTAACACTTTCTACTGCTGTGTACTTCTACTAGAGGACACACTCGATCGCGAAGGCATTGTGCCAGATTCCTTTCCGGGTAAAGTGAAGATTGTGATGCGGGAGAGTACTAGTAGTAGTGGAACTAGTAGTAGAAAGAAGCTGGGACTGAACCCAGAGTACAGAAGGTATGACAACAACAGTGAAAATGATGATTTTTATTACTTTGTGACTCGGATTCTATCAAGCATCTCTCCATTAGAGAGGGGCTACAAACGCAAAAAGACGACATGTTTGCTGAGTGAAATATTCACAGAAAGCGATGAAGCATTTGCATTGATGATGATTCATAATGAGTATGATGTTTGGGTGAATCATGTTGAGCAAAAGAGGAACGGTGGTGGCAGGATTGTGAGAAGGAGGAAGAAAAAGAAATTTTGTGACCAATACAGTGGAGAGGAGCAATCATGGTCGAAGGAAGGTTTAGCACTGTTCAATAACTTGTGCAGGGAGATTGTGGTGCTGAGGAACGATCCGAGAACGGGTAGAGAGTGTGAGGAAAGATTGAGAGAGAGGATCCGTCGCGAGAATGTAAACAATGACAACAACAACAGTGCGTTCGATGAAGACGACCGGGTGCAGGAGGAAGAAGTTACTGAATACGTTAGTCCGGAGCTACAAGCTTTGCTAGATGTAAATGAAGATGAGGACGACTTTACTGGCAGTAACGAGAACGCGTTGGAAAGTCTTTAAAAATCTTTTGGACCAAAATTTGTGTGGTGTGCTTGAGGACGAAGACAATCGAAGCGAAGAGCAACGGCGATGTCAAGGACGACGAAGGCGATCGGAGCGAAACGCAACGATGACTTCAAGGGCGACGACGAAGACAATCGGAGCGAAGAGCAACGACGACTTCAGGGAGGACGACGTAGACAATCGAAGTAAAGAGCACCGACGACTTCAGGGAGGACGACGAAGATGAAGGCAATCGGAGCGAAGAGCAACGACGACTTCAGGGAGGATGACGAGGGCGGTCGGAGCGACTTCTTAATTTGTGTGTGATTGTGTGAGAAAATTGAACAGAGAATAAAGAATTATTAGAGTAGTATCAATATTTATCAAAAGAAAGACTTATATTTTGCATCGTAGTGTTTCAATTTTTTTTTCATGGGGGTCGCGATTCCTGGGCTTCGGATGATAATTGTGATTTTTGTGATGAATTTCTTGAGGGGTGTGATGGGAAATACTTTGTGTCGGGATGAGAAATCAATTTTTGGGAGTGAATTTCTGCAACAGTCTCATAATATATAATGATGGTAGGGTCGGTAATAATGAGTCAGATTGAAAAAAAAAATGGGGGAAGGGGGGGATTATTTTGAGACAACAAATATTTTTTTTTAAAATGTTGATTAATTTGATTAAGTGTAACAAGTTGTATAACTGGAAATTATGAGCTCTTATTGTTCTATCTATCGAATCATGTGTTTTCTCTCTTTACATGATAACTCTCGATAATTGTATGTTGCTCGGTTCTTTATCTTCTTCAGTTAATACTTCAACTGTGTTCTTTGGATGTGTTCTTTGGATACTTCAATATCTTGCGCACCTCTGGACGCGGCTTCTTTGTATGTGCGTGCGATACTGTTGCACGACTTCTTTCTGTTTCTACGCGCGATACTGTTGCGCTCACTGTCTGTTTCTACGCGCGATACTGTTGCGCTCACTGTCTGTTTCTACGCGCGGTACTGTTGCGCTCACTTTCTGTTTCTTATTACTTAACAACCTTTGTTCTGTGTTGTTCCCTCCTTAATATGTGCTGTAAGGATTCTAGAAATGGGGAACATAGAATGGCTGAGGCACATATTACTGTTTCATGATTAAAATGTTTTTCTTATATAATTCTTTTTGCACTTATCTTATTTGGTCATGAATTCATTGACGAGACTGTGGAAGGCTGTCTGTCCCAAAGGCTTGGTGAGGATGTCTGCATAGTTATCTTGGGATCTGATGTGGTTGACAGAGATGACCTTTCCTGCTTGGTTCTCGCGCACAAAGTGGTATGCCAAAGCAATTGATTTCTTATTCAAGGAGCTTGCAGGATTGGTTGAATTCAGCACCACACTCTTGTTGTCCACATAAATATCTGCTGGCTTGGTGATGGAAACTCCCATGGATCTCAAATGGTATCTCAATCTGATTGCCAAAGCCACTGCATCCTTCAAGGCTGTAAACTCAGCGCCGAAAGTACTGGTGTGAACTGAGGTCTGGTGTTTGGATTTCCAGTACACCGGTGTGGATCCAACAAATGCAATAAGTCCTGTAATGCTTCTGCCTGTCACCAAATCATGAGCATGATCACTGTCACAAAAGATTGTAATCTGCAATTCTTTTACCTTTGGAATTGGGAACATTGGATGCCGTGCGCCAGAATACAGTCACGAGTACACACGGGACTGGATTAAGGATAAGGATAAAAGAAAACAATCGGCGAGCCGATAGAATCGCCGATTCAAAGAGCTCTTGGAGCTGTAGCAATAGACTAACCACTAGAGCTCACAATTTGCATATCACTACTATTCTAATCACTAGTAGACCCGGGGTATGGCATGATTTTAAAATCAAGCTGAGCGCTGATGACCATGAGCAGAAAGGTACCGATTGATCAAAAAGGACGACGAGACCGAAAGGCTGCCAAAAATGGAGGCGCGAAAAAGCAAAACAGGGAGAAGGATATCCGGTGTCTGCAGCACTAAGGAAGACCGACCCCAGCAACTGTTAGCGCCATTAGATGGAGCAACAGCAGCAACAGAGACACCTAAGTACCCAAACAGGACCATGGTCGACAAAAGGGAATAATCGAAAAATTCGAAAACACACACTGAAAAAGTGACACATAATCCAGTGAGTGGACTAATTGGACCAACACTGAGTGGATGGACAGACCGAATAGGGTATGCCAACCAAAAACGTAACATACGGATATCCGTAAAGGTATATAATGAATACCCGAACACCACTAATCCCACGGGACAACGGGAAGTGGGACCGGCCCGGTGAATGCTTGACAGAGAAGCAACGCCGGAAAACCACGGGAATCAAATCCCACAAAATAAAAACAGAAACAACTCCGGGGAACCACAGGATTCCCGGGAGCTAAAGAGAGAAGCAACTCCCACCACTGGACAAACCAGGGGGAAAATCAGTTATAACACAAGTTATCGCGAGAGCAACAAAATCCAGCGCAAAGGGCTGGAGAACCTGGAGCAATCATTCTTGCTCAGTTTCAGCACAAAGCAACAAGATAACAGAAATAGTGTAACTGAATTAAACTTAATAGAAAACTGATTAACTCACCATGGCGGCTAAAGGAACCAAACTGAAACCCTTTAACATCATTCGGGAGGACTGGCCAGAAGACGCCACCGCCGTAAAAATGAGTGTAGACAGCGAGAGGGGTGGAATCGCATTCAGCGACTACATGAAAGTCCTCCATGGTACGGAGAGACCAGAACTCTTCATCATCTGGAAGAGGGACTTTGACCAGAAAATTGCTGGCAATGACAAACTCCACGGAGACCAAAAGCTGGACGTCCTACAGAGAATCCTCTCTGGGGAAGCACTAGCCCTTGTCCAGAGGACGCTCACTCGGACTCTTTACGCCGAACCGAAGCACAAGATCCACAATACCAAACCGGTACAGAAGAAGATCCAGGAAATTGAAAAACACGATCAAGCCAACATCCTCTTATCGATGGGGCAAGATGCCACCGAAACTCCCACGGGAGCCACCAAGGAGAAGGCAAAGGAGAAATCTCCCGACGCCAACAAAACCAAACCGACTGCCACGGCGAACTCGGATGAGGAAACAGAGCCAGAGGAATTGGCTCCAATCCCAAAGAAAAGCGTCCCCAACGCTCTCACCCAGTACTACCGATCAGCGGAGTACAGGAAAGATGTCATGGACGAATGCATGCATGTCCTCAAACTCAAAATTTTTGGCAATGACCAAAACGGCAAACGCTCATATATCATCCTCCGTCGATTCATGCGGGGAATGCGAGTGGAACTCAAACATGGCATACGAGCATGGGCCAACCGAATGGCCGAACTACAAAGCTACCTCCCAGAATGTCTCTGGGAATGTGGCAGCGACCAAATGGAAACACCAAGAAGTTTCACACAGGGAGAAATGAAGGAAATATTGGACTCCAACATGACCCACTCCCAGCGCGAGAAACTGGAACACATTGGATGGGACCTCTACACCCGCTCCTATAACACCACCATCGACAAACTCGAAAATCTGGAAACCACCATCCGGAAGGAGACGGTCCTCCAGCAGCGCATCGCCGACCTCGAGAAGCAGAACGGCGGCACCAAGAAGACTCCCAAGGCCGCATCTGGGGGAGGAAACCACCATGGAAAGTCCCCTGGCAAAAAGAAGCGTCCTATGGATAACAGTAACAAACAGCTCTGCAAGACCTGTGGCAAGGTCCATGCCGGCAAATGCTGGAAACTAACCGGTGGCCCCTCCAAGAAGGGAAAGTTTGACCGGGAAACCATCAACTTGCTCAAGGAGCATTTTGTGGCAAAAGAAGACTCAGATTCTGAACATTACGCCAAACCCCACTGGGGAAGGAACTTATCAAACCACGAGTACTCCTATGTACTGGCCACGGCCCAAGCCGACCACGAAGTCTCCGATGACGAGATCGATATCTCCGAACGAGAACTCAAAGAGTACAGAAGAAAGTACAGAAAAACCTTTAAAAAGAAAGGTTCCCACAACTGAATGGCCGATACCATCCACACCGGACCCCGCATCATCAACAGATTTGCGGACGTCTGTGTGGAGGTACTGGACCACAAGGGAAGGGGGAGGATGCTCCGGGGCCTACTAGACTCCGGTTGCTCCAAATCCATTGTACTACAGCGTTTTGTTGACCGAAGTCAACTAACGAACCGAGACCAAAGATCTGTCACCTACAACACGTATGGAGGCAAGTTCCGAACCAAGTCTGCGGCTTCAGTGGGACTAAGGTTGGTAGAATTTTCAAACTCGAAGACCATCAAATGGACCTTCCAAGTGGACGAATATCACCACCATGAGGAAGTGCCCTATGACATGATCATAGGATCCGACCTGATGGCACAACTCGGACTGGATATAAAATACAGTTCCCGAACAATTGAATGGCAGGGTGACTCCATTCCCATGAAGGGAATGGGGGAGCTCTCGAACCCGGACAAATGCGAGGCAGTATTCTTTGCCAACACACAGAGTCCAATACTCCAAAAAGAGGAAGAAAGGCAATCTAAAATTTTGGACGCCGACTACTCCAAAGTCGATATAGACGCTATGGTCAATGACCTGGAGATTACAGACGCGTCCAAGGAAGCCTTGAAGAAAACACTAAAGAAATTCCCAACACTCTTTGGAGGAGGGTTGGGACTACTCAGAAATATAGAGCCGGTGTCCATTGAACTCCAACCAGGGGTCAAACCGGTCCGGCAGAGGTACTATTCTGTGCCCCATGCCTTCGAACAAGCACTACGAAAGGAGATCACCAGGCTCTGTGACATCGGGGTTCTGGAGAAACTCCCCCACGATGATGACTCACCGTGGGCATCCCCTACCTTCTGCCAACCAAAGAAGACAGGCGATATCCGAGTCCTCACAGACTTCCGGAAAATGAACGCAGCCATCCAACGAAAACCATTCCCACTACCACGAATAGGGGAAACAATCCAAAGGCTCCAAAAGTTCAAATCAGCTACGGCGCTGGACTTGTCCCAAGGATACTATACCATCCCCATTTGCAAGGAGAGCCAAAAGATTTGCTCTACCATTTTGCCATGGGGAAAGTATGCCTACAAGAGACTGGCAATGGGAATCGCATGCGCACCGGATATCTTCCAGTCCGTTATGATGAACCTACTCGGTGACCTGGACTATGTCCTGGTCTATATTGATGATATTCTCATCATCCAGAGAGAAGGGGAATCCGAGCAGGATCACCTCAACAAAATCGATACAGTCCTACAGAGACTGGACGATGCTGGCTTCCGAGCCAACCTCAGAAAATCCTTTTTCATGCAAAAAGAAGTGGAATATTTGGGATTTCTGTTAACAACAGAGGGCATTCAGCCCCAGCCGAAGAAGCTGGAGGCGATGAAGCGCCTAGAAGCCCCCAAGAACACCAAGCAACTCAAGATGTTCCTTGGAATGGTAAATTTCTACCGGGATATGTGGAAGCGACGCTCCCACATCCTAGCCCCCCTCAACAAACTAGCAGGGAAGAAGGGCAAAATGAACTGGTACTGGGGTCCAGCAGAGCAGAAAGCTTTCATGGAGGCGAAGAGAATGCTCGCCGACGAAGCAAAACTCGCATTCCCAGACTTTACAAAACCATTTCATCTCTACTCAGACGCTAGCGACAGGCAACTGGGAGCAACTGTGTGCCAAGGTGGCAAGCCCCTTGGATTCTACACACGAAAACTGAACTCAGCACAGCTCAACTACACTGTGGGAGAAAAGGAACTCCTGGGCATAGTAGAAGGCCTGAAGGCGTTCGAAGGAATCCTCCGAGGCCAAGATGTGACCATCCACACGGATCATCTTAACCTACTGTACCAGCAGATGCCCACCCAGCGAATGGTACGATGGAGACTCCTTATGGAGGAGTTCCATCCAGTAGTCAAGCATGTTGCGGGCAAAGACAATGATGCAGCAGATGCACTATCCCGACTGGACATCACCGACGATCCAGCAGATACTGTGGAATGGCTACCACCAAATAAGCCCCTCACCTATGCGGATGAGGAAGAGCACCTCCGGCAACTCCTATTCCCACTTGGAGAGGAAGCGCCAGAAGAATTCCAGGGCAATAGTGCATTCCCACTTGCCCCAGACATGATTCAGTTCTACCAACAAAAGGACGCAGAAATCATGAGCGCTTTGGAAAAAGACAATCGACTGACCACCAAAACGGTGGAAGGTTACAGTCTAATCCACAAGGGAGGGAAGATTCTGATCCCGGACAAACTCAAGGACAGAGTCATGGAATGGTACCACAGCATGCTGGTCCATCCCGGAGAAAAGAGAATGGAACAGAGCATTCGCTCAGTGTTCACCTGGAGAGGCCTGAGGAAGGACGTCCAGGACCTCTGTAAACACTGCCACACGTGCCAGATGTTCAAAAAGAGTGGCCGGAAGAAGTATGGACTACTACCGGAGAAAGCAGTTGAGGTCACCAAATGGCAAAGGGTCAATGTGGACCTCTGGGGACCTGCAACTGTCCACAATAAAAATGGTAAAGACTACCACATCCATGTTCTCACCATGGTGGATCCAGTGACCGGATGGTTGGGATCACCTTGACTGGCCCAGATGTCCTCCCCCACCTTGGCCTCCAGCAGCTCAGCGCTTATGGATCAAGGCTCTTCAGACCTGTTTTCTTCCCCCCTGTCCACCCCCTGCAGCCAGGGCATTGGCTCCTTCTTTTCACCTTGGGAATTGGCTCTCTCCCCAGACAGCTTCTCTTTGGCCTTGGTTTTTGTCTCCATCCACCAACAGAATATTCTTCAAAACTTCTACTGGCTGGATTGTGAGCACCTCCCAGGGCAGGGGCAGATACAGGGTCACTTCTGAACTCATTTCTGACAAACCAGCCTGTGCTGATGTGCTTGTCTGCCCAGTTATTCTTTGCGGACAAGTTGTACGCGTGGTTGGGTCCTCAGCCTTTGTTTCCGAACCTCCTGACATGGATCCTCTGGTGTACAATCCATTTGATTCTCTTCCAGACTCCCCTGCAGATGCCTTTGATGCACTCTGTGCGTCTCCAAGAGTACTTCTCCACAAATATTCCCTACCACAGGCTGGCTGTCAGCACCTTGTTGATGCTATCCAGAGTGGTACTGCCAGTGCTGTATGTGATGGTTCATTTGATCCGGACCTTCTCAGAGGAACTTCTGCTTTCATTTTGTCACCCAATACCTCCACCAAGACTGCTTCATTGTTCCTCACTGGCTGTAATTTTGTCAGTGGATCCCCTGAGGATCAATCTTCCTACAGGAGTGAACTGGCAGGTATCATTGGGGTTCTCACCTGCTGCACTGCTCTGGTGAGTCTTTTTGATATTGCTTCTGGCTCTATCACTATTGCTCTGGATGGTGACACAGCTCTCAAACAGGCTCAGGGATCTTGGCCATTGGTTATTTCCCAGAAGTCTTTTGATTATGTTTATGTCATCAGAAACATGATTTCTGCCCTGCCAATTTCTGTGCACTTTCACTGGGTTCAGGGACATCAAGCTGGACTCTTTCTTGATAGGTGGGCCCTTCGCAATCATCAGGTTGACAGCATGGCCAAGGCATTTCTCTCTGTCCATAGAGCTTCTGCCCATCACTATCCCAGACTTGTGTTTGAGCCCTGGGCTTTTTCTCTCAATGGTTGCAAGTGTTCAAGGTTTGATCAGAATGCTCTGCATGTTGCCATTTCTGGTCCTCCTCTTCTTCAATATTGGCAGACCCACCATGACATTCCCATTCCACAACCTGTTTTGAGTTCCATCCATTGGTGTGCCCATCTGTCTGCCTTCAAGCGGTTACCTCCTGGCATGCAAAGGTGGTTTGTCAAGTTTGCTTCTGGATGCATTGGTGTTGGCAACCAACTACTTCACTACCAGTATCAGGATCACTCCAGGTGCCCATTGTGTGATGCAGACAACGAGAAGGTTTCTCATGTGCTCTCCTGCAAGGACCCTGGGGCAGTACAGCACAGTGTGTCAGCTTTCAAGGGACCACTGCAGAAGAGGCTTGAAGTTGAACAAACTGATCCATCATTGGTTGTTGCCATTGTGGATCTTCTCACCAGAGTTCGGAAGGGCCAGAACATTTATCCATCATCCTACTCACTTGCAATTGCGTCTGCTGTCAGGGCACAGAGGACTATTGGCTGGCACAACTGGCTTCTTGGTAGGTGGTCTCCTCGCTGGTATCACATCCAGGCTGCCTACTACTCCCACATTGGAAGCAAGCGCTCTCCCAAACGTTGGGCTACAGCTATCATCCATCAGTTCTTTCTTACCTCCTGGGATCTTTGGACCTACAGAAATGAACGACTCCATGGTCCTGGGGGTACCCTTGATGCTGAACAACACCAATCTCTTGATGCTTCCATCACCTCAGAATTGGCAATTGGTGCAGCTGGTGCACTTCCCCAGTCACACTCCCTGTTACAAACCCCTTTCCACGTCCTACAAGGTTACACCCTGACTGCCAAGAGGCAGTGGCTTGCAACCATCCACCTTGCAAGGAAGCAGTATGCAGCGCCTGTCCCACCAGTGCAGCCATACCAACGAGAGGCTGCTCTCCTCAGAGCCTGGCTTACTGGACCTCAGGGTTGATTACACTTTGTACCGTGGTTTTGTCTTCTGTTCCTGCTGCTTATCTTGTCATTTACCTTTTGATACTGGATCTTATCCCAATATCTCCATTCCCATCTCACTTTCTCTCAAGTCCCTATTTTGTGGGACTTGTTTGTCCTTTTCCCTGCTTGATCTTCAAGGTTTGTTTGAAAAATTTGTCGTTCTACCACTTGGGGTCCTGACTCTTTGATGGAGGCGACGTTAAAGTCTGGTTACAGACTGAGTAATTTAGTTTCACCTTTGGTGATTAAAGTTATTTAAATACGTATATTAATTAATTAACTTGGCTAGCAAGGTATCCGCGCCCAAAGGAAATTGGTTTTGATGGCGGGAGTGAGTTCAAAGCAGAGTTCCAGGAGCTCTGTGACAACATGGGAATGAAAAGAAAGCCCAGTGGCGCTTGGAACCCACAATCCAACTCAGTACTGGAAAGAATCCACCAGGTCCTGAAGGACTGCCTATTGTCCTTTAACCTGGAACAAAGAGACCTCCACGAGAAGGACCCCTTTGAGGAGTTCACTACCAAGGCGGCCTATGCTATTAGAAGCGCCATCCACACCACCCTGGGATATTCCCCAGCACAATTGGTGTTTGGAAGGGACATGTTTATGCCGGTGAATTTTTTGGTGGATTGGGAAGCAATTCAAGCAAGGAAACAAAAGAGTATCCACAAGAGTAATATCAGGGAGAACCAGAAGAGGATCCCCCATGTCTATAAGGAAGGAGACTATGTCACCCTGGAAAGGAAGGGCATTATCCCAAAACTATCTTTCCCACGGCAAGGACCTTACAAGGTGCTCAAGACCCATGACAATGGAACTGTAACTATTGAAACTGCTCCCTTTGTAACCGACCGGGTTAATATCAGGAGAGTCCATCCCTATTATTGCAGGGATCCCATCAAATCGTAGCAGTCCCATGGAGGAGTATGCCGTGCGCCAGAATACAGTCACGAGTACACACGGGACTGGATTAAGGATAAGGATAAAAGAAAACAATCGGCGAGCCGATAGAATCGCCGATTCAAAGAGCTCTTGGAGCTGTAGCAATAGACTAACCACTAGAGCTCACAATTTGCATATCACTACTATTCTAATCACTAGTAGACCCGGGGTATGGCATTGGATCAAGCTCCTCCTTATAATACTTGTATTGGTGAGTAAAATCCTCCATCCGTGTTGGTTCTTCATTGACTGTAGTTCTTGGGGGTCTTGGATCCACGACTAGGCCTTTGTTTTTATACTTCTTGAGATATCCAAGTATATATCTTGCCATTTCAAGGTGATTCTTTCTGGGGCTCGCTGAAAATCTGGATAAGGAAGATACTGCATATGTGATATCAATTCTCCCAGTCAACACCACCCATTGGCACAAACCTATGATATGTTGAAATTCCTTGTGCTCTGTTACATCCAGGAATTCCGATGTATCCAGTTCTGGTCTGCAATCTGGATGCATGGGGACATGGTTTGGGTGAAGGGTGAGTCCATGCTTGATTTCATACTTCCTTAGGACTTCTGTAATGTAAGATCCCGAATTGAGAAGAATCCTGCCATCCTTGATTTGTCTCACACTTGTTCCAAGATAGTACTGTGGCTTTTCTTCAATATTTCTCAGGGCAAATTCTTGTTCAATGAGTGCAATCCAGTTCTCAGGTTTCTTTGCAACAACAATCAAATCGTCCACATGAGTTGCAATGTAACAGTACCCTTCCCCTTCAGGCTCTGGGCGCATCCATAAATCAGGATCTGCGCGCGATGGTCTGAACCCTAAACCTGCAAGGGTATCTGCAAAGAAATCCATGTACGCTCTGCTGCTTCCAGCAAGACCATACAAAGCGCGTTGTACTTCAACTTTGCAACCCTTGTTTTTGCCAAAAACATCATCGGCCCAACACCAGACTTTCTCTTGGTTAGGGGCTGTAGGAAATGCATTCCCCACATCTGCTGTCATTAAATCAAGCTTCTGATGCTGCGCAATTAGGAATAACAGGAATACAGAGAGACTGTCCACTTGGCTGGAATAAGTGTTGACATGGCTGGAGTCAACCAAATGCCCTCCTGCAACTAAACGCGATTTGTATCTTCGGTCTTCACTCTTTACATCCCAGATCATTTTGAGCTTGACTTCTTGCCATCCTTCGGATTCTGGGAATTCTGTTGCCGGATCATGGAATTTGAAACACTCCAATCTCTCCAAGTTTTCCATTTCCTTGTCAATGCTCTCTTGCCATTTCTTATTTCCAGCTTCCAGATCAAACTGCACACACTGTTGGTATGTGTTTGGAATCTTGATGCCAAATTTCTCTCGTTGCTTCTTTGCTGCAAGCCGTTGATTTCTTGATAACAATCTTTTCTTTTTCTTACTTGGATTCTGCATGGCGCGTCGGAGTTTCTTTGGGAGTTTGACACGTGCTCTTGCTTGTGGTCTTGGCTGGACTCTTCTCATTCGTCTGATAATGTTACTGTTTTCCTTCAAAATTGAGTCAGCCCATGTACCCAATGGTCCACTTGAACGCCTGCTGCTGTTTTCCACGATGTACATCTTGATGTATTTGGCACAAGCAACTGGTTGATCTTTTTGCAGGACTGTGAGTGGGATGTCCATTACCACAGTTCCGACATCAGTGACAAACTGAGCCTTGAAAATCAACATCCCTTCTTGCCAATGGTGGTTCAGAATCTTTCTAAATTCACTGTTCAAGTTCTTGTCAGTACTTTCGAGAATATCCAGGTGAGACTCTGCATTGTTGGTGCAATCCAAATCTTTTGGTAGGGCTTCTTCTTTGTCAGGTTCAGCATCCTCTTCTTCAGTTGCATCATCATCCAAATCATCTTGGTCTTCCAGATCTTCTGGGATGTCACCATCCTTGGTTTCCAAATTCTGTTGCAGGAAATCCTCCAAAGTGCTCGTAGAGTGTTCCATGCCAGTTGAATCAGCTGCAAATTCTTCCCCTGAAACCAAGATGGGGACCTCATCAGTGCTTTCTATGATAGTCCTTTCCTTTTCAGCAACAGTCAGTTCAAATCTGGCAGCGTTGGAGTCATCATTGAGGACTTCTTTTTCAGTTCCAATATTCTCCCTCCTGGTTCTGACAACTGAGCGCATGAGGATCTGGCGCTTGGTCTTCTTAGTATCTGGTTCTGTCAGGATATAATACGTCATGGCATCCCCACAGGAATCTGCAAAGGCAAGGAATCTCCCCTTCAACATGCTATCTTTTGGCGTCTTGTTCTGGGGTTGATAATACCAAATAGGCTCATAGAAATGGAAGCGCAAGTGTGAGATATCAGGGGTCCATCCATGTGAGACTTCGGATGGGGTTTTCCAATTCAAGGATGCACGAGAACAAACATTATTCACTTGGCAAACCCATTTTGCACACCAATGAGCCAAGGATTTAGGAGCTTTGAACATTGCCAAACAGTTGGAGATCATCTTGCTAAGTCTCCCCCATTCAGGTTCAGCTGGATTTTGGTGGTGATAGTGTGGTTGGCTCGTCCTGGATCTCGTGCTCACTCTAGCCTCTCTCAGCACTTCACTCCATTTGACCCCAGTTTCTGCTTGGGCGTTGTCACTGATCATTGTATCTGGTGCACCATGCTCTCTGAGATAATCCTTCAAAGCAGTAGTACATTGGGACACTTGTTTTAGTGGATGAAAAGACCACTTCTTGGACTTGACTCCAGAGAAAAACTGACCTCCATTGTGTCCTTGGCTGGTCTTTTCAGAGAAAAAGGTATAGTCGGTGGCAACTGATTCATTCTGTCTGGGATAATGGAATGCTCTGAAACGCTTCCTGTAATGCTGCCTGGGGATGTCTCTGTTCTCTTCTTCAATCTCTGTGTAGAATTGGGTTGTATTTTCTAACGTTTTCTTCACCACTCTTTCAGGGAGCATTGCCATTCTCTTCCTTAATTCCAGTATGGGAAGTTGGGCGAAACTGAACTTTTGAAAGTTCCTTTTGCGTCTGAGCATAGGATATTCCCTAAGATCTGGTGGTGCTGGGGAATTCAACTCAAACAGCTCCAGGGATTCCATGTCACCCTCTGTTGGTTTGGATAACTTGAAAAACACTTTCTCTTCATCATGCCAAAAGGGTAGAAACGTAGTGCCAATTTTGATGCCACAGTCTGGGTATTGAGGTTGAACGCCGACTCTCACACCATGATCTCCCATATCCATGGACGTTAACAAAGACTCTCCTTCAGTGCTGTCCCGGTCTTCAGTGATAAAGGTTGCATAGTGGACCAATAAAAGAACTGGGTCTTCTCTCCCGGGGACTGTTGCTTTGGTCACTGCACTCACAACTGGGTGTCCATCCATAACATCACTGGACATAAATGGTTTCACTGCTGAGGTCAATCCTGTTTCTCCTCCAACCCGAATCCATGCCTTCTCAGTCACGGTGGGTCGATTTCCACCTCCACTATCCATAAGTGCAATGTTCTCGCCCTTGGAGATTTTCATGGGGAATCTTCTGGTGGTCTTTATTGCCTTCAGTCTCTGAATGCGTCGGGGCGTTGATATATGGGTTGAAACCTGCTGCTGCTGCGCTTGCTGCTGCTCTTGCTGCTGAAGCGTCTGCATCTCTTCTTGCTCCTTCCCCTTTTCAACCATGTAGAAGCGCACTGCTTTGAGAGGCACACTGCCGACGGGAAATAATTCGGATTCATCGATTGAGCCAATGCTGTGGACATCATCAGAGGCTTCAGGTAGGGCTGGTTCAGGAACTGCTGGTGGCGAGGGGGGTCCTGGAAGTGGAGGAAGCTTGACACCTGTCTCTTGGGGCGTGTCAGCAGCATCTGGCTCGTGGGGCGGATCGGCAACAGACACGGTGGCATCTAACATCACACGACGGACACGACGTGGACGGCCGCCACCGCGGCCATACAAGCGTCGGGGAACATCGGTATTGCCCATGCCATCATCTTTCGGTTCTCCAATCTTGATACCATTGACAGGGCTGGGGAATTCATCTGGTGGAGACTTGTGGCGGACAGCGTTGTTATATTTGAGGACAAAGGTACATTCGGAATCTTGTAAATTTCTCCACGTCTCTGGGGGAATCCTGAGAATACCAAGCATGTTAGGATGAAGTGTAGTGCCGCCCAAAGAGAGGGTTCCTTGGGCCATTTGTCCATCGATGCGCCGGCGCTTTCCTTCGTACTGGAGCTGGAATGCCAATTCTTGGCGGCGTTTGGCTTCTGCACGACGAGCAATCCCTTTCCGAATGTTCGCTTGTTCTTGCTTACGGAGTTTCAGGACAAGGTCTTTCAGGGTCAGAGTGGACTGATGTTCCACCATGCTGTTTGTGGTATAGTCCAAAGAGGAGTCATGGATATTCTGGATGAAGAGGCTCTTTGCTTCACATTCTCGGATACCGAAATTGGGGATACGGTGGAGCTCGTAGTAAATCAACTCAAAACGGTTGATATAATCTGCAATATCACCGCCTTCATACAATTTGACGTTCGAGAGCTTCAAACGGAGTGTCTCTGCATGGGATTCTTGTTGGGATTTGGAGTCGTACCAATTAAGGAGTTCGTTCCATGCACGATGTCCATCGGTCTCATCTCGGTATTGGTTAACCTGCGAGTATGCGCGCCCGTTGCATGTGGCCGCTGCGATGGTGGAGTATAAGACGTGGTTTCGATTTGGATCCTTTTCGGCTTCCGCTCTGCTGTTCATAACCTTTTTGAACCCAGTACCGTATAACACACTCTCTGCTTCCGCTTTCCATTTGACCCAGTTCGATTGACATCCGTCGAATGTCTTCACATCTCCTACACGGAGTGTCTGAAACCCTTCGCGTTCTTCTTTCTTTTCGAGTTCCTTCTCTAGTTTCGTGATCTTGTCTCGTAGGGTCTCTTCGGTACTCATGGGTTGAGGTTTAATGGTAGGTGTGAACAACCATTTGATTGCTCCTGTAATCGCTTGAGTGAGAGGGAAGTGGTATGTTTGGTTGGTGTTAACGGATAGGTCAGCGTCGAAGGACATGTTGGAATATATTATATTTTTTTTTTTTTTTTTTTTTTTTTTTTTTAATATATATATGTGGTAAGATATAAGTAGTTAGTTTTAGGGTATGATCGTGTTCCAGTTAAAAAATAAAAAGAATTTTCAATCGTGCGTGTTTCGAAATGTTGAGTATCGAATAACGCGTCGGTTGAATAATTCGTAGAGTATTGCGATCTGCGACTGTTAATCAACAAGTTGTATAACTGGAAATTATGAGCTCTTATTGTTCTATCTATCGAATCATGTGTTTTCTCTCTTTACATGATAACTCTCGATAATTGTATGTTGCTCGGTTCTTTATCTTCTTCAGTTAATACTTCAACTGTGTTCTTTGGATGTGTTCTTTGGATACTTCAATATCTTGCGCACCTCTGGACGCGGCTTCTTTGTATGTGCGTGCGATACTGTTGCACGACTTCTTTCTGTTTCTACGCGCGATACTGTTGCGCTCACTGTCTGTTTCTACGCGCGATACTGTTGCGCTCACTGTCTGTTTCTACGCGCGGTACTGTTGCGCTCACTTTCTGTTTCTTATTACTTAACAACCTTTGTTCTGTGTTGTTAAAGTGACTGAAGAAAATATTTGAGTCTTAAAAAAAATTGGGTCTTGTTTGAATTTTATTTTTTTTTCTCGTAATTGAGGTAGTTAGTGGGTCGCGATTGGGGTTGCGAATCGCGAGAGGGCTACGAATGGAGCTACGTCAAAATGAGCCAGGAATAAATCGCGACCCCCCCAAATAAATTCTTGGGAGGGGTCGCGAACCGGTTTTCGGACGCAACCAAAGACTTAATCCACTAACAAAAGACGGCTTCAAATCGGCATTCAAAGCCTTTATTGAACTCTACTGCAATGCTGAAGATGCAAGAGACCTCATGCACATCTATCTCCAAAGTGCGGTATGCAAGAAGAGGGTTGAGTCCACATGCAAAGACCACACCGATCCACTCATGGTTTTCATGAACTACACTGCCAAACTACATGGGTATGTAGCCAACCTGGACCACTTGCAGAAGCTCACCATTCTTCTCCACAGTTATCCCAGCAGCTGGATTGAAGACTATGATCGAATCCATCTTGGCGCTACACAAGAGACCATAGTGCAATTTATTGTGGATCACATGAGCAGCCTAGACAGACTCAGCAAGCAAAAGAACAACAACAACGGGAGACGTCCTAACAGTTCAAACAGTTCAAACAACAACAGCAAGAAATGCTCTGGCAACCACAAGGGAAACCAGAACAAGAACAAAAAGAAGTCCAACCCTTGCAGAATTCCTTACAGGCCATAATCATGATTGGTCTGAGTGTCCTCCAAAGAACAAGTTTTTCAAGAACTACAACAAGGGATCCAAAAATTCCAACTGGTCCCCTACTGCTGGTGCAACCGATGAATCCTTCCAAACTTGTATTCAAGCAGCAGTGGACAACTTCCATTCCAAACACGGCAGACATACGGAAAGAAATATTGTTGATGGCAAGCTCGTATGGCTCTCCTGAGAGCAGCGCTTTCAAAAGAGACCCAAGGGTCCACCAAAACAAGCAATCATCTTGCCTCTGGCGCCACAGGCCATGGATGCCAGTCTAGCACAGCTAGTAGCTGGGATGACACAAGGAGGAGATCTCCCGGAGAAAGAGGGGAAGGAACCTACAGGATGGAGTATTCCTGTTGAGCGCTCAGCAAAGACTGTAAAAACAGCAACACCGACTGCAACAGCAGCAGCACAAACAATGGTTCGCAACATCCTACAGGATACAACGTAGAAAGTGGATTGGAATCGAACACCAAATCAATCCAAGGGGGGTGCAACAGACGCGAAAGATAGTACAGCAGCAACAAATGGACCACTCTTGTCTCTGGCAAGAAATTGGTCCACCGGTAGAGCAAAAAATCTCTATTGCAATCCCGGAAACTCCAAAGACGACACCAAAGGAGGTGCACCGGGGCAAAACTATTTAAAGCTGCTGTCGACTGCTGGAAATACAACAAAAAATCCAGCAAAACAGGCATCCCGGAATTCAACCATACCTGGATCAACAAATGCCTCTTCTTCTGAATCGTCGTCCTCCCTGCTGTCACTATCATCATTACCATCATCCTCATTACTGCTTTCACGCACAAATTTTTCCTTTACTACGTCCGAAAACTGGTTCGCGACCCATCGCGACCAATCGCGACCGGATCGCGACCCAATCGCGACTTGTCTAAAAAAAACGCGACCCCAATTTTTTATTTCACAACCTTTTTTCCATTATTCTCCACTTTTTTCCATTATTCTCAACCACATTTCTCCCTTTTCTCAACTCCCCCAACGTGTCGACGGAAATGTTCTGTTCTAGACCCTGACATTCAGTCCCTCTTCACATTTTCATTCCATTTTACACATTTGACACACTTGACTCAACACAACAAATAATTTTTAATCCAATTTACTTCAATCACACCAAAGTGTTTCGTCACGCACCTTTGTGAACTTTTTTTTTCAGTGGTGTCACATCACATACCGGGACATCGCATCACAAAAACACACACCACCATGCCGAAAGCTTCCTCGGACCCAAGGCACTTTGCCAATGAGCCCAGAATACCCAAGACATTCCATTGTCGCAACTGCATTGCCTCCGGAAGAAGAAGAAAATCAAAATCCTTCAAGGGATACAAACAAGAATCGAGCCACTTTCACACCTACCGATACGTATCTCAAGGCCTCTCCAGGCATCTCTATTCCAACAGTGATTGCCGAACTTATTATCATGTGAACAAACTTATGGATTTTATTTCTTCTGTGAAAGAAGAAGTCACCCTCCCTTTGGTCTGACACACACCATCACAGTATGGACTGACAATGACACAGAATGGACCACAAATCCCCCCCTCCCTTGCCCCAAATGACACCGCCGCAACAACTTCTATCCATACCTCACTCAATCCTCAAGTGATCGCCAATGTATTCATCCCACCCATGGACAGACAGGCAATCGAATCGCATATGGCTGAAAACGAGGAACAAATGAATGCAATCGATTCCGATGTTGATGCCTCGGACCATTTTGATGCCAGTTCCGACACCGAAATATCTGATTCCGAAATCATGAAAAGCACCACCATTTCCATAAACGAAAGAGAGGAAACATTCCGGAATCGCACTCTGTTCCCACCCCGTCCGGAACTTATTGCTGAAATCAACCTCCTCAACATTATATCGCAGCACAAGCTACCTCTTTCCACTTATCAAACCATTTTCAATTGGGCGAAAGCCAGCAACAATCTTCCCGGTTTCGATTTCAATGTTACACCAACAAGAAAACGTGACGCCATTTTTCAAGAAATTAAAAAAAATCTTGGCATATCGTCGGAACCAAAATTTGAGCCCAAAATTGTGAATTGGCTTCCCGACAACAAACCCACCCAAATCTACGTCCGCTCTTTTCTGGATGCTTTGTATTCCCTGCTGTCGAACCCAGATTTAATGATGGAAGAAAATTTGTCATTCCCCAACAGCAACACCCCCTTGTCACCAGAGCATTTCCCGGTTCGAACTGATTCCTGTCCCATCACAGAGTTGCACCACGGATCATGGTGGTCGGATTCCTGGAGATCCCTTTGCATAGAAGAAAATTCTGAAATCCTTGTTCCCATCATTTTTTACATGGATGGAATTAGCTTGGATGCGCACGGAAGACTATCACTGACTCCACTCAACATGACCCTAGGCATATTCAACATTGAAACAAGGAAAAGGCCGGAAGCATGGACAACAATCTATTTTCATCCTGACTCAGATTTGGAGAGCATCCACCATTCAAGAAAACCATCTCCAAAAGAATCAATCCAAAACCTCCATAATGCCCTAGAAGTGGCGCTCCGATCTTTCAAAGAAGCATGCGAGTCCACCCACGAAGGCATCCAATGGGATTTTCTCCCTTATGCCGGCCAATTGTGGCAAGTCAAAATGAAATTTGCAATAGCCTATGTCATCGGTGACACAGAACTGCATGATAAATTATGTGGCAAATATGGATCACGGTCGGGTGGTGTACAAAAGCTTTGCCGACACTGTAACTGTTCCACCAAGGACATAAATATTCCATCAGCACAACAAACAGCCTCTCTTTGGGTCCCATCAGATTTTCATACATTTCCAGACTCAGATGCCACTACCACCAAGGAATATTTCAACAATATTTCTCACCACCAAATCAGAAATGCATTCCACAGTCTCAACTTTGGTACAAATGTCAACAACATCCACTTAGCCTCCCCTGGTGAATGCCTTCATATGCACCAGCTGGGGTGTGCCAAACGAGAGGTAGAATCCCTGGAGCAACTGATGAAGGGTTCAATACCATGCCCGTATGCTGATCATCTAAAGACCGGTGTTTCCACAGTAAATACAATCGGGCATGTCTCTCAAAAATATGGAGCCCTTCTCTCAAGGCAGTCGGATCGTGACTTCCCCAGAACTAAATTCAGCTCCAATCTTCTGTCTGTCACTAAAAAGGAGGGGCACGATTACAGTGGTATGCTGATTTCGATTCTTCTAACATTGGTTTCTGAATCCGGCGTTGGCGTTTTGAGGGACACCTCATTTGTGAAGAAGCACATTGATGTCATCGAACAAATCATCTCTATGGAAGAATTTCTCAAACACGGCCGTCCAACCACAAAGTGCATCAAAAATCTTCCCAAAACCATCATTCATTTCCTCAACTCTATCAATGGCACCTGCCTTAGGAAGGGAATGGGAACAAAATTGATAAAAAATCACCTCTACTTTCACATTCCAAAGTACATCAGTCTGTGGGGTCCAACATTAGGTTTCGATTCTGCATACAGTGAAAGTCACCACAAGACAGAAATAAAAGCACCGTCCAAAAATACTCAACAAAATGCCGCAACCTTAGTCCATCAGACAACCCGTCGGAAAGAAGAAGCATCTCTCCTTCGACTCGCAACCTCTCATTACAAGTTGAAGAAAGTGGGTGGTGATCCTAAAGTCATACCCCGCAGGCCATCACAGTATGGTGCCCGTTTCACCATTTTTCTGGATGGAACCAAAAGTTCGATGCGATGGATCAGACAACGGAACTACAACAAACCATTTCATTCATCAATTGTGCTAGATTTTGTTTGCAACTCTGTCCTTCCTTTGCTCAATGACACATCCAGCATATTTGGGTTCACCGAACACAACAGATGGGATTCTGTGAATCGCGTCAACTACCTGTTCCGATGTCACCCCTCATACAGGTCTGATTCAGGCCAAGTTAACAGTGTATGGTTTGACTGGGCAATGTTTGCAGTTGATGACAACACTGAAATCCCCTGTCAAATGCTGTGTTTTCTGCATGTGAAAGATTTGAAACAACCCACATCGGCTGTGAATGGATACAATGTCAATTCCGATGGCATCTACGCGGTTGTCAGAAAGTTTGAAGAGGATCCAAGGTCTACATCATCTCACTTTGTAAAAAGTGGCTATCTCGACAATACTCTATATTTATTCAACACTGACACTATTCTTTCCGAACTGGCAGTTGTTCCTGAACTGGACGAGCATGCGGAACCAGTAAACAATGGTCGGTGGTTGGTTGTTCACAATCGATTGCAATGGCTCGAATTCTTTGAAAAGAGGAATAATTCTATGACATATACTACCTACGAGAGCCTCTACTCCGCTTGTCCTGTACAACGAGAGGAATCAGACAACACCGGCATTGCGGAATGAACCCTTCCACAATACTAGGCACGTAACTAAATAATAAAAAATCTTTGTATCATTTGCTCAGTTGCGAATCGATCCATCGCATATTCCGATCCGTATCAAAATTGATCGATCCGTCGCTCCTTTTCGGAACAACCGAAAATCGATCCGTCGCTCCTTTCGGGAACAACCAAAAATCAATCGATCCGTTGCTCCATTTCATAACATCCAAAAATCAATCGATCCGTCGCTCCATTTCATAACATCCGAAAATCGATCCGTCGTTCCATTTCATAACGAACCGAGCAACCGAACGATCCTTCGCTCTTTTCTGCAACAACCGATCGATCGATCCGTCGCTCCAAATCGATCCGTCGCTTCATTGCATCGTTCCATTTCATAACATCCGAAAATCGATCGATCGATCCGTCGCTCCTTTCTGGAACAACCGAAAATCAATCGATCGATCCGTCGCTCCTTTCTGGAACAACCGAAAATCAATCGATCGATCCGTTGCTCCTTTCTGGAACATCCGAAAATCAATCGATCCGTCGCTCCTTTCTGGAACAACCAAAACTCAATCGATCTGTCGATCGATCCGTCACTCCTTTTCGGAACAACCGGAACAACTTTTTGGAACAACCGAAAATCGATCGATCGATCGCTTCTTTCTGGAACAAACCCAAATCGATCGATCCTTCGATCTTCTATTTGAATCAGTCGTTCCGCCAAAACTCTGAAACCTCCTCTTCCTCCGTGTCTGATTCTGATGGTAGTGAAGCCGAACCGTAGTCAATTAAATTTGGATGAACATAAGAAACTTCTGAACCCGAATCTGAATTATCCATGTCCGCATCCGAATCCGAATTAGATGATTCAGATTCATCATCCTCTCCTGCATTATCATCATCATCATTCTCAGCATCTGCATCCTCGTCATCATCTGAAGGAGGAGCGTTGCCTCCAGCATTAGCATTGGCTGCAGCGATTGCAGCATTTGCTTGGTCCAAAGCATCCTGTGCATTGGCTGTCTCTTCCTGAGCTGCCAAGACCGCAGCTTGAGTTAATATTGCCTCGTCCCGTGCCTCATTCCTCTCTTCCTGAGTGGCATTTGGATTTGCGTCCACTGCCATCCAACGCTCAAACGCTGCTTGCCACTCTGCTTGTCTCTGAGCCTCCACTGCGGCTGCCTGTTCATGATTCACTTCTGCGGCTCGTCTCCGTCTGCGACCCCCCCTTCCCATGCCATATTTGGTGTAAGAATTGGTGTGCTTAGTTGCAAAACTGATCTTGTTCTCTATACTGTAAACAGTCTCGCCATCCTGTTTACCAAATGAGTCATAATGAATGCCGACTGGATGCTGGACAAGGGTCATCGAATTGAGGGAAGAAAACTGATACAAAATGTCACCGATCTCCTGCCTTCTTGCCATTTCTATAGCTTTCCTGTGGTTTCTCAACTCCCGATCCACTGCAAGTGGCACCACATTCAGACCATTGACCATGTTGCTTAATTGTCTCAGCAGCAAGGCACTCACTATCTTCGCCTCTGTGAATGGTTGAAAGAATTTATAATCAGAAAACATATCCTCTGTGATAGGCCCAATCTGCCCCCCAAACTGGGGGTTGCAATACGCAAAGTGAACAGCCTTCCCTTGCCTGTTTACGTAAAAAACATGAATTGTGTGCCGGTCTGGAACAACAAATGCCCCCCGTCCGGACCTTGGTGTCACAATTGGGTTGTCGAGCATCTGGAAGAGTGCTCTAGTTGGTCCTCTGTAGACACCACTGCTGCCACCACTTCTCATCTGTTCTATGTTGTTATTTGCAGTCATGGACTCAACTTTCTTAAACAACGAGTGAACGTCATTCTGGGTCATCTGGAGTCGATGGCTTCCGTGATAGAATCTTGCTAACAACAGGTTGCACTTCTGCTTCCCTTCTTGTTCATTTTCGGAACCGAATGATCCAACAATAAGTGTCACATGGCATTTCTTCAACCGGTCACGACACGAGAACACTCTTGATTGTTTGATTCTTTCCATAGTGTACTCGGGCGTTTCCTTTATCTTGTTCTTGCACATCGTTCCGTGAATTATGATCAGTTGCACGATGTAAGTTCTTGTTCTGCTGGGATCCACTATATCAGAGCACTCAATTTTCTTAACTTCTGTTTTAACCGTGTCCGTGAGCTTCTTTGCTGTTATTCCTGATTCTGCTATCCGATGTGCAAGCTCATATCCCACCACAAAGTGTTTCACTCCTGGCAGTTCAGGTTCCTTGCCCAATCCATGGCAGTCAACAATGTTTTCTGAATTGAAAGGAGTGTCAATCAGCAAGTCATACTCTGGTAGGACAAGGTACCCATCATACTTTAATCTAACTGCGCGACTCGCAACATCAATGAAGTGCCGATGGGACCTCACCACTTGCTCCTTTTGGGCATAGTAGATACATCCATGACAAGTGGATACTACCCCGATATTGTTTTGTAGCGATTGTTTCATCTGCTGTAGCACCGAGGGCAGTGTAGTCTTCTCCTTGTCCATTCGGTTGAACAGTAGTTGCAGACATCTTCTGCAAGCAAAATTGCCACAGGACGTGCATGTTATGCCGTCGTCCATCATCGGACAGCTTGTGGTTCCTTTTGCAGTTCGTTTTCCTTTCTGTGTCAGTGTTGTGACCAAACCCAGAACACAGTGGCTCGGTTTGCACAAGGTGCTCTCGCTCAAGATTTTCTGTTGGATCCTTCTCTTGCATCTACCACCCCTTATTTCTGCGTTGGTCGCCTCCATGTCACCAATCGTTCGCCTGCTGGAACGTGTCATTGAGGTGATCCTTTCTGCCGATTTCGTTCGATCCGTCGCTCCTGTACTCAACAACCGAGAATCGTAGGGGTATTTCGTTCGATCCGTCGCTCCTGTACTCAACAACCGAAAATCGTAGGGGTATTTCGTTGTCGCTCCTGTACTCGACAACCGAAAATCGTACAGGTATTTCGTTCGATCCGTCGCTCCTGTATGGTATTTCGTTCGATCCGTCACTCCTGTACTCGACAACCGAAAATCGTATTTCGTTCGATCCGTCACTCCTGTATGGTATTTCGTTCGATCCGTCGCTCCTGTACTCAACAACCGAAAATGGTAGGTGTCGCTCCTGTACTCAACAACGGAAAATCGTAGGCGTCGCTTCTGTACTCAACAACCGAAAATCGTAGGCGTCGCTTCTGTACTCAACAACCGAAAATCGTAGGCGCCGCTCCTGTTCTCAACAACCGAAAATCGTACGGGTATTTCGTTGCATCCGTCGCTCCTGTACTCAACAAACGAAAATCGTAGGGGGTATTACGTTCGATCCGTCGCTCCTGTACTCAACAACCGAAACTCGTAGGGGTATTTCGTTCGTTCCGTCGCTCCTGTACTCAACAACCGAAAATCGTAGGGGTATTTCGTTCGTTCCGTCGCTCCTGTACTCAACAACCGAAAATCGTAGGGAGTATTTCGTTCGATCCGTCGCTCCTGTACTCAACAACCGAAAATCGTAGGCGTCGCTTCTGTACTCAACAACCGAAACTCGTAGGCGTCGCTTCTGTACTCAACAACCGAAAATCGTAGGGGTATTTTGTTCGTTCCGTCGCTCCTGTACTCAACAACCGAAAATCGTAGGCGTCGCTTCTGTACTCAACAACCGAAAATCGTAGGGGTATTTTGTTCGTTCCGTCGCTCCTGTACTCAACAACCGAAAATAGTAGGCGTCGCTTCTGTACTCAACAACCGAAAATAGTAGGCGTCGCTTCTGTACTCAACAACCGAAAATAGTAGGCGTCGCTTCTGTACTCAACAACCGAAAATCGTAGGCGCCGCTCCTGTTCTCAACAACCGAAAATCGTACGGGTATTTCGTTGCATCCGTCGCTCCTGTACTCAACAACCGAAAATCGTAGGGGTATTTCGTTCGTTCCGTCGCTCCTGTACTCAACAACCGAAACTCGTAGGGGTATTTCGTTCGTTCCGTCGCTCCTGTACTCAACAACCGAAAATAGTAGGCGTCGCTCCTGTAATCAACAACCGAAAATCGTAGGGAGTATTACGTTCGATCCATCGCTCCTGTACTCAACAACCGAAAATCGTAGGCATCGCTCCTGTAGGCGTCGCTCCTGTAATCAACAACCGAAAATTGTAGGGGGTATTTGGTTCGATCCGTCGCCTGCAACAAGAGAGAATGAAAAAATTTTGGTGTTAGTTATGATTCTAGAGGAAACAGACAGCAGTACTTGATAAAAGAAAAAAGAAGAAAGTATTTGTATTAAACTATGTCCCGTCGTTCGTCTGTGAAGCGATCGCACCGTGCGTCGTCGTCGTCCCTCTCAGCACCAATCGATCGATCGTACCCGCCGTCGTCCCTGTCCGAAGCGATCGTACCTTCCTCTTTATCGTCGCCGTTGCTCCCCTATGGAAAGACGAAAGTAAAAACAAGAACAAACATCCTGTTAGAAGCGATCGTAGCAATCGTACCCCCGTCGTCACTCTCTGGAGCGATCGTACCTTCGTCGCGTCGTCCCTGTCTGGAGCGATCATACCTTCGACGTCGTCGTCTTCCCTCTGCGCACCGATCGGTCGTGAGTTTCGTCTTCGTTTTCGTTGTTTTCAATATCTGTACGTCGTATATCTGGGTAAGCCAGGTAGTTCCAGGACTTCAACACACCCGACCTCTGTGATATGAATCAGACAACAGAGCAGAAAGCAAGAGCGGCCGTTCTCAAGCTCCCCACAGCATGTGTCTATTTTTCAAAAGAGATGGTCCCGGTGCCTGATGGCTAGGTTAAACTGGACCGGCCAGAATATTCCGATGCAAGAATTGAAACGAAAATGAAAATGAAAATTATGACACATCCCTTGAGGGAGATGTGGGGCGGAAAATTCACCGAAGAAAATGACGTGAGAAAAAAAGACAGAAATATATGTAGGATGCGGTACTAAGTATACATGCTGAAAAAAAAAATGACATGGTACAGTACGCTGTACACGACACGGTACAGTACGCTGTACACTGTACGTATGTTACTAGTACAAAATTTTTGGCGCGAAGTAGCATCATACACATCCTACTATACTGTACTAGTGTCTTCCCCACAATGAGCCAATCAAAAAATTCCTTACGAATGAACCAATCAAAAAATTTCTTACGAATGAGCCAATCAAAAAATTCCTTATGAATGAGCCAATCAAAAAATTAGAAAATAATTTTAAGTGGAAGGAGTAGCGTCGTTTGAATCGTTTGAATTTGAAGTGGAAGGAGCTTCGTTTACGGTTTAAAACTGATGTCCATGTGTAAAGGCAGTTTCACGTTGTTTTTTTTTTTGGAAATTGTTCGTTTCGAGCAAAGGCCCGTTTCGAGCAAAGGCCCGTTTCGAGCAAAGGCCCACGGTGGGGGAAATGGAAGTGCATCACACGATCGTGACAACAAGTGACATCAATTCCATGAACAGTTGGGGATGAGCTCAACCAGTTGAACCATTGCCTACCATTGCCTATTGCATTTCGAACGGTTTCATCGTTTCGAAAGGTTTTAAGATGAATCATCACAATTCAATCGGCTTGGAGACGGTCGAATGTATTTTTCACACATTGTTCCCTTCCACAACAATCTAATCTCTATCTTTAACAATCAATTCAACAGTCAGGTAATACCTGCAGATACATCATGGCAAGGCACAAAAAGAAAAAAGGCACTACACCTCCTGAGTCACAACGCCCTACAAATAGAAGAAGATCTACTCGTACCGAAGAGGAAACTGAAAGCCCAACGTCCGAACCAGCACCACGATCTGAAAGTGAGTCTGAGTCTTCAGCAGATGGATGGCCTATACCTCCAAGTCTGCCATCCAAAAATCCATTACCAGACTGGCCCATAGCTGTGCTTCAGCTCTACAAACAGGAGCAACAACATGGAGATTCTAGCAATTTGGAGGATTCGACTGCCACTCCCGTCGGTTCCAACAATTCGGACCATTCCACTGCCCAAACCATGGACGACACTACCAACAGTGATGCTGCCAATAACAACAGTTCAAATAACTCGGATCATTCCACGGCCCCAACCATGGGTGACAATTTGAACCCTACTAATGGTACCAATGGGGACTATAATAATCCCAAGTTCCGAAAGCAGCAGAGGTTGAACCGGAAAATAAATCAAAGGGCCGAATCGGTCATTGAGATGAAAGACAGTACTTCCATGAAGAAGTTTAAAATGGTGGCAGCAAACACAAAAGTACTGCAGACACTCACCACCTTTGAGGACGAAAAAAAACACCTGGAATGTCCTGGCTCTATGCATGGTTTATTCTGCTACGACGAGGTTGTTGAGAAACCACATTTAAAACCAACTGCCACAACCGAGAATGAGGACTACAAGAGAAAGGATGAGCCAAAACTAACATTCCTTGTGGGTCCAGGTTTTAATGCCTATCGGCGGTCATTTGGAGAACGCTTGATCGATGCCGGCAATTGGTTCCTGGAAAATTCATTTGATCCTAAGAAACCAGAAACCCACGTCGGACCTTATCACACAGAAAGTGTACAACAACATTACAGGGCAGTTTTTGGTGCTAGAGGGCGAGGTTCAGATGAGCAAGTGGAAGAATCGGATGGAAGAATTGAAGAGGCAGATCAACTTTTGACAGAGGAACAAATCGAAACCATTATTAGTGGTGAAACTAATGGTATGACAATGCAACAAAGATTCCACTTCCGTGGTATGGTATATACTCAGATCACAGATGACGACGCGACTGCTACTACTGTGTCACGAAGGAGTTTGGAAAAGTACATCCGAAACGTGAAACAAGCCATCAAAGGGAAGAAGAAGAAGAAAAAAAAAAGGGGGGGGAAGAAGGGCAAGAAGAGCTCAACATCAAGCCTTCCGTTCGACCAAATGAAGAAGCCACCACCAGGATCGGATCCGGGAAAAAAGCCACCACCAGGATCGAATCCGGGAAAAAAGCCACCACCTAAGTAAGACACAGGATGGGTATCAAAACATTGTAAAAATGGATCAAATAATTTAGGAATTAGTAGTAACAATTATGATAATATTATAATAAATCAATAAAAATGTACTCTTACAACCCAAAAAAACAATAAACTTCTTACTACCAGGAGTTATAGTATGATGGATGTAAGTTCTGCTTTCTCAGTAAAATTCCCAGCACCAGAGTTTACACAACAGACTGTGCATATTTCCTGTGTATGGGTCAGCACACTGTCACAAATTTTTTGTATTCCACACTGAATAATGGTGTGTACTATATGCATCTATTAGAAAAGTAAATAGGAATAAACTTCTTGCTACCAATTATATTATGAATGTAAGAAGTTCTGATTTGTCAGAAAAATTCTCAGGAACCGAGTTTACACCACAGAAAAGGCATATTTGCTGTGTATGGGTCGCAGTGACTATCATTTGTTGTATTCCACACTGAATAATGGTGAGTATATGCATCTATTAGAATATTAAAAATGAATAAACTTGCTACCAATTATATTATGGATGTAAGTTCTGCTTTCTCAGTAAAATTCCCAGCACCGGAGTTTACACAACAGAATGTGCATATTTCCTGTGTATGGGTCACACTGTCACAAAATTTTTTTGTATTCCACACTGAATAATGGTGAGTATATGCATCTATTAGAATAGTAAATAGGAGGAATAAACTTCTTGCTACCAATTATATTATGAATGTAAGTTCTGATTTGTCAGAAAAATTCTCAGTTTCCGAGTTTACACCACAGAAAATGCATATTTGCTGTGTAGGGGTCGCACTAACTATCATTTGTTGTATTCCACGCTGAATAATGGTCAGTATATGCATCTATTAGAATAGTAAAAAGGAATAAACTTGCTACCAATTATATTTTGGATGTGACACCTGGTGTCTGGGGACCATACCCAGTACACCACAGAATGTGCATATTTCCTGTCTATGGGTCACAGTTTCCGGCATTTTTTTGTGTTCTATTGTTAAAAATGCACAGATACACAAGTGGCTATGTAAGATAATGGTGATTATTTGGTTACTAGTATGTCCAAGAATATGAAATAGAATAAACCAGGATGAAAAATTTGACAAAAAAAGTAGTAGTCCAGTCCCTTGGCAAAGAAAAATATATTTCTTGTGAAGGACTCCATCCTACCACATCTGACGCTTATGGTCATAAGGGTACCACAGAGACTGTACGATCCTTTTGTTATAGCTATGGATATTGTCATTATATATGTGAATCTATCACTGCCAGTACTACTGCACGTACGCGTAGTGGTTGAACTGGTGGTGCTGCTGGTATACTTGTGTAGTAGTAGTACTACTAGTAATTATTGCCTACTGTACAGCAGGGAATAGTAGAGCCAACAATACAATCAGTAGTGAATATGGGTACAGTAGAGAATGAACAGAGATGTGCACAGGTGGATAAAAAAAAAATTATGGCGCGGGTGGGAATCCTCTTAAACATTTGGCCACGTCACCTACAATTTCCATAGTGAAGTGTATGCCATTACAAGTTGCGTGGATGGTGAGAGGAAAATGATTAACAGGTTTTTTGTTAGTAGTGAAAAAACTGTGTTCACAATTTTATGGCTTCACATATTTTTTTTACTTCATATTTTTTTTACTTCCGACGCCCGAAAAAATGCCTACCGTATATGATGAGTATCAGCAAATAGAAAAGAAAGCAGATTGCAATGCACCAAGAAAGAATCGAAGTGGAAAAATTGTATCCAATGCTAATACAGGTGAGGATACTACTGCTAGTATTACCCCTACGAAATCGAACCCAAAGACAAGTCGAAAACTACCACCCACCTCAGGTGGTGCTGATGAAAAAAATAAAAGAACCAAGAACAACCCGACCGCGGTTTTCGTTGGTACCACACCACCAACCAACAAACCCGCCCCACCGGGTCTTGTTACACCAAGAACTAGTACAACCGGTACCAAAATAACACCAAGACCCACATACGAAGCATTGCTACAACAGCTAAAAGAGAGCCAGCAGAAAGTAGCTTCTTTAGAGAGGGATGTGACAACACTGCAGAAGGATACAAAAAAAGAAGAGCCCACGCTGACGGTAACTACAACAGGGAAGAAGCCAAAGCCACAGATGGTACGAACCGTAAGTGAAGCAAAATTAGAGATAACGAAGCCGCATTTGGATAAACTTAAGGAACATCAAAAAGACGCGGGTTTGGAAGCACAGTTGACACGGCACATAAGAAATAGTTGGTTTCGTGGCTTGAAGTTTATTGTGGATGAGAATAAGGTCAAATCAATTTTGAAGAAAGCGATTGCGTCCCGAGCTGTGGTTCCACCCCATGGTATTTCATTTGAAATTTTTTATGGTTTTAACAGAAGGTTGGTGTACAAGGGTGTTTCAAATCTGCGGCACAATGCTCAAACTTTGGCTAGAAAACACTATCTCGGTACGTGCTTACTAAGTGAATACATTGGTTGCTATTACTGCTTGGTGGAGATTGATGGTATATCCCCTGCTACTCTAACACTTTCTACTGCTGCTGTGTAATCCTACTAGAGGACACACTCGATCGCGAAGGCATTGTGCCCGATTCGTTCCCGGGTAAAGTGGAGATTGTGATGCAGGAGAGTACTAGTAGTAATGGAACTAGTAGAAAGAAGCTGGGACTGAACCCAGAGTACAGAAGGTATGACAATAACAGTGAAAATGATGATTTTTATTACTTTGTGACTCGGATTCTATCAAGCGTCTCTCCAATAGAGAGGGGCTACAATAAAAGAAAGACGACATGTTTGATGAGTGAAATATTCACAGAAAGCGATGAAGCATTTGCATTGATGATGATTCATAATGAGTATGATGTTTGGGTGAATCATGTTGAGCAAAAAAGGAACGGTGGTGGCAGGATTGTGAGAAGGAGGAAGAAAAAGAAATTTTGTGACCAATACAGTGGAGAGGAGCAATCATGGTCGAAGGAAGGTCTAGCACTGTTCAATAACTTGTGCAGGGAGATTGTGGTGCTGAGGAACGATCCGAGAACGGGTAGAGAGTGTGAGGAAAGATTGAGAGAGAGGCTCCGTCGCGAGAGTGAAAACAATGACAACAACAACAGTGCGTTCGGTGAGGACTGGGTGCAGGAGGAAGAAGTTACTGAATACATTAGTCCAGAGCTACAAGCTTTGCTAGATGTAAATGAAGATGACGAGGACTTTACTGGCAGTAACGAGAACGCGTTGGAAAGTCTTTAAAAATCTTTTGAAACAAAATTTGTGTGGTGTGCATGAGGACGAAGACAATCGAAGCGAAGAGCAACGACGACTTCAGGGAGGATGACGAGGGCGGTCGGAGCGACTTCTTAATTTGTGTGTGAGTGTGTGAGAAAATTGAACAGAGAATAAACAATTATTAGAGTAGTATCAATATTTATCAAAAGAAAGACTTATATTTTGCATCATAGTGTTTCAAAAAAATTTTTCATTGGGGTCGCGATTCCTGTAATTCGGGTAATAATTGTGATTTTCCTGATGAATTTCTTGAGGGGTGTGATGGGAAATACTTTGTGTCGGGATGAGAAATCAATTTTTGAGAGTGAATTTCTGCAACAGTCTCATAATATATAATGTTGGTAGGGTCGGTAATAATGAGTCAGATTGAAAAAAAATTGGGGGAAGGGGGGGATTATTTTGAGAAAACAAATATTTTTTTTTTAAATGTTGATTAATTTGATTAAGTGACTGAAGAAAAAAAATTGAGTCTTAAAAAAAATTGGGTCGAGTATGAATTTTATTTTTTTTTCTCGTAATTGAGGTAGTTACTGGGTCGCGATTGGGGTTGCGAATCGCGAGAGAGCTAGGAATCGAGCTACGTCAAAATGAGCCAGGAATAAATCGCGACCCCCCCAAATAAATTCTTGGGAGGGGTCGCGAACCAGTTTTCGGACGTAAGGCTACTGTGTAGGGAAGTGTACTGGGGCTACAGGCAGAGCATCCAATAGCTGACCAACAGGTGCTGAGCTGAGTGCTAGAGCTGTGTGCTAAATGGTTAGCAACAGGCTTAGCAACAGGCTTAGCAACAGGCTTAGCAACAGGCTTAGCAACAGGCTTAGCAACAGGCTTATTACAAGGTGCTATGGGGTGCTAACTCCATATATACCGGGGCTGTCGCGTAGGACTTGTACCAGTTGTACATACCCTGCTGGGTATAGCACCCGCACTAGTGTAGCTAAGTGCTACAGGGTTAAGGTTGCTAATGCTAACCTACCATGCTACCATGCTAAGATACTATGCTACTGCCGGGGTCGGGTCATTGGTGTACAATATGTACTACTATGACCGGATACCTAACCCAGACAGTTATTAAGCGAGCTAGCAAGCGAGTTAGTGCATGCTAGCGAGTTAGCGCAAGCGAGCTAGCGCTTGCTAACTACTCCAAATGCTACCCTGTAGACTACAGTACTGAACCTACAGAGCTGTATACTCCTGTACAGCGCTGCAAGACAGCGAGGCGCTGTCACGCTAGAGCTGAGCGGTTCGCTCAGCTCCCTCCACTATTCACTATTCATGATTTTATCCCTTTAAAATGATAAGTCACCTATCAAGCCCTCCCCTTCGGATTGTTGATTCGATGCACCTCTAAGGAGAGTATCTTGTAGTAACTGAGTGTATGATGCAATAGACTGAACAGTACACACTGTAGTCTCACGATTTGCTAGGACTTTGTCCTATCCTGTTGTTATTGTTATCACCTCTTATTTGCTGACGAGCGAGGAATATCTTTACAGATCCTCTGGAACCCTACTAATCAACAAGCGAGCCCTACCATTTGTTGGCACACCACTAGTACTACCACTCAGAAGCAAACATCAAGTCCTCACCACCACAGCAAATGGAAGCTTCGATACCACAAAGTACTACTATGTCATCATGAAGAACATCAAGCTACAACGTCCGAAAACTGTTTTGCGACCCATCGCGACCAATCGCGACCGGATCGCAACCAGATCGCGACTTGTCTAAAAAAAAACACGACCCCAATTTTTTATTTCACAACCTTTTTTCCACTATTCTCAACCTTATTTCTCCTTTTTCTCGATCCCCGCATCGTTTTCAGGAAAATGTTCTGATCTAGACCCTAATATTCAGTCCCTCGTCACCCTTTCATTCCATTTTACACATTTGACACATTTGACTCAATATAACAAATAATTTTTAATCAGATTTACTTCAATCACACAAAAGTTACGTCGCACACCACTGTAAACCTTTTTTTTTCAGTGGTGTCACGTCACTCGCATCACAACAACAATTATTTTATTATCGAACACATGTTTGTATGTCACGCACACTACCACCATGCCGAAAGCTTCCTCCGACCCAAGGCACTTTGCCAATGATCCCAGAATACCCAAGACATTCCATTGTCGCAACTGCATTGCCTCTGGAAGAAGAAGAAGAAAATCAAAATCCTTCAAGGGATACAAACAAGAATCAAGCTACAATTTCACCTATCGATATGTATCTCAAGGGCTCTCAAAGCACCTTTATTTCAATAGTGATTGCCAGACCTATTATCGTGATAACAATCTTATGGATTTCATTTCTTCCGTGAAAGAAGAAGTCACCCTTCCTTCGGTTCAACGCACACCACTATCACAGCAAGCAGCAGCAACGCATCGCCGGCAGCAACGCGTCGATAATACAGGGGGGGACACCAAGCAGCAGCAGGGGGGGACACCAAGCAGCAGCAACGCGTTGATAATACAGGGGGGACACCAAGCAGCAGCAACGATTTGAATGAGCCAATCAAAAAAATCGATTTTCCAGTACAAATTGTACAGGGATATATGTAGAAAAAAAATTAGTACAGGGGGGACAGCAAGCAGCAGCAACGCATCGAAACGCATTGATAATACAGGGGGGGGGACAGCAAGCAGCAACGCGTCGATAATACAGGGGGGACAGCAAGCAGCAACGCGTCGATAATACAAACGCGTCGATAATACAGGTGGACAGCAAGCAGGAGCAACGCGTCGATAATACAGCAGGGGGGACAGCAAGCAGCAACCAACACGTCGATAATACAGGGGGGACAGCAAGCAGCAACGCGTCGATAATACAGGGGGGACAGCAAGCAGGAGCAACGCGTTGATAATACAGGGGGGGAACAGCAAGCAGGAGCAACGCGTTGATAATACAGGGGGGACAGCAAGCAGCAACGCGTCGATAATACAGGGGGGACAGCAAGCAGCAACGCGTCGGTAATACGGGGGGGACAGCAAGCAGCAACGAACGCGTCGACAATACAGGGGGGACAGCAAGCAGCAACGAACGAGTCGACAATACAGGGGGGGACAGCAAGCAGCAACGAACGCGTCGACAATACAGGGGGGACAGCAAGCAGCAACGAACGAGTCGACAATACAGGGGGGGCAGCAAGCAGCAACGAACGCGTCGACAATACAGGGGGGACAGCAGGATGCAACGGCAAATGAAATATAATGCAACGGTGAGTGAAGCACATCAAGATCTGGGGTATTGATAATGGATTTCAATTGTTCTAATTCTGCATTGAGTTGCCTGCTTGCTACTGATAGGGAAGAATCAACTTTAATTCGACGGGGCAACTGAAAAATGATGCGAAAAATGATGCGACGGGGCAACTGACACATATTGCGATCGCAAGACAAATATGATGTGATCGCAACTGACAAAATGATGCGATTGCAACTGATGAAATATGATGGTGCGATGTGAGGAGACCTTTACTGGCAGTACAGATACCGGTATGGATGAAATTATCACGATGACCATTATTTAAAAATCGTTTGAACCAAAATTTGTGTGGTGTGCATGAGGACGAAGACGATCGGAGCAAAGAGCAACGACGATTTCAAGGACGACGATGACGATCGAAGCGAAGAGCAACGACGATTTCAGAGAGGACAACGAAGCCAATCGGAGCAAAGAGCAACGACAATTTCAGAGAGGATGACGATTTCAGGGAGGACAACAAAGAGGAAGGCAATTTGGAGCGAAGAGCAACGACGACTTCAGGGAGGACGAAGACGATCAAAGTGAGAAGCAACGACGACTTCAAGGACGACAAAGACGAGGACGATCGAAACGAAGAGCGACGACAATTTCAAGGACGACCACTTCTTCTAACGAACCAAAATTTGTGTGTGCGTGTGTGAGAAAATTGAACAGAGAATAAACAATTATTAGAGTAATATCAATATTTATCAAAAGAAAGACTTATATTTTGCATCATAGTGTTTCAAAAATTTTTTTCATGGGGGTCGCGATTCCTGGGCTTCGGGTAATAATTGTGATTTTTGTGATGAATTTCTTGAGGGGTGTGATGGGAAATACTTTGTGTCGGGATGAGAAATCAATTTTTGGGAGTGAATTTCTGCAACAGTCTCATAATATATAATGATGGTAGGGTCGGTAATAATGAGTCAGATTGAAAAAAAATTTGGGTCGAGTTTGAATTTTATTTTTTTTCTCGTAATTGAGGTAGTTATTCAGTCACGATTGGGGTTGCGAATCGGGAGAGAGCTAGGAATCGAGCTACGTCAAAATGAGCAAGGAATAAATCGCGACCCCCCTAAATAAATTGTTGGGAGGGGTCGGGAAACAGTTTTTGGACGAAGAGTTTGGCAACTATACCATCAAAAGGCAAGAGGCAAGGATCTTCCATTCACCCAACTAGTATCAATATGACCTTGTTATAGTAGTACTAGGTAGAGACTTCCTCAAGAACCTAGCAAAGATCAACCTCCTATTCAATAAGGAAGCAGTGCAGTGGATGGAAAGAATTATCCCCATCAAGGACACCTATCTATACCATGAAGCTAATCACACCATGCTCATGGAAGAACTAGTACTAGTAGAAGATGATGCCGAACTCGTCTTTGCTGGTGATGACCTCTCCTTTGCCAATCCATACTACCGTCGTTGGTGAGAATTCTTTGTCTAGTAGCTAGTACTACATCTGACTGCATATTACATATATCTCCCACTCGACCACCGTGCATCCTTTTCTTTCACAAGTCACCAAGGTGAGCATGCAAGCATCAGTAGTAGTAGTAGTAGTAGTAGTAGTATTCATTTTGACAAAGTCGAGATGAGCGTAATAGCTACACCACATTTAAAAAAAAAGAGATTTATTTTCATCCCGATAAGGAATCTCTTATTATTTGCGAACTCCATTTTTTTATTTTTAACCTCATTCTAGAACCTTAGTAGAAACCGAGAAATAATAAAGGAGTGATTTTGATTGAGTCCACGTTCCTTGTGCAGAGCGAGCGCGCGATCGTTTCCGTCATCGACAATCCGCACCCTCGTCGGGACGAGCCCAAAAAGAGCCAACGACGTAAGGTTAACTTACCGTTCCGTACGGTAATTACGGTAACCTTAATTAATTCCCGGATGATTCCAAACAACAAGCGCGTTCCGCAGCAACGCCATCCATCAAACGACCTCCGATCCAAGACGGATTTGGCATTATCATCGTCATTACCAAGTAACTTACCGTAGCATTGTTTACACCTCATACGAACACGAATACCGGTCCGAATACCGGTACGAACATCGGTACGAATACTGTACCGACACTTACGCGCAACACAACGCAACGCAACGCAACGCAACGCAACGCAACAGACAATGACGTCCGAAGAAGCAAAGCCGACCCCGGTTCCAACGAGCGGATCCAGGGAAAACAAAAACAAAAACAAAAACAGCAGCAGCAGCAGCAGCAGCAGCAGCAACAACAACAATACCAAAAACCACAGCGGCTCCGGCGGTGGCCGGGGACATGGCCGCGGTCGGGGTGGAGGCCGGAGCGGCGGCAGAGGAAGAGGCCGGAGTTCGGGCCGAGGAAACAAGCACAAATCGTCCGGGGGCGGCAAAGGATCCGACGAGGCAAAGAACGAAGGAGATGCACCGATCAAAGCAGAGCACGAAGCGGATTCCAAAAAGGGAAGCGGCGGCAAGAACAACGGCAACAAGAACAACAACAACAAGAACAACAAGAACAAGAACAACAAGAACAATAACAACAAGAACAATAACAACAAGAACAATAACAACAGAAACGACGGCACCGGTGGAAGGGGCGGCGGCAGAGGCTCGGGTCGTGGGAACAAGCACGCGGCGGGAGGAAAGAGCATCCAAACAAAGACGGAGAACGATACTGGTAAGAGCGAAACGACTCCCGACTTTTCGGAACAGCTCGACAGCGGCAAGGGCAACAGCAACAAACCCACAAAGAAAGCCAACAACAACAACAACAACAACAACAACAACAAAGGAAAGGGAAAGAAAGACGCCACCGAACACGACAGGAAAGGCAAGTCCGGGAACCAAAACGATTCGGGATCGGCGGACGCCAAGGGCAAGGAAAAACGCAACAACAACAACAACAACAACAACAACAACAACAGCAGCAGCAGCAACAAGGCCAAAAAGGGAGGAGCGGTTTCTCGTTCCCGTTCCGGCGCCTCCACCACCACCAAGCCGGCAATCCCTCCCAACCAGCCCCAGCAAACCAGCGACATTCACTACGGAATGGGCGAGAACATTGTCGTCTTGCACGTCGGCGAGAAACCGAGCATCGCCGAAGTGATCGCCAAGGGACTGTGCGGGGGGGACCGGACGGTCCACAAAAAAGGTCATGCCGGTCCACACCTTTGCGAACCCGAGCTTTCCCAAGGCGCCGCACGCAAAAAAGGTGAGCAAGGCAAGGCAAAGCAAAGCAAAGCAAAGCAGCAAGCACGCGCTATTTGGATTGGATTGGTGGATTGGATTGGATTGGTTGGATATTGGTGGTTCCTGTCCCGTCGGCAGTTTGTCGGCGGTGTGTCGCGTCGCTTCTCGTGGCGGGTTGGACCGCGTTTTTGCGGGGCGCAATGGATTTGATTGAATGATTGATTGATTGATTGCTTGCTTGTTGTTCCGACTTGGATGCGGGGCGGCTGCGTCGCATCGGTTCGATTTCTCACTTTGTTGTGATCCTTGTTATTGTTGTTGTTGTTGTTGTTGTTATTGTTGTTGTTATTGCCGTTGCCGTTGTCGTTGTTGTTCTCCCTTGTCGTTGTCGTTCTCTTTTGTCGAATATCGATCGATCGAACCTCTGCCGTTTCATACAATGCTTTGCTCAACCGTACTAGGTTGTGCACAAAGTGACATCGGTAGCGGGTCACGTGTTTTCGGTGGATTTTTCCCAAGAATATCAGTCCTGGGAATCGGGTAAGTGCCGTGCGGCTTTTGCGGCGTGTGCGTGCGCCGTTTGGTTCTTGTCGATCGATCGCGGCGGCGCGGAGGGGATTGTTGATTGATTGAAACCACCTTTTGTTTTTTTTTTGTTGGAGCGGAAACATTCGTCGCACGAACGACGGAATGAATGAATCGATCGAAAGCTTTGGACGCTACCGTTGTGTTTTGTGTTTGTGTTTTTTTTTTTTTTTGTATTGGTATTCGTATGCGTATTCGTATTCGTATTCGTATTCGTATTTGGAATTGTCTTTGCGGTTGCAATTCCAGTTCCAGTTCCAGTTCCAGTTCCAGTTCCAGTTCCAGTTCCAATTGCTGACAAAGATTGCCGTTCCTTGTACGACAGTGGATCCCGGGGAGTTGTTTCACGCTCCGATCAAACGAAAACCGTGCAAGGGCTCCGTCGTCTCTCATCTCCAAAACGAGGCCAAGGGCGTGGATTTCATCGTGTTGTGGATGGATTGCGATCGGGAGGGAGAGAACATCAACTTTGAGGTCCTGGACTGCTGCATGCACTGCATGAAGGGCGGGGGAGGAGTCGCGCACTACGATCGGGTATACCGTGCGTATTTTTCGGCCATCAATCCCTCGGACATTCTCAAGGCGTACAACGCGCTGGGAAAACCCGACAAGAACCAGGCACTGGCCGTGGACGCACGACAAGAACTCGATCTGAAGGTGGGGGTTGCCTTTTCCAGGTTCCAGACCCGGTTCTTTCAGGGGCGGTACGGAGATCTGGATTCTTCGGTGCTGTCGTACGGCCCCTGCCAAACCCCGACCATGGGATTTGTGAGTAGATGCATGCACGGTGCAAACCAACCATCCATCCAGGGATTGTGCGCGGTTTGTGGTGCCCTTTTGTTTGTTGTCATGGTCATGGTCATTGTTTTTGTTGTTGTTGTTGTTGTTGTTGTTGTTGTTATTTTTGTTGCAAGTTATGCGCAATGGTCTCATGCTCGATTTCCGTCGGATTCGTCATTTTATTCCAATTTTTGCACCAGGTCGTTCAAAGGCACATCGATATCGAAACCTTCAAGCCGGAGCCGTTTTGGGTTTTGGAATTGGGCATATTGAAACGCGGTCGTCGATTGCGAGCCTTGTGGGAATCCGGGCGGTCGTTCAACAAAACGAAAACGGAGGCACTCGTTCAGAAGGCCCTGGAAGCGAATGCAACCGCCGTCGTATCGAACGTCGTAACTAAGGACAAGAAGCAGGGGCGACCCGTCCGTAAGTGATCCCGATTGATTCCGCGGCAGACTCGCTCGCTCTCAAAACAGTTCGCGTGGAACATTGCTCCGGACGTTCCGACACAAAAAACTCATCGTTTGCTTCGTTTTGCACACGCTATTGTCGTTCTATTTTTTTGGTTTTTTTTTTTTCCTGCAGCTCTGAATACCGTTTCGTTGCTCAAAGCGTGCTCAAAGGCTCTCGGAATCGGTCCGCACCAAGCTATGCAATGTGCGGAGCGACTCTACCTATCAGGGTATTTGAGTTATCCGAGAACCGAGTCCACTGCCTACCCAAAATCGTTCGATATCAAAGGAACATTGCAGCAACAAGCGGGTGATTCGAGATGGGGAGCGTACGTAAAGGAATTGCTGGCTAGCGGACACAACAAATCGAGAGGCGGCGTTGACATGGGAGACCACCCTCCCATCACTCCCATGCGGTCTGCCAGCTCCTATGAACTATCCGGTGACATGAGTCGCGTGTACGAATTGGTGGTTCGACACTTTATCGCTTCGGTGAGCCCGGACGCTGTTTGGAGGTCTACCAAGATAAACTTTGAAATCGAGGCGCTGGGCGACAAAGGCAAATTCTACCTGGCAGGAAAAGAACTCGTCTCTCCCGGCTTTCTCAAGATTCTGCTCCACAAAGAGTATGGCGACGACGCCGACAAGGATGATGACGACGACGAAGAAGAAGAAGTCTGCACCCTCCCGGAGTTCAGAAAGGGTGAAGTCATTGAAATTTTCAAGACCAAGAGCGATTCTTCTTCCTCCGCCAAAGTGAACGTCGTGGCTTCCGCTGCCGTTTGGGGCTCGCTCGACGTCAAAGAAAAAATGACAACCGCACCCGGGTATCTTACCGAGTCCGAGCTGATTGGCATGATGGAGAAACACGGGATCGGGACCGACGCAAGCATTCCCACCCACATCGAAAACATCCAGAAACGGAACTATGTCCGCCTAGAGACCGGACGCCGGCTCATTCCCAACAAATTGGGACTGGTCTTGTGCCAAGGCTATCACCAAATCGACAGTGGATTGGTCCTTCCCAAGGTTCGGGCCGATATCGAGGGGCAATGCAACAAGATTTCGACGGGTGACCTGGAAAAAGAGGTGGTCATCGAACGCGCCATTCGGATGTTCGAGGAAAAGTTCCATTTCTTTGTCAAGAACATTGGTCGCATGGATTTGTTGTTCGGCTCGAGTTTCTCCAAGCTCGAAGACGTGGGCAAGCCGTTCACGCGATGCGGGAAGTCTCGACGCTACCTGTCGTACATCCCCGGCCCTCCACCTCGATTGTACAACAAGTTTACCGAGACCGTCTATCCGCTGCCCGTCGGCGGGGACATCAAGCAATGGTCCGGAAGAAAGTGCACGGTCGAGGGATGCAACTTTGAGCTCTGCCTGTACTCTGTCGGTGGTGAGTAGTGTTGTGGTTGGTTTCTGATTTCTGCTCGCCGTTGCCGTTGCCGTTGCCGTTGCCGTTGTTCGAGTTGGCACAACCGCTCTCCTATTCCCTTTCTTTTCTCATTTGTCGCGCTTTGGTTCCACCATTCTGTTGTTTGTGCTCGTAGCTCCTCCCCGAACCTTTCCACTCTGCCCGAACTGTTTCAATAGTCCCGAATGGTCTATGGACGACACGAACGTGGACGACGAAGACAGGGAGGACAAACACAAGGAGCAACAAATCAAGCGGGTTGCCGGCAAGAACCTCACCCTGGCTTGTCCCCTCCCGGATCACCATCCGCTGATCGACGAGCTCTTTGTGAGCCCCGATCCCGATAGCAACGGAATTTTCACCCTCGATCCCCACTTTGGTCCCAAGTGGCGACTCGTAGGCACCCGCGATGCCACCATCATTCATCTCCCCAAATCCATCGACTCGCTGGTTCTTTTGGCGGAAAAAGACGAGGTGTTTGGTTGCCACAAACTCCGGATAAAGTTCAAGGAGGGCCAGTCTCCGTTGGAAGACGGAGCCACAAAGCACACCTGTTTCTATCCCACCGACCAGCTGCTGCAAGATTCCTCGCGCGTGTATCACGGATCGGAACGAACCGCGTCGTCCGGAAGGGGTGGTCGTGGTGGTCGGGGACGCGGAAGTGGTGGTCGTGGCCGAGGCAGGGGCCGAGGAAGGAGATGATGCTAGTGGTACGACGACAACGGTTGACGGAAGAGTAGCATCGCGACACATTTCTGCTTGCCTTGCCTTGCCTCGCCTCGCCTCGCCTGGCCTTGCCTCGTCGATGATGCATCCCGTGTTCTCTACGCTGGTGTCTAGTCTACCGTACTATAGTAGTGCCGACGAGAAGATTGTTGACGAGCTAACGAATTGCTACAAGTATCCCAAAGCGATGAATAAATCACAATGGTCTGTGCCGAGATCAAGACCGATATTGAAATACTACTACGAATAATAATGATGTTTATGATTTTGCTATTTACTTGTACTTTAGTGTATGCCTAATCGTACGACTCAACAATGAACTAACATTTATGGCAAGAGCATGCCTACTTTGGCAATATGCCAGGCATGCGCCCACATCGAAAATTTCATGTATTTCGATTGTTAACATTTGGTAAATTCTCTAAGCATCCATAATCATTTACTACTACTCCAAATTACTGCCTTAGAGTGTTACAGCTCATTCATTCCATACTCAAGAAATCATTCCCATCTCGTAGTAAAGTGTTTGAACATTCACAATTTTTAATCATTCATCTTTAAAATACCTCTATCATGTACCACTCCATCTAATTCTACCCTAGAGTGTTGCACAGTAATTACTTTCTGCTTGAAAGTAGAAGACAAAGAACCAACTCAGTACTGAACCCAAAACACCCTTTATCCTAAACAACAGGTATACATTGATACCCTGACAAGCAAAAAGAAACAACGCCGATCAAAATCTGCGAATCGATCAAAGAAAACAACCGCAATTTCCAATATGATTGATCGAACATCAAACCGATTGAACGCTCCAGAAGAAGCACAACCATGGCAGGACTTTAAAGAGATCCTCCAATCAATTATACCCCTTCATTCAAGAGGAACAAACCAAAACTCACCAAGCTCTCCATTACAGATCCCAATGGAAACCAAGACAGCATGAAAATTTCTTTATTCACCGGCAAAGGAGGTCTAGAAGAATTGCTCTTTGTGGAAGAAGCCTTCAGGAACGCCACAAAGCTCCTAGGGGGAATACCAATCAACAAATACACTACTCACTTCAGTCAATGTCTCTCTTTTGACACTCAAACAAAATGGAGAGACTTAACAAGCCAACGTCGATATCCATTAATGCTCAATGGATACAAGCAACCAATTAGTGCCTTTATCAAGCAAGAAGGAGACTATTGCAACGCAACAGATGCAGAAGATATCATGCATACATACCCTTGAACGCTAAAGAAGCCAAGCAGCACCTCATGTAAAGACCATACAGACCAAATGGAAATCCTCTTCAAATGTACTAAAAGGAGACTCGAAGGCCACAGCGCTAACCTATCACCAACAGAAGCAAAGACCATTCTGCTACACGGCTTTCCCAGCAAATGGATCAACAGCTATGATCTAATCCACCAAGGAATTCAAGAAGATACCACTGTACAATTCATCGTCCTGCTTAGCATCCTGTTCAGTATTCCCCTTCACCCTGTGCGGTTCGGTTTATCAGTTAGCATCCTGTAAATCTCCCAATATTGATCTGCTAAGAATTGGGTTATATAGATGTGGTATAAATTATACAAACAGGGCCCAGCATTCCTGTTTAGCATCCTGTTCAGTATCCCCCTTAGCACAGGACAGTTCCGTTTGTCAGTTAGCACCCCCTATAAATCTCCCAATATTGATCTGCTAAGGACTGGGGTATGTAGATTTGGTACAGCATCCTGTTTAGCATCCTGTGAGAACGTCTTCCGTATCGCTGATTTGTATGTTGATAAAGGGTCAGGGTACGTACTAGGTACAGTACTTAATTCAACATACTGTCCATACCTTTTACTTACAAATGTAGATCCAGTACTGTAGTGTACGTGCTGTACACTGTAGCACTCTACGGGATCCACTACTAGTAGTAGTAAAGTACCGGTTATCTTACCTCGTAGTAATCCGCTAATAAAAAATTGTACAATTTTGAACATAAAAATTACAGACTGATTCATACTAGTACATACTGTACATATTACGTATGGTACCAAAACTCAATTCGATGCTCGTAAGGTCCGTACAGGCAATCTTACCGCACTCATGTTGGGGTTTTGTAGATCTTCCAATATTGATTTGATAAGAACTGGGGTATGTAGATCTGGTACAAGTTGTACATACAAGGCCCAGCATCCTGCTTAGTATCTTGTTCAGTTCCCCACTTAGCCCAGTACAATTCGCTTTATCAGTTAGCACACTACTAAACATTTTATAATATTGATCTGCTATGAGCTAAGGTATGTAGGATCTGGTACAAATTCTACTTGAAGGGCCCAGCATCCTGCTTAGCATCCTGTACAGTATCCCTCTCAGCACAGTATGGTTTGGTCTATCAGTTAGCATCCCCTGTAGATCTCCCAATATTGATTTGATAAGAACTGGGGTATGTAGATCTGGTACAGATTCTACTGAAGTGGTCCAGCATCCTGCTTAGCATTCTGTTCATTCCTGCCCTTAGCCCAGTACAGTTTGGTTTATCAGTTAGCATCCTGTAGATCTTCCAATATCTTTGATCTGATCAGAGCTAGGGTGTGTAGCTCTTAGTACAAATAGTACTGCTGCAAGTGCCCAGCATCCTGCTTAGCATTCTGTTCAATATCCACCTTAGCCCAGTACAGTTCGGTTTATTGGTTAGCATCCTGTAGATCTTCAAATATTGATCTATTTTGAACATAAAAATTACGAACTGATGCATACATAAGTTACTGTACCACATATTACGTATGGTACCACCAAAACTCTTACCGCACTCATGCCATCTACTAATACCGCCATACTAGTTGCTTCCGTATTTATTAATTCTAGGCTCATCCCTGGAAGAATCTGATACTACTGCCACTACTAGTAACCAAACCAAAATCCATCCCTATTTGATTCTAGACATGTCCCTCTAGATGAATCTAATACTAGTACTGCCGCTACTAGTACTACTAGTAGTAGTACTAGGTGATTAAAGTACCGGTAATCTTACGTCGTACGAAGTAATTCACTACTAGTATGGATCCCCTACTTAACAATACTACGAGTCCGATAACAATTGAGAATTGAGACTGGTCGAGTATGCGCCCAAAATGAACTGAATATTCCTGAACCAAAACGGAACGCGCAGGGAAGGAGAAAAAAAATTATTCTGTAGTAAAGAAATTGTTATAACCTCTTAAAGTAAGGTGTTTTGCTAGTGAAAACCTCTTGTTTGAGTGCCTTACTAAACTCTCAAAAATCACTTTTTTTGACACCACAGTTCTTGGCATCACAACAACGAGAACACATACCGAACAACTTGACCATGGTGGATCCGGCAGATACCACAGCCAAAGCGTTGCAAACTGCAACTTAGCAGGGAGGAGTTAGGGCAACAGGCGGGGCAGGAGAGGCCTCATCCTAAAAGAGGAGGAGCTCAGGGATATCCAGGCGGCGTCAAGAGATACTGAGGAGCAGCAAGCAGCAACGCATCGATATACCATACAGAGGGGGGACATATTACAGGGGGGACAGCAAGCAGCAGCAACGCGTCGATAATCCAGGGGGGACAGCAAGCAGCAAGCAGGAACGCGTCGATAATACAGGGGAGCAGCAGCAACGCATCGATAATACAGGGGAGGACAGCAAGCAGCAACGCGTTGATAATACAGGGGAGCAGCGAGCAGCGAGCAACGCGTCGATAATACAGGGGAGCAGCGAGCAGCAACGAACGCGTCGATAACACAGGGGGGACAGCAAGCAGTACAGGGGCATTGCAGCAGCAGCGAGCAACGCGTTGATAATACAGGGGGGGACAGCAAACAGCAGCAACGAATTGTACTTACGAGGGCATTGCTACTATACTCAACAATCCGTCTCCACCACCAGAAGATTGTTGTCGGGTCTCCAACACCATTGCCGATTGTCGCGTCTCCAACACCAGTAGATTGTTGAATACACCACCATTGTCAGAGGCCAAGTCGCTGCTGCTGTTGTTGCTGTCTGCTGTTTGCTGTTTGCAGAATTAGAAATTATGAAGCGCTTGCTGCTTGCTGTTGCTTGCAGATCCAATCAATCGATTCGTGTTTTGGTGTTCCAGTTTTCATGTAACATATATTCGATATCCACCATTGTAAATGAATAGTAACTAAAGACAACTCTAACCTATCAGATTACAAGCACGTCGGTCTTCAATCCCATCAGTTCTCCTATACATGGACGCGTCGGTCGACTTCAGTCCCACCAGTTCTTCTATACTTGGACGCGTCGGGCGACCTCATTCCCACCAGGTCTCCATACTTGGACGCGTCCGCCCACCTTATTCCCACTAAGACTTAAGTTTGGGTACAATCGAAAACCTATTTCAAAGCAACTGGAGCAAGCACTAATTCATTATTTCTATTTTTGCAACTTGCAAAAGCAGATCCACTAAACTACCACTAAGAAATACAACCAAAATCAACAATTGACAATCGACAATGGTACTAGAGACGCGACAATCGACAATGATGGTAGGGACACTGGACACGCACGCTGGAGACGCGACAACCATTGTGGCGCTAATTGCTGCTGCTGATTCCAGTGCTCGCTGTTCACTGTCCCCTGTTATTCGCTGCTTGCTGCTCCGCTGTACTGGTATACTATCGACGCGTTGCTACTTGCTGTCCCCTGTATATCGACGCGTTGCTGCTTGCTGTCCCCCCCCTGGATTATCGACGCGTTGCTGCTGCTTGCTGTCCCCCCTGTAATATCGACGCGTTGCTGCTGCTTGCTGCTTGCTGTCCCCTGTATTATCGACGCGTTGCTGCTTGCTGTCCTCCCCTGTATTATCGATGCGTTGCTGCTGCTCCCCTGTATTATCGACGCGTTCGTGCTTGCTGCTTGCTCTGTATCGACGCGTTGCTGCTTGCTGCTCCCCCCCCTTTATTATCGACGCGTTGCTGCTCCCCCCTGCTGTATCGATTTTATCCAGGGCGGACCTAGCAAAACCACTCGCTGATAGCATCGCTCGCTGTTTGCTGCTTACTCCCTACTATGTTGCAGTTTGCGACGCGCTTTGGCTCTGGTATCTGCCGGATCCACCATGGTCAAGGTGTTCTCGTCTTGTTATCTGATGCGAAGAATTCTGTTGTCAAAAAAAGTGAGTTTTCAAAGAGTTTTGTAAGACACTCAAACATGGGATTTCCATTAACAAAATGGCATACCATAAGAGGTTATAACAATTTCTTTACTACAGAATAATTTATTGTATTGGTATGTTCTCCTTCCCTGCGCGTTCCGTTTTGGTTCAGGAATATTCGGTTAATTTTTGGCTCATAATCGACCTGTCTCAATTGTTATCGGACTCGTAGTAATTGATTTCACAAATAATTATTAGCGCAAATTAATGGAGATTAGTGGAACATGTACCAAAAAAAAAGAACCTTAACCCCCTGCTTACCAAAAAATTGACTTACAGTATAGAGATCACTGAAACCTCTTTGACTGTCGTCATTGGCAGCTATTGACTCACCTAGAGGGGGATTGCAAAAATTAGTTGATTAGATCTATTTTGCGAGAACACCATTGTTCTTCGGTTCTTCGTCGATTCGAATGCTTTGTTTCCAACAACAAAAGGTGAGACTTTGCTTGTTGATGACAAGAACAATACCGTTGATGACACTTTGCGCCGCTTGATGAGAGTGGTCGTCGGGACTGCCAAAAAGGTCTTTGTTAATCTTGGATGGAGTAGCTAGGAATGGACTTGCTGAAGGAATGGATCGATCACGAAGTAGTAGGAGCCCAGATGATTTTTCCTACCGGTAGCAAGCAGCAAGCAAGCAGCAACGCGTCAATATAATACAGGGGGGGAAGCAGCAAGCAGCAACACGTCAATATAATACAGGGGGGACAGCAAGCAGAAACACGTCCGAAAACTGTTTTGCGACCCATCGCGACCAATCGCAACCGGATCGCGACCCAATCGCTACTTGTCTAAAAAAACACGACCCCAATTTTTTATTTCACAACCTTTTTTTCCATTATTCTCAACTTTTTTCCATTATTCTCAACCACATTTCTCCCTTTTCTCAACTCCCCCAACGTGTTGTCGACGGAAATGTTCTGTTCTAGACCCTGACATTCAGTCCCTCTTCACATTTTCATTCCATTTTACACATTTGACACACTTGACTCAACACAACAAATAATTTTTAATCCAATTTACTTCAATCACACAAAAGTGTTAAGTCGTGCACCTTTGTGAACTTTTTTTTTCAGTGGTGTCACATCACATACCGGGACATCGCATCACAAAAACACACACCACCATGCCGAAAGCTTCCTCCGACCCAAGGCACTTTGCCAATGAGCCCAGAATACCCAAGACATTCCATTGTCGCAACTGCATTGCCTCCGGAAGAAGAAGAAAATCAAAATCCTTCAAGGGATACAAACAAGAATCGAGCCACTTTCACACCTACCGATACGTATCTCAAGGCCTCTCCAGGCATCTCTATTCCAACAGTGATTGCCGAACTTATTATCGTGCGAACAATCTTATGGATTTTATTTCTTCTGCGAAAGCAGAAGTCACCCTCCCTTTGGTCCGACACACACCATCACAGTATGGACTGACAATGACACCAAGCAGCAACAAGCAGCAACACGTCGATAATACAGGGGGGACAGCAAGCAGCAGCAACGCGTCAATAATACAGGGGGGACAGCAAGCAGCAGCAACGCGTCGATAATACAGGGGGGGGACACCAGCAAGCAGCAGCAAGCAGCAACGCGTCGATAATACACCCCGATCGATCGTCTTCGTCGTCCTCTGCAGGTTTGATTGTCGTCGTTGTCCTCTGCAGGTCCGATTGTCTTCGTTCGTTCGCGCGTCGTACTCGTAGATATCTGGGTAAGCCAGATGACTCAAGGTCTGCAGCCCACCCTACCTTGATAACAAAAGATAACAGGAAGGATTTCAAGAGTGATCAGTTCTTTACTTTCTTTGCCATTAGTCTCTCCAAGATGGTACCAGGCGCCTTGCTCTCACTTTAAACTGGTCCGGCCAGAAAATTCCAACACCGAAACAAAAATGAAAATTATGACACATCCTCCGAAAATGAAAATTATGACACATCCTCCACGAGGGAGATGTGGGGCGAGGGAGATGTGGGGCGGAAAATCGAACAACAAAATTCACCGTGATGATGATGCACGTAATTGATGCACGTAATGTACGTAGGTAACAGTACTGTTTGTACAGGCTGACTGGAAAAAATGACAGCAATGTACGTAGATTACAGTACTAAGTCTACAGTCTTAGTAAAAGAAAAAATGACATGTCTGCATACATAGTACCTAGTAGTACGTATGTATGCATAGGCAGGGGATGTGTAGGTTTCCAGTACGGTGTATACTGTATGTACGGTACTGGTACAAATCTTTTGGCGCGAAGCGGTGGAGGTACAGTAAGATTTTTTACCTTACTGTTGGTGGTACATATTATACACGATGCGCCTTCCCCGAGATCGTAGTAGCATTATAACATAGAGAGAACAACCTTCTGTCAGTAGTAGATAGTAATAGTGGCACCATTGGGTGCACAGAATGTGGTGTTGCCAGTTCAAGTCCCATCATGGGAATGTCTTTTGCTACATCACGATTCGATAGCAATATTTTGGCTGCGAAGTACATGTCACAATAAGTGAGCTATTCAGCTATTCAACCAAATATTAATTATTCAGTGGTGACATCCATACCATTGGTGATTTTTGAATACTTCTTTTTGAATACTCTTACCCATGGATAGGATGAGGTATATTCACACTGGAATCACACAAATATTGGCCAGAATCATTCAGATATGTGATTTGGTAATTTTTTCTAGTAAATTATGCAGTAGTGGACCAAATATTAATTATTCAGTGGTGACATCCAAATTATTGGTGATTTTTGAATACTTCTTTTTGAATACTCTTGCCCATGCATAGGATGAGAAATATTCACAGTGGAATCACACAAAGATTGGCCAGATTCATTCAGATATGTGATTTGGTAATTTTTTCTAGTAGATTCTGCAGTAGTGGACCAAATATTTTAATTATTCAGTGGTGACATCCAAATTATAGGTGATTTTTGAATACTTCTTTTTGAACACTCTTGCCCATGCACAGTATGAGAAATATTCACACTGGAATCACACAGAGATTGGCCAGATTCATTCAGATATGTGATTTGGTACTTTTTTCTAGTAGATTCCGCAGTAGTGGACCAAATATTTTAATTATTCAGTGGTGACACCCAAATTATAGGTGATTTTTGAATACTTCTTTTTGAATACTCTTGCCCATGGATAGGATGAGAAATATTCACACTGGAATCACACAACTATTGGCCAGATTCATTCAGATATTTGATTTTAGAGTATTTTCTACTAAATGCTGAGGTACTGGGCCAAATATTGATTATTCAGTGGTGCCATCCAAACTATTGGTGATTTTTGAATACTTCTTTTTGAATACTCTTGCCCATGGATAGGATGAGAAATATTCGCACTGGAATCACACAAAGATTGGCCACATTCATTCAGATATTTGATTTGGTACTTTTTTCTAGTACATGCCGCAGTACTGGGCCAAATATTAATTATTCAGTGGTGACATCCAAACTTTCAATGATTTTTGAATACTTCTTTTTGCATACTCTTGCCCATGCACAGTATGAGGAATATACACACTGGAATCACACAAAGATTGGACAGATTTGTTCAGATATTTGATTTGGTACTTTTTTCTAGTACATGCCGCAGTACTGGACCAAATATTAATTATTCAGTGGTGACACCCAAATTATAGGTGATTTTTGAATACTTCTTTTTGAACACTCTTGCCCATGCATAGGATGAGGTATATTCACACTGGAATCACACAAAGATTGGCCACATTCATTCAGATATGTGATTTGATACTTTTTTCTAGTGAATTTTTCCAGTAGTGGACCAAATATTAATTATTCAGTGGTGACACCCAAATTATAGGTGATTTTTGAATACTTCTTTTTTCATACTCTTGCCCATGCATAGGATGAGGTATATTCACACTGGAATCACACAAAGATTGGCCACATTCATTCAGATATGTGATTTGATACTTTTTTCTAGTGAATTTTCCAGTAGTGGACCAATTATTAATTATTCAGTGGTGACACCCAAATTATAGGTGATTTTTGAATACTTCTTTTTGCATACTCTTGACCATGCATAGGATGAGGAATATTCACACTGGAATCACACAACTATTGGCCAGATTCATTCAGATATGTGATTTTACAGTATTTTCTAGTAAATTCCACAGTAGTGGACCAAATATTAATTATTCAGTGGTGACACCCAAATTATAGGTGATTTTTGAATACTTCTTTTTGAATACTCTTGCCCATGCATAGGATGAGAAATATTCACATTGGAATCAGACAAAGATTGGCCACATTCATTCAGATATTTGATTTGATGGTATATTCACTGAGGTAGTACTATTCTTGCTGCTTGTAGTAGTAGTACCACAGTTATACACTGCTGCTACATACTACTGCAGTGCGTAGGTAGTAGTACATAAGAGGTAGTCCAAAATTATGGCGCAGCGGGGCTGGCTCTCTATGGTTTAGGTGGCGCGCAATGATACCACCATCAGGTTTCTACTGGTTTCTACTATTACTTCGGTACGGTACATACTACTAGTAGTAACTCTACTGCTATCATGTAGAAGAAATCAATTCTCAGCAAATAAATGCATGACAGAAAATGCATGTGTAGTAAATCTTACTTCACATAATTTTGGGTCGAAATGGAACAAGAAAGACGGCAACTGGAAATGGTAAGTGAACCACATCAAGGTTGGAGGAGGTATTAATAATGGATTTTGATTCGTCTAACTGTGCATCATTGACTTGCCTGCTTGCTCCTGATAGGGAGGCGACCGCAACTGCTGATGAAATAGGATGCAACGGCAAATGAAATATAATGCAACGGTGAGTGAAGCACATCAAGATCTGGGGTATTGATAATGGATTTCAATTGTTCTAATTCTGAATTGAGTTGCCTGCTTGCTACTGATAGGGAAGAATCAACTTTAGTAATGCGACGGGGCAACTGAAAAATGATGCGAAAAATGATGCGACGGGGCAACTGACACATATTGCGATCGCTAGACAAATATGATGTGATCGCAACGGACAAAATGATGCGATTCCAACTGATGAAATATGATGCGATGTGAGGAGACCTTTACTGGCAGTACAGATACCGGTATGGATGAAATTATCACGATGACCATTATTTAAAAATCGTTTGAACCAAAATTTGTGTGGTGTGCATGAGGACGAAGATGATCGGAGCAAAGAGCAACGACAATTTCAAGGACGACGATGACGATCGAAGCGAAGAGCAACGACGATTTCAGAGAGGACGACGAAGACAATCGAAGCAAAGAGCAACAACAATTTCAGAGAGGACGACGATTTCAGGGAGGACGACGAAGAGGAAGGCAATTTGGAGCGAAGAGCAACGACGACTTCAGGGAGGACGAAGACGATCGAAGCAAGAAGCAACGACGACTTCAAGGACGACAAAGACGAGGACGATCGAAACGAAGAGCGACGACAATTTCAAGGACGACCACTTCTTCTAACGAACCAAAATTTGTGTGTGCGTGTGTGAGAAAATTGAACAGAGAATAAACAATTATTAGAGTAATATCAATATTTATCAAAAGAAAGACTTATATTTTGCTTGATAGTGTTTCAAAATTTTTTTTCATGGGGGTCGCGATTCCTGGGCTTCGGGTAATAATTGTGATTTTTGTGATGATGCCATACCCCGGGTCTACTAGTGATCAAAACAGTAGTGATATGCAAATTGTGAGCTCTATTGATTAGTCCATTTGCTACAGTTCTAAGAGCCCTCCGAATCAGCGATTCTGTCGACTCGCCGATTGTTTTTATCCTTATCCTTAATCCAGTCCCGTGTGCGCTTGTGACTGTATTTTGGCGCACGGCATACTCCTCCATGGTACTGTTACGATTTAATAGGATCCCTGCAATAATAAGGGTGCACTCTCCTAATGTTAACCCGGTCGGTTACAAAGGGAGCAGTTTCAATAGTTACAGTTCCATTGTCATGGGCCTTGACCACCTTGTAAGGTCCTTGTCGTGGGAAGGATAGTTTCGGAACAATGCCCTTCCTTTCTAGAGTGACATAGTCTCCTTCTTTGTAGACATGGGGAATTCTCTTCTGATTCTCCCGGATATTGCTCTTGTGGATACTTTTCTGTTTTCTTGCTTGGATTGCTTCCCAATCCACTGGGAAATTCACAGGCATGAACATGTCCCTTCCAAACACCAGTTGCGCTGGGGAATATCCCAGAGTGGTGTGGATGGCGCTGCGAATCGCGTATGCTGCCTTGGTAGTGAATTCCTCAAAAGGGTCCTTCTCGTGGAGGTCCCTTTGTTCCAAGTTGAAGGACAATAAACAATCCTTCAGGACCTGATGGATCCTTTCCAGTACTGAGTTGGATTGTGGGTTCCAAGCGCCACTGGGTTTTCTTTTCATCCCCATGTTGTTACAGAGCTCTTGGAACTCTGCTTTGAACTCACTCCCGCCATCAAAGCCAATTTCCTTTGGGCGCGGATACCTTGCTAGCCAGGTACTGTCTAGCAAACGTTGAGTTTCTGCTGCGTTTGGGGAGTCCTTTAGGTGAGCCAGCTCAAACCATCCGGTTACTGGATCCACCATGGTGAGAACATGGATGTGGTAGTCTTTACCATTTTTATTGTGAACGGTTGCAGGTCCCCAGAGGTCCACATTGACCCTCTGCCATTTGGTGACCTCAACTGCTTTCTCCGGTAGTAGTCCATACTTCTTCCGGCCACTCTTTTTGAACATCTGGCACGTGTGGCAGTGTTTACAGAGGTCCTGGACGTCCTTCCGTAGGCCTCTCCAGGTGAACACTGAGCGAATGCTCTGTTCCATTCTCTTTTCTCCGGGATGGACCAGCATGCTGTGGTACCATTCCATGACTCTGTCTTTGAGGTTGTCCGGGATTAGGATTTTCCCTTCCTTGTGGATCAGATTATAACCTTCCACCATTTTGGTGGTCAGTTGGTTGTCTTTTTCCAAGGCGCTCATGATTCCTGTGTCCTTTTGTTGGTAGAACTGAATCATGTCCGGGGCAAGTGGGAATGCACTATTGCCCTGGAATTCTTCCGGAGCTTCTTCTCCAAGTGGGAATAGAAGTTGCCGGAGGTGCTCTTCCTCATCCGCGTAAGTGAGGGGCTTATTTGGTGGTAACCATTCCACTGTGTCCGCTGGGTCATCAGTGATATCCAACCGCGATAGTGCGTCCGCAGCGTCGTTGTCTTTGCCGGCGACGTGCTTGACTACTGGGTGGAACTCCTCCACAAGGAGTCTCCATCGTACCATTCTCTGCGTTGGCATCTGCTGATACAGTAGGTTCAGGTGGTCTGTGTGAATAATCACATCTTGTCCTCGTAGGATTCCTTCAAACGCTTTGAGCCCTTCCACTATGCCTAGGAGTTCCTTTTCTCCTACAGTGTAATTGAGCTGCGCTGAGTTTAATTTCCTTGTGTAGAAACCAAGGGGCTTGCCATCTTGGCATACTGTTGCTCCTAGTTGCCTGTCACTGGCATCTGAGTAGAGATGAAATGGTTTCGTAAAATCCGGGAATGCAAGCTTGGCTTCATCCGCGAGCATTCGTTTCGCCTCCATGAAAGCTTTCTGCTCTGTAGGTCCCCAGTACCAATTCATTTTTCCCTTTTTCCCTGCTAGTTTATTGAGGGGGGCCAGGATGTGGGAGCGCCGCTTCCACATATCCCGGTAGAAATTTACCATTCCAAGGAACATCTTGAGTTGCTTGGTGTTCTTGGGGGCTTCTAGTCGCTTCATCGCCTCCAGCTTCTTTGGCTGGGGCTGAATGCCCTCTGTTGTTAGCAGAAATCCCAAATATTCCACTTCTTTTTGCATGAAAAAGGATTTTCTGAGGTTGGCTCGGAAGCCAGCATCGTCCAGTCTCTGTAGGACTGTATCGATTTTGTTGAGATGATCCTGTTCGGATTCTCCCTCCCGTTGAATGATCAGGATATCATCAATATAGACAAGGACGTAGTCCAGATCCCCTAGTAGGTTCATCATGACTGATTGGAAGATGTCCGGAGCACAAGCAATCCCCATTGCTAGTCTCTTGTAGGCATACTTTCCCCACGGCAGAATGGTGGAGCAGATTTTCTGGCTCTCTTTGCAGATGGGGATGGTGTAGTAACCTTGGGACAAGTCCAGCGCCGTAGCTGATTGGAACTTCTGTAGCCTTTGGATTGTTTCCCCTATTCGTGGTAGTGGGAATGGTTTCCTCTGGATGGCGGCGTTCATTTTCCGGAAGTCGGTGAGAACTCGGATATCGCCTGTCTTCTTTGGTTGACAGAAGGTAGGGGATGCCCACGGTGAGTCATCATCGTGGGGGAGTTTCTCCAGGACTCCAATATCACAGAGCCTGGTGATCTCCTTTCGGAGTGCTTGTTCAAAGGCATGGGGCACCGAGTAGTACCTCTGCCGGACCGGTTTGACCCCTGGTTGGAGCTCAATGGACACCGGGTCTATATTTTTGAGTAGACCCAACCCTCCTCCAAATAGTGTTGGGAATTTCTTCAGTGTTTTCTTCAAGGCTTCCTTGGACGCGTCCGTAATCTCCAAGTCATTGACCATGGCGTCTATATCGACTTTGGAGTAGTCTGCGTCCAAGATTTTGGCTTGCCTCTCTTCCTCCTGTTGGAGGATCGGGCTCTGTGTGTTGGCAAAGAATACTGCCTCACATTTGTCCGGGTCAGTAAGTTCCCCCATTCCCTTCATGGGGATGGAGTCACCCTGCCATTCGATGGTTCGGGAGCTGTATTTTATATCCAGTCCCAATTGTGCCATCATGTCGGATCCTATGATCATGTCGTAGGGCACCTCCTCATAGTGATGGTATTCATCCACTTGGAAGGTCCATTTGATGGTTTTGGAGTTTGAAAACTCTATCAACCTCAGTCCCACTGAAGCCGCAGACTTGGTTCGGAACTTGCCCCCATAGGTATTATAGGTGACGGATCTGTGGTCTCGGTTCGTTAGTTGACTTCGGTCGACAAAGTGCCTTAGTATGATGGATTTGGAGCAACCGGAGTCGAGTAGGCCCCGGAGCATCCTCCCCCTTCCCTTGTGGTCCAATACCTCCACACAGACGTCTGCATATCTGTTGATGATGCGGGGTCCAGTGTGGATGGTATCGGCCATTCAGTTATGGGATCCTTTCTTTTTAAAGGTCTTTCTGTACTTTCTTCTGTACTCTTTGAGTTCCCGTTCGGAGATGTCGATCTCGTCATCAGAGACGTCGTGGTCAGCTTGGGCCGTGGCCAGTACATAAGAGTACTCGTGGTTCGATAGGTTCCTTCCCCAGTGGGGTTTGGAGTGTTGCTCAGTGTCTGAGTCTTGTTCTTTTGCCACAAAGTGCTCCTTGAGCAAGTTGATGGTTTCCCGGTCAAACTTTCCCTTCTTGGAGGGGCCACCGGTTAGTTTCCAGCATTTGCCGGCATGGACCTTGCCACAGGTCTTGCAGAGCTGTTTGTTACTGTTATCCATAGGACGCTTCTTTTTGCCAGGGGACTTTCCATGGTGGTTTCCTCCCCCAGATGCGGCCTTGGGATTCTTCTTGGTGCTGCCGTTCTGCTTCTCGAGGTCAGCGATGCGCTGCTGGAGGACCGTCTCCTTCCGGATGGTGGTTTCCAGATTTTCAAGTTTGTCGATAGTGGTGTTAAAGGAGTGGGTGTAGAGGTCCCATCCAATGTGTTCCAGTTTCTCGCGCTGGGAGTGGGTCATGTTGGAGTCCAATATTTCCTTCATTTCTCCCTGTGTGAAACTTCTCGGTGTTTCCATTTGGTCACTGCCACATTCCCAGAGATATTCTGGGAGGTAGCTTTGTAGTTCGGCCATTCGGTTGGCCCATGCTCGTATGCCATGTTTGAGTTCCACTCGCATTCCCCGCATGAATCGACGGAGGATGATATATGAGCGTTTGCCGTTTTGGTCATTGCCAAAAATTTTGAGTTTGAGGACATGCATGCATTCGTCCATGACATCTTTCCTGTACTCCGCTGATCGGTAGTACTGGGTGAGAGCGTTGGGGACGCTTTTCTTTGGGATTGGAGCCAATTCCTCTGGCTCCGTTTCCTCATCCGAGTTCGCCGTGGCAGTCGGTTTGGTTTTGTCGGCGTCGGGAGATTTCTCCTTTGCCTTCTCCTTGGTGGCTCCCGTGGGAGTTTCGGTGGCATCTTGCCCCATCGATAAGAGGATGTTGGCTTGATCGTGTTTTTCGATTTCCTGGATCTTCTTCTGTACCGGTTTGGTATTGTGGATCTTGTGCTTCGGTTCGGCATAAAGAGTCCGAGTGAGCGTCCTCTGGACAAGGGCTAGTGCTTCCCCAGAGAGGATTCTCTGTAGGACGTCCAGCTTTTGGTCTCCATGGAGTTTGTCATTGCCAGCAATTTTCTGGTCAAAGTCCCTCTTCCAGATGATGAAGAGTTCTGGTCTCTCCGTACCATGGAGGACCTTCAGGTAGTCACTGAATGCGATTCCACCCTTCTCGCTGTCTACACTCATTTTTACGGCGGTGGCGTCTTCTGGCCAGTCCTCCCGAATGATGTTAAAGGGTTTCAGTTTGGTTCCTTTAGCCGCCATGGTGAGTTAATCAGTTTTCTATTAAGTTTAATTCAGTTACACTATTTCTGTTATCTTGTTGCTTTGAGCTGAACTGGGCAAGAATGATTGCTCCAGTTCTTCCAGTTTTCAGTTCTAGATTAAGCTGCTCTCGCGATAACTCGTGTTATAACTGATTTTCCCCCTGGTCTGTTCAGTGGTGGGAGTTGTTTCTCTCTTTAGCTCACGGGAATCCTGTGGTTCCCCGGAGTTGTTTCTGTTTTTATTTCGTGGGATTCGATTCCCGTGGTTCTCCGGCGTTGCTTCTTTCTTAAGTTGTCACCGGGCCGGTCCCACTTCCCGTATCCCGTGGGATTAGTGGTGTTTGGGTATTTGGTTATATACCTTTCCGGATATCCGTATATTTCGGTTTTGGTTGGCATCCGTCTGCGGTCTGTCCATCCACTCAGTGTTGGTCCAATTAGTCCACTCACTGATTTATGTGTCACTTTTTCGGCACATGTTTTCGTGTTTTTCGATTATTTCCTGTTGTCGACCATGGTCCTGTTTAGGTACTTAGGTGTCTCTGTTGCTGCTGTTGCTCCTCCCTTCTTTGGGCGCCAACAGTTGCTGGGGTCGGTCTTCCTTGTGCTGCAGACACTGGATATCCTTCTCCCTGTTTTTGCTTCTCTGCGCCTCCATTTTTGGCAGTCTTTCGGATCCGTTGGTCCCTTGGTCCGATCGGTCCTTTCTGCTCATGGTCATCAGCGCTCAGCTTGATTTTAAAATCATGCCATACCCCGGGTCTACTAGTGATTAAAACAGTAGTGATATGCAAATTGTGAGCTCTATTGATTAGTCCATTTGCTACAGTTCTAAGAGCCCTCCGAATCAGCGATTCTGTCAACTCGCCGATTGTTTTTATCCTTATCCTTAATCCAGTCCCGTGTGCGCTCGTGACTGTATTTTGGCGCACGGCAGATGAATTTCTTGAGGGGTGTGATGGGAAATACTTTGTGTCGGGATGAGAAATCAATTTTTGGGAGTGAATTTCTGCAACAGTCTCATAATATATAATGATGGTAGGGTCGATAATAATGAGTCAGATTGAAAAAAAATTTGGGTCGAGTTTGAATTTTATTTTTTTTTCTCGCTCGTCAAAATGAGCCAGGAATAAATCGCGACCCCCCCAAATAACAGGGGTCATAATATAAGAAGGGGTACGCCACGATCGCTAAAAATCGGTGATTCATATTCCATGTGTGGTCCAATTTAGAAAAATTTCCCTCAACCTCAATTTTTTTTTTCCACTTTCACTGCATAATACTAACAAAAACTATTACAGTTCAATCTATAACAACTCCATCAAAAATTGTAACAAAACAATATTTGAATATTGTATCTAGCCCAATTTTTTACAAGGATCATGAATATGTAACTGCTTTTCACTCTAGATGGATGGAAGATAAAGTAAGTTATTCGGATGGATGGTCCAAATTTTGGTTCCAAGTGGAAGCTTTTAATTGAATAAAAATAAAACGGATGACGGACGGACGATCCGATTTTGTATTTTATATTCCAGGTGGAAGGCACAGATCACTGGTAGTTTGAATCAGCAATATCAGACAGCAGATGGATGTAAACTGAAAAAGGTACTTACTACTTGACTCTCAACTATATACATGAGCTGCATATCGAATTTAAAAGTTGGAGAGTGATTGGAAGTGTACTTGGTAAGTTGCTTTATCAGGTACACTTTTACTAGTGATATGCAGTAAATTATGAGAAGAAAAAAATTGACTGAGGGAAATTTTTCTAAATTGGACCACACATGGAATATGGAGTGCCATTTTTTTTTTACTAGTATTTGTACGTCGAACACGGACGACGGACAGACGTCGTGGCGTACCCCTTCTTATATTATGACCCCTGCCAAATAAATTCTTGGGAGGGGTCGCGAACCGGTTTTCGGACGGAGTGAATATAAGAGGGAGCTGAGCGCAGCTCAGCTCTGTATCGTATCATGACAGCGCTCCACTAACTCGTAGGATAACAGAGCTCTGTAGCTCTGGTACCGTACTGCTGTATTCTACGGAGTAGCGTATCGGAGTATCGTAGCGTAGCTCCGATTAATTAGATCGAATCGTGCGTTAGCTCACTTACGCTAGCGCGTTGGGTAACTGTTTGGGCCGGGTATCCGGTCATGGTACATATTATACACCAATGACCCGACCCCGGCGGTAGCATAGTATCTTAGCATGGTATCATGGTAGGTTAGCATCTTTCAGTATCTCGTAGCCTTAGCAACCCTAACCCTGTAGCATTTAGCTACACCATTACAGGTGCTATACTCGGGGTACGTACGATCGGTACAAATCGTACGCAACGACCCTAGTAATTTCTGTTAGCACCCATACTAAGCAGGATAGGTCTGTTGCTAGGTCTGTTGCTAGGTCTGTTGCTAAGCCTGTTGCTGAGCCTGTTGCTGAGCCTGTTGCTAAGCCTGTTGCTAACCATTTAGCACACAGCTCAGCACTCAGCTCAGCACCTGTTAGTCAGCTACTGGATGCTGCTGCCTGTAGCCCCAGTACCTCTCCTACACAGGAGCCTTAGCACAGATCACAGCACCCTGGATATCTTCATAAGCGCGCACCCTATTCTAGTACTAATTGTAGCTTAGACTTCGGGTATGTGGATCTGATACTACTCCTAGTGAAAGGGCCTACTAGCATTCTGTCTAGCATCCTGTTTAGTATCGCCTTTTCAGATCTACAGTTCCGTCCTTATCTTAGCACCCTGTATCTCTAATAATATATGGGGGTGCTAAGACTTGGGGTATATAGATCTGGTACAAATCCTACTGGAAGGGCCTAGCATTCTGTCTAGCATCCTGTCTAGCATTCTGTCTAGCATTCTGTTTAGTATCCTGTCTAGCATCCTGTCTAGTATCCTGTCTAGTATCCCCCTTTCAGTTCTACAGTTGCGTCTGTATCTTAGCATCCTGTACATCTTATAATATTGGGTTGCTAAGAGTTGGGGTACGTAGATCTGGTACAAATCCTACTGGAAGGGCATAGCTATAAAAAAATGCACCATAATCACACGCTGACGGGACATTTACAACTCCACACGCTTTACCGGAGCGCCAATTACTCTTACCCGCACCAGCAAACGTACGTACCGGTACACCGAGCCTCACTCCCACTACGAGAAAGCATGACATGAATGACAGTGAATTCGCCCAAGGTTAGAGGAAAATGTTGTTCAGTAACCTTACGGGTAACTTACCGTAAGGATACGTCTTTCGTGAAGTAGAGTTTAAAAAAACCGAAGACTTTTTTGAGATGGCATACCGGTAAGATTACCTTTTAAAAGCACCAGTAGCGCATCGCCGAAGAGCAGCAGAGTCCCATTTCCACTTCCACTTCTACGTCTACGTCTACGTCTACGTCTACGTCTACTTCCACTTCCACTTCCACTTCCATCCCTCTCGCTCACCCGAATCAGTAGCTGAAGGCAAACGAAAACAAAAGGATGCTCGCTCGTTGGTTCGATCGCAGCGGGATCGGCCAAACCCTGGCTCCGGATCCCGATGCCCAACCGGTGTCGGAAAACGACGAATCGCGGTCTGCGATCTGGCAAATCCTTGCCCCCGACGACAACTTTGCCCCTCCGAAAGCTCCTCCCGACGGCGCCTTCCCTCCCGATTCAACAAAGGATGGAATGGTCCAGTGCGTCCACTGCCACCGCTGGACCCCTTCGGGTGGTTCGGCACCGGCGATGATCGAGACCATTGTTCCGCTTTCGCCGGGCCCGGCGGCGGCGGCGGCGGCTGCTGCTGCTGCTGCTGCTGCTGAGCCCTCCAGTGGGCAGCGGGATTTCGGCCTTGCCACCCCCCGAAATCCATCGGCAGCAGCAACAGCAACAGCAACAGCAACAGCAACAGCAACATCGACACCAGCCGAAACAATTGGCGAAAACGAGAATGAACTCAACGCCCGGGTCTTGTCGGCCTGCCGAGACACCTCCATGTTCATGAAGTCGCCCAAGCTGGAACGCCAGAACAACGACAAGTTTCTCCGTCTCTGTTCCAGCACGCAGCCCCTGCTCCCGAAACTCCTCAAGCGGATGCGGTCGATGGTCGAGAGCAACTCTTACCGGGACGCCTACCTGCTGAGGGTGCGGGCGACCAAGATGGGGGTCAGCGCTCCCGATGGCTACACGAGTCTACAGTGCGCCGCCTACGCCAACAACGTGGCCGCCGCCGAGCTCGTCCTGGACCTTGCCGAGGGATACGCTTCCTCCACCGGGGACCGCAAAACCTACGCGGACCTCCACCTCGATCGGGAACTGTCCGGAATGACGGCCCTGCACATTGCCGGCGAGCGGGGGAACGTGGAGATGATCCAGTTGCTGATGCCCCTGTACAACTTTCGAGAGCCGTCGTTGTCGTCGTTGCCGGCTGCCGCTGCTGCTGGTGGTGCTGGTGCTTGCATGTCGGGGCTGGTGGATCTGGGGGGACAGACCGCCTTTGGCAGGGCCATGACGTCGCCGGTGCCAAAGGCAAAGAAAAACCAGCGGACGCTCGAAAAGAGACTCTTTTCCAGGAACGATCTGAGCATTTTCGGAGAAGCCAAATCCAACGAGGAGCGCATGGGACGAATCGACGGCCTCGGATTGCACTACGGTACCGCGGACATGCCCGGCCTTCGTGGATACATGGAGGACGCCATGTCGGTCAATACATGGCAGCAGCAGCAACAACAGCAGCATCAGCAACAACCGGACACGACGGGTTTGTCGTCGTCGTCGTTGCCGGTGCTTTCGCGACAACAAATGGCCTTGTTTGCCGTCTGCGACGGGCACGGGGACAACAAACGCGTGAGCGAGTACATTGCGTCCAGTGTCTCGGGTGTTTTGCGGGAGTGCATCGCGACCCACGAATGCCGAACCATCGTGCCGTCCGCCGAGTACTGGAACGATGTTTGGAAGAGTGTTTGCTTGCGGCTCGACCGCAACCTGAAGGATGCCTTTCTCACCGAGGGAGGATCCACGGGAGTCTTTGCACTGGTCACGGAGCGAGAGATTGTTGTTGCCAACGTCGGGGACAGCCGTTGCGTCCTGGCAAGGAAAGAAAGCGGCGCTGCCGTCGAGACGGACAACCCTGGCGACGAGAGCAGCAACGACCAGGGAGATCCGGCGATTGCCCTTGCGTTGACTCATACCGAAAGCGCACCGGTTGGTGCCGGAGGGGAATCTTCGGATCCACCCGCATTGATCGAAGACGATGCGAAGCAAGACAAGACGACGCTCTCGTCGACACCCGGAGACGAATCCACGATCGCCGTGGCTCTCTCGGAAGACCACAAACCCAACCTGCCCGGCGAAGCCGACCGGATCCAAAAGGCCGGATTCAAGGTGCAGAGCATCGCCGTCACCGAAGACGACGGCACGGAGACCCTTGTGCACAAGCTTCTGAAGAACGACAAGGACCAGCTGGCGGTCTCGCGCGCCTTTGGGGACTTTGATTACAAAGCCAACGAGAATCTGGGAGAAACCGAACAGGCTGTCGTGCCCGTCGCCGACGTCCTGGTCCACACGCGGAATCCGGAAAAAGATCTGTTCCTGGTGTTGGCCTGCGATGGCATCTGGGACGTTATGGAAAACCAGGATGTAGTGGATTTCGTGCAAGCACAATTGAAAAACAAGTCGGAACACACCTCGGCAGACTCCCTCCTGCCGGACGTGGCCGATGTCTTGCTCCACGAATGCCTGGGCCGAGAATCTCGGGACAACCTGTCCGCCATTCTGGTGTCCCTGCAGCCGCAGCCCGGCGTCGGTGCCTCGACGCCCGCACCCATGCCACCAAAGGCACTCGATTTTGGTTCGCCGAAATAAAATCAAATCAAATAAAATCAAATGAAATGAGATGCGATGCAATGCAATGCGATGCGATGCGATGTAGCTGCACCTTTCCCGAAGCAATATGGCGATAAAGACTTAATTAGTAGAAAACAAAGAATTAAAAGAATGCGTGTTTGCTCCTCTTTCGAATACAAACATTGAATGCATTGGGCAGTCGGCACTTGGTTTGTCACTTACTAGACCGTGCTCGCATTGGAAAAGTTCTACTCCAAATAAGACTTCTTTGTAATTCATTTGCATTATCACAACACGAGTTGCGTAGTTTTGGTGACCTTATACGGCCCATTTCCATCATTTGTCTCATTGCTTTTACTTTATCGTCTTATTGGACTATCCTGCAGGGAGTGCCAGTTGTGCCCAGCAGCAACCTCGTGGCAGAGAAGAAGAATACATACTTTAAATACTAAATACCGCTAGTAGAGTCAGGAATTTGGGATTTTCCTATAGACATGGGACATCCTCACACTTTTTTGGGGGCCAATTTCGAAAAATCTTCCTACTTTACCAACTTATGGCTAAGCTAGCAGGCTGAGCTAGCAACAGGCTTCGCAAGCAAGACTTTGAGCAAAGAAAAGACTGAGCAAGAAGCAACACTCTGAGCAATATGCTGGGCAGTATGCTGAGCAGTGAGCTGAGTAGTAGTATGCCTAGCAAGCAGCATGCCTAGTAGTAGCAAGCAACATGCCTAGCACCAAGCAACATGCCTAGTAGCAAGCAACATGCCAAGCAACGTTTTGCTTGCTGTTTTGCTTGCTGTTTTGCTTGCTGTTTTGCTTGCTGTTTTGCTTGCTGTTTTGCTTGCTGTTTTGCTTGCTGTTTTGCTTGCTGTTTTGCTTGCTGTTTTGCTTGCTGTTTTGCTTGGATGTGCAGGGTGCTAACTGTTTTGCTTGCTGTTTTGCTTGCTGTTTTGCTTGCTGTTTTGCTTGCTGTTTTGCTTGCTGTTTTGCTTGGATGTGCAGGGTGCTAACTATTTTGCTTGCTTTTCTGCTTACAAATTTGCTTGCTGCCCTGCTATTACTATTTGCAATCAGCTTGCATGCTGTTATTTACAGAGGAGTGCTTGGTCTTCTAGTACTATTCATTGTTTGCTAACATTAAGGGGTGGATGTAAATTTGCTTACTAGTACTAATCTGCTTTTCTTTTAATTATCATCTACCTTTTGGGATCATTCTGTATTTGTTTCTCAGCATTCCCTACAGACATTGATCATCATATAGGGGACAGAATTCACACACTGGCTTGGAATTGTAGGAGAGACAAACCAAACACTGGTTTGGAATCATAGTAGGGAAGAGAGTTGCTTAGCAAGAGGGCTCTGTAACATGCTAGCGTAGGCTAGTAGTGTTACGAATTAATAATTAACCGAATCCCACGTGGGACTCAATATGCATGATATCCATGTATGGATATCTGGTATGTATGAACAGGCACGCAGAAGAGAGCGATTATACGATTAAGGTTACATACAGAATATATGTTATATACAGGGATGTAGATTATATGAGAGAATCGTGATGACCTCATCGCTCATTATTTCCTCTCTTTTTAATTTCAATCCCATCTCCTCGTAAAGTGAAATAACACACAATTATTCATACTACTCCGAATTTTCTACCTTAGAGTGTTACACAGTAATTACTGTCCGCTTCACGTAGAAAGACAGTAGTATTCAGTACTGAATCCAAACTCATCAACAAACTCAACAACAGGACCACTTCGTGTCCTTGACAAGAGAAATATCTACTAAGATCAAGCAACATGGCCGGCATCTACAGAGATCCTCCTATCGCCTACAAGAGCTCCTTCGATCGAACCAAGCCAAAGCTCTTCACCCTGTACAACGTCGACGATGACCGGACCAACAGCATGAAGGTCCTCCTGTTCACGGAGACCGGAGGACTGGAAGAATTGCTCTTTGTAGAAGAATCTTTCAGGAACGCCGCCAAGTACATGAGGCTCCCAGTCAACATCTACCGGTCGCTGTCTCACTACAGACGCCCAGAGCAAGTGGAATGATATGATCAAAGACCCGCTGGACCCGGAAGAATACCAATACTCTCAAGAAGAGATTGGAGGATATGAACAGGCCTTTATTGACTTCACCCAGCTCTACTGCAATGCCAAGGACGCTAGAGACATCATGCACACCTACCTTCGAAGCCAGGACTGCCAAAAGACGCCCTCAGTCACCTGCAAAGAACACGCGGATTGCATCCTTGTCCTCATGAAATACACGCAGAAACTAGAAGGGAGCAGCGCGCCCCTTTCCAGAGTGGAGAAACTAACCATCCTTCTCCATTCATTCCCCTCTGCATGGATCGAAAGCTATGGCATTATCCACAGTGGAATTCAAGAAGATACTACCGTCCAGCACATTGTCGACCACATGAGCTGCCACGAGCGCCAAGCTAACAAGAAAGGAAACAAGAATAACCACAAACAGCAGAAGCGCTCGAACAACAGTAACTCTCGTAAACGCAGCTATAATTCCAATCATAAAGGAAACCAGACCAAGAAGAAGTCCAATCCCTGCCGGATCCCCGGTCACAATCATGACTGGTCTGAGTGCCCCAAGAACCGGTTCTCCAAGAACCACAACAAAGGCTCCAATAACAACCAAACTGAGTCCTTCCACATGCAAACTCAAGCGTTCATGATACCAGGAAGCAATGAAACCTTCCAAGCCCACATCAATGCAGCCCGAGAGGCCGCAATTGAAGAATACCATGCCAATCATGGAGGAGTCAAGATATGGGAAAGCACTATGAAAATTGGCTTGGAAGTTCATATCAGCTCTGGATGTGGGTAAGGTGAGAGCAGCATGAGAATCCAACTGGGTGGCTTTGGCAAGGAGAGTGGTCTTGAGTTGGAGAATGTGTTGAACTTCAACAGAATCAGAAGGCATCGGGACCTTAGAAAATTGATCACTGAGGGGAGCATCAGAACAAGCAACAGCATTCAGGAGAGTGGAGCAGAGCATGTGGTATTTCATAGGGAGAGCAGGAGCAGTCATTTTGCAGAGAGTATTGTAGTGTTCAAACCAGTTGGTCAAGAAGCAGACAGTAGATGAGTCCTTCCAGCCAACAAGGGTGATTCGTTGTAGGAGCTGTGATTGTCCAACCACATCAAATTCGGGAATTTCAAAAATGCTTCAAAAACTAAAAATCAACCATGTTCCAGTACATTTTGGAAAACCTTACCGGTAACGCTATCCTTACTAAAAAAAAATAGAGGCCGTGATCGCGGAATACAACTCCACTACCCCCTGAGGTCCAATTAGTGGAGTTGTGAGTATTTACACCTCCGTCACAATGGAGCTCTTACTTCGTTAGAAGAGAGAGTGTGAGAGAGCACGGAAAGTTAAAAACTGAATTTTCACTGTTTTTAACAGTAGACTTGGCAAGAATCGCTGTACTAAATCTTACCCCGCGAATAGTGGTTGTGGTTTTTGACATTTTTTGTGTTTTTGGCAATGATATTTGTTGATTTAAAGTTAGGTTTAGACAAATGTTTGTGATAGTTGTATGAAAGGCAATTGTGATTGATGCGAATTGAATGAATTAAAAAATAGAAGTAATATTGGTCGAAGGTAGGCAATTGAATTTTCGAGTATGTTTGGCGTAAATATTTATCAGAACTGATTACTTCGTAGTAATTAACCTTATGTTCCGTCGCACAAAAATAATTGTCCAAAATTGGAGAAAAAATTATCTACGAATAAGATTTTACCACCCTTTCCTAGTACGTAATAGTAGTAGCAACTGGTGGTTACTACACTTGTAGTAGGAAAAAATGAAAAGGTTATGTATGAATGTATGAATCAGTCTGTAATTTTTACTACTACGTACGTACTAAGGTTTACCGTACGGTATGTTCAAAATCGTACAATTTTTTATTAGTGGATTACTACGAGGTAAGATTACCGGTACGTACTTTCATCAGCTAGTACTACACTACTAGTAGAGTAGTGGCAGTAGTAGTAGATTCATCTCTAGAGGGACATGTCTAGAATCAAATAGGGATAGATTTTGGTTTGGTAACTAAGGGTAGCAGTGGCAATAATATTAGATTCGTTCAGGGATGAGCCAAGTAGAATCAATAAATACGAAAGGATTTTGTTTGGCCTGTAGCTACTGCTAGTATGGTATTAGATGGCATGAGTGCGGTAAACCTTACCAGAAAGGTTTACAGACCGTATGAGCATCGAATTGAGTTTTGGTACCATACGTAATACGTTCAGTATGTATGAATGAATCAGTCTGTAATTTTTATGTTCAAAATCGTACAATTTTTTATTAGTGGATTACGAGGATTGATTGATTCGGTAAAATAAATCCCTAAAAAACAAGGGAATTTAAATGTTGAATTGAGTTTTGGTACCATACCGTACGTAATACGTAGAGTATGTATGAATCAGTCTGTAATTTTTACTACCATGTTCAAAATCATACAATTTTTTATTAGTGGATTACTACGAGGTAAGATTACCGGTACTTTCATCAGCTAGTACTACACTACTAGTAGAGTAGTGGCAGTACTACGAAGTTCCTATCAGCTGATCCCCCCCATTTTTAATCAGATTAACTCGGGGAGTTAATGCGGAATCGACGTAAACTCAGAAAAACTCTGTAGTACACATTTCTACGTAATTTAGTGTAGGATCAATCGTGCTCTATCTGGCTCTGTTTCGACACCGTTGTCAGAACACTGATTTTGTTCATTCTTTTGACAACACCTTCTTGTTTCGACCGGGACCATGGTGATTGCCCAAATCCTGTTGCAACACACCCATTGAACCATCTTTCTTGTCCAGAGCAACCCTTGCATTGAGAGTGTGTTTGAGCCCTTTTTTCTGCTCAAAAATCGACCTTCGTAGCAAAAATACCCCCTCCTTCATTTTTCGACCGACGAGACCGTAGAGGTACTCCAGTTCCTGGTGAAAGGATTGGTGGGGCCACGCCTGGTCGCCGGGCGAGTTGAAGTTTTTGCGGCTGTATCCCACCCAATCGATTTCCAATCCCAGCTTGTGGACCAGATCGATCAGAACGGAGATGCACCGCAAGAGCGTGGTCGATCCGGCAGATACCAGAGCCAAAGCGCGTCGCAAACTGCAACTTAGCAGGGCAGCGACGACGTCCCGGCGTTGTCTCCGCCAGATCTTTGGTTGTTCTTGTTCTTTATCTCGCCGGAGTTGCGGTTTGACGGCGGACGGGTTTTCGCGCAATTCGAAGTATCGGCAACGGTTGTAATAGAGCAGCGCTGAGCGCCATTGTCGATTGTCGCGTCTCCGCCAGAAGATTGTCGCGTCTCCACCAGCAGCAAGCAGCAACGCGTCGATATAATACAGGGGAGGGGAAGCAGCAAGCAGCAATACATCGATATAATACAGGGGGGGAAGCAGCAAGCAGAAACACGTCAATATAATACAGGGGGGGGACAGCAAGCAGCAGCAACGCGTCGATAATACAGGGGGGGGACAGCAAGCAGCAGCAAGCAGCAACGCGTCGATATAATACAGGGGGGACAGCAAGCAGCAACGCGTCGATAGTATACCGACACGACAGCAAACAGCAACGCGTCGATAGTATACCAGTATAGGGGAGCAGCAAGCAGCGAATAACAGGGGACAGTGAACAGCAAGCAGCAACAACGCGTCGATAATACACTGGGGGGGGCAGCAAGCAGCAAGCAGCAACCAACGCGTCGATAATACACAGGGGGGACAGCAAGTAACAAACAGCAGCGAATAACGTACATGGGTTTTGCTAGGTTAGACGCGTTGTTTTTGTACTGCAACAACCGACAATGAGGCAGTGGTGTGGCTGCAGTGGCACGTCAAAGCTGCGACCAATCTCAAGACGACAATGGCGTACGGCAATCTAGCTACAGCATCGATGGTACTTACCAATACAAGAAGAGGGGAGCTAGATTTGGTAGATCTAGAGCAACAAATCTACAGAGCTGCAGAAGCAATCGGTCCGTTCGACGGGAGAGCTCACTGCGGATACAGCGAGGATGGTACATACCCCGGCGTTGTAAAAGAGCGCTGAACGCCATTGTCGATTGTCGCGTCTCCACCAGAAGATTGTCGCGTCTCCACCAGCGTCTCCACCATTGTCGATTGTCGATTTTGGTTGTATTTCTTAGAGGTGGTTTAGTGGATTTTGCTTTTGCAGAGTTGCAAAAATAGAAATAATGAATTAGAGTTTGCTCCAGTTGTTAAATTGTAACCAAAATCGGTTTCGTTTGACAAACCCTTAACCCTACATACATTACATATGAACGCTCACACACTGCGCGTAAAGAAAACAAAATATTTTCTACTGAGTTTACAGTACAAGAAAACAAGCAGCAGCAGCAACCACTCAGTAGAATTAACAAGACAGCAACGTCGAATTCCCGACAAGGTTGTTGTCCTCACATCTTTAGTTTAACTCTGATTTGAATACCTTGATACTTACATCCTGCTCCCTGAGCAGCTCCCTGTAGAACTACAAGCCTAAGATCTAACTGACTGAGCCCCAAAGGTAGTTAGAATAGATCTGATCGATTCGTTCGGTCGTAGTGGTGAATCCGAGACTATCGATAGAACAGACCGGCACCCCAACCGGTTTGATTGCTCTTGCTGTATATCTCCAAGCCTGCCCTGGGATCTATCAGCTTAAACCAGTTTCAGCTACATTTTAACAGATTAACAGTCGCAAGCTTATTGTAAGCTTGCAAAGCTGGAGATCTACAAGCAACGAAAACAAGAACAACAACGACGACGACGACGACGAAAGACCGAATCGACGCTGTTTACAGTTTTAATTCTACACTGGAACACCAAGCTCCCTATTGCGAGGCCGTTCCAGGTATTATTATTCTTCTTATTATTGCGGATAAAACGGTACAAACGGCGTCTTCAAACTCCAAGAACTAGTTTAACTCTGATTTGAATACCTTGATACTTACATCCTGCTCCCCGAGCAGCTCCCTGTAGAACTACAAGCCTAAGATCTAACTGACTGAGCCCCAAAGGTAGTTAGAATAGATCTGATCGATTCGTTCGGTCGTAGTGGTGAATCCGAGACTATCGATAGAACAGACCGGCACCCCAACCGGTTTGATTGCTCTTGCTGTATATCTCCAAGCCTGCCCTGGGATCTATCAGCTTAAACCAGTTTCAGCTACATTTTAACACCAGTTTGCTCCAGTTTTCTCTAGTTGCTTCGAAATAGGTTTTCGATTGTACTGACACTCCACCAACCACGGTTGCTGCCAGCAATCTTACCACGCACTTCGACCATTACATTTTAATTAACAACGTCTTTCCAAAATCGAGTTAAATTTGACGTGGTGGGCAAAAAACAACTAGGTGTTTGCCGCCGCAACTAAGCTATAGCTATAGAAATTCTCTAATATATTTATTATGCTCGATCATAGATTGCGGCAGGAAAAAAAAAAACATCGCCTCAATCAAGTTTTCCTTGGTTTCGTTCAATGCACGACGCATCGTCCCAACTTAACGGATGAAATTGCAAGCGCAAGTTTCTTCTTTGTTGATCAATGATGCTATCGTAATAATCTTGGTTCACACGAAAGTCGACGAGAGGGGAGTTCTGGAAGGATTCGTCGCACACAAACTGAGATTTGTGAAGACGGTTGGTTTCGCCTTTTACCGCATGTTGCATAAACGAACTGTCACTCCAGATGTGCTCTGGCACCCACGCGTCAACGCTCCATCCCATCCCGTGCGAAATAATTCGAACGTGGGGCCAGTCCTTACCAACGCATCCTGTTTGTCTGACCACTTTATGAAAACAAGTAACAAAAGCTGGGTAGTCATTTGGTCTACCAACTCTCCCGAGATGATTGCATTCCTCCCAACCGTTCGTAGTGCTCGGAGCCAGGCGCTGAAGGAGATGAAAGTGGAGCGCCCCATTGTCCGCGTTCATGCCGCTATACTTGCTCGTATCATGGTATCCATACCATTCCTTCACGTAATTGCGCCCCCATTCGTTGTTGCGCACTAGATAGTTGCCAGCCATAACCTCGTTATTGTGAAAACGAAGATAATGGATGACATCTTTTGAATCGTCAATGTACGATTCAATGCGATGCTTGGGGTTTACAACAAAATTGTCCCCATCAAGTACCAGGAACCATTCGGTAGCGGTTGAAGTCAACATATGTTCGTAAACTGAACAGTGTTTCGAGAAGAAGATATTCGTGGTAATTTCTTCGCATTTGGCGGCTGGGAAAAGCCACTGGATTTCATACTTCTGCAGCCCGGCGTAACATTCCAACGAGGCTGTATTCCAACGGTATTTTTCAAGCGCAGTTCGATCACCAAATATCAATATCTTGATTGCCCCCTTAGTCACCCCCTTAGTCACCTCCTTGGGGGCGTTCAAAGTTTCCGTCGTTAGTAGACTGGCATTGAGGATATCGCGCTGCAACTGAAACGACCATGCGAGTAGCAAGACCGCCGTCAACGATGCGAGCCAAAATGCAAGTGATGAGATATTCATTAGAGAAACGTTTGATCATCTATAACTGTGGAGCGTGTCGCTGCGATTGAAGATGGTGCAGTAAATCAGTCTGCTGCTGATTGTTTGTTTATCTACCTGTTGTACAATTTGCGCGAAGCGCATTTTGTCCGACGTTCCGATGTTCCAGTACTAAAAATACGTAGATTTCTACACACATTTACCATGCGATATCTCGCTCCCTTCTACACCCCCAATCACAATACCAGGACCTACACATACTAACAGCGACCTCCCGTCTTTGATTCTGCTATTTCTTCAGTTGCTCGATGCTTTGTTTGGTTGAGTTGGTTGCCTATTCACCACTCGCCGGACGATCGATCGGCAACAGCGGCAGCATCAGCAGCACCAAAACCGACACATAATTTTCTACAGCAACTCCAGTACAGATTCTACAGCGATTCACCACTAATTTTCGTTGTACTGCTTCGATCTGTTTCGCAGCTCCATTCCAAGGCCCCTAAGTATATCTTATCCCTTAATCGTTCTGTACTTCTATAGCAGTATTTCGTACCCAACTTCAGGGGGCTAAACGAAACTCTTAACTCTCTACAATCTCTTAAAGGACTTCATATTTAGATTCAGCATAAAATTTTGGCCTAGAAAACACTTTGTCCCAGGTCCCTACTGTCAATATTCGATCCACCGGAGCTCCAGCAGCAGCAACAAGAGTGCGCAAAACACCAACAGCAGTATTTCCGGAAATATTGATATCACCATGGGAATTAATTTAAACGGAGTACTTCCTGTCCACTGATTCAAGATCCAAGTACATCATTCTCTTCCCCTATTAGAGAGCTACAATTGGAGCCATTTACGGATCGATTGCTCCAGAAATAAGTGAAATTCGAACTGTTTTTGTAATTCGGTGCCGTACCATCATGTCGAAACCGGCCGAAAATACGGATCATGACTCCCCAGCAACCACCGGGGCACCAAAAGAACCCCCAGCATCCACAGAAACTGAGGTTATTGATAGCCCAAGGATTAGGAACCTTGGGAATCTTTTTAAGCGTTCATTGAGGTTTGATCAAGGGTATGATAGTGATGGCGCCAAGGGCCCCTTTTTCGATGCAATTATTGCTGAGGGGGATCAGTTTGAAGAAACTGGAGAAATTAACTTTGTCGACGAAGGAGCGAAAACAGGTCTCGTTGCTGTTGCTGACAGCAATCCGGATGGTGAAGAACAACATCATGCTGCTGGTGGTGGTGGCATGATACTACCACCCCCGGCACCAACAGGAGGAGGAGCTTCGGACGCCGCCGACAAGAACAAAGAAAAAGAGAAGGATGGAACTGCTGCTGTGGTGGAAGAAAAAGACGCCGCTGCTGTCAGCAAAGAAAACGACAAGCCTCCTCCTGTTAATTTAGAAATGCAAACAGTCCTATGGCTCAAGGAAGAACTGAAACTTCGATGCCAATCAACCTCTGGAAAGAAGAGTGATCTTATCGATCGATTGAAGAAGGCAATAGACAGGAAGATACGTCGATTTGATACAGTGGAGGAAGCAAGAACGACGACGAGCGATAGCAGCAAACGACCAGCAAGGAGTGGACGTCCAAGGAAGAACAAGAACAAGGAACCATCTAGTAGAAGAAGCAGAAACTTGATGCAATTGTTCCCTGATACTGTATTCTGGCGAGAGCTTCACCCTGAAGGCACAGTGGTGGAGGAGCCAGCAAACCCTTCTTTTACAATTGCAAGAGCTCCAACTGTACCAGAAGTGGACGCGAGACTTGCTCCTCCCCCCAAGAAATACAACTATGCGGAGATCTTTGATATCCCTGAGTTCAAAGGAGTGAAGACAGAGCCTGACTTGGACCGTCGTGGTAAAATCAGGAAGGGTCCAGACGGGGAGCCCCTCATGACACGGTCAGTACGGGAGAAAGGCTGTTGCGATCCAGCGTTCAAGGAGAAATACAAGCTATCAGTTAATTCCCCACCATGGCAGTTTGCTGACGTCTTTCTTCCATTGAATTCGGATGCAAAGGACAAGCAACACTTCAGTTTTGAATCGATGCGGCACTGGACAAACGTCAAAGCCTCTCTTGCTGCTGCTGGCGAGAAGATCTACCCTGAGTTTGTTCCATTTGAGACTGTGGAGTTGCGGCAATTCTTTGGATTGTATGTGTTACACGGACTTGTTCCAACAGCTCGTGTTGAATACAAGTTGCGATCGACAAGGAATGACAGAATTGCGGGGAACGACTTCGTCTATCAAGCGATGAGCCGGAGCTTCAGCAGCAATCCGCAGAAACGGCACAAGCACTTCAAGGCATTTCTTGCTTGCCAAGATCCTCGCATTGATGTTCCTTCGCGTAGGGATTTCCCCAACTGGAAGGTCCGCCCTCTACTCAAGTGGATTAATTGGCGGTGTCCCCAGGCTTGGATGCTGGCTCGTCAAATAGCAGTGGATGAGATGACCATGCGCTTCAAGGGTGTCCACCAAGACAAGCGACGGATCACGTACAAGAAGGAGGGTGATGGATTTCAAGCTGACGCCCTCTGTGATAATGGATACTGTTACCAAGTCTACATGAGGAACGATCCTGCCCCTAAAAAGTACTTGGACTGGAATCTGTCTCCGCTGCATGCCCGTACGATGGCTCTGTTTGATTCCTTGAAGGACGAGCACCACCATGTGGGGATGGACAACCTGTACAACTCAGTACTGTTCTGCAAGGCAGCGTTCAAGCATTCAAAGCGAGTCCTTTGTCATGGAGTTGCTTGTAAGGCAAACCGTGGCATCCCTGACTGTGTGTTTCAGCAGGAACTGAAAAATGCCCGCGAAGAAAGAGCGGCTCGTGGTACGGTTAAAGCTGCTGTTCTTGAAGGGGATCCGGAATGTTCGTTTCTTATTGCATCCAGTGTGTATGATACCAAGCCAGTACACTATTTGAGTATGGTTACTACTAAAATTGAATGGGTTGAAAAAGAGAAGATCATTTACAACGTTGATACAAATCAAAAGGAGAGGATGAAATTCCTCCGTCTCAACCAGTTAGATACATACAACAACGGTATGGGCGACGTTGATATTGCTGACCAGCTCAGAGGAGTCTACAGATTGGATCAAAATGTACGGAACAGGAAGTGGTGGTGGTCTGTTATGTTTTGGGGAACAGGAGTGCTCCTGACGAACGCCTACAAGCTGTACTTATCTTTATGTGAAGAAGAAGGAGTGAAGAATCCCCGGTATGCACGTCACTATGACTTTAGGAGGGCAATTGGAGAGTACTGGGTGAACCCTCATGGTGTTGAAGCTGAATTTGATGCTCACATGTTCAATTGTACAGCCCATTTTGATCTTGATGGACTTGACCCAACCATCTCTCCTTTAACAAGCCCCTCCACTGGTGGTGAAGGTGCTGACACTGATGAAATGACGAGTCGAAAATCTTTTAGAGTTACAGACAAGTCCCTGCAACACAATGGAAGTCTCTGTCGGCGACTGGATAGAAACTTGGACCACTACCCATTTCCTCCAACAAGGAAAGCAACTAGGTGTGCTCTGCATGCTTGGCTTGGACTGAGGAAGCAAGGGACGCTGATGCGCTGCGCCACATGCAACGTCCATTTGTGTATTGAGTGCTATGGGACATTTCACCGGTCTGCTGATATTTTATCACAGAAGGAATTGCTGAAGAACAACTTTACTGAGCTCTCTGTTAAAAAAAAAGGAAAGAGGAGGATTTCTTACTAGCCTCTTGCTGGTGAGCGTCTTGCTGCTGTTGTTGCTGCTGCTTTTATTCCCATTCGATTCGGTTGTTCGATTCGGTTCATTCGATTCGGTTGTTCGATTCGATTCGGTCGTTCGCAATCATGTTTGGCCTGTGCCTTGACGACGGCAAGTACTGATACAAATTCACCACCCCTTGTTGTTTGCAGGGCCTTACAAAGTGTTCTTGTGTCTTTATTTGGAGTATTCAGGGCTCGGGCGGCCGAATGGTGGAGGACGAATGGTGCGAAAATCACGCCGAATCACGGGCCCGATGTACAAAAATCAGCCGAAATCTACTAAAATTTATCAAAATTCCCCAAGTAAATAATAAAAAACCCATATCTATGTTATTGACTACAAGTATTGGTGATTATTTGTTACTTTATTGCAGATAGAGGTGCTTTCATTGTCTCTAGAACACAGAACTCGGTTGACGATTTGGTCATCGGGTGGGTCAAAAATTACGAAAAATTATATTTTTTTTGTACTTCTATACAAGTATTACGCGCGAACGATTAAGGGATACTTAATGTTCTACACTGTTTCCAAGCTGCTTAAGTGATTCTCACTTAATAGTCTACATTCTTCGAAGTTCCTTGCTGAGTCCTCTTAAGTCTTTTCAAGTCGAAGTTCACGAACAGCCCCTTCCACTGTAGGAATCTTTCTACAAGAAATATAGCTGTCATCTGTTTTCAAGTCCATTGCCCTGCTGGACTATAAGTGTTTTCACTTATGGTCCTACTGTTTTCTGACCCAAGCCCCAAAGCCGCTAAGTACAGCTCGCTTAAGGATCGACTACCTACATATACCTCCCAGATGTACTGTATAAATGTCATCTGTTTCCAAGTCTACTGCCCTGCTGGACCTTAAGTGTTTTCGCTTATGGTCCTTGCCATACCCCGGGTCTACTAGTGATTAGAATAGTAGTGATATGCAAATTGTGAGCCCTATTGGTTAGTCTATTTGCTACAGTTCTAAGAGCCCTCCGAATCAGCGATTCTGTCGGCTCGCTGATTCTTTTACCCTCATCCTTAATCCAGTCCCGAGTGGACTCGTGACTGTATTTTGGTGCACGGCATACTCCTCCATGGTACTGTTACGATTTAATAGGATCCCTGCAATAATAGGGGTGTACTCTCCTAATGTTAACCCGATCGGTTACAAAGGGAGCAGTTTCAATAGTTACAGTTCCATTGTTATGGGCCTTGATCACCTTGTAAGGTCCTTGTCGTGGGAAGGATAGTTTCGGAACAATGCCCTTCCTTTCCAGGGTGACATAGTCTCCTTCCTTATAGACATGGGGAATCCTCTTCTGATTCTCCCGGATATTACTCTTGTGGATACTCTTTTGTTTCCTTGCTTGGATTGCTTCCCAATCCACTGGAAAGTTCACAGGCATGAACATATCCCGTCCGAACACCAGTTGTGCTGGGGAATACCCCAGAGTTGTATGGATGGTGCTTCTAATAGCATAGGCCGCCTTGGTAGTGAACTCCTCAAAGGGGTCCTTCTCGTGGAGGTCTCTTTGTTCCAGGTTAAAGGACAATAGGCAGTCCTTCAGGACCTGGTGGATTCTCTCCAGCACTGAGTTGGATTGTGGGTTCCAGGCGCCACTGGGTTTTCTTTTCATCCCCATGTTGTCACAGAGCTCTTGGAACTCTGCTTTGAACTCACTTCCACCATCGAATCCAATTTCTTTTGGTCGAGGATATCTTGCTAGCCAGGTACTATCCAACAATCGTTGGGTTTCTGCTGCATTTGGGGAGTCCTTCAGGTGAGCCAGTTCACACCACCCGGTCACTGGGTCCACCATGGTGAGGACATGGATGTGGTAGTCTTTACCATTTTTGTTGTGGACAGTTGCAGGTCCCCAGAGGTCCACATTGACCCTCTGCCATTTGGTAACCTCAGCTGCTTTTTCCGGTAGTAGTCCATACTTCTTCCGGCCACTCTTTTTGAACATCTGGCACATGTGACAGTGTTTACAGAGGTCCTGAACGTCCTTTCGTAGGCCTTTCCAGGTGAACACCGAGCGTATGCTCTGTTCCATTCTCTTTTCTCCGGGATGGACCAACATGCTGTGGTACCATTCCATGACTCTGTCCTTGAGTTTGTCGGGAATCAGAATCTTTCCTTCTTTGTGGATTAGGTTGTAACCTTCCACCATTTTGGTGGTTAGTCGATTGTCTTTTTCCAGAGCACTCATGATTCCTGTGTCCTTTTGCTGGTAGAACTGAATCATGTCCGGGGCAAGTGGGAATGCACTATTGCCCTGGAATTCTTCCGGCGCTTCTCCAAGCGGGAATAGGAGTTGTCAGAGGTGCTCTTCCTCATCCGCGTACGTCCGAAAACTGTTTCGCGACCCATCGCGACCAATCACGACCCGATCGCGACCCAATCGCGACTTGTCTAAAAAAAATTCAACCCCAATTTTTTATTTCACAACCTCTTTTTTATTATTCTCAACTTTTTTCCATTATTCTCAACCACATTTCTCCCTTTTCTCAACTCCCCCAACGGGTCGACGGAAATGTTCTGTTCTAGACCCTGACATTCAGTCCCTCTTCACACTTTCATTCCATTTTACACATTTGACACACTTGACTCAACACAACAAATAATTTTTAATCCAATTTACTTCAATCACACCAAAGTGTTACGTCGTGCACCTTTGTGAACTTTTTTTTTCAGTGGTGTCACATCACATACCGGTACCCCAGCTAAGAATCGCATCACAAAAACACACACCACCATGCCGAAAGCTTCCTCCGACCCAAGGCACTTTGCCAATGAGCCCAGAATACCCAAGACATTCCATTGTCGCAACTGCATTGCCTCTGGAAGAAGAAGAAAATCAAAATCCTTCAAGGGATACAAACAAGAATCGAGCCACTTTCACACCTACCGATATGTATCTCAAGGCCTCTCCAGGCATCTCTATTCCAACAATGATTGCCAAACTTATTATGGTGCGAACAATCTTATGGATTTTATTTCTTCTGCGAAAGCAGAAGTCACCCTCCCTTTGGTCCGACACACACCATCACAGTATGGACTGACAATGACACCAAGCAGCAAGCAGCAACACGTCGATAATACAGGGGGGACAGCAAGCAGCAGCAACGCGTCGATAATACAGGGGGGGGACAGCAAGCAGCAGCAACGCGTCGATAATACAGGGGGGGACAGCAAGCAGCAGCAACGCGTCGATAATACAGGGGGGACAGCAAGCAGCAGAAACGCGTCGATTATAAAGGGGGGGACAGCAAGCAGCAAGCAGCAATGCGTCGATAATACAAACGCGTCGATAATACAGGGGGGGACAGCAAGCAGCAGCAACGCGTCAATAATACAGGGGGGGGACAGCAAGCAGCAGCAACGCGTCGATAATACAAGGGGGGGGACAGCAAGCAGCAGCAACGCGTCGATAATACAAACAGCAACGCGTCGATAATACAACAAACGCGTCGATAATCCAGGGGGGGACAGCAAGCAGCAGCAACGCGTCGATAATACAGGGGGGGCTCAGCACGCATCAAGCAGCAGCAACGCGTCGATAGTACGAGGGGGGACAGCAAGCAGCAACGCGTCGATAATACAGGGGGGACAGCAAGCAGCAACAAGCAGCAGCAACGCGACGATAATACAGGGGGGACAGCAAGCAGCAGCAACGCGTCGATAATACAGGGGGGACAGCAAGCAGCAGCAACGCGTCGATAATACAGGGGGGACAGCAAGAAGCAGCAAGCAGATAGAGGTGATGAGTGAACGAGGCAATCAAAAAATTCGATTTTCCAGTACAAATTGTAGAGGGATTTATGTCGAAAAAGAAATTTATACAGGGGGACAGCAAGCAGCAGCAAGCAGCAACGCGTCGATAATACAGGGGGGGACAGCAAGCAGCAAGCAGCAACGAACGCGTCGACAATACAGGGGGGACAGCAAGCAGCAAGCAGCAACGAACGCGTCGAAAATACAGGGGGGGGACAGCAAGCAGCAAACAGCAACGCGTCAAAAATACAGGGGTGGGACAGCGAGCAGCAAGCAGCAACGAACGCGTCGACAATACAGGGGGGGGACAGCAAGCAGCAGCAACGCGTCTCGATAATACAAACGCGTCGATAATACAGGGGGGACAGCAAGCAGCAGCAAGCAGCAACGCGTCGATAATACAGGGGGGACAGCAAGCAGCAACGCGTCGATAATACAGGGGGGGACAACAAGCAGCAGCAAGCAGCAACGCGTCGATAATACAGGGGGGGGACAGCAAGCAGCAGCAATGGGTCGATAATACAAACGCGTCGATAATACAGGGGGGGGGACAGCAAGCAGCAGCAACGCGTCGATAATACAAACGCGTCGATAATAAAGGAGAGGGGACAGCAAGCAGCAAGTAGCAACGCGTCGATAATACAGGGGGGACAGCAAACAGCAAACAGCAACGCGTCGATAATACAGGGGGGGACAGCAAGCAGCAGCAAGCAGCAACGCGTCGATAATACAGGGGGGGACAGCAATTAGCAAGCAGCAACGAATGCGTTGATAATACGGGGGGGGACAGCAAGCAGCAACGCGTCGACAATATAGGGGGGACAGCAAGCAGCAACAAGCAGCAAGCAGCAATGCGTCGATAATACAGGGGGGACAGCAAGCAGCAACCAACGCGTTGATATTACAGGGGGGGGGACAGCAAGCAGCAAGCAGCAAGCAGCAACCAACGCGTTGACAATACAGGGGGGACTGCAAGCAGCAACGAACGCGTCGAAAATACAGGGGGGGGGACAGCAAGCAGCAACGAACGCGTCGACAATACAGGGGGGGGGACAGCAAGCAGCAAGCAGCAACGAACGCGTCGCAGCAAGCAGCAACGAACGCGACGAAAATACAGGGGGGGGGACAGCAAGCAGCAACGAACGCGACGAAAATACAGGGGGGGGGGACAGCAAGCAGCAGCAACGCGTCGATAATACAGGGGGGACAGCAAGCAGCAGCAACGTGTCGATAATACAGGGGGGACAGCAAGCAGCAGCAACGCGTCGATAATACAGGGGGGATAATACACGAGAATATTGTTAAAGAACTATCGCCGTCTTTCCTTGTCGTTCCCCTCTTCAGCAATCGTATTGGTCGTTCCCCTCTTCAGCAATCGTATCTTTCGTTCCCCTCTTCAGCAATCGTATCGGTCATTCGTCGTTCCCCTCTTCAGCACTCGAATCGGTCGTTCGTCGTTCCCCTCTTCAGCAATCGTATCTTTCGTTCCCCTCTTCAGCACTCGTATCGGTCGTTCGTCGTTCCCCTCTTCAGCAATCGTATCGGTCGTTCCCCTCTTCAGCAATCGTATCGGTCGTTCGTCGTTCCCCTCTTCAGCAATCGTATCGGTCGTTCGTCGTTCCCCTCTTCAGCAATCGTATCGGTTGTTTTTCTCTGGAAAGGCGAAAGTTAAAACAACAAGAAACTCCTGTTAGAAACGATTGTAGCGACCGTACCACCATCGTCCCCCTCTGGAGCGATCGTACCCTCGGTTGTGATTTTCGTCTTCGTTGTTTTCAATTTCAGTACGTCGTATATCTGGGTAAGCCAGGTAGTTCCAGGACTTCAACACACCCAACCTCCGTGATATGAATCAGACAACAGAGCAGAAAGCAAGAGCGGCCGTTCTCAAGCTCCCCACAGCATGTGTGTCTTTTTCAAAAGAGATGGTCCCGGTGCCTGATGGCTAGGTTAAACTGGACCGGCCAGAATATTCCGATGCATGAGATGAAACGAAAATGAAAATGAAAATGAAAATTATGACACATCCGGTACGAGGGAGATGTGGGGCGGAAAATCGATCTGCCACTGTGACGTAGTGCTTTAGTGCTTTATTACGTGCTTTATGGTACTGTGTGTACAGGCTGAGTGGAAAAAATGACAGCAATGTACGTACTTTACAGTACTAAGTGTACAGGCTGAGAAAAAAAATGACAGGTCTGTGCATACCCGTTCCTAGTAGGTACCGACAGTACGTACAGGCTGGGGATGTGTAGGTTTCCAGTACGGTGTAAACGGTACGTACGGTACTGGTACAAATCTTTTGGCGCGAAGTGGTGGAGGTACGGTAACTTAGTGTTGGTACATATTATACAGGATGAGCCTTCCCCGAGATGGTGGTAGCATTAAAAGATGGAGAGAACACCTGTTTAGCAGTAGTAGACAGTAATAGTGGCACTACTGGATTGTATGCAGTTGGTATTGTTGGTTCGAGTCCCGTCACGGGAATGTCTTTTGCTACATCACGATGCAATAGAAATATTTTTGCTGCGAAGCATTTGTCACCAGGTGATCTATTCAGTTATTCAATGGTTACATCCATACCATTGGTGATTTTTGAATACTTCTTTTTGCATACTCTTGCCCATGCATAGGATGAGAAATATTCACACTGGAATCACAAAATATTGACTAGATTCATTCACATATTTGATTTTACAGCAGTTTCTACTAAATGCTGCGGTACTGGGCCAAATATTAATTATTCTGTGGTGACACCCAAATTATTGGTGATTTTTGAATACTTCTGTTTGAATAGTCTTGCCCATGCACAGGATGAGAAATATTCACACTGGAATCACACAAATATTGGCCAGATTCATTCTGATATGTGATTTGGTACTTTTTTCTAGCAAATTCCGCAGTAGTGGGCCAAATATTAATTATTCAGTGGTGACACCCAAATTATAGGTGATTTTTGAATACTTCTTTTTGAATAGTCTTGCCCATGCACAGGATGAGAAATATTCACACTGGAATCACACAACTATTGGCCGCATTCATTCAGATATGTGATTTGGTACTTTTTTCTAGTAAATTCCGCAGTAGTGGAACAAATATTAATTATTCAGTGGTGACACCCAAATTATTGGTGATTTTTGAATACTTCTTTTTGCATACTCTTGCCCATGCACAGTATGAGGAATATTCACACTGGAATCACACAACTATTGGCCAGATTCATTCCGATATGTGATTTGCTACTTTTTTCTAGTGAATTCCGCAGTAGTTGACCAAATATTAATTATTCAGTGGTGACACCCATACCATTGGCGATTTTTGAATACTTCTTTTTGCATACTCTTGCCCATGGATAGGATGAGAAATATTCACACTGGAATCACACAAAGATTGGCCAGATTCATTCAGATATGTGATTTTACAGTATTTTCTAGTAAATTCCGCAGTACTGGGCCAACTACTAATTATTCAGTGGTGACATCCAAATTATTGGTGATTTTTGAATACTTCTTTTTGAATAGTCTTGCCCATGCATAGGATGAGAAATATTCACACTGGAATCACACAAAGAATGGCCAGATTCATTCAGATATTTGATTTGATGGTATATTCACTGAGGTAGTACTATTCTTGCTGCTTGTAGTAGTAGTACAGTTATACACTGCTGCTACATACTACTGCAGTGCGTAGGTAGTAGTACATAAGAGGTAGTCCAAAATTATGGCGCAGCGGGGCTGGCTCTCTGTGGTTTAGGTGGCGCGCGATATCACCATCATCAGCTTTCTACTGGTTTCTACTATTACTTCAGTACGGTACATACTACTAGTACTAGTAGTAACTCTACTGCTATCATGTAGAAGAAATCAATTCTCGGCAAACACATGCATGACAGAAAATGCATGTGTCGTAAATCTTACTTCACATAATTTTGGGTCGGAACGGAACAAGAAAGACGGCAACTGAAATATAATGAGATGGAAATGGTAAGTGAACCACATCAAGGTTGGAGGAGGTATTAATAATGGATTTTGATTCGTCTAACTGTGCATCATTGACTTGCCTGCTTGCTCCTGATAGGGAGGCGACCGCAACTGCTGATGAAATAGGATGCAACGGCAAATGAAATATAATGCAACGGTGAGTGAAGCACATCAAGATCTGGGGTATTGATAATGGATTTCAATTGTTCTAATTCTGCATTGAGTTGCCTGCTTGCTACTGATAGGGAAGAATCAACTTTAATGCGACGGGGCAACTGAAAAATGATGCGAAACATGATGCAACGGGGCAACTGACACATAATGCGATCGCAAGACAAATATGATGGGATCGCAACTGACAAAATGATGCGATTGCAACTGATGAAATATGATGCGATGTGAGGAGACCTTTACTGGCAGTACAGATACCGGTATGGATGAAATTATCACGATGACCATTATTTAAAAATCTAAAAATCGTTTGAACCAAAATTTGTGTGGTGTGCATGAGGACGAAGACGATCGGAGCAAAGAGCAACGACGATTTCAAGGACGACGAAGACGATCGAAGCGAAGAGCAACGACGATTTCAGAGAGGACGACGAAGCCAATCGAAGCAAAGAGCAACAACAATTTCAGAGAGGACGACGATTTCAGGGAGGACGATGAAGAGGAAGGTAATCGGAGCGAAGAGCAACGACGCCTTCAGGGAGGACAAAGACGATCGAAGCGAGAAGCAACGACGGCTTCAAGGACGACCACTTCTTCTAACGAACCAAAATTTGTGTGTGCGTGTGTGAGAAAATTGAACAGAGAATAAACAATTATTAGAGTAGTATCAATATTTATCAAAAGAAAGACTTATATTTTGCATCATAGTGTTTCAAAATTTTTTTTCATGGGGGTCGCGATTCCTGGGCTTCGGGTAATAATTGTGATTTTTGTGATGAATTTCTTCAGGGGTGTGATGGGAAATACTTTGTGTCGGGATGTGAAATCAATTTTTGGGAGTGAATTTCTGCAACAGTCTCATAATATATAATGATGGTAGGGTCGGTAAAAAATTTGGGTCGAGTTTGAATTTTATTTTTTTTTTTTCGTAATTTTCGTAATTGAGGTAGTTACTGGGTCGCGATTGGGGTTGCGAATCGCGAGAGAGCTAGGAATCGAGCTACGTCAAAATGAGCCAGGAATAAATCGCGACCCCCCTAAATAAATTCTTGGGAGGGGTCGCGAAACAGTTTTCGGACGTAGGTGAGGGGCTTATTTGGTGGTAGCCATTCCACCGTATCTGCTGGGTCATCCGTAATATCCAGTCGTGATAGTGCATCTGCTGCATCGTTGTCTTTGCCAGCCACATGCTTGACTACCGGGTGGAACTCCTCCATGAGGAGTCTCCACCGGACCATCCTTTGGGTGGGCATCTGCTGATAGAGCAGGTTAAGGTGGTCTGTGTGAATAATCACATCTTGTCCTCGTAGGATTCCTTCGAATGCCTTCAGGCCTTCTACTATGCCCAGGAGTTCTTTTTCTCCAACAGTGTAGTTGAGCTGCGCCGAGTTCAGCTTCCGGGTGTAGAAACCAAGGGGCTTGCCATCTTGGCATACAGTTGCTCCCAGTTGCCTATCGCTGGCGTCTGAGTAGAGATGAAATGGTTTCGTAAAGTCCGGGAATGCAAGCTTAGCTTCATCTGCGAGCATCCTCTTCGCCTCCATGAAAGCTTTCTGCTCTGCTGGACCCCAATACCAGTTCATTTTGCCCTTTTTCCCTGCGAGTTTGTTCAGAGGGGCCAGGATGTGGGAGCGGCGCTTCCACATGTCCCTGTAAAAGTTTACCATTCCAAGGAACATTTTGAGTTGCTTGGTGTTCTTGGGGGCTTCCAGGCGCTTCATCGCCTCCAGCTTCTTTGGCTGGGGCTGAATGCCTTCTGTTGTTAACAGAAAACCCAGATATTCCACTTCTTTTTGCATGAAAAAGGATTTTCTGAGGTTGGCTCGGAAGCCGGCATCATCCAGTCTCTGTAGGACTGTATCGATTTTGTTGAGGTGATCCTGTTCGGATTCTCCCTCTCGTTGAATGATTAGGATATCATCAATATAGACAAGGACGTAGTCCAGGTCCCCTAGTAGGTTCATCATGACTGATTGGAAGATATCCGGAGCACACGCAATCCCCATTGCTAGTCTCTTGTAGGCATACTTTCCCCACGGCAGGATGGTGGAGCAGATTTTCTGGCTCTCTTTGCAGATGGGGATGGTATAGTATCCTTGGGACAAGTCCAGTGCCGTAGCTGATTGGAACTTTTGTAGTCTCTGGATTGTTTCCCCTATTCGTGGTAGTGGGAATGGTTTCCTCTGGATGGCGGCGTTCATTTTCCGGAAGTCTGTGAGGACTCGGATATCGCCTGTCTTCTTTGGTTGGCAGAAGGTAGGGGATGCCCACGGTGAGTCATCATCGTGGGGGAGTTTTTCCAGGACTCCAATCTCACAGAGCCTGGTGATCTCCTTTCGAAGTGCTTGTTCAAAGGCGTGGGGCACTGAATAGTACCTCTGCCGGACCGGTTTGACTCCTGGTTGGAGTTCAATGGACACCGGTTCTATATTTTTGAGTAGGCCCAACCCTCCGCCAAAGAGTGTTGGGAATTTCTTCAGTGTTTTCTTCAAGGCTTCCTTGGACGCGTCCGTAATCTCCAGGTCATTGACCATGGCGTCTATATCGACTTTGGAGTAGTCTGCGTCCAAGATTTTGGCTTGCCTCTCTTCCTCCTGTTGGAGGATCGGACTTTGTGTGTTGGCAAAGAATACTGCCTCACATTTGTCCGGGTCAGTAAGTTCCCCCATTCCCTTCATGGGGATGGAGTCACCCTGCCATTCGATGGTTCGGGAGCTGTATTTTATATCCAGTCCCAGTTGTGCCATCATGTCGGATCCTATGATCATGTCGTAGGGCACCTCCTCATGGTGATGATATTCATCCACTTGGAAGGTCCATTTGATGGTCTTGGAGTTTGAAAATTCTATCAACCTCAGTCCCACTGAAGCCGCAGACTTGGTTCGGAACTTGCCCCCATAGGTGTTATAGGTGACAGATCTTCGGTCTCGGTTCGTTAGTTGACTTCGGTCGACAAAGTGCCTTAGTATGATGGATTTGGAGCACCCGGAGTCGAGTAGGCCCCGGAGCATTCTCCCCCTTCCCTTGTGGTCCAATACCTCCACACAGACGTCTGCATATCTGTTGATGATGCGGGGTCCGGTGTGGATGGTATCGGAAGCCATTCAGTTGTGGGATCCTTTCTTTTTAAAGGTCTTTCTGTACTTTCTTCTGTACTCTTTGAGTTCCCGTTCGGAGATGTCGATCTCGTCATTGGAGACTTCGTGGTCAGCTTGGGCCGTGGCCAGTACATAAGAGTACTCGTGGTTTGATAAGTTCCTTCCCCAGTGGGGTTTGGAGTGTTGCTCGTGGTCCGAGTCTTGTTCTTTTGCCACAAAGTGCTCCTTGAGCAGGTTGATGGTTTCCCGGTCGAACTTCCCCTTCTTGTGGGGACCACCGGTTAGTTTCCAGCATTTGCCGGCATGGACCTTGCCACAGGTCTTGCATAGTTGTTTGTTGCTGTTGTCCACAGGGCGCTTCTTTTTGCCAGGGGATTTCCCGTGGTGGGTTCCTCCCCCAGATGCGGCCTTGGGGGTCTTCTTGGTGACACTGGTCTGCTTTTCGAGGTCGGTGATGCGTTGTTGCATTACTGCTTCCTTCCGGATGGTGAGTTCCAGATTTTCGAGCTTGTCAATAGTGGTGTTAAAGGAGTGGGTGTAGAGGTCCCAACTAATGTGCTCCAGCTTCTCGCGTTGGGAGTGGGTCATGTTGGAATCCAGGATTTCCTTCATTTCTCCTTGGGTGAAACTTCTTGGTGTTTCCATTTGGTCACTGCCACATTCCCAGAGGCATTCTGGGAGGTAGCTTTGGAGTTCAGCCATTCGATTGGCCCAGGCTCTAATGCCATGTTTGAGGTCCACGCGCATGCCTCGCATGAATCTGCGGAGGACAATGTACGAGCGCTTGCCGTGTTGGTCATTGCCAAAGATTTTGAGCTTGAGGGAATGCATGCATTCCTCGATGACATCCTTTCTGTACTCCTGGGATTGGTAGTACTGGATGAGGGCGCTTGCGACCTTCTTCTTTGGGATTGGGGACTCGAGGTTGTCGGTCTCCGATTCTTTGTCCGATCTCGCCGTGGCTGTGTCGGTTTTGTCGGCGGTTGGAGATTTCTCCTTTGCCGTCTCCTTGGAGGCTCCCGTGGGAGTTTCGGTGGCGTCTTGCCCCATTGATAGTAGTATGTTTGCTTGGTCCCTTTGCTCGATCTCTTGGATCTTTTTCTGTACGTTTCTGGTGTGATGGACCTTGTGGGTTGGTTCGGCCAAGTAGGTCCGAGCGAGCGTTCGCTGGACAAGTCCGAGTGCCTCAGTAGAGAGGATTCTCTGTAGAACCTCCAATTTCTGGTCTCCGTGGAGTTTGTCATTGCCAGCAATTTTCTGGTCAAAGTCTCTCTTCCAGATAAGGAAGAGTTCTGGTCTTTCAGTACCATTGAGAACCTTCAGGTAGTCGCTGAATGCGATTCCACCTTGTTCGCTGTCTACATTCATCTTTACGGTGTTGGCGTCTTCCGGCCAGTCCTCCCGTGTGATGTTGAAAGGTTTCAGTTTGGTTCCTTTAGACGCCATGGTTAATCAGTTTCTTTTTATTTACTTTAGTTTAGTTACAGTATTTCTGTAAGTTGTTATGTGGTGTGGAAATGAGCAAAAAGTGGTTGTTTCAGTTTGCTCCAGTTTTCTCTTTGTCTACACGATATCCCGTGTTGTAACTGATTTTCCTCTTTTGTAATACACGTTATTTCGTGTTGTGACTGATTTTGCTTTAGGCTTGTCCAGTGGTGGGAGTTGTTTCTCTCTTTAGTTCCCGGGAATCCTGTGGTTCTCCGGAGTTGTTTCTGTTTTTATTTCGTGGGATTCGATTCCCGTGGTTCTCCGGCGTTGCTTCCCTATTAAGCAATCACCGGGCCGGTCCCACTTCCTGTCTCCCGTGGGATTTAGTGGTGTTTAGGTATTTATTTTATACCTGTCCGGATATCCGTATACTTCGGTTTTGGTTGGCATCCCCTATTCGGTCTGTCCATCCACTCAGTGTTGGTCCAATTAGTCCACTCACTGGATTATGTGTCACTTTTTCGACACTTATTTCATTATTTCTTTGTTCGATTGTTTTTGCTGTCGACCATGGTCCTGTCTAGGTACTTAGGTGTCTCTGTTGCTGCTGTTGCTCCCTTCTTTGGGCGCCAACAGTTGCTGGGGTCGGTCTTCCTTGTGCTGCAGACACTGGATATCCTTCTCCCTGTTTTTGCTTCTCTGCGCCTCCATTTTTGGCAGTCTTTCGGTCTCGTCGGCGCCTCGGCCGATCGATCTCTTTCTGCTCATGGTCATCAGCACTCAGCTTGATTTTAAAATCATGCCATACCCCGGGTCTACTAGTGATTAGAATAGTAGTGATATGCAAATTGTGAGCCCTATTGGTTAGTCTATTTGCTACAGTTCTAAGAGCCCTCCGAATCAGCGATTCTGTCGGCTCGCTGATTCTTTTACCCTTATCCTTAATCCAGTCCCGAGTGGACTCATGTATTTTGGTGCACGGCAGTCCTACTATTTCCTGACCCAAGCCCCAAAGCCACTAAGTACAGTTTGCTTAAGGCTCTACCACCTACATAACCCTCTCAGGTGTACAGTATAACTGTCATCTGTTTTCAAGTCTACTGCCCTGCTGGACCATAGTGTTTTCGCTTATGGTCCTACTGTTTCTTGACCCAAGCTCCAAAGCCGCTAAGTACAGTTCGCTTAAGGCTCTCCTACCTACATATACCTCTCAGGTGCACCGTATAAATGTCATCTGTTTTCAAGTCTACTGCCCTGATGGACCATAAGTGTTTTCGCTTAAGGTCATACTGTTTTCTCACCCAAGCCCCAAAGCCGCTAAGTACAGCTTGCTTAAGGCTCTCCTACCTACATAACCCTCTCAGATGCACACTTCAACTGTCATCTGTTTTCAAGTCTACTGCCCTGCTGGACCATAATTGTTTTCGATTATGGACCTACTGTTTTTCTGACCCAAGCCCCAAAGTCGCTAAGTACATGTTACTTAACGCTCCACCACCAACACATACCCCTCCAGTTCACAGTATAGCTGATACCTGTTTTCAAGCCTACAGCCCTGATGGTCCATAAGTGTTATCACTTAGAGCCCCATGTTTCCAAGCTACTACAGGAGAGCAAGTTCAAGTTCGAACAGAAGGCCAGCTGTTACGAATTTGAACTTGGTAGTAGGCTCCACCGCCTCTACGTGTTTCCTACTACGAAGTTCGAACAGAAGGACAGCTGTTACGAATTTGGTAGTAGGCTCCGTACTATCTGTACCATACAGTGGTAAGGAATGTGTTTGGGGCACTCGCATTACTGATGCTGCAATACAGCATGCAGAGACCAGTTTCGCTTGCGTCAGCTGACCACTTGCATTACTGATACTATGTATCTGAGGAAGGGTTTTGCTTGTGTTAGCTGACCACTTCTAGCGTTACTGATGCTGTACAGCAGCATTCAAGGGACAGTTTTACTTGTGTTTTTCCCTTTCATATTCTTGTTACCTGTCTCTTGTACGCTCTGCAACAGCAGTGTCTGTTGTGCTTTGGACTGGTTTGTTTGTTCCTGATTGTTTCCAAGGTTTGTTTGCAAAATCGTCGTTTTTACAACTTGGAGCATAAACTCTCTTTGATTGAGGCGACGCGTCGTTCTACAACTTGGGGCCTAACCTCTCTTCGATTGAGGCGACGATAAAGTCTGGTTACAGACTGAGTAGCTTTTAACCACCTTCGGTGGATTTTCCTACTTAAATAAGTATATTATTATTATTATTGTTTATCTACCTGTTGTGGGGAGCCTGGAACGTATTTCTTAGTGGTACTTTAGATTTGCTTTTGCAGAGTTGCAAAAATAGAAATAATGAATTAGTGTTGCTCCAGTTTGCTCCAGTTGCTTCGAAATAGGTTTTCGATTGTATACCAATAGCGCCGACGGCAGTGTCACTCCCACGTCACTCCCACGTCTTAAGTATCGAACACTTGTGGGAATCGATTATATTCATTTCCATTGGTGGATATCGAACATAGGTACAATAGAAAACCTTGGACGTCCACATGGTGGGATTGAAGTCGACCGACGCGTCCAAGTATAGGAGAACTGCTGGGACTCAGAGGTGTTGGACCTCTCTTTAGCTATTGTAGCTCTACATGTCTGGATATCGAACATACCGGTACGTGATGAAAGTCCGGAACCGAAAACACGATCGATCGATCGATCCACTCCAGCAAACAGCAGCAAACAGCAGCAAACAACAGCAGGCAGCAACAGCTCATAATTTTGCTGATGGTAACATCAAAACACTACAGCAAGCAATCGACAATCTACTACAACACGACAATCTACTACAACGCGACAATCTACAATGACGCGACAATCTACAACTAATCATAGATAATTACTAATAATAAATTTTATTTCTTCTCTGCTCCGGTGTCTTTTGCTGGAATCTTCTGGCGCTTGCACCAGTCCACCATCTTGGGGAGGCACTCTTCCGGACGTCCGAAAACTGGTTCGCGACCCATCGCGACCAATCGCGACCCGATCGCGACCCAATCGCTACTTGTCTAAAAAAAATTCAACCCCAATTTTTTATTTCACAACCTCTTTTCCACTATTCTCAACCTTATTTCTTTTTTTTCTCAATCCCCACATCGTTTTCTGGAAAATGTTCCGATCTAGACCCTGATATTCAGTCCCTCGTCAACTTTTCATTCCATTTTACAGATTTGACACATTCGACTCCATATAACAAATAATTTTTAATCAGATTTGTTACTTCATCACACAAAAGTTACGTCACGGACCATTTTAATTTTCCTCCTTCGCATCGCATCACAACAACAATTATTTTATTATCAAACACATGTTTGTATTTCACGCACACCACCATGCCGAAAGCTTCCTCCAACCCAAGGCACTTTGCCAATGATCCCAGAATACCCAAGACATTCCATTGTCGCAACTGCATTGCCTCCGGACGAAGAAGAAAATCAAAATCATTCAAGGGGTACAAACAAGAATCGAGCTACAATTTCACCTATCGATATGTATCTCAAGGGCTCTCCAAGCATCTTTATTTCAATAGTGATTGCCGGACCTATTATCGTGATAACAATCTTATGGATTTCATTTCTTCCGTGAAAGAAGAAGTCACCCTTCCTTTGGTTCAACACACACCACCATCACAGCAAGCAGCAGCAACGCAGCCGCAGCAACAACACGTCGATGATACAGGGGGGGACACCAAGCAGCAGCAACGCGTCGATAATACAGGGGGGGACACCAAGCAGCAGCAACGCGTCGATAATACAGGGGGGACACCAAGCAGCAGCAACGCGTCGATAATACAGGGGGGACACCAAGCAGCAGCAACGATTTGAATGAGCCAATCAAAAAATTCGATTTTCCAGTACAAATTGTACAGGGATATATGTAGAAAAAAATTTAGTACAGGGGGGACAGCAAGCAGCAATACAGGGGGGGGACAGCAAGCAGCAGCAACCCGTCGATAATATAAACGATAAACGCGTCGATAATACAGGGGGAGGACAGCAAGCAGCAAGCAGCAGCAACGCGTCGATAATACAGGGGGGGGCAGCAAGCAGCAGCAAGCAGCAACGCGTCGATAATACAGGGGGACAGCAATCAGCAACGCGTCAATAATACAGGGGGACAGCAAGCAGCAACGCGTCGATAATAAGGGGGGGACAGCAAGCAGCAGCAAGCAGCAACGCATCGATAATACAGGGGGGGGACAGCTAGCAGCAACGATCTGTCGCTCCTGCAAGCTGCAACGCGTCGATAATACAGGGGGGACAGCAAGCAGGAACCAACGCGTCGATAATACAGGGGCGGACAGCAAGCAGCAGCAACACGTTGATAATACAAACGCGTCGATAATACAGGGGGGACAGCAAGCAGCAAGCAGTAGCAACGCGTCGATAATACAGGGGGGACAGCAAGCAGCAAGCAGCAACGCGTCGATAATACAGAGGGGGGACAGCAAGCAGCAACCACGCGTCGATAATACAGAGGGGGGACAGCAAGCAGCAGCAACGCGTCGATAATACAGAGGGGGGACAGCAAGCAGCAGCAACGCGTCGATAATACAGGGGGGGGACAGCAAGCAGCAGCAAGCAGCAACGCATCGATAATACAAACGCGTCGATAATACAAACGCGTCGATAATACAAACGCGTCGATAATACAGGGGGGACAGCAAGCAGCAACAAGTAGCAACGCATCGATAATACGAACGCGTCGATAATACAAACGCGTCGATAATACAAACGCGTCGATAATACAAACGCGTCGATAATACAAACGCGTCGATAATACAGGGGGGGACAGCAAGCAGCAAGCAGCAACGCGTCCATAATACAGGGGGGGGATAGCAAGCAGCAGCAGCAAGCAGCAGCAACGCGTCGATAATACAGGGGGATAATACACGAGAATATTTTTAAAGAACTATTTCCTTCGTCGCCTTATTACCTTTTCCGATCGTTCCCGTTGTCGTCGTCGTCCCTATTTGTTCCGCAGCAGCAAGCAGCAACGCGTCAATAATACAGGGAGAGGGGACAGCAAGCAGCAGCAACGCGTCGATAATATAAACGCGTCGATAATACAGGGGGGAGCAAGCAGCAGCAACGCGTCGATAATACACGGGGGTGGACAGCAAGCAGCAACGCGTCGATAATACACGGGGGTGGACAGCAAGCAGCAACGCGTCGATAATACAGGGGAGACAGCAAGCAGCAACGCGTCGATAATACAGGGGGGGACAGCAAGCAGCAACGAACGCGTCGTTAATACAGGGGGGGGACAGCAAGCAGCAGCAACGCGTCGATAATACAGGGGGGACAGCAAGCAGCAACGCATCAATAATACAGGGGGGATAATACATGAGAATATTTTTAAAGAACTATCGCCGTCTTTCGATCGTATCGGTCGTTCGTCGTTCCCCTCGTCGTCGTCGTTCTTGAAATCGTCATTGCTCTTCGTTTCGATCGTCGTCGTCGTCCTTGAAATCGTCGTTGCTCTTCGTTTCGATCGTGTTTGTCATCCTTGAAGTCGTCGTTGCTCTTCGCTTCGATCGTCTTCGTCGTTGCTCTTTGCTACAATCTGTGTGTGGTTGTACAAAATAAACAACGGGCGGTTAGTCGTCGGCGTCGTCCCGGTCGTCGTCGTCAGCTCGCTCGTCATCGTCGTCCCCCTCTTCTACGATCGTACCTTTTAGTGTCTTCGGTCTTCATTGTTCCGATCGTCTTCGTCGTCCTCTGCAGGTTCGTTCGCACGCGTCATACTCGTAGATATCTGGGTAAGCCAGGTGATTCGAGGACTGCAGCCCACCCTACCTTGATAGCAAAAGAAAACGGTAACAAGGATTTCAAGAGTGATCAGTTCTATACTTTCTTTGCCGTTTGTCTCTCCAAGATGGTACCAGGCGCCTCGTGGTTCACTTTCAACTGGACCGGCCAGAAAATTCCAACGCCGAAACGAAACGAAAATGAAAATTATGACACATCCTTCACGAGGGAGATGTGGGGCGGAAAATACAGGATAGGTGGTTGAATCTCAAAATTCACCACTATGTTGTCGTACTTTACAGTAGTAGTCTACAGTACTGGGTGTACAGGCTGAGTGAAAAAAATGACATCAATGTAGTACGTAGATTCTGGTAGTGAGTCTACTGACTGAGTACAACAAAAAATGACTGGTGGTGAGTACATGCCCGTACCTAGTAGTACGTACCGAAAGTACGTATAGACAGTACATATTACTGCTGGTACATATTAGAGGCTTCCCCGTAGTGGCATTATAAGATGGCAAGACCCCCTCATTAGCAGTAGCCAACAGTAATAGTGGCACTTTGGCAGGCCTGTAATGTGGTGTTGTTGGTTCAAGTCCCATCATGGGAATGTCTTTTGCTACAACACGATGCAATAGAAATATTTTTGCTGCGAAGCATTTGTCACCAGGTGATCTATTCAGTTATTCAATGGTGACATCCATACCATTGGTGATTTTTGAATACTTCTTTTTGCATACTCTTGCCCATGCATAGGATGAGAAATATTCACACTTGAATCACAAAATATTGACTAGATTCATTCACATATTTGATTTTACAGCAGTTTCTACTAAATGCTGCGGTACTGGGCCAAATATTAATTATTCAGTGGTGACACCCAAATTATTGGTGATTTTTGAATACTTCTTTTTGCATAGTCTTGCCCATGCACAGGATGAGAAATAGTCACACTGGAATCACACAACTATTGGCCAGATTCATTCAGATATGTGATTTGGTACTTTTTTCTAGTAGATTCCGCAGTAGTGGACCAAATATTTTAATTATTCAGTGGTGACATCCAAATTATTTGTGATTTTTCAATACTTCTTTTTGAATAGTCTTGCCCTTGGATAGGATGAGGAATATTCACACTGGAATCACACAAAGATTGGCCACATTCATTCAGATATTTGATTTTAGAGTATTTTCTACTAAATGCTGAGGTACTGGGCCAAATATTGATTATTCAGTGGTGCCATCCAAATTATTGGTGATTTTTGAATACTTCTTTTTGAATACTCTTGCCCATGCATAGGATGAGAAATATTCACACTGGAATCACACAAAGATTGGCCACATTCATTCAGATATTTGATTTTACAGTATTTTCTAGTACATGCCGCAGTACTGGGCCAAATATTAATTATTCAGTGGTGACATCCAAATTATTGGTGATTTTTGAATACTTCTTTTTGAATACTCTTGCCCATGGATAGGATGAGGAATATTCACACTGGAATCATACAACTATTGGCCACATTCATTCAGATATTCATTTGGTACTTTTTTCTAGTGAATTTTCCAGAAGTGGACCAAATATTAATTATTCAGTGGTGACACCCAAATTATAGGTGATTTTTGAATACTTCTTTTTGCATACTCTTGACCATGCATAGGATGAGGAATAGTCACACTGGAATCACACAACTATTGGCCAGATTCATTCAGATATGTGATTTTACAGTATTTTCTAGTAAATTCCACAGTAGTGGACCAAATATTAATTATTCAGTGGTGCCATCCAAATTATAGGTGATTTTTGAATACTTCTTTTTGCATACTCTTGCCCATGCATAGGATGAGAAATATTCACATTGGAATCACACAAAGATTGACCACATTCATTCAGATATTTGATTTGATGGTATATTCACTGAGGTAGTACTATTCTTGCTGCTTGTAGTAGTAGTACCACAGTTATACACTGCTGCTACATACTACTGCAGTGCGTAGGTAGTAGTACATAAGAGGTAGTCCAAAATTATGGCGCAGCGGGGCTGGCTCTCTATGGTTTAGGTGGCGCGCAATGATACCACCATCAGGTTTCTACTGGTTTCTACTATTACTTCGGTACGGTACATACTACTAGTAGTAACTCTACTGCTATCATGTAGAAGAAATCAATTCTCAGCAAATAAATGCATGACAGAAAATGCATGTGTCGTAAATCTTACTTCACATAATTTTGGGTCGAAATGGAACAAGAAAGACGGCAACTGGAAATGGTAAGTGAACCACATCAAGGTTGGAGGAGGTATTAATAATGGATTTTGATTCGTCTAACTGTGCATCATTGACTTGCCTGCTTGCTCATGATAGGGAGGCGACCGCAACTGCTGATGAAATAGGATGCAACGGCAAATGAAATATAATGCAACGGTGAGTGAAGCACATCAAGATCTGGGGTATTGATAATGGATTTCAATTGTTCTAATTCTGAATTGAGTTGCCTCCTGCTTGCTACTGATAGGGAAGAATCAACTTTAGTAATGCAACGGGGCAACTGAAAAATGATGTGAAAAATGATGCGACGGGGCAACTGACACATATTGCGATCGCAAGACAAATATGATGTGATCGCAACTGACAAAATGATGCGATTGCAACTGATGAAATATGATGCGATGTGAGGAGACCTTTACTGGCAGTACAGATACCGGTATGGATGAAATTATCACGATGACCATTATTTAAAAATTGTTTGAACCAAAATTTGTGTGGTGTGCATGAGGACGAAGACAATCGGAGCAAAGAGCAACGACAATTTCAAGGACGACGAAGACGATCGAAGCGAAGAGCAACGACGATTTCAGAGAGGACGACGAAGCCAATCGAAGCGAAGAGCAACGACAATTTCAGAGAGGACGACGATTTCAGGGAGGACGACGAAGAGGAAGGCAATCGGAGCGAAGAGCAACGACGACTTCTTCAGGGAGGACGAAGACGATCGAAGCGAGAAGCAACGACGACTTCAAGGACGATGAAGACAAGGACGATCGAAATGAAGAGCGACGATGATTTCAAGGACGACTTCTTCTTCTAACGAACCAAAATTTGTGTGTGCGTGTGTGAGAAAATTGAACAGAGAATAAACAATTATTAGAGTAATATCAATATTTATCAAAAGAAAGACTTATATTTTGCTTCATAGTGTTTCAAAATTTTTTTTCATGGGGGTCGCGATTCCTGGGCTTCGGGTAATAATTGTGATTTTGGTGATGAATTTCTTGAGGGGTGTGATGGGAAATACTTTGGGTCGGGATGAGAAATCAATTTTTGGGAGTGAATTTCTGCAACAGTCTCATATTATATAATGTTGGTAGGGTCGGTAATAATGAGTCAGATTAAAAAAAAAATTGGGGGAAGGGGGGGATTATTTTGAGAAAACAAATATTTTTTTTTTAAAATGTTGATTAATTTGATTAAGTGACTGAAGAGAAAAAATTCGAGTCTTAAAAAAATCGGGTCGAGTATGAATTTTATTTTTTTTTATTTTTTTTTCTCGTAATTGAGGTAGTAACTGGGTCGCGATTGGGGGTTGCGAATCGGGAGAGAGCTACGAATGGAGCTACGTCAAAATGAGCCAGGGAGAAATCGCGACCCCCCTAAATAAATTCTTGGGAGGGGTCGCGAACCAGTTTTCGGACGGATCTTTTCCACGCTTGGCAAGATCAGTTGCCTTGCGCTTGATCCGGGAAGCGATACGATACGATATAGTGCTCGGCGATTGTTCCAGTGACAAACGGATCGATCGCACTCAGTTCGATTTGACAGCTGCTGTAGCGTAATTACGCAGAGCGCGAACCGCAAAAACGAGCGAAACCTACACAGCACCACACCCGAATCAATCGATCGATCGATCGATCGCCATCGCGCATGACCAAGAATCGAATCATCGTTCGAAATCGAGACGAACGATTGATCGAACGGAACGGATTTTGCCCTGCCTGCTGACCTGCAAGGAGGCGCCCGCATTGTTGCCGAGGGACTCAACGGCATTCCCAGCTACACCAACAACACCAACAACAATAGAAATTTCAGTGCAGTTGCAGGGGATTCCAAGGTAAATGCTTTCAATCGATAGGACTGAATACTGTGGTAGATTGTTGGGTCTCATCTCCCATCTCCTGAGGCTTGCGTCGGAAGCAATCGTTGGTTGCCTGGCTACGAAATCTCTTTGCGAGCTCCGGATTCGCGGAACCAAACCGCGTACCCACTGCTGCACGTAGTAGTCAAACCAAAAATCGATACCAGTGGAGACGCATGCTGGACACGCGACAATCAACAATGGTGGACACGCGACAATGGTGGTGGGGACGCCAGAGACGCACGCCGAAGATGGCCATGGTGGTGGAATTGTCGGATTGCCGGATTCTCGTCGTCGTTGTCGGCAAAATCAGAAGCAGTCAAAAAATCACTCTGCGAGGTCGATTTTGACAGGAAAAAAAGGCTCAGATGCACTCTCGATGCAAGGGTTGCTCTGGACAAGAAAAATGGGTTCAAAGGAGCTGTTGCAACAGGATTTGGGCAACCACCATGGTCCCGGTCGAAATGAGAAGGAGTGGTGTGTTGGTGTCAAAAAAGAAGAAGACTAGATCCTACACTAAATTACGTTCAAATTTGTACTACAGAGTTTTTCAGAGTTTGCGTCGATTCCACATTAACTCCCCGAGTTAATCTGATTAAAAATGGGGGGGATCAGCTGATAGGAATTTCGTAGTAGTAGTAGTACGGTAGTAGTAGTAGATTCATCTAGAGGGGCATGTCTAGAATCAAATAGGGATAGATTTTGGTTTGGTTACTAGCAGCAGTGGCAATAATATTAGAGTTGTTCAGGGATGAGCCAAGTAGAATCAATAAATACAAAAGGATTTTGTTTGGCCTGAAGCTAATTACTGCTAGTATGGTATTAGATGGCATGAGTGCAGTACCAGTATGGACCATATGAGCATCGAATTGAGTTTTGGTACCATACGTAATACGTTCAGTATGTATGAATCAGTCTGTAATTTTTATGTTCAAAATCGTACAATTTTTTATTAGTGGATTACGAGGATTGATTGGGTAAAATAAATCCCTAAAAAACAAGGGAATAGTAAGTTACCGTAGTAGTAGTGACTGGTGGTTGAAGTATTAGATCTATCCTCAGTTGATTCTACGCTAGTCCTCGGATGAATCTACTAATAGCGCCCTCTAATAGTAGTACCACTAGTAGTAGTGACTGGTGGTTGAAGTAGTAAATCTATCCTCAATTGATTCTAGGCTAGTCTTTAAACAAATCAACTACTAAAAGCACCCTCTACTATTAGTAGTAGTAGTGACTGGTGGTTGAAGTAGTAGATCTATCCTCAGTTGATTCTAGTAGTAGTGACTGGTGGTTGAAGTAGTAGATCTATCTTCAGTTGATTCTACGCTAGTCTTCAGACTAATCAACGACTAGTATTAATAGCACCCTTTACTAGTAATACCACCATCTACTGGTAGTAGTAGTGACTGCTGGTTAAAGTACTAGTAAATCTATTCTCAGTTGATTCTACTCTAGTCTTCAGACAAATCAACTACTAATAGCACCCTCTACTATTAGTAGTAGTGACTCCCCTTTACTACTATTAGTAATAGTGACTGGTGGTTGTAGTAGTTAATCTATCCTCAGTTGGTTCTAGGCTAGTCCTCAAATAGATCTACTAATAGCACCCTCTAGTAGTACTAGTATTAGTACTAGTAGTGACTGGTGGTTGAAGTAGTAAATCTATCCTTAGTTGATTCTACGCTAGTCTTCAGACAAATCAACTAGTACTAATAGCACCCTCTACTATTGGTAGTAGTGACTGCCCTCTACTATTAGTAATAGTCACTGGTGGTTGTACTAGTACTAGTTGATCTATCCTCAGTTGTTCCATTTAGGCTTAGCACCCTGTAGTATCTCTAAAAATATATGAGGATTAATTATCGTACAAGTATCTACGAATAAGATTTTACCACCCTTTCCTAGTACGTACTAGTAGTAGCAACTGGTGGTTACACTAGTAGTAGGAAAAAATGAAAAACAATCATAGATACCGTACGTACGGTAAGGTTACTGTAATTTTTTCGTGCACGAATGTACGATCTAGTGAGAGTAAGGTTTTACAGTAAGGTTTATGTTCTTTACCACCCTTTCCTAGTACGTAATAGTAGTAGCAACTGGTGGTTACACTAGTAGTAGGAAAAAATGAAATACAATGATAGGTATAATTTTAAGTAAGGGTACCATAATACCACCCTCTCATACTACTACTACTAGTAGTAGTAGTACTAGTTACTGGTGGTTGTAGTAGATGATCTATCCTCAGTTGATTCTAGGCTAGTCCCCAGACAAATCTAGGTAGTAGTAGTAGTAGTAGTGATTGGTGGTTCTATTAGTAGTATTAGGAAAAAATTATCTATCCTCAGTTGATTCTAGGCTATTCCCCAGATGAGTCTACTACTACTAATACCACCTTCTACTAGTAGTTGAAGTAGTAGTAACTGGTATTTCGTGTACTACTACTTGATGATCTATCATCAGTTGATTCTCCATCAGTCTTCAGATGAATCTACTAATACCACCCTCTCATACTACTTCTACTACTACTACAATTTACTGGTGGTTGTAGTAGATGATCTATCCTTAGTTGATTCTAGGCTAGTCCCCAGACGAATCTAAGTAGTAGTAGTAGTAGTAGTGATTGGTGGTTGTTCTATTAGTAGTAGGAAATGATCTATCCTCAGTTGATTCTAGGCTATTCCCCAGATGAATAAACTACTACTAATACCACATCCTTTGATTCAAGCAGGAGGTTAATTCCTTTCAGCCCCTACGATCCTTTGATCCAAGCAGGAGGTTCATTCCTTTCAACCCCTATGATCTGAGGTTCGTGGTTTGTTCCTTTCAACCCCTACGATCCTACGATCATAGGGAGTTGGGGTATGTATATCTGGTACAAATCCTACTTGAAGGGCCTAGCATCCTGTCTAGCATCCTGTTTAGTATCGCCTTCTCGGTTCTACAGTTCCGTTCTTATCTTAGCATCCTGTATATCTTATATTATAGGGCTGCTAAAAGTTGGTGTATGTAGATCTGTTACAAATCCTACTTAAAGGGCCTAGCATCCTGTCTGGCATCCTGTTTAGTATTGCCTTCTCGGTTCTACAGCAGTTCCGTTCTTATCTTAGTAGCATCCTGTATATCTTATATTATAGTAGGGTTGCTAAGAGTTGGGGTATGTAGATCTGGTACAAATCCTACTAACTGAAGGGCCTAGCATCCTGTCTAACATCCTGTTTAGTATTGCCTTTTTGGTTCTACAGTTCCATTCTTATCTAAGCATCCTGTATATCTTATTTTATAGGGCTGCTAACAGTTAAGGTATATAGAACTGGTACAAATCCTACTAACTGAAGGGCCTAGCATCCTGTCTAGTAGCATCCTGTTTAGTATTGCCTTTTTGGTTCTACAGTTCCGTTCTTATCTTAGCATCTTGTATATCTTATATTATAGGGCTGCTAAGAGTTGGGGTATGTAGATCTGGTACAAATCCTACTAACTGAAGGGCCTAATATCCTGTCTATCATCCTGTTTAGTATCGTCTTTTTGGTTCTACAGTCCGTTCTTATTTTAGCATCCTGTATATCTTATATTGTAAGGAAGCTATGAGTTGGGGTATGTAGATCTGGTACAAATCCTACTTAAAGGGCCTAGCATCCTGTCTGGCATCCTGTCTAGCATCCCACCTTTTTTGTTCTACAGTTCCGTTCTTATCTTAGCATCCTGTATATCTGATATTATAGGGCTGCTAAGAGTTGGGGTATGTAGATCTGGTACAAATCCTACTAACTGAAGGGCCTAGCATCCTGTCTAGCATCCTGTTAAGTATCGCCTTTTTGGTTCTACAGTTCCATTCTTATCTTAGCATCCTGTATATCTTATATTATAGGGCTGCTAAGAGTTGGGGTATGTAGATCTGGTACAAATCCTACTAACTGAAGGGCCTAGCATCCTGTCTAGTAGCATCCTGTTTAGTATTGCCTTTTTGGTTCTACAGTTCCATTCTTATCTTAGCATCCTGTATATCTTATATTATAGGGCTGCTAAGAGTTGGGGTATGTAGATCTGGTACAAATCCTACTAACTGAAGGGCCTAGCATCCTGTCTAGTAGCATCCTGTTTAGTATTGCCTTTTTGGTTCTACAGTTCCGTTCTTATCTTAGCATCCTGTATATCTTATATTATAGTAGGGTTGCTAAAAGTTGGTGTATGTAGATCTGTTACAAATCCTACTTGATGGGCCTAGCATCCTGTCTATCATCCTTTTTAGTATCGCCTTTTTGCTTCTACAGTCCTGTTCTTATCTTAACATCCTGTATATCTTATATTATAGGGCTGCTAAGAGTTGGGGTATGTAGATCTGGTACAAATCATAACTGAAGGGCCTAGTAGCATCCTGTCTAGCATCCTGTTTAGTATCGCCTTCTCGGTTCTACAGTCCCATTATTATCTTTTGAATATCTTATATTGTAAGCAAGCTATAAGTTGGGGTATGTAGATCTGGTATAAATCCTACTTAAATGGCCTAGCATCCTGTCTGGCATCCTGTCTAGCATCCCGCCTTTTTTGTTCTACAGTTCCGTTCTTATCTTAGCATCCTATATATCTTATTTTATAGGGCTGCTAACAGTTGAGGTATGTAGAACTGGTACAAATCATAACTGAAGGGCCTAGCATCCTGTCTAGCATCCTGTTTAGTATCGCCTTTTTGGTTCTACAGTCCCGTTCTTATCTTAGCTTCCATAGCTTCCAATAGGATTTGTACCACGTCTATATACCCCAAAAGCTCTATAATAATATTATTATAAGATATTGACGTAATTAATTAACTAATTAACTACCCACCTAACCGTAATTAATTAAATACTTCGTACGTCAGCATAATATTATAAGATATTGATGTAATTAATTTAAAATACCCAAATAATGCATGTAATTAATTAAATATGTCATAATATTATAAGATATTGACATAATTAATTAATTACCTATATAACGCATGTAATTAATTTATTACGTCAATTAATTATGTAAACTGATAATAAAAGATATTGCGCATTGCATGTGATTCAGTCTTACGTAATTTATTGGCGTAATTAAATAATTATGTACATAATTAGTTAATTGTGTATGTAAGTCGCCTTTTCAGATCTTCAGTTCCGTCTGTATCTTAGCATCCAATATATCTTACAATTTAGGTCTGCTAAGAGTTGGGGTATGTGGATCTGGTACAAATCCCACTGGAAGGGCCTAGCATTCTGTCTAGCATCCTGTTTAGTGTCGCCTTTTCAGATCTTCAGTTCCGTCTGTATCTTAGCATCCAATATATCTTACAATTTAGGTTTGCTAAGTCTTGGGGTATGTGGATCTGGTACAAATCCCACTGGAAGGGCCTAGCATTCTGTCTAGCATCCTGTTTAGTGTCGCCTTTTCAGATCTACAGTTCCATCTGTATCTTAGAGACAAGTTGTATAACTGGAAATTATGAGCTCTTATTGTTCTATGTATCGAATCATGTGTTTTCTCTCTTTTACATGATAACTCTCGATAATTGTATGTTTCTCTGTATGTTGCTCGATTCTTTATCTTCTTCAGTTAATACTTCAACTGTGTTCTTTGGATACTTCAATATCTTGCGCACCTCTGGGTGCGCCACTCTGTGGCTTATATGTGCGCGTGATACTGTTGCACGACTTCTTTCTGTTATGTATGCGCGGTACTGTTGCGCTGTCTTGTGTTGATATCCGCTCGTCAGCGGCCTTCGGGGAACTTAATCAGTAGATATGAATTATCTCGTACTGCGTACTGGAAAAATAGGCGAAAGCCTTAACAATAATAATACATAAAGTCCTGGCAAATCGTGAGTCTACAGTGGACTGTTCAAGGCCTATTGCATACGCTCAAGCAATACAAAGCACTTCCCTAGAGGTACATCGGAATCAGTCGTAAAGGAGGGCATGATAGGTGTGTTTATTTTAGAGTATAAAAGAAAGAGTGAATAAAGGGGGGCTGAGCCAAAGCGCTCAGCTCTGTATCGTATCGTGACATCGATTCGCTAACTCGCTAACTCGTATAATAACAGCGCTTTCGTAGCTCTGGTACTGTATTCTACGGGTAGCGTATCGGAGTATCGTAGGGTATCTCCGATTAGTTATTAGATCGAATCGTGTGCTAGCGCGCTTGCGCTAGCGCGTTGGGTAACTGTTTGGGCCGGGTATCCGGTCATGGTACACATCATACACCAATGACCCGACCCCGGCGGTAGCATCGTATCTTAGCATGGTATCATGGTAGGCTAGCATCTTTCAGTATCTCGCAGCCTTAGCAACCCTAACCCTGTATCATTTAGCTACACCCTGAAGAGGTGCTTTACTCGGGGTACGTACGATTGGTACAAATCGTACGCGGCGACCCTAGTAAACTCTGCTAGCAATACTAGGCAGGATAGGTCTGTTGCTAAGCCTGCTGCTAAGCCTGCTGCTAAGCCTGCTGCTAAGCCCGCTGCTAAGCCTGTTGCTAAGCCTGCTGCTAAGCCTGTTGCTAAGCCTGTTGCTAAGGATGTATGCTACCAATTAGCACACACCTCAGCACTCAGCTCAGCACCTGATAGTCAGCTACTGGAGGTTGCTGACTGTAGCCCCAGTACATTCTCCTACACAGGAGCCTTAGCACAGATCACAGCACACTGGATATCTTCATAGTCCCCGTGATTCATGCCAGTGGCCCTGTACTGAGCAACTATACTGGTCCCCGGAAACAGATACTACCAGGGAAACACCAATACTCTTGCTTGTTGTACCAGGACACTTGGATGGATCATAACAGAATCCAGGGATGCTTCCATATAACTTGTCAGAGATCAAACTGCACCAAATATTGCAGTTCTTCTATCAGAGGCCCGGCTGATTCGTAGTTCAAAAAAAAAGGGGGGCGGACCATAGGACGTTTTGCCCTTGGTTCCACTCCTCGACACGTACGAGGAGATCAATCAATCAACCTATTGTCTTTCAAGTTTATAGTCCCCGGAACCGGTGTACCGGAGACTCCCAATATAACATATAACATAGGACATAAGGATCAGGTCGGGTCGAAGTCCGTTGCAACAAGGAAATCCATAATCGTAATCGAAATCGCGTCCGAAATTCGAAATCGAAACGATCGAAGAACTCGTAATCGACATCCGAATTAACGGCTTCCGAAAATCGAAATCGGAAAACTGCTGCGTCCGAGCTGCTTGTCAGGGACCAAAGGTGCCCCAAATAATGCAGCTAGAGCAATGTTTTCTTTACCACATGCATCGAGCACAGTGTTCTTTCAGAGCTGGACCATTCAATAGCTTGGTGAATAGGTCAGCAATATTGGTCTCGCCAGGCTCCTTTGCAATTCGAATTGTTCCAGCAGCAATAGACTCGCGCGCTTTGTGGTAAGCAACGCTGTTGTGCTTCTTGTTGCATGGACTCTCCGGCCTGGTGGTATTCTTAACAACAGACTCGTTGTCACAGTACACATTGGTAGGACCTTCAATAGGGACACCCATCATCCTGAGCTTGTACCTAAGACCCTCAATCAGTTCAATGGCAATTCGGAGTGCAACTATCTCAGAACCAAAGGTTGACGTCTCGACAGTGGTCTGGCGTTTGCTGAACCACAGGATAGGGGCCCTGTTTACAAAGATAATAATTCCGGTATGGGATCTTCTTGTTGCTTTGCATCCGGCATGGTCCGCATCGACAAAACAACTCATAATAACTGCTTTTCCAAGGGGTTCAGGAGCATCCGGTGGCAATACCTCCTTGGCATCTGGATAGAACTCACTCCAATCACAGTCGGGAAATCTGGACTCGTCTACTTCAGGCCGGGTCTCATCAAACACCAACTTGGATCGGGCATGCGCCTTGAGATAGGCAAACATGTGCAATACTTGGTTCAAATGCCCTGTTCTTGCTTGCGCTAGATACCTAGACATGAGAGATACAGGCATGACCAAATCCAGTCTCCCAAGTTCGCACAACCACCTCAAGACACCAATCAGGCCCTGGTAGTAGTTCTGCTTACTTGGATCCAGCTCAGTGGTTACATCAACTTCTGGACGATAATCGGATGTCAACGGGGTAGACACCTTGTTCGGAAGGTGCTTGTAACCATACTGCTCGGTGCCAAGCTCCTTCTCTACTGCGTCGATGGCTTTCTTAGCATATTTCTCGGAGGACATCGCCCACTTGGGAATTGGGTCGTCTTTGACCACATGCGAATGGACATCAGCGCCCAGATACAGGGTTGGAACTTCTATAGTCCCGTCCTTCAGCGTGAAGCGCTGCTCGATACTTTCCAACTGCCGTCGGGGGTCCTCACTGCAACAGATGATATCGTCGACGTATGCAATCAGGTATGCCCAGTACCTAGAACCATCCTTTCGCGTCTCCACCCGCATATGAACATCAGGATCAGCTTTACAGGGTTGATATCCTAGCGTTCGTAGGTGCTTGGTCAAATAGGATCGGAACGACGCGCCTGCAACAGGAAGTCCATACAGTGCTCGAACGATCTTACATACCTGTCCTACCAAGTGCGGGGGAAAACCGTCTTCAGCTCGTGCAACCAAATAATATTTCTTCTTGATCGGCGCTGTAAGGTAGGCATTCTGGATGTCCGCAGACAGCACGTCCAGATTGTTCAGCGCTGCCAACAGGAAGAAGATACGGACTGAATCCCTGCTAGGTACACTGCTGAAGGTATGTTCCTTAGCTGTTGCTTGTACCTTATGGCCATCGGCGACGAGCCGTGCTTTCCGCGTCAGGGACCCCAACTTCACATCAAAGATCATGTGCATCGTGATCTTGCTGAATCCTTCGGCCTTGAGACCTTCGACGGTGTAGCTGGGGTCAAACTCGAACGCCATCTCGTTGTTTCTCATCTCCTTCGCAATCGCCTTCTCCCAATAGTCCGTTCCCGTCTTTCGGTCGATGGCAAGGGCTTCAGGGATAGAATGTGGTAACTCCACTCCGAACTTGTGGGTCCGATCCCAGTACTTGTTTCGCTTGGTAGCCTTGAGGATTCGCTTCTTCCTTCGTAGTACATGGTGAATCCACCATCGGAATGCTGGCTGATCCGAGATCTTGGCAGATATGGCGTATTCTGCGGTCTGCACAGGAAAGGACCTCTTTCAGATCGCTCAACTTACACCAGGATTCGGTTCCGTCTTTCCAACTGACGAGCAATCGCCATCCCTTCGTTGTAGGCTTGGGGACTTTGCGACCATGCTTGTTGGTGATCGTCGCATCTTGCTTCCTAACGGCGGATCCGTCCTTCTCGTGATCGATAATCTCGTCCAGTAGAGAAAACATGCGTCCGTCGTCGTCGATTTCGCTGTACATGCTCTCAGCAACGATATTGGCGGTATACTGCTCGACGGAACCATCTGGAAACTGCAGATCATACATTCTGGTATCAAGGATAGGGTTATCATTCCTCTTGCCAATCGGATTGCCATTAAGATCAGCAGAACGATTCTTCACGACACACCGTAGTCGTTCGTCGCCCTTCTGGATCATGACATTATTACCAATATACTCATCATAGTCATCCCCATCAGGTATGAGGTCGTCGATATCTGGAATAGAGGCTTCAGGCTCGGCGAGCTCCCACCGTTCTTGGTGACCTTCAAATAACTCCGCAGGGGGATCAGGGTACGTAGCTTGGAACTTTGCGTCGTTATCCTCCACTTTGTCCCCGATCTTGGATTCAACTGCTTGGTCAAATGAGTCCATATAGCGCTTGACGTCATGGGAACGCCATTCTTCTTCAGTAACAGCACGGACTGTGTTAGTGCTTACCGGCATGGCCGCCTCGTTCAGGATCCAGTGGCAGTCTCCGCCTCCGAATCGGTCACCGCACGGGCCAAGCCATCGTCCCAGCTTCTCGGTCCCGTCAGAGAGATCAACCCAATAGACGAAATCATACCATTCATGGGCTTGGTAAAGAGATATATCAGGCATGTACCCATGCACGATTTCGAATGGCGTTCGACCCATCGTCGTAGGATCACTGGAAGCTGTGCGTTGGCGGATTGCGGCAACAAGCTCGCCGCAGAAAGCCCACAGGCGCTTGGGGGATCGCTTCCGAGCCGTCTTCTTGCGGATGCTTCTGCTGATATGGCCGATGCTGAGCTCCGCGCGATTCTGGAAGGGACATCTTGGCTGGATAAAGGTCTGGTGGATATGGTTTTTGCTGACGACCTTATTCCATGGAGTCTTGTAGGTACCAGGGGCTCCTTGCTCTCGAGCGCCATCAGATATCAAATGCTCGGGAATGCCGACGTCGTGGATGAAAATCTTCAGTCCTTCATACGCTTGCTTCTTGCCCTGTATAGGTATGAACTCGTCGTAGCCCTTACCATTACTGAAAACTTGGGCGGCTGAATCTTGTCGCATGATGCTCGGGACCTTTGCCATCCAGGTGTCGGTGTACCATTTGCCAGCCGCGATGCGCTTGTTTCTGAAGCTCTGCGTTGGCAATCGGCGGACAAGGGGATGCATAGGGTTGCGGAAGCCTTTCTGGGTCGTGACTCGAAGGGTATCCGCAGCCTTTCTCGGGGATACATCCCAAATCTTAGACAGACGGTCGGAGTCGATCTTACAGTATCGTTCGGTGTCAATCTTCGGACCCCACTTGGCTCGTCTGGTGATAGTGTCGAGCTCGGGATCGACTGGTTCGACTGCATCGTCGTCCCATCGTACATGCTTGTAGACGGATGACAAGCAGACGGGAGAACTGTGACGGGGATCCAATTCGAAGCGCTCGCGTCCATCGGTGTAGGCTGCGCTCGTACAACGGGGTATGCATGGCGTTGATTGTAAGACTTGGTACTGTTGCATCCTCGTCTACATCATCGTCCCCGCAAGTCTTCAATGAATCGCCCGAAAAGAGAGAAGATAGTCGTGCATCCAGACGAGAGTCGGATGCAATCGCACATGGGGTCAGATCACGGCGGGTACAGAGTAGCTGAAGGCTCCGCAGCTTGTACTTCTCATAGCAATCATGCTGGGGTAGGATCAGCTCGTCGCTCCGAAGAGGATCGTCGTACAAATGGGGACTGAAGTTGGACCGTGTTTCGACGGGCTCCAACTTGCGCTTGTTCGTCTTGGACCTCTTGGACTGCTTCGTGGTCGGCGCGGGCGCATGGGGCGTCCCCGCGCGAAGGACAGACACCGTAGGATTCAACGGATGAGATCCGTCGATGGCTTCTTCGGCTTGCTCGAACTTCTTGCTCTTCGGATCCCAAGGGAAGTCTCGGGTAGCAACGACATGATCGCATGTAGCCATTTCATGCTTGGTTGGCTTGCGGGAAGGGAAATAGGACACGACCCCATCAAGCAGGAGCTTGATGTCGAGGGTGTGGCCCGCATGGGGATCTTCAGGGTCGGTATTGTCAATATGGATGGAGTGACTGGACTGTTCATCATACTGACGGGGCGCTTCACTGACACGATTGGGATGGCAATCCCGTATCTGATTCGGACAAATCAAGCTGTGGGACAACTTGTCGCCAAAATACAGGGCTTCGTGGAAATAAATCAACCAAACTTTCCCGTCGGTATCTGTGTAGGCCGTAACACAGGTCCCAATAGGAATGTTCTTGATAGGCTCGAGCTCAGGCGAAAAAGGATGAACATCGACGTGGCTGACAACTTGGTCTTCAAGCAAGATCATATTGGAACCGGCGGCAGTCGTATCAGCGTGGCTGTCCAGCTCGCACTGTCCCTCAGGACTCGGGCGCGCGCGCGGCAGATCCATCTGGTACAATAGCCGGCCAACCTTACTTAATTTCGGGCACCGGCCGTCGTTTCAGTTCTTGGGGGTCTGTCCTGAGTCGTTGCCCTTCTTCTTGCCCTTTCTGCGCCCCTTGGGCCCAAAACTGTTCCCTGCGCCTTGGGTCGCGTTCGTGTTCGCGGAGGCAGCAGGCGTGGTAGAACTAGTGGACTGAATAGTTCGAGCTTTCTTCTGCTGGCGGAGGTCATACAACTGCTTTCGTTGTTCCTTGGAGAATGTCTTGTAGACTTCATGGGGGTACTGCTTGTCCTCAATCTTGCCGCTGTACGATCCACCCTTGTTGCTTCCTTGGTTGCCACCACCTTGGTGGACAGAGGAGATACTTCGCGCTCGCTTGGTTGCAACCGCACCCATCTTTCGTATGCCAAGGCACCTCTTGAAGTACGAGACGCACTCGTTGAAGTTCTTGGTGTACTTATCGGTTTCAAAGATCTGGATCTTGGGGTTCTCAAACCGATCATCTTGGATGCTGTGGATGAAACGCATGGTGAAGTCTTCTTCGTCGGGCAACTTGTCGTGGTTGGATAGCGTAGTCTGGAAATTCAACCAAGTTCTGCAGTGCTTCTCAAAGTCGTAGGTGCGGGAATCACCTGTATAGCGGGAGGTGTACATGCCGGTACGGACCTTGTCAAGGATAGCCGCGACGTTGGTTGCGGAGAAGGCATTCTCGTAGAGATGTAGGAAAGCCGCTCGGGCGTTCCCAGTCGGATTCTTCGCGTCTTTGTACCTTCGAGTGTAGGCCCAGGCAGGGCCATCACGAACTGCGTTGCAGAGCAACACCCAAACGTCATGGTTGTCAGTGACGAACTGCGGGCCTTCAAGCGTGGCGCATCGGACATTGTAATCCATCCAGTTGGAAAAAGTCCCGTCCTTCCCAACAGTGGCGGATCTCTCTGCTGCAGTCACCGTCTCTTGCTCCTTCGGACGGATGACGTATGATAGGGGGAACCCTTGTTCATTGTACTGGAAGCGGAGGAACTGACGGAAACTTTCTTCCCACTGACGGAAGTTGTCAAGATTGACGAGCTTCGGCGGGGTAATGGACGCTGATACTGTCTCCTTGTCGGCGGTCTGCATTTCATGCAGGCGCTGGCGCGTTCGGTCGGCTGCGAGGGGATCACTAAGCCAAGTATGGGCAGTAGGCTTGATACCAATGAGAGGTTGGTAGCGGATCCACTCCGAAAGAAGCTGAAAGGATTGTCTGAAGGATAGTCCGATGAATACTCGTTCATGGTAGGGGCACATCGGATGACGACTCCCATTGAAGTCACGAAGGTACTTGGGGAGTTCCTTGGCAGATAGCTGTTGGATCGCCTCGATGCTGTTGAGGCCATTCCGGAATAGTTCGTCCGCCGTATCACTATTGCTGAAACCAGAGAGGATCTCGTGGAGGTCTGACTCCCTTGAGCTGAGCTTTGCTCCATTCTTGTATCCAGAGATTCCACCATTAGCTTGGGCTGTGGCATGGGCTTGGAGGATATCAGGACTAGCCCCTGCAGGTGCAGGAGCAGGAGCAGGGGCACGAACGGCGGCAGCAGCAGCGGCGGCAGCAATCCGGGCTGCATTCTCATGAGCGGCGGCAGCAGCAGCGTCAGCAGCAATCCGGGCCGCATTCTCGCTGCGCATTGCTCTCAGTTCTTGAATAGCAGCAAGAAGGATCATTTCAGATCGGGGTTGGATGTCAAGGTTTGGTTCCTGTTGGACTCTGGAGGCTCCAGCAGAAGCAGCAGGAGGGACTCCAGGCGCTCCGACAGGGGGTAGCGCTCCAACAGGGGGAACACCGGCTCCAGCGGCGACTCCAGGCGGAGGAGCGTCGACTCCAGGCGGAGGAGCGTCGACTCCAGGGACGGCTCCAGTGGCGCCGGCTCCAGCTCCAGGGGCAACTCCAGGCGGAGGAGCGTCGCCTCCAGGGGCAGCGCCACCTCCAGGGACAGCTCCAGGGGCGCCGTCTCCGGCGGCGGCTGCAGCGGCGGCGGCTTGGCTTCTAGTTTGCTTGGCCATGGTTGACTTGACTTGCTCTGAGTAACTAACTTGCTTCAGTTTCTAAACCAAATTCTTTTGTGGTGGGAGCTGTCTCCAATCGATGGTCCGCGTCGATTGTTCCGTATCGACAATTCCAAAAGAAAAAAAAAGGTATCACGTATCACGTCAGCATTGGTGTCAACACTTTCGCGTCAACGTCTAAGAAGGTATACGCATCGATGGTTCCGATTCGATGGTTGGCTAGAAAGGTATCCAAATGGTTGGTTACCAAAAGAGAAGAATTCTTTCGGTCTTTCTGATCTGCTCTGGACCAATCGATTTGATTCTGAGATATGACAGATCTCAGGGTTCTTGGCTTGTCTGATTCCAAATTCCCTTGGCTAAAATCAAAATCGATGGTATAGCAGGTTCGAGGTTGTCTGCGCCTCGTGAGGTTGTCTGCGCCTCAGTCGGATGGGCCTGACGTCATGTCCTTGGTCTGCTGGACACTGTCTTCACTGGGAAGTACGTGGTGGTCTGTCTTCCACGAAAATTCTTTTTCCAGTGTGGTTCCATCCGTAGTAAGCAAGCGTCCCCCTTGAAGAATCCTGTAAAATAACAGGGAATCATGGACGCTGCTTTCTCCACGTCCTGCTCCTTCCCCACCGGACTGAGCCTCCATGGAGCCACCATGACGCTCAGCTACTGAATATCAATAGGTCCGCAGAGGTGGATGTGCAGACTCCGGTCGGTTCGCGTGTCTAGGGAAGGGCTCCCCATTAACATCAGGGATCTCGCGATGTCAGCTGCTGGTCCAGTTTCAGCTGAGGTTTTACATCCAAGTGTAGGCATGGATGCCAGTGGTGATCAGCCAGCTGGGTTTCTTCACACGCTCTAGCCGGCGTCCCGGTTCGTAGTGGGTCGAGCGGTGGGTCTGATAAACTGTGTTGATATCCGCTCGTCAGCGGCCTTCGGGGAACTTAATCGTAGATATGAATTATCTCGTACTGCGTACTGGAAAAATAGGCGAAAGCCTTAACAATAATAATACATAAAGTCCTGGCAAATCGTGAGTCTACAGTGGACTGTTCAAGGCCTATTGCATACGCTCAAGCAATACAAAGCACTTCCCTAGAGGTACATCGGAATCAGTCGTAAAGGAGGGCATGATAGGTGTGTTTATTTTAGAGTATAAAAGAAAGAGTGAATAAAGGGGGGCTGAGCCAAAGCGCTCAGCTCTGTATCGTATCGTGACATCGATTCGCTAACTCGCTAACTCGTATAATAACAGCGCTTTCGTAGCTCTGGTACTGTATTCTACGGGTAGCGTATCGGAGTATCGTAGGGTATCTCCGATTAGTTATTAGATCGAATCGTGTGCTAGCGCGCTTGCGCTAGCGCGTTGGGTAACTGTTTGGGCCGGGTATCCGGTCATGGTACACATCATACACCAATGACCCGACCCCGGCGGTAGCATCGTATCTTAGCATGGTATCATGGTAGGCTAGCATCTTTCAGTATCTCGCAGCCTTAGCAACCCTAACCCTGTATCATTTAGCTACACCCTGAAGAGGTGCTTTACTCGGGGTACGTACGATTGGTACAAATCGTACGCGGCGACCCTAGTAAACTCTGCTAGCAATACTAGGCAGGATAGGTCTGTTGCTAAGCCTGCTGCTAAGCCTGCTGCTAAGCCTGCTGCTAAGCCCGCTGCTAAGCCTGTTGCTAAGCCTGCTGCTAAGCCTGTTGCTAAGCCTGTTGCTAAGGATGTATGCTACCAATTAGCACACACCTCAGCACTCAGCTCAGCACCTGATAGTCAGCTACTGGAGGTTGCTGACTGTAGCCCCAGTACATTCTCCTACACAGGAGCCTTAGCACAGATCACAGCACACTGGATATCTTCATAGTCTTTCTGTTTCTATGCGCGGTACTGTTGCGCTGTCTTTCTGTTTCTACGCGCGGTACTGTTGCGCTATCTTTCTGTTTTCTATGCGCGATACTGTTGCGCCTGCGCGGTACTGTTGCGCAGTTTCTGTTTCTTATTACTTAACAACCTTGTTCTGTGTTGTTACTTAGCATCCAATATATCTTACAATTTAGGTCTGCAAAGTCTTGGGGTATGTGGATCTGGTACAAATCCCACTGGAAGGGCCTAGCATTCTGTCTAGCATCCTGTTTAGTGTCACCTTTTCAGATCTTCAGTTCCGTTCTTATCTTAGCACCCTGTATATCTTCTAATATAGGGCTGCTAGGAGTTGGGGTATTTAGATCTGGTACAAATCCTACTTGAAGGGCCTAGCATCCTGTCTAGCATCCTGTTTAGTATCGCCTTTTTGGTTCTACAGTTCCGTCCATACCTTAGTAGCATTCTGTATATCTTATATTTTACGGTTGCTAAGAGTTGGGGTAGTATGTAAATCTGGTACAAATCCTACTTGAAGGGCCATTCCAAATTCCAAAATGTGCCTTCTCTCCGCCTGTCTGTCATCCATTTTTAATGCATGTCCGTTGGGTGCGCCAAAAAGAATGAGGGCATATAATATAGGATATTATATGAACGCATATAGTTTCGGGAATCGCTCATTGAGTCATTCCCGAAATAGGATTACTTATTTTTTAAGTAGACATAAACATGAAACTTTGTATTTCGGAAACACATAAAAGGCTCATTTAAGTAACTGGTTACTTAAATCGCTACAGTGAGGGGGGTCTCACTGTAGCGACATAAAAAATAAGTAAGGAATTCTTGACTAAATAAAAACGAATCCCACAATGCCTGCCGGTCATTGGAACCCGCCAATGACTATACTGAGAGTTTTTGTTTTCATTCAACGGGATTCCAAATTCCGATAAAGGGCTCGACCGGTAACTCGGGGGTTACATAAACGATATATGTAACTTCTATTTCGGGAATGACTCATTGACGTAATTAATTAACTACCCACGTAACCGTAATTAATTAAATACGTCATAATATTATTATAAGATATTGACGTAATTAATTTAAAATACCCACATAATGCACGTAATTAATTAAATATGTCATAATATTATAAATTATTGACATAATTAATTAATTACCTACATAACTCACGTAATTAATTTATTAGTAGTAATATACATACAATTGAATACAATAATACCTACGAGGCATATAACTACAACATAGGTACGCATAACCATACACAACCAGTACAAATAACCATAAAAACATAAAAAAATTATGGACCACAACTCCACTCACCCTCAAGTGCCAATCATCGATCTCAATATCATCGATCAGTCTCAAAAATAATCATCACGTACAGCAGAATTTTCAATCCTTGTGATGTGTTCGGTGAGAAAAGTATTGATGCTCAAGGAACTTCCAAAGTCGAATGTTTCATGAGTGAATGCAGTTATCAACGCTACAGTATCGCGTTGATTCACAGTTTGACGTAGAAGATCTTTCGAAAAGCGAAACCTACTGTCGACTTTTTGCGCAAACCGTAATATTAATACAACAATCATGTCGAGTGACGATAACAGAGATACTGATAAATCGAAGTCAGAAAAAGAAAACAGCAATGCATTGGATTATTTGGAGACTCCTTTGAATGCTTGCAGCCTTGAAAGCTTTTGCTATCCTGTTATTGTCGCAGAAGATAATGGAGGGCAATCTGTGATTCCGCTTTGCTTGGGTTGTTACCAACTGAACGAAAGCACCGGACAGAGAGAGGGGCGATTGGAACTTTATGCCAGCATTCCCAAAGATTTCGGTACTGCAGAATATCCGCCGTTGACAATACTAGGAAATGGTGATGGGGCGCCGGGAGTCCTAGATGGGAAATGGTTCAATCGATCGCCGTCATCTGGCAGTGGCAATGATTTCTGTGGCAATGATTTCCAGAATTACTATGCAACTGCTCATGCGAACGGTGAGATCTGGATTCACGAAATTACTAAAAACGTGACGAATTGTGATAACACAAACCCATTCCGGTCAGCATTTGCTGGAAAGTCCTGTTCTCCAAGTGAGAACGAAGGCCTTTGTTTAGCCTTGGCTTGGGAAAATCCGCTGTATCAGACTTGTGACGATAGTGGCGGCACAAATTTCTTTACCCGCATCATTTCCTCTTACAGCGACGGGCACACTGCTATTCATAGAGTCACATGCAATTCATCTACGATCGAAAACGAAACACAGTTACTAGAATTGACTTTAGAACACCACTGGGATTCCCACAAAATGTTCAACTGTCCAGCGGAAGTTTGGTGCGCTAATTTCATTGACTCAAATACAGTGGTAACTGGGGGAGACGAAGGGAGTTGGAAAATCTGGGATTTGCGACAGGCTCTTCACAAACCACTTCATCACGGCAAGAACGATTTTGACGCAGGTGTTACGGTCCTTTCTCCTCATCCGAAGCGTGAAAGTATTTTGGCCGTCGGGAGTTATGACGAGACGATCGCCCTGTTCGACCTTCGTCGGGTAACCACGGCTTCTGATACCACCAACAGGCGTCCTGAGTCACTCTATCATTCCGATTCTTTGGGCGGCGGTATCTGGAGATGCAAGTGGCATCCATTTGATGACAACCGTTTGCTAGTGGCAGCTATGCATGGTGGTTGTGTAGTGGGACACTTTGACTGGTCCGGTAGTGCGACTTCTCATGAGGGAGAAAATCCTGCGCTCGCTTGCATCTCTCTTAGTGTTCAGAAAACATTCACATTGCACCAAAGCATGGCTTATGGAATCGATTGGGTGGTAAAACCAAACGCAAGGAGCGAATGCGAAGCTGCTGCCAGTTGTTCATTCTACGACAAAGCTATGTACTTGTGGGAGACGAGTTGAGAGTCATTTCACTACAAATCATGTATTTCCCCAACCATAATTTATTTTTACAGCCTCAAGTCATCCTCTTCTTCACCAAAGTAGATTTCGTTATTGTCTTCTGCCGCGAGATCTTGATCTTTCTCCCCAGGCGGAAGTTCTTCTTCTTGCTCTTCGATGAAGATTGGCTCAATTTTATTTTTACCGTTACCAGTGGTAGCCTCCTTACCATTATTTGATTCGATTTGGTCGTCGTTTGTTTCGGTTTCATCTTCGATGGTGCTTTCTACGTTCATCTCATCGTCTGGAGTTGATGTTCCCTCAGTTTCAGTTGAAATTGAGTCGATAGCCTCTTCTGCCAAAAACCCTTCGAAGTAACCACCTCCACTTCCTTCATCGGAATCAGTGATGCCGTTGGTATCGTCTTGAACAGCTGGGATAGCAAAATCATCAGTAACATCCATTTCAAGTACATCCAGATCTGAATCTTCGATGACAGTCTTGTTTTGATTTCCTACTTGATCCTCCTCGGAATCCTCGCTACTTGTAACATTAGACATGGGAGCGAGCTGCTCGTCATCATAATCCCAACCAACGGGGTCGGTCCCTGGTTTTGAAAGCAAAATAGCTTCAGTCTCTCTGAGCTCTTCTTCGGCCTTCGTGATAATTTTTTCTACTTCTTTGTTGTAGTCCTCGAGCGTCATCCGGGGAGCTTCTTCGGGTTCAGCTTCGGTTACCCATTCTTCATCAGCAAGTAACTGAGAAAGACGATATTCTTTACCGTCTGGTCCCTTTTCGTCGTGCCAGGGAAGCCCAGCAAACGACGGGAAATCATCAACCTTCTCTTCGTTCTGTGTCTCTTCGTTTTGAACTTCCAGGTTGCTTGAAGCTGGGTCTACGTCTTGGTTCTCGGAGTCATCCTGTAATTCATTGAGCGTAGAACCCCATAATTCCGAAATCCCGGAAAAATCTTTCATTCCAACGACATCACTCTCATCCTGCGTACTTGTCTGAGAACTGGTGGAACCAGACGGTGTTCCTCCCCAGAGTTGCGAAACGGAGGAGAAGTCCACATCGTCAACCGTCTCGGGAGGCCCGTATTCTTTGAGTGCAGATGGATCTTCGGGTGGGAGACCCCATAACTGCGAAATCCCATCGAGTCGAGTTTGATCGTAGGTCGGGGTCTTTTTCGTTTTCCGTTCCGCGACGGTGTACAACTTTTCATCCCCCTCGGCACCGGGAATTGCGCTCATGATTTCGATGGTTTCTTGCAATTCATTTTCGGCTTTCTCCTCTATTTCCTTCAGCCTTGCTTCGTACTCGTCTTTCGTCATGTTCTTGATTTGTATATCATCTTTTTCCACTTCCCAAACCTCATCCGCTAGCTGCTGACTCAGTCGGAGCTCTTGGCCGTCGGAACCAACCTCATCAAACCATGGCAAGTCCTCGAATGCTTCAAAGTCGATCATTTCTTCTTCGACATCGTCACCATTCAATTCCGCAGCTGCTAGCAAAGATTTCATCCGTTCGTTTTGCATCCTGAGTGTCGCGAGATAGTTGCTCGCTGTCATGCCCGATGGAACCGGTTCCTCGGAAACTTCTTTGACCGGATGCGTCGGTTTGAATGAAGAGACGGCTCGATTGTCCGTGGCGAGCGTTGTCACCTTGTGGACGGGCCTTGTCTTCTTTGCGGGACCGGCAGCGTCGGAATCTGTGGAAACAACCTTATCCGTTGTACGTTGATGTTCGGATTTTTCGGGAGTTGGTTTTGTAATGTTGGAACCACTCTCGGTAGAAATTGCACCAACAACAACACTCTGCCCATTCTTTTCCGCAATTGTCTCGTTGGTTCCAGTCACAGACACACCTTCCAGAACACTCTCCATCGAAGGCGCCACGGTTTCTGCTTTTGCCATCTTTACACTTTTGGTAGCAGCTGCGATTTCAGCCTGCTCCTTTTCAACCACGAGTGTGTCCGGATCATCATCCTCGCGTTCGTGCGCCACCGTCGTTTCCGGTTTTTCCGGATCGATATCGGTTGATAGCAGTTTTTCTTCGGCTTCTTTTCTCAATCGTTCTTCTTCTTCGGCGGCAGCGGCTTTCTCGTCTTCTCGCTTCCGCTGTTCCTCGAGTTGCTTTTCCCGTTCGAGTTGTTCTTTTTCCATGTGATCGAGTTCCTCGACGGAATAGCCGCGAACGGGCAACAGATATTCGTAGAGTTCCCCGTCCTTCAGCCGCTGGGCCGAGAAGGGCAATTCCTCGAATCCGTAGAGCCATCGGATGGAGCCGGCATTGGTCTCCGCGATCAGGGTATCGACGCACAGCGGATCCTCCCCCCGGCCGTAGTTTTCGTTGTCGTAGGGATCCAGGAATTGTTTCGCCAGATCAAAGAGACCCTGGTAACTGATCGTGAGCAAACCCGTCCCGAAAATCACCAGTATCGGCGACATTCCCGTCGTGAATGCCATGAAGGGGAACATCCACAAAATCAAATCCACCAGAACCTAAACACAAAAACAACGGGAACGCAACAACAACAACGCCGCGGATGGATGCAGCGTGAGACATAGTCCTGCTCGGGTCCGATGTTCTTTCTTTCTCGCGCTCTCCCTCCCTCCCTCCCTCGCTGTGCGTGGCGTGCCGCGCATCGCCGCGCCATGGACTCTACTTACCTGGACGATGTGGGCGTAGGCGAGCGGCATCCGCCCCTGCAACTCGTCACCGATCGCCCCGTATTGGCTGCGAATGATGTGGAACTTGTGCATCGTTTCCGACTCGAATCCGTGGCCTCCCTGGATGTGCCCGGACTCCCGGCCCTCCAGAAACAGCCGGATCATCCACATCAGCACGACGCTGTGCCGCTGCGTGGCGGGAATCACCGCGTCGACCAGGACCTCCCGTTCCTGCGGCGTCATCAACCCCCGCTCCACCAGCCGCCGCATGCCCCTCGGCGTCAGAATGGGCCGGTGCGACCGCGTGAACGACGCGTACGTCAGGAGGTTGAACAGGCGGGTGTACCGGCTCATGAGCTCGAGGATCTGTCGGGAGGACACCGTGTAGGTGGATTTTTCGCTGGGGTTGGAGGGAATCACCCGCCTGGCGTGCGAGGCCAGGTTCATGTTCACGTCGTGGAGGCGTCCCTGGAGCCGGCGGCTCAGTTCCATGCATTTCCGCCACAGGGCGTAGGATTGGTTCACGAAGAACGTCAGCGTAAAGGTCGTCACCGAGAGCAGCTGTCCCCAGAGGGTGTTGAACCCGGACAAATGGGTCCGAAAAATGTTGGGGTAGGATTTGTGAATCAGGTAGACGGCCACGGCGAAAATCATGTTCCTTGCTATAATATAGTATGATATATATATATATATATATATATGTATATCATATATGTATATCATATATTGTATTGTAACGTGTTCGTTCCGAAGAAAACCATTTGTTGACAGGTGTGAGCAATCCACAGAGAGAGAGAGAGAGAGAGACCCCAAAAAAACTCCGAGGATGATGGGACGGATGGCAATGAAATGCGTTCCGGTTTCCACGGTATGTTGGTTTGGTTTCGGCTTTTCCGCACACCGCGAGCCGACGCAAACAAACAAACACGCAAACAACAAACAAACCAAACAAACAAACACGCAAACAAAAACACGAGCAATTAATTCCCGAGCGAGTGAGTCGAGTCCTGCGGTACCGTACGCAACGCAACTCACCGCACGAAATCCATGTCTCGGCAAAGACGGTCCCCTTCCACCGACGCCAGATCCATCCGCTGGACGGATCGAACTGCATCATGATGGGTCGTCTCGCGCTCGTCCGCACGCTTTCGTTGATGAGATCGTCCAGCAGGTTCACCGTGGAAGCCTGCTCGATGATCGATTCGGGCGTGGTCAACACCATGTGCAGGGCGGTGGGGGAAGCCGCGGAGGACGTCGACGTCGACGTCGACGAAACGAATGATCTCGAGTAGTGGTGGTGGCCGGGACGGTGTGGGAGTCGATTGCTTTGCCTCCGCGGTGCCTCCCGAGACCGCGTCCGCATTCGATCGTCGAACTTTGTGGGAGTCGACGAAGGGCTCGTTCGGTTGATGATGAACAGGGGGGAAGACGTCGCATCTCCATTGGCATTGGCATTTGCATTTGCATTGGCATTGGCATTTGCGTCTGCCGGGGACGACGTTCGAGCCGACGGTCTTATTCTGCCAACCGAACGGAATGCTCCGAGTTTTGTCGTCGTCGTCAAAGTAGTCGTAGTTGGTCGTGGCATCAAAGCGACAACGGCAAAGAAAGCGTTGCCACGATGCTGCACCGACGCAAGATTTCGTTCGTCTCCCGACAACAGCAGCAGGAACAATACCATCATCATCATCATCATCATCATCATCGTCGTCGTCGTCGTCGTCGTCGTCGTCATCCCCGAGGGCAAAACCATCGCGAATGAATCCATCGGTCGCGATCGCGATCGTGGTCTCCGTATTCTCGTCGTGCGGTTGTTGGTGCTTGCCGGATGCGTGCGTTGTAATTGTAATTGCAATTGCAATTGTAATTGCGGTTGTCGGCATCGGTCAACCGGCTTCGCATATGCATTGCGGCTTTGCGACATGGTTGCGGTGGACGAAGGTGGTTTCGATGCTTGCAAAACGCGCATCAAAAATGAATGGAAGGTTACCGTAGGTATTGTTGTGGTTGTGGTTGTGGTTGTTGTTTTGCCGATATCGATATCGATATCGATATCGATTTCACTCCGCTCCAATCCGCTCCAATCCGCTCCGATCCGCTCCGATCCGATCCGCTCCGATCCGCTCCGATCCACTTCCGATACTGTTTCGCGTACAAGTACTGTAGTACAATGCCGTGTGCGAGCAGTTTCGATTGAGATTGATTTTGGTTGATTTTGGTTGATTTTTTTTTATTGATTTTGCTCGATTGATGGATTGATGGATTGATGGATTGATGGATTCCGCTCCGGCCTTCCTTCGCCTCGTTTCGATTGCTTGCGTGTTTGGTCGAAACAGTAAGATCTTACCGTAAGGTAATTACCCTTGCTTTTACCTCCATGAATTAGTGCCGGTACGGTAGGGTAGTACCGGTAAGGTTACTTTACCGGCATACTCAGTAACTTACTACTTCGTAGTATGTACACTATCGCATCGTTGTTCCGAGGGAGGCGAACGAAGCGAAAATCAACCGAGAGGGGTTGTCGGAACGTCCGTGTGCTCTCTCTGCTGCCGCCCACCGGATGCGTTGCGCACTCCTACTGTATCGTACCAGGTACGTACCGTACATGTAATTACGGTAAGTTAACGTAATTACTAATTACCGTGTTGAAACTGAATTTGTGTGGTAACCTTACGGTAACCTTACGTACGGTTGGTCCCGGAACTGGCACGGTACGAGTACCTTACGTAATCTTACCCTACTCATAGTGCTTGTACCGGTAAGCCTTAAACCTTACTCGTACTTGTACTTGTAATTACTTTTTGGTAGTAAGTTACTTGTAAGGCTAAGGTTAAGGTTACTTGGAGTCTTTCCAATCATTTTTCAAAAAAGATTATGATTTCAATGATGTATTTTTTGATATTTTGATTCATTCGTCTTTCTCGCAACCCGAGTGAGTCAAACTTCTTCTCATAAGGTTACGGTAAATCTACCGTAACTTACTTCTATTCAATAAGCTTACCGGAACTAATACCGTACGGTAAGTTACCTACCGTACCGTACGGTAGTACCGGAGAACTACCAATATGTTGTTCTGTAAATTAATTAAGATTACTACTAATAGTCCTACCATACCGGTAAGTTACTACATACCAACCACACACATAGGGTACCGTACGAAGTTGTCGTATGTCCCAAAACTACGACACACAAGAAATATACAAGAAACAAACTATTTACAATTTAAGAAACAAAACAATGTTTCTATCAACTTCAAGGTTCTCTATGACCGATGTCCCCGACTCAGGTTCTCTATGACTTTTAGGTTCTTTACGACAGAAGTACCTCTACTTCGTAACCTCACCGGTACTGTAAGATTACCGTACGGTAGTATTCTTGCTTCGAATTGTGTACCACACGGTAATTAATTACCGTAAGGTTATTACAAGCGAGATTACCTCGGTTCGTACTACATCATGAATCATGTGTACCGGTACGGTAAACCTTACTACAAAATTCCTATCAGCTGTCCCCCGGTTCTACATCCCCAACTACTCGTTTCTACGGAGGCCGGGAATTATTGTGTTTCGGGAATCGATCAAAATACGTGTAAGGTTACTGTTGGAATGTACGAGAAAAGTCAACAAATAGTTATATTATGACCCACCATTAATATCTGTCATGATACACCGTACAACATGCTTCATTGCATCCTTTTCTAAAATGAGGTTAAAAAAAAATAGAGTTCGCAAATGATTCCTTATCGGGATTTATTGTCAACTACGAAATCTCTTTTTTTTCACGTGTACGCTCATCTCGACTTGATGAAAATGAATAAAAAATAATAATAATAATAATGCTTGCATGCTCGCCTTGTTGACTTGTGAGAAAGGGATGCATGGTGGTCGAGTGGGAGATATATGTATATGTAACATACAATCATAATATGTAGACAAAGAATTCTCAGCAACGTCCGCTGGTGATGGCCAGACCAAACGTTTACATTGCTGCCAGGAACAAAGAAAGGAGTCCGGTTCCGAAAACAATGCTTGTGGCAACACCACTGCGAAGGATCATGGCCGGAGCCGACAAAGTGTCCAAACCATCGTCAGAAAGACCAACCGTTGCAGAAAACGTATTTGTTTCCAACTCCTGGAGGTTGCGGGGGTGATTCGACGCTCCGAACTGACCTGAAAAACCGACAGACTCAAGGAGACGACGTCCCTGTCCCTTGTAATAAAGACCCACTTCACCACTGCATGAAAAAGAAGTTTCACCGGCTGCGAAATACCCCGCAGCCACGACACTCTGCATCACTCCAAACTCTCCGGAGACATCACCTCCCGTAGTATTATGGTAACCTTCTTTGGGATTGAACTTCAATTTTGTGAGGGTGTCTGGTTTGGAATTCACAACCAACTGGCGCGAGTATGCCGAGTTCTCACAGGTTACATTCGTAAATTTCATGATAGTGTAGTTGGCTTCGGAAATGCTCACACAGATGGAAAAATCTTGACCGATTTTGTAGCTCGATGGTGCAAAATTGTCCATGGTACACAAACCAGCTTCCACGGCAACGGATTTGGTCACGTTCTCGTTAAGGTTCCCCATAGCTGTTGATGTGATGTTGACGGTTTGGGAGAAGTTGGAAAACTTGGCAACGAGGTCAACGTTGAGTTCCAATAGGGTATCGACATAGGACACATACTCTAGCCCTTTCGTAGCAGAATCAATGTCCATTTTAACGCCAGTACGGGCACCTGAAACAACATTGCAAAAGGATTGTTAGTACAACAAGATCCAAGAAACAACAGATGCAAACCCATACAACAGTTTGTGCCTCACTTACAGAGATCCACCGTTCCATTGGCATATGCTGGAGTTGTCGTCACATCTGGAATGGAGTATTGAGCAGCAAAAATTTTACTATTTGAACCTGTCTTGTTGTATGCTGGTCCATTGCTTGTCGACACATTGAAAGTCGAATTTGAGATGGCCGTACCAGTGCTGCATGGCTTACCATCAGCGGCATTTGCAAAAAGCTCAAACGTAGCAACACCTGGAACCGAAGACACCGACTCAAAGTAAGTCTCGAAGACGAATGGATCAACAGTAAGAACTTTAGCGAATGGACTTGACGAACCATCCCCTGCCGGACGGATTTCATAGTTGCCCATCGCAGTAAGAGCACCATGGGCACACCATGTCCCCGAGAGGGCAACGGATGCAAGAGCGATCAGTCTCATCATGTTTCGGTTCTTATTTTGATTTAGTTTTTGTTTTGATCGAATCCAAAATTGTGAGAACGCCGATGTTGTTTCAAACAAAGGGGAAAAAAGTCAAAAGTCGAAAGTTTTGCGTGTGTCCATTGAGAAAGAGTTGAAAGTGATCGATCTCTGTCAAAGTGGTCGCGACAAAAGCGGTATCGAAACAGGGAACAGTTCCGGTATACGTAGTAATTTTGAACATCAAAGAACTTTGTGCACTTAAGTAGCTAGGTGGTATCAACATCATCGACGAAGATAAATTATCTATCGTGACCATGAGATAATCTATTGCGGCCATCGTACGTCATCTGCAACTCTACCTTAAACAATAAAAAAAGGGATCCGGTATACCGAGTAATTTTTTGTTAATCGTGCCCAACATATTTTGTCACAATACTTTACAGAATCGGAAGAAGGAAGGGGGACTAATGCAATTCTCGGCTTGGAGGGTTGCATATGAAATCTTCTTTTATGACGTGTGGTGGAGGTATTCATTGTCTCTTTATGATGTACTAAGTTCGTACTTTGCGTAAGCCTTACCATCGTAGCAATCTTGTTGGTCCCGATACGGTACTGTAATTTGTACATCATCTTATCAGTACGTTAAACAATCGGAAAAAGAAGGAGGTCTATTCTGTTAAGTAGGGTTCTATTTTTATACTTGGATATCTAGATAATACAAAAAGTAGCAGGTTCCGAGGTTCGGTACTCTAATTTGTACATCATCTTATCAGTACGTTAAACAATCGGAAAAAGGAGAAGGTCTATTCTGTTAAGTAGGGTTCTATTTTTATACTTGGATATCTAGATAATACAAAAAGTAGCAGGTTCCGAGGTTCGGTACTCTAATTTGTACATCATCTTATCAGTACGTTAAACAATCGGAAAAAGGAGAAGGTCTATTCTGTTAAGTAGGGTTTTATTTTTATAATTGGATATCTGGATAATACAAAAAGTAGCAGGTTCCGAGGTTCGGTACTCTAATTTGTACATCATCTTATCAGTACGTTAAACAATCGGAAAAAGGAGAAGGTCTATTCTGTTGAGTAGGGTTTTATTTTTATACTTGGATATCTAGATAATACAAAAAGTAGCAGGTTCCGAGGTTCGGTACTCTAATTTGTACATCATCTTATCAGTACGTTAAACAATCGGAAAAAGGAGAAGGTCTATTCTGTTGAGTAGGGTTTTATACTTGAATATCTAGATAATACAAAAAGTAGCAGTATCTGAGGTTCGAATCCTCAGTGCGTTAAATATTATTCAAACATGGCAACGTGAGTAGGTTCGAACCCAAGCACTGGACACCGTTTTAGCGGGGTCTGCATGTAGAGCGTGAACTTTGCACGTGGGAAAGGCATGAGGCTCAGGGGTCATTTTCTTAGACATCAAAGTAGGGGAGTGTGTTGAGTAGGGCTTTATTTGCAAGTGGTTCAATATATTAGGTTCGGAGTTGAGTAGTGCCAATGGAAGATATATGCTTGTTCGGAGAACCGATTGAAGGTGATATATGGTATTGTAGATCGAACCGGGATTGAAGAAGGTTCTTTGACATTAAAGGAATCGAAGATTTATTCCTTGTTCTTTGATTTGGTTGTTGGAGTTTCATAACGACATATTGTCAAAAATAGAAAAAGAGTCGAAGCATACACTTATTTACTACAAGGTACTTCCCTAGAGGTACATCGGAATCGATCGAAAGGGAGGGCATGATACACCGTACAACATGCTTCATTGCTGTCGTATGTCCCAAAACTACGACACACAAGAAACAAACTCTATTTATAATTTAAGAAACAAAACAATGTTTCTATCAACTTCAAGGTTCTCTATGACCGTTGTCCCTGACTCAGGTTCTCTATGACTTTTAGGTTCTTTAAAGAACTGTTCTTGAGGTTAAAAAAAATAGAGTTCGCAAATGATTCCTTATCGGGATTTATTATCAACTACGAAATCTCTTTTTTCGACGTGTACGCTCATCTCGACTTAATGGTTTACCGTACGATTGAAGAAGGTTCTTTGACATCAAAGGAATCGAAGATTTATTCCTTGTTCTTTGATTTGGTTGTTGGAGTTTCATAACGACATATTGTTAAAAATAGAAAAAGAGTCGAAGCATACACTTATTTACTACAAGGTACTTCCCTAGAGGTACATCGGAATCGATCGAAAGGGAGGGCATGATAGGTGTGTTTATTTTAGAGTATAGAAAAGAGTGAATAAAGCGTCGGCAGCTCAGCTCTGTATCGTATCGTGACAGCGTTCCGATAACTCGTATAATAACAGAGCTCTGTAGCTCTGGTACTGTATTCTACGGGTTGCGTATCGGAGTAGCGTAACTCCGATTCGTAACTCCGCTTAATTAAATTCAAACGTGTGCTAGCGCGTTGGGTAACTGTCTGGGCCGGGTATCCGGTCATGGTACATATTACTGTATTATACAACCCTATCGGAAACTCGCGCACGAGGTGCGTCAATTACGTGACAATTACATCTCGGCAACCAGACGTCGCCTGAACATGCCAAAATTATCCCCGAGCTCGCAAAAGTCTACTCTCTCAGGATTTTTATTCGGCTAAGTCAGACAACTTCTCTGAGTCGAGATCTAATTGTCACATAGTCGTGGCCTTAAGTAAATTAGCTCAAAAAATTATGGAGAATCGAAGTGTTTTTTGGCCTACTTAATTCGCCTGTTATGCGAGCAAAATTGATACTCCGCGAAGGAGGTGCAGGCGCGCGCTTACCCGCGCACGCCGGATTTAAACAAGGAAAAAGGACAGACGGTCTGTTTTTAGCGAACGGAAAAAGGACAGACGCAACGGAAAAAGGACAGACACCGGTCGAAAAAATCGCTGGAACTTTCGAAAATCAACTTTCCAAAATCATGTTGGGCAAGACACAGGTCACCGCAACTGCAGGATGCGGGTGGGGGACACGCCCGCACCTCCACGCGCACCACCTGTGAACTTGCCGCGCGCGCCGTGACGAGCATTACGACGTATGTGAGGAAGGTCCCAATGGTAGGTAGGTAAGTGTCACGAGAGGGCCGACAGCGCGCGTACTGTAGACGGGCACAATGCGGTGCCCGCACAAGGGACGCAGCCGCTACCGGGCACGGAGGTGCGGGACGATGCCTTCCCCATCTGCTCACCTCATTGTCCCTTGGCCAACACCAAGCCGACGACAATGAGGAGTGCTGTTCCCTGTGGGAGCGGATCAACAAACCTATTCCTTTCTCCCCAGCCATACACCTCCACACAATACACACCAATACCAACACCACCCATGCCCACACGCTGGCTACCCCAGCACGCTGGCTACCCCAGCCCCCGATCCAGCCGATCACGATCCTGCCGATCAACCCCGGACCACACCGTGCCCCCCTGCTGGCTACCCCAGCACACTAACCACCCCAACACCACCCCGATCCTGTCGATCACGATCCTGTCGATCACTCCCACCCCGTCGCCAACACCACGCGACTCCCGTCGCCAACACCACGCGACTCCCCACTGGTTGGCTACCCCATCCATACTCCCGCCACCCGGTCCCGCCGACCACCCGCCACCCGGTCCCGCCGACCACCCGCCCCGGACTACCCGCCCCGCCAACCAACAAAAAAACGCGGTTTTCCCCTATCCCCTACACCGAGATACCCCCGCGCGCCAGCCCCAAATTTTTGACACCAACCCTGACACCACCCCTCGCCAACCAGAGCGATCGAACCGTTGACACATCCCCTAGCGATCGAACCGTTGACACATTCCCTCGCCAGCCCCTCCCTGACACTTACCCTCGCCACTCCACAACTCCCCACCCAACCCCTCCCCTGCGCATCCACTCCCCCACTCTCACAAACCCGATCTCATTCAACCACACAAACAAGTCCCGAACATACACCATGCCCCCCATCCCGGAACTCGCCCAGCTCCAGATGCGTTGCCTATCTTCCGGCTTCCTGAATTTCTCCGACGCCCCACCGACCACCCCTGCCCCCTCGGCCGACCCCCCCGAGTCCCCTTGTCTGTACCCCGGCATCCTCCCTGATCCTCCCACCGTCCCCGCTGGCAAGCGCAACACCCCTACACCACCGCAAGCGATTCTCTCCCCTCTCCCAACACGCGACCTTAGCCCCTCGGAACTCGCGTCGTGGGGGACCACTCTCCACCCTGCAGTTCACGGCGTCCTCCACAACACCCACGGTAAGCCCCACGCTAACATTTCGTTTCTCGGCGACATCCGCCTCCGCCACATCGTCCCCTTTCTCCATGATTCCCCCTTCCTCTCTCCCTCCGCTCGCGCCGCCTGGGACCGCGCCTACCCCCCCGCCCGCCTTTACCGCACACTCCACGACACCTACTTCCACCTCGACTCCTCTTCCATCCGGGGTTACCAGTCGTACACCGACTTCCGCTCCGAAACCACCCTCAACACTGACCGGATCCGACGCTCCTCGGCCGCCCTTCTCCACTGCCAGATGAACGTCCCCCGCCTCGTCCGCTACCTCGCCGGCCCGCACCTCGCGGTCCATCGAGACGTCCCCACCATTATGCGCCGCCTTCGCCTGGGGGTGAGTGCCCCCATCCGCCGGGAGGTTCGCCGCATTTTCACCACGGGGGCCCCACGCCTCTGCCGTGGCCGGTCCACCGACAGCAATTTCTGGACCTACTACCGCTATGGCAACCATGCCTCGGCTGCCGAAGACCCATCCGAACTTATGAAAGTCCTCTGCAAGGACTACCGCCGCGGCAACACCATCCTTGTGGACCCTCGTTTCTATCTGTTTATCCCCAACCTCCACTTCACTCCACTCGGCATCGCCGACCGCAACAACCCCTGGAAGAAGTCTCGCCAAATCTTCGACGCTTCTTTTCGCCCCGCCGTCGACTCCATGTGTATCAACGACTGGACGAACAAGACCAACGAGCCCGATGTCACGTTCCCTGGCTCTTTCCAGCGGTTCCTCGTTCACGTTTGGAACATGCGCATCTCCTTCCCGCGCTCCGCAATCCTCATCATCGACAACGACGTCTGCAACGCCTTCCGCCTCTGCAAACTCAACCCCGAGGTCGTCCCCATGCACGCCTACCAAGCGTGCGGCTACCTCGGTTTCGCCACCGGGCAGTCCTTCGGCGGTTGTTTCTGTCCGTCCAACTGGGACCCTCTCTCCCAGGCACGGATCCAACAGGCCCAGTACTTGTGGCGCCACGAGCCCGACGACACTCTCCGCCGTGCGTCCCGCTACGTTGCCCGCATGCGCCTCAGCCCCGAGATCCCCCCCTCGGAGCACCACACGATCGCCCAGGCAAACCTCGACACCCTCAACCACGGCGTCTTTGAGGACCGCGAGTGCCCGATCCCGGGCCGCCCGCGGGTCCGCCTGGCCCCTGCTATGCCAATGCAGGTCGATGACCTCTTCACGGCGGACGTCCGCGCCACCATCCGCCTGACTTCCGCCGCTAGCATTGTCGCCCTTGAAGACGTCTTCGGCCCGGACCATCCCTGCCAAGAACAGATTCTGTCCCAGGATAAACTTGATCTGGCCTACACCGAGGAACGCCTCCTCGTAGGCTTCCTCGTCAATACGCGCACCATGACGGTGCGCCTGTCCCCCCGTCGTCGGGACAAGATAGTCTCCTACCTTGAGCGGGAACATTGGCTTACCCCTGGTAAGCAAGCGACTATCCGCGACTTGGCCACCCTCTTGGGTCTCCTCGGCGACGGCTTCCAACACTACCCCTGGGGCCTCGCTCACCTCCTGGTCTTCCGGGACATCCTCCGCTCCTGCATCGCCCAGGGATACCACCGAGCCAAACGTCTAGTCAAGCGCCGTCCGCTTCCCCCCCACTACAGTTTGATGCCCTCTGACCTCCAAAGTCGCTTCACTTGGCTCCACCAGACCGAACAGGCGGCTTTCATCTGGCGCAACCGTGCAACGGTCCCGATCCCCGCTACTACCATCCCGACCCTCCGCGCACTTTACGAGTACCTGAAGGGGCCCGGCCTGTGTTCCACCCCTATTGGGCACCTCATCCCTCGGTGTTTTGCGCTGGACCACAACACCACCGACGCTTCTCATACCGGCATTGGCGCCGTCCTTCCCGCCCCCCGGGTGTTCTGCTTCCTCCCATACTCCGCTGCTCTCCACGCGCGAACCCAGCTTCCCAACATGCATCCGGACTACGTCCACATCAACACCCTTGAGTTCCTAGGGGTCTTCTTGTGTTTCCTCATTGGTCAACTCTGGACCTCCGACCGGCCTCACGCATTCCCCCCGGCCCCGGTTCTCCATTCGTCCTGCGACAACAAGGCCGCCATCGCTTGGTGGATGAAATCCTCCACCAAGTCCACCCTCGGCCGGAGCGCTATCCTCCTTGCCGCGACATACCGCAAGGACTCCCCCCTTGGCAGCGTCGTGGATTACATCCCCGGGTCGGACAACACTCTTGCTGATGCTGTCTCTCGTCCCCACGAACTTTTCACCCCCCACAATTACTCATACTTCTCCCTCCCCTATCCCACTCTTCTCCACCAGATTTGCACTCAGCACGCGCGATTCGCGTCCTGGACTGCTTTCCTCCCAAGTCCCGAGCTTGTCTCTCTTCTGGGTTCGACGCTGTCCTCCGACTACGCAACGGCTCCCCCCACAACCCTAAAGAAGCCCGGACTGTTCTTACCCGCCGCCTCCATTTTCTCTGGTGGTGTACCCACCTCGGTATCTTCCCAGCACTGTTTCCTGTGATCGACTCCCGCATTACCACCGAGGCCCTGAACCTCCTCCTCGCTAACTACGCTCGCCATCTCCTCACTGGCCACAGCCTCCTTTGCAAGTGCATCAAAGCCGACACCGCTAGCAAATACCTCTTGGCTGCCAGTACCCTTCTCGCCCATTTTGACCCCGTCCCTGACCGGGATGCCCGCAAAGAGTCCCCGCTCCGCCCCGGCTTGTGCCCGGACATCACCGCTGTCCTCCGCGAGGCCCGCCGTTATGAGTCGGTCCCCGACCGCAAGGAACCAGTCACCATCGCCATGCAGCAACACCTCCTAACCGCCTCGGCGGCTGAGCCCCCGGATTCCCTTCCCGCCACCCTCGCCGACTGGCTTACCGTCGGCCTCGCCGCTGGCTTCCGCAAGAGTGAGTGGTGCCAGACCCACAGCCACCGGTGCCTTGGCACGTTTGCTCGCAGCCCTTCGGGCGACTGTGTCGCCCTCATCCCGGCTGACATCACCCTGTTTGACCGCCATGGGAATCTCCTCCCCCATCCTTCCGGCCTCGCCTCCCCCAACTCCGTGATGCGTGTCTGCGTCCGATGGCGATGGCAAAAGAATGGCGAACGGAATGCTGTGAAAGGATTTTCTCGCAACTCAACCGCTTCCCTCGATTTGGTCGCGGCATGGTTGCGCATCCTGGCCCGCTACTATCGCCTCTTTCCCGCATGGGCCCCTCATCCCGGCCCTTTGGCTGGGCCCCTCGCAGTCTACAGCCCCTGCTCCAAGGTGGCCGTTTACGTGGTCGACTCCGACGTCGAGTCCACCCTCCGCTCCCTTGCCCGCGTCGTCTACGGCGTTACTTCTCCGTCCGCCCTCAAAAAATTTACATGTCATTCTATTCGTGTTGGCGCGTGCTGCATTCTCCAGGCCGCCGGCGCGTCTCCCGAATTTATCAAAAAACAGCTCCGGTGGAACAGCGATTCGTGGCAAATTTACACCCGCGACCTCCACATCCTCTCTCACCAGCATAACGCCATCCTCACGGCTGGCGCCGCCCGGCCCCCCGACCGCTGGTAACTTTCACGGTTTTTTTCTACATCCGTGTATACTCCCCCCCCCCCACGATGCCTAACCACCCACGATCGCATCCGTACACACCCCTTACTAAGCGACCAGTTACACCCCGTTTTATCTTACAACAACCACGTTTTTATTTTTCGATCTGTTTTCCGTTTCAACATGGTTTTCCCACCGTTTCTCCTCCTCCTCTCTCTACCCCTGACCATGACTACGCCCGATCCCCTCTTCCCGTGCTTGTCCACGGACTGGGTCCTCTTTGCCCCCCTCCCACTGGTCTTCGCATAATTCCCACTCTGGACTCCTCCCAAACACCACCTAGCTTTGTTGCCGCTCCCACCATGCTTGCCACCTCGTTCCTCGCGAGGGCCCGACGCCTCCTCGACACCATGAGCCAGGCCATTACCCTCATCACCAACCCAACCCCGTCGGCGTCTTCCGTTGTTTCAACCGTCACGGCGACACCCTCGAAGCGGCCGCCCCCACCGCTCCGTTTCGCCCCCCCTTCACCCTCCCGGTCGACCTCCCACCTTCCTCCCTCCAGGACTTTGAGACTTACGTCGGCCTCTACGTCGATTTCCTCGCCGCTTGCTCCAAAGCCGACTGGCCCCGAGCTTCCACCCACGCCAAAGACCTCAAGACCCTCCTTCCCTTTCAGGGCATCCCGGAGGACCCTCCCCCGTCCGCCGGCGAATCGCCCACGTCCGCGTCCGCCCGAACCCATTCCAGAAACTCCTCGCTTTCTATCCGTTCTTCCGATTCCGATTCTCCTCTCCCTTTTGCTCCTCTCGCCCACGGGGCGATGGTAGTGCCGCCCGCGCCCGCGGAAAATCCTGCTCCTGTCCTCCCAATCCCGGGCCCGCCCGCTCCCCGCGACCCTGCCCAGCCTGAGCCTGCTGCCATCTCGTTGACCATCGCCCTCCTTGAGGGCACCCTCAGCAGCCCACCTTCCGACAGAAAGGTCCTGAACGCTCTTCCGCTCACCTCTGCCAATCGAAACCTCACCGGCTACTCGGACAGCCCGCTCGACACCCCCACCGGTCCCCGCCCGTGGCTCGCCAAGTTGCACACTCTGTACGCCAACCCCGCAGGTGCGGCTGTAGCCTCTGCCTTGGCCGAATTGGACATGGCCCACCCTTACTGTCCCCATTACCAAACCGCCATCACCAACTTCCGCCTTGCCTATACCGTCTACCACGGTGTTCACTACGCCGAGCCCGTTCCGGCACCCACCACCGCTGCCATCGACCGTCTCCTAGCCCGCGTTATCGCCGCCCGTCCTTCCCTCGACGTCCCGCTTTCGACCAGCCACGCCCCCAACCAGACCTTGGTCGCTACTCTCAACGCTCTTGGGCTTGAGTACTCCCCCGGCGACGAAGTGACCACACGTCTGGGCACCGACGCCTGCCCCTTCCTCCTGTGCCTCCACGTCCCCACCCTCATCGACTACCACGGGCACTACGTCTTCGGTGTCGTCATCCCTAATGGCCGCCTCCTTTTCCCTTGCTCCACGCGGGGCAAGGTCTTGTGCCAATTCACCGCGGAGACCACCCAAGACCGCTTCATGGCGAATGTTGCCACCGCCTACGGCGCTTCCCGCAGCACGCTCGCCCCGATCTCAAGCTACGCCTTTGTCTTCCCTCCCGGTCGCGCTTCCACCGCCGCCCTTCCCCCGGCCCCCGCCGTGGGCCCACTTGCTCCGGCCCCCGTGGGACCACTTGCTCCGGCTCCCGCCAACGCCGCCTAGGTTGCCTAACTGTTCGCGCCCTGCGCTTTAAGCCCCGTTAGACAACCATCCCACCCTATTTTTTCATTTTTTTTTTTTTTTTTCCCGGCTGTACTCGTCAACTTCGAGAGTGGCGGTGGCTCGACTTTCCATTCGCGCTTCACCCCCTCTTCGAGCGGGTTCACGAACTCTCCTCTCCACCCGTTGTGGCAAGGACTCTCTGTGCACTGTACTAACCCTACATACCCCTACTACATAGGGGTCCCACCCCGATTAGGGTTCGGGTTAGTGACTAGATAGCTACCGCGCACACGCGCGCGCACGCTATACCACACATTCGCCTAAAGCTTCGTCAATCCGCCATCACTACAGAATAGACATAGTGTATACCGCGTATGACCTAGTACAGACAAATGTGAGCACAGAGTACGTGCACTCTGAAGTTGACGTACACCCGAGACGGCGCCGGGGTATCCCATAGGATACCGAAAAAGAAACTAATAAAGACACAAACAGTAACTACTTCGTAAAACCTTACCTTACTTCTACTAAACTAGAAAATATACAAAATGACCTATCTAAATTCAGAAAAGGAGTATTTCCACCATTCCAGTGTGAATAGTACTCCCCCTATGTATGGTTGGGACTATGGAAAAAGTCTGAGTCAGAAAGACTGGATACTTTTGGCGTCACATCTATTTAATGCACATTTCCCCCAGTACTGCGCATTATGACTAGAAAATAGACAAAATGACCAATCTAAATTCAGAAAAGGAGTATTTCCACCATTCCAGCGTTAATAGTCCTCCCCCTATGTATGGTTGGGAGTATGAAAAAAGTCTGAGTCAGAAAGGCTTGTTACTTTGGGTGTCACATCTATTTAATGCACATTTCTTCCAGTACTGCACAGTATGACTAGAAAATAGACAAAATGACCTATCTAAATTCAGAAAAGGAGTATTTCCACCATTCCAGCGTTAGTAGTCCTCCCCCTATGTATGGTTGGGACTATGAAAAAAGTCTGAGTCAGAAAGACTGGATACTTTTGGCGTCACATCTATTTAATGCACATTTCCCCCAGTACTGCGCATTATGACTAGAAAATATACAAAATGACCTATCTAAATTCAGAAAAGGAGTATTTCCACCATTCCAGCGTTAATAGTCCTCCCCCTATGTATGGTTGGGACTATGAAAAAAGTCTGAGTCAGAATGACTGGATAATTTGGATGTCACATCTATTTAATACACATTTCTTCCAGTACTGGCATATTTCACTAGAAAATATACAAAATGACCTATCTAAATTCAGAAAAGGAGTATTTCCACCATTCCAGCGTTAATAGTCCTCCCCCTATGTATGGTTGGGACTATGAAAAAAGTCTGAGTCAGAATGACTGGATACTTTGGATGTCACATCTATTTAATGCACATTTCTTCCAGTACTGGCACATTTCACTAGAAAATACACATAATGGCCTATCTAAATTCAGAAAAGGAGTATTTCCACCATTCCAGCGCCAATAGTCCTCCCCCTATGTATGGTTGGGACTATGAAAAAAGTCTGAGTCAGAATGACTGGATACTTTGGGTGTCACATCTATCAGAAAAGGAGTATTTCCACCATTCCAGCGCCAATAGTCCTCCCCCTATGTATGGTTGGGACTATGAAAAAAGTCTGAGTCAGAATGACTGGATACTTTGGGTGTCACATCTATTTAATGCACTATAAGATTTTACTTGGTGGTACAGTCCTATAATAGGATAGATATGTATCATGGTTACATTGTTCGGCTCTTAGAACACCGATAGGGTACGGTACCATACGGTATTAGAAGATCTACAGGAGTGCTAACTGAGGAACGGAACTTTACTGTGGTACGAGGGACACTTAACAGGATGCTAGACAGGATGCTAGGCCTTTGTAGTAGTAAAATTTGTACCAGATCTACATGCCCTATCCTTTTATCAGACAAATATTATAAACTATTCAGTGTGCTAACAGAGGAACGGAACCAAACTGGTTTAAGGGGGGAACTGAATAGGATGCTAGACAGGATGCTGGGTCCTTGTAGTAAAATTTGTACCAGATCTAGATGCCCTATCCTTTTATCAGACAAATATTATAAACTATTCAGTGTGCTAACTGATTAACGGAACTTTACTGCGCTAAGAGGGGAACTGAATAGGATGCTAGACAGGATGCTAGGCCCTTATAGTAGGATTTGTACCAGATGTACATGCCCCTGTTGTTATCAGATCAATATTGGAAGATCTACAGGGGGTGCTAACTGATCAGCGGAAGTTTACTGTGCTAGGGGGGACACTTAACAGGATGCTAGACAGGATGCTGGGCCCTTCTAGTAGAATTTGTACCAGATCAACATACCTTTGCTCTTAGCAAAATACTATTATTAAGCTAATTTCAATCACTATTACTATTATTTATTTCTTACGTGTACTTATTCTTCTCCGTCTTCTACTTCTTCTTCTCCATCCTGTTCTTGAGTTCCGTCAACTTCTCCTCATTCGACTTTTTCAATGGCTTCTTCAATAATACGACCTGGAGCTGAAGCTGCGTCCTCGTGCAACACGACTCTTTCTCAGTCATAAGAATCTGATGCGAGTGTTCTTTCTCGTTTTCCACCACGTTTGCCTGTTGGAACGTGTCTTCGCCCGCTTCTATTACCAAGTCCGTCAATAGCAAGGCCTTCGTTTTCAGCAATCACGAGAAAAGACTGCAGCACCTTGTTAATGTCCTTCGCAATCGTTTCGGATCTTGGAGCAACTTTCCAAACCCGCCTGTATGCACTTGAGACATACTTAGGCGTAGCAAGAGAGAAACACTTTTCTTCGGGCAAATTCTTCGTAACATTCACATGTATGTTAACGGCACGGTGCAGCTGACTGAAGAGCGAGGTGTCAAGTGGATTGGCTTCGGATCTATTTCCCACGGGACGATTGTGGTACTTCTTCAGCTCCCCACCAATGCCGCCAGACGGGCCCATAAGATCGTGCTCCGGTAAAATCCAATGTTTGTAGTAGTCCCTTTCTTTCATGTATGCGACTGAGTCAGCTGCTGTCATGAGAGTGAGAGCATCGTGATAGACGAAGAAACCTTCTGGATACACTTGCTTGGCGGCAGAAAACATGTAGTCAATCAGTTCCGTGACACAAACTTGTCCCGTCATGCATGTAACATGCTAGCGTAGGCTAGTAGTGTTACGAATTAATAATTAACCGAATCCCACATGGGATTCAAATATATATAAGGTATCCGTGTACGGATATCTGGTATGTATGAACAGGCATGCACAAGAGAGCGATTATACGATTAAGGTTACATACGAAATATATGTTATATACAGGGATGGATATTATATGAGAAGGTCGCGATGACCTCATCGCTCATTATTTCCTCTCTCTAATTTCAATCCCATCTCGTAAAGTGAAATAACACACAATTATTCATACTACTCCGAATTTTCTACCTTAGAGTGTTACACAGTAATTACTGTCCTCTTTCACGTAGGAAGACAGTAGTATTCAGTACTGAATCCAAACTCATCAACAAACTCAACAAAAGGACCACTTCGGGTCCCTGACAAGAGCAACCTCCTTAACCAACTCCTTCAACCATGGCCGGAATCTACAGAGATCCCCCTATCGCCTACAAGAGTTCCTTCGATCAGACCAAACCGAAACTCTTCACTCTGTACAACGTCGATGAGGACCGAACCGACAGCATGAAAGTACCCCTGTTCACTGAAACCGGAGGATTAGAAGAACTGCTTTTTGTGGAAGAGTCTTTCAGAAATACAGCAAAGCTCCTAAGACTCCCAGTCAACATATACCTCACGCACTTCAGCCGCTGCCTCACCACAGACGCGCAAAGCAAGTGGAATGACATGATAAAGGACCCACTGGATCCAGAAGAATACCAATACGAGCAAGAGGAGATTGGTGGATATGATCAAGCCTTCCTAGACTTCACCAAGCTCTACTGCAACGCCAGAGATGCTCGAGACATCATGCACACTTACCTTCGAAGCGCCGAATGCCGGGAGACTCCTTCCATTACATGCAAGGACCACGCAGACCGGATCCTTATCCTCATGAAATACACTCAAAAGTTAGATGGGAGCAGCGCGCCCCTGTCTAGAGTGGAGAAACTCACCATCCTCCTCCACTCCTTTCCCTCAGCATGGATCGAGAGCTACGGCATTATCCACAGTGGAATCCAAGAAAATACCACAGTCCAACACATAGTGGACCACATGAGCTGTCACGAGCGCCAATCTAATAAGAAAAGCAACAAGAACAACAACAAGCAACAGCAAAAGCGCTCGAACAACAGCAACAACTCTCGCAAGCGCAATAATTCCAACCACAAAGGGAATCAGAACAAGAAGAAGTCCAATCCCTGCAGGATTCCCGGTCACAACCACGATTGGTCTGAGTGTCCCAAGAACCGGTTCTCCAAGAACCACAAGGCCCCCGGTACCAACCAAACTGAGTCCTTCCATACTCATACTCAAGCGCTCATGATCCCAGGGAGCAATGAGACCTTCCAAGCCCATATCAACGCAGCTCGTGAAGCAGCGATTGAAGAATACCATGCCAATCATGGTGGAAGAACAGAAAGGAGCATCGATGGGGACCTCATTTGGCTCCCCTGAATCTCCAAAGGCTCCAAGCCTAAGAAGCCCCCGGCTTCACCTAAACCAGCAATCACCTTGCCTCCAGCTCCCCAGGAACTGGATGCCAGCACAGCCCGGCTGTCTGGGATGACGCATGGAGGAGATCTCCCAGATAAAGAGGGGAAGGAACCTACAGGATGGAGTATTCCTGTTGAAAGCTCAGCAAAGCCTGCGAACGCAGCAAGAAAAACAGTTCGATTCTCCGGAACGAACGATACAATGGATACGAATCGAAATCAAACGAATCGATCCAAGGGTACAACAGACGCATCATCGATCACTATCGATCCGAATAAGACAGCAGCAACAAATAGACCACTCTTGTCCCTGGCAAGGAATTGGTCCACGGGTACAGCCAAAAATCTCTATTACAATACCCAAAACTCCAAAGACTACACCAAAGGAGGTGCGTTGGAGCAAAATTATTTAAAGCTGCTGTCGACTGCTGGGAATCCAGCAGAACAGGCATCGAATAAGAGCAAAGTGGCTCCTATTCTTTTAACTACAGTGCAATACATACAAGGCATACCAACGAAATCAAGACCACTACTCACACTACTTGATAGTGGATCTTCCGGAACTTTAATCAACAAAAGATCACTACCATTTGGCACCCTACCAATACGAAGCAAGCATCAAGTCCTAACCACGACAGCAAATGGAAGCTTCGATACTACGGAATACATCATCATGAAGAATACCAAGCTACAGGAGTTTGGCAACTACAACATCGAACGACAAGAGGCAAGGCTCTTCCATTCCCCCAACTGCAAATACGATTTGATACTAGGCAGAGACTTCCTCCACCTAGCAAAGATCAATCTCCTATTCAAAGAAGGAGCAGTTCAGTGGATGGATAGAACCATCCCTATGAAGGACACCTCTCTATACCATGACAACCACACCATGCTCATGGAAGAACTAGAAGATGCCGAACTCTTTGCTGATGATCTATCCTTTGCTAATCCATACAAGTCCAAGGTCATCCTAGACAGAGCCTACCAAGAAACAGACCCATCTGCAGTCGCACAACAGCAGAGCCACATGTCCACAGCAGAGCAGCACCAGTTCCAAGCAATACTAAACAAGTATCCAAATGTCTTCAATGGAGAACTTGGCAAGTACCCTCACAAGAAGATCTCTCTAAGACTGAAGCCCGGATCCAAGCCCATACACAAAAAGCCTTATCCAGTTGCATACAAAAGAGAAGAACTATTCAAAAGGGAGCTCCAGAATCTTTGTAATGATGGAGTCCTCAAGCGTTGCAATGGACCGGCCGAATGGGCATTCCCAACCTTCATAGTACCAAAGAAAGACAACAGAGTTAGATGGGTATCAGACTTCAGAGAACTCAATGAACTTCTTGAGAGACGTCCGTATCCAATCCCCCGGATACAAGACATCATGAACAAACGTGGCAAGTATACCCACTTCACCAAGATTGACTTGTCCATGCAATACTACTGCTTTGAACTCGATGATGCAAGCAAGAAGCTCTGTACCATAGTCACCCCTTATGGTTGCTATGAATATCAAAGACTACCAATGGGAGTTAAAGTCTCCCCGGATGTGGCGCAGCAGTTGATGGAAGATATCCTACAAGACACTGACTGCACTGTTTACATTGACGATATTGGCATCTGGACCAATGGCTCTTTTGACCTCCACATGAAGACCATTGACAAGATCTTAGACCGACTCAACCAAAATGGTCTCAAGTGCAACCCACTCAAATGTGATTGGGCCGTACAAGAAACTGACTTCCTTGGATATTGGATGACACCTACTGCAGTTAAGCCTTGGAGAAAGAAGATTGAAGCCATTCTACATATGGATCGACCAAGGACTGTAACCCAAGTTAAGTCCTTCCTCGGCGCAGTAGGGTACTACAGGGACATGTGGCCCCGACGCTCTCATGTTCTAGCTCCTCTTTTTGATATCACCGGAACCCCAAAGAAGCAGTCTCCTCAAGCAGCTACCATCAAAGCCAAACAAAGGAAAGCCCCTTCAGCCTTCACTTGGGGGCCTGCTCAGGATAAAGCCTTTCAAGAGATGAAAGCAATGGTAGCAGCAGATGCTCTGAACACCTATCCAGACCTCAACAAGCCCTTTGAACTGTACACTGATGCCTCAGACCTACAGCTCGGCGCTGCCATAATACAAGATGGCAAGCCAATAGCCTATTGGTCTAAGAAACTATCTGATGCCCAGAAGAACTATACTACTATGGAGAAAGAACTCCTCGCAATAGTACTCTGCTGCAAAGAGTACCGAAAGATGCTACTTGGTGGTGTCATCAACGTATACACCGACCACAAGAACCTTACCTTCAGAACCCTCTCAGTCCAACGAGTCCTCCGGTGGAGACTATTCCTAGAAGAATTCGGTGTCAACCTCACTTATGTGGAAGGCAAGAAGAACGTTCTTGCTGATGCCTTCTCCAGACTCCCCCGGATGGATCCACCTACTGAAGGGAAGAAAGCCCTATCAAAGGGCACCTTAATCGATTTCTTGAACCTTGAAGTCCCCAAACAAGATGAAGAACTGTTTTTAACAGAGTTCCCCAACCTCTTCCGACACTTATGCAATGACGCAGACCAGGAATTACAGTCCTGCTTGCTGAACAATGAGTGTCTAGTTAACCTACCGAACAACCAAGACCTGGAGTGCCCGGTAAACTACTCCAACATTTATCTTCATCAACAGAAGGATCCTACGATCAAGTTCAAGATTCAATCCAAAGCCTTCTTCTACCAAGAATTAGAAGGAAACAACATCCTCTGCTACGCCAACCAATCCAACCCAGACAACTGGCGTATATACATACCAAGCTCTCTCTCGAACGATACCATCAAATGGTACCATCTCCTGTTGGGTCATTGTGGATCCACCAGGCTATATCAAACTATCTCCTCAAGATTCTACATCGACAATCTATCTAATCTTTGCAAGACTTACATTTGCCCCGACAGCTGCATTAAATATAAGAACCAACATTCCAAATATGGAAAGCTACCACCGAAGGAAGCGCCGCTAGCTCCATTTAACGAGATACATGTGGACCTCATAGGCCCCTGGAAGATTACAGCGCAAGGCAAGAACTACAACTTTAAGGCCCTAACATGTATCGATCCAGTCACTAACCTCCTGGAAATCATCAGAATTAGGGACAAGTCCTCACAGCATGTATCAGACCAATTCAAGAACTGTTGGCTCTCAAGGTATCCAAGACCTATCAGATGTGTCCACGACAATGGTGGAGAATTCCTAGGCGCTGAGTTCCAGACTACTCTCAAGCAGTATGGGATTCAGTCCATTCCCACTACAGTGAAGAATCCCCAATCCAATGCCATCTGTGAAAGAGTCCATCATACAGTTGCTGATATTCTCAGAGTCTTAGTTCACGTGAATCCCCCGCGAGTCAACACCAGAGCCAGTCAGCTCATGGATAATGCCCTGGCAACTTGCATGCATGCCTCTCGATGTGCTGTCAACGCTGCCTTACAGGCATCCCCAGGGTCCCTAGTATTCAATAGGGACATGCTGATTGATCTGCCGCTAACATCCAACCTGTTAGCTTTGCAACAGCTCCGGCAACAAGGGATTAACAAGAATCTACTCAGAGATAATGCGAAGCGCATCAACCACACCTTCCAAGTCCATGACAAGGTATGGATCCAAGAGCCGGATCCGGACAAGCTACAACCCAGGAAGCTTGGTCCTTTTCCAATCACGCAAGTCAATCCGAATGGGACTGTAAAACTGCAAAGAGCTCCGTCAGTGATAGAAACAGTGAATATTCGGAAGCTAACTCCCTAGCGGGAACCGAAGCAGTCGAACCCTACTATGTCCAATGAATCCACATTAAGTAATCAGGTGAATCAGTCGGAGTCTACGCCGGCTGAATCAGCACACATCGAATTGAGCCAATCAAATGACTCAGACTGCTCCATGAGTCACTGGTCGGCTTAACTGTAGGATTCGTTCAATCATGAGGCACTATGTAACATGCTAGCGTAGGCTAGTAGTGTTACGAATTAATAATTAACCGAATCCCACATGGGATTCAAATATATATAAGGTATCCGTGTACGGATATCTGGTATGTATGAACAGGCATGCACAAGAGAGCGATTATACGATTAAGGTTACATACGAAATATATGTTATATACAGGGATGGATATTATATGAGAAGGTCGCGATGACCTCATCGCTCATTATTTCCTCTCTCTAATTTCAATCCCATCTCGTAAAGTGAAATAACACACAATTATTCATACTACTCCGAATTTTCTACCTTAGAGTGTTACAATGCAGACTTTGTTGATTTGAACCTGCCAATTCAAACCGTACTTGCTAAGGTAGGGATTATCAGCGGCTCGATGATCAACAGGTGACGGAGGAACACCAGATAGGGCGGTCGCAGCTTTCAATACGAATGATGATAGTCGCTTGTGAGATAGACCAGGCGTGTCAGCTGCAATCTTGTTGATGCGTTCTGGATTCCCAACCAAGTCCTTGAGGTCCTTGACTAACTTGATCCCATGGAGACTGAGCTTTTCAGCCGTCTTCCCCTTCAAGCTCGGAATACACTGAACAGACTCTGCCTCGTAGATCACACCTTCAGGACGACCACTGTCGATCCATGTCTTGGATGGTTTGCCTAAAAAGAATAGGAACAAAAATCATCGTTGTTAGAAATCGTACTATTCGTATTGGGAAAAACAACGAGTTCAACGTACTAGCTTACCTTTGGTAGATCTGGCAAAAGCAATGGCTTGGAGATGAAGCTTATTGCGTTCCGGTCTAGTGATCAATTTCTTCTCAGTATATTCAAACACTTCTTCAATCTTGCAACCGTCACCGTCACCGTTCATATACACACCAAAACAAAACCTCGCTTCCTTTTCATATTTCACATGCGTCACCGTCTTCCGAGGGGCATAAGAACCGTTTGGATCCAGCTTACCATTGGCATCTCGCTTAAAAGCAAAGTAGACATTCTCCAATCCCTTTCCAATCCTTGGTCCCGTTTGCCGTACACCAAAATACAGTCACGAGTATGTACAGGACTGGATTAAGGATAAGGATAAAAACAATCGGCGAGTCGACAGAATCGCTGATTCGGAGGGCTCTTAGAACTGTAGCAAATAGACTAACCAATAGAGCTCACAATTTGCATATCACTACTATTCTAATCACTAGTAGACCCGGGGTATGGCATGATTTTAAAATCAAGCTGAGCGCTGATGACCATGAGCAGAAAGGGACTGATCGATCAAAAAGGACCGACGAGACCGAAAGACTGCCAAAAATGGAGGCGCATAGAAGCAAAACAGGGAGAAGGACATCCGGTGTCTGCAGCACCAGGAAGACCAACCCCAGCAGCTGTTAGCACCATGAGATGGAGCAACAGCAGCAAAAGAGACACCTAAGTACCTAAACAGGACCATGGTCGACAACAGGAAATAATCAAAAAATTCGAAAATACACACTGAAAAAGTGACACATAATTCAGCAAGTGGACTAATTGGACCAACTCTGAGTGGATGGACAGACCGTAAAGGGTATGCCAACCAAAACCGTAATATACGGATATCCGGAAAGGTATATACTAAATACCCAAACACCACTAATCCCACGGGAAACGGGAAGTGGGACCGGCCCGGTGACTGCTTAATAGAGAAGCAACGCCGGAGAACCACGGGAACCGAATCCCACGAAATAGAAACAGAAACAACTCCGGGGAACCACAGGATTCCCGTGAACTAAAGAGAGAAACAACTCCCACCACCGAACGGATCAGGGGGAAAGATCGGTTATAACACGAGTTATCGCGAGAGCAGTGAAGATCCAGCAAAAAGAACTGGAGGAGCTGAGCAATCATTCTTGCTCAATTCCAACACAAGCAAACAGCGTCTGATAACTGATTTTAGACGTGGGTCGAAAATTTTCGTGCCGGGTCCTTTTGGGGTCAAATTTTTGACCAGATCCTTGTCCCTGGCTTAATTTTTTCAGTCCCGTACCATATATATTCTAGAGGCAATGCCTATCATTTTTACAGGCAACGCCCATTAATTTTTGAGGCAACGTCCATCAATTTTAGAGCCAACGTCCATCATTTTTTGAGGCAACGCCCATCATTTTTTGAGGCAACGCCCATCATTTCTAGAGGCAACGCCCATCGTTTCTAGACGGAACGCCCATCAATTTTAGAGGCAACGCCCATCGTTTCTAGACGGAACGCCCATTATTTTTAGAGGCAACGCCCATCATTTCTAGAGGCAACGCCCATCAGTTTTAGACGCAACGCCCATTATTCCTAGAGGCAACGCCCATTATCACATGATAATAATGTTACACTATTATTGATGTTACGAACCACTAGTATTCTGACTAATACCAAATACTGTATTGGTACAAACTGGATTTCAGTTGCCGTCGTATTGAACTTAAGTTGCCGTCGCATCCTATTTCAGTTCCCCATCGCATTGTATTATCCTATTTCAATTCCCCGTCGCATTGTATTATCCTATTTCAATTGCCGTTGGATTGTATTGCCGTCGCATCCTATTTCAGTTCCCCGTCGCATTGTATTATCCTATTTCAATTGCCGTCGGATTGTATTGCCGTTGCATCCTATTTCAGTTCCCCGTCGCATTGTATTATCCTATTTCAATTGCCGTCGCATCCTATTTCAGTTGCCGTCGAATCGTATTGCAATTGTATTGTCATCGCATTGTATTTCAGCAGTTGCCGTCGGATTGTATTTCAGTTGCCGTTACATTGTATTTCAGCAGTTGCTGTCGGATTCTATTTCAGTTGTCGTCGCATTGTATTTCAGTTGCGTTCTGTGTATTCTTCCCTACGAGGAGCAAGCAGGCAATTACATGCATGGTTAGAAGTGAACTCCATGATCAATACCCCCGATCTTGATGCAGTTCACTCACCGTCGCATTGTATTTGAGCAGTTGCCATCGCATCGTATTTCAGTTCCCGTCGGATTGTATTTCAGTTCCTGTCGCATCATTGTATTTCAGTTGCGTTCTGTGTATTCTTCCCTACGAGGAGCAAGCAGGCAATTACATGCATGGTTAGAAGTGAACTCCATGATCAATACCCCCGATCTTGATGCAGTTCACTCACCGTCGCATTGTATTTGAGCAGTTGCCGTCAGATTGTATTTGAGCAGTTGCCGTCGGGTTGTATTTCAGTAATTTTGTGAAGTTTGGCACACACATTTTATGTGCAGTTTTTGCTTGCTTTTTTACTACCGGTAATGCAGCATTTTCAGTCCGCGCCATAATTTTTGACTAATTACGCAAGGTTAATTACTGACAAGAATATTACGTAAGGTTAATTACTGCCAAGAATACTCCAAAACCTGGTGCACCGAACAAGAAAAAGGACAAAGGACAGACACCCGTTCGCAAATCAGCAAAAAGACACTAAAAAATACACTAAAAGTAACTACTAAACTATAAAATGAGTTATGTAAATCAATACATGGAATATTTCCACCATTCCACCGTCAATAGTCCTCACCCTATGTATGATGCTTGGGACTATGAAAAAAGTCTGAGTCAGAAACACCCAATACTTTGGATGTCACATCTATTTAATGCACATTTCCTCCAGTACTGGCATATTTCACTAGAAAATAGACAATATGACCTATGTAAATTCAGAAATGGAATATTTCCACCATTCCAGCGTCAATAGTCCTCACCCTATGTATGCTTGGGACTATGAAAAAAGTCTGAGTGAGCAAGACCCAATACTTTGGATGTCACATCTATTTAATGCACATTTCCTCCAGTACTGGCATATTTCACTAGAAAATATACAAAGTGACCTATGTAAATTCAGAAATGGAGTATTTCCACCATTCCAGTGCCAATAGTCCTCACCCTATGTATGCTTGGGACTATGAAAAAAGTCTGACTCAGAAACACCCAATACTTTGGGTGTCACATCTATTTAATGTACATTTCCTCCAGTACTGGCATATTTCACTAGAAAATATACAAAGTGACCTATGTAAATTCAGAAATGGAATATTTCCATGATTCCAGTGCCAATAGTCCTAACCCTATGTATGCTTGGGACTATGAAAAAAGTCTGAGTGAGCAAGACCCAATACTTTGGGTGTCACATCTATTTAATGTACATTTCCTCCAGTACTGGCATATTTCACTAGAAAATATACAAAGTGACCTATGTAAATTCAGAAATGGAGTATTTCCACCATTCCAGTGCCAATAGTCCTCACCCTATGTATGCTTGGGACTATGAAAAAAGTCTGACTCAGAAACACCCAATACTTTGGATGTCACATCTATTTGATGTACTCTGGGATGGTACTGGATGGTACTACTAGGGCCCTCCAATAGGATAGATATGTATCCTCATAGTGTACTTTGAGATTGTACTGGGTGGTAAAATCCTATAATAGGATAGATATGTATCATAGTTACATTCCTCAGCTCTTAGAACACTGATACACTATGGTACCGTATTAGAAGATCTACAGGGGGTACTAACTGATAAACGGAACTGTAGTGTGCTGATAATAATAATAATATACGTATTTAAATAACTTGTGCTAAGGGGGATACCAAACAGGATGCTAAGCAGGATGCTAGGCCCTTCTAGTAGAATTTGTACCAGATCTACATGCCGCTGTTCTTATCAGATCAATATTGGGAGATCTACAGGGGGTGCTAACTGATTAACCGAACTGTAATGTGCTAAGGGGGGGGGACTCAACAGGATGCTAAGCACCAGGATGCTGGGCCTTGTATGTAGAATTTGTACCAGATCTATATACCCTATCTCTTATCAGAGCAATATCATAAATATTCAGTGTGCTAACTTAAAAAGCGAACTGTGCTAGGGGGGGGCTGAACAGGATGCTAAACAGGATGCTGGGCCCTTCTAGTACAATTTGTACCAGATTTACATACCCTCTATCACTTATCAGATCAATATTGGGAGATCTACAGGGGGTGCTAACTGAATAACCGCACTCTACTGTGCAAAGGGGGACACTTAACAGGATGCTGAGCATGAGGATGCTGGGCCTTCTATGTAGAACTTGTACCAGATCTACATACCGTAGCTCTTATCAGAGCAATATTGGGAGATCTAGTACAGGGGGTGCTAACTAATTAACCAAACTCTACTGTGCTAAGGGGGACACTTAACAGGATGCTAAGCAGGATGCTGGGCCCTTGTAGTAAAATTTGTACCAGATCTACATACCCTATCTCTTATCAGATCAATATTGGAAGATCTACAGGGGGTGCTAAACTGATTAACAAAACTCAACTGTGCTAGGGGGGACACTAAACAGGATGCTAAGCAGGATGCTGGGCCTTTCTACTAGTAGAATTTGTACCAGATCTACATACCCCAGTTCTTATTGGAAGATCTACAGGGGGTGCTAAACTGATTAACAGAACATCATCACACACCGAGTCGAATCGAAGGATCGTATGGGTTGAAAGGAACAAACGATCGTGAGGGAATTGGATCGTAGGGGTTGAAAGGAACAAACGATCGTAAGGGAATTGAATACCACACCGGCTTGGAATCGATCGTAGGGGGAATGAATACTACACCGGCTTGGAACCGATCAATCGATCGTAAGGGGAATGAATAGTACACCGGCTTGGAATCAATCCTAAGGGGAATGAATAGTACACCGGCTTGGAATCAATCGTAGGGGGAATGAATACCACACAGGGTTGGAATGAATCGTATACCACACCGGCTTGGTCTGGGAGAGGAACAACGCATCCAGTTACAAGGGAGATAAAGAACGCGTTGAGTTAGTACAAGGGAGATCTACAACGCTGCAGCCTACTTTAAATTATCGTTTAATATTAGTAATAAAAGATCAGCTCGATTCTTGGGGCTTGGGATGAATCGTATGGTTCAATCGATCGGATGATGAATCATAGTAGGGTTGGTGAATCGATCGGGGTTTGGGATGAATGATAGTAGGGTTGGTGAATCGATCGGGGTTTGGGATGAATGATAGTAGGGTTGGTGAATCGATCGGGGTTTGGGATGAATCGTAGTAGGGTTGGTGAATCGATCGGGGTTTGGGATGAATCGTAGTAGGGTTGGTGAATCGATCGGGGTTTGGAAAAATCGTAGTAGGGTTGGTGAATCGATCGGGGTTTGGGATGAATCGTAGTAGGGTTGCTGAATCGATCGGGGTTTGGAAAAATCGTAGTAGGGTTGCTGAATGGATCGGGGTTTGGAAAAATCGTAGTAGGGTTGCTGAATCGATCGGGGTTTGGGATGAATCACAGTAGGGTTGCTGAATCGATCGGGGTTTGGGATGAATCGTAGTAGGGTTGCTGAATCGATCGGGGTTTGGGATGGATCCGATGAATCGTAGGAGAAGGCGGCTTGGATCCGATGAATCGTAGGGTTGAATCGATCCGATAGAATCGATCGTTGGGGGAATGTACACAGGCTTGGAATCAATCGAAAGAGGGATGATTATCATAGGATCGTGAGGTCATTGAAAGGAACGAAGGCTTCGATTGAAATAAACGGAATCAACTGATCACTTACCAGCTAGGAATGGATAGTAGGGAGAAGGGCGGGAAACGAAGAACACTGACGTTCTCTTCTTAATCCTCGACGCGAAAACCAAGAACTTGACCGTGTTGAAGTGTTTACCAATCGGTATTCCTTCGTTTACCACTTCAAGGAGGTTATTCGGACTAAAATACAATGAGCAAAAGAGCCTACCGTAGGGCGGGTTCTAGTATTCGTTCTCGTGACGGAGTGCAATAAAGCAACTCTACTCAAAATAAGTCGGATTGTGAATCGAAACAGCAGTGATTTGTGTTATTCCTGAAAATAGTGAGTGGAGCACAAAAAAAGTGATTACGGGAAGGAGCAAAATACAGTGATTTAATACAGTGATTTGCAAGAGCAAAATACAGTGATTTAATACAGTGATTTGCAAAACCGGTGGGTGTCGTCGGCTCGTTTGACACCCATATTGTCATAATGACGTAAAAGATACCAAAAAATAATAATAATGAGCCGATTAGAGGTACACTTAACCCTAATAGTGGTTCAACAACGAATTTACAGTGATTTAATACAGTGATTTGCAAGAGCAAAATACAGTGATTTAATACAGTGATTTGCAAAACCGGTGGGTGTCGTCGGCTCGTTTGACACCCATATTGTCATAATGACGTAAAAGATACCAAAAAATAATAATAATGAGCCGATTAGAGGTACACTTAACCCTAATAGTGGTTCAACAACGAATTTACAGTGATTTAATACAGTGATTTGCAAGAGCAAAATACAGTGATTTAATACAGTGATTTGCAAAACCGGTGGGTGTCGTCGGCTCGTTTGACACCCATATTGTCATAATGACGTAAAAGATACCAAAAAATAAATAATGAGCCGATTAGACGTACAGCGCTACAACCCTTAACCCTAATGGTGGTTCAACAACGAATTGCAAGAGCAAAATACAGTGATTTAATACAGTGCGTTGCTGCTTGCTGCTTGCAGTCCCCCCCCTGTATTATCGACGCGTTGCTGCTGCTTGCTGCTTGCAATCCCCCCCCTATATTATCGACGCGTTGCTGCTGCTTGCTGCTTGCAATCCCCCCCCTATATTATCGACGCGTTGCTGCTGCTTGCTGTCCCCCCCCCCCTGTATTATCGACGCGTTGCTGCTGCTTGCTGCTTGCTGTCCCCCCCCCCCTGTATTATCGATGCGTTGCTGCTACAGCGCTACAGGGGATACAGCGCTACGATACAGCGCTACAGCGCTACAGGGATACAGGGATACAGCGCTACAGGGATACAGCGCTACGATACAGCGCTACAGGGATACAGCGATACAGGGGATGAGCGCAGCTCAGCTCAGCTCAGCTCTGTATCGTATCGTGACAGCGCTCCGCTAACTCGTAAAATAACAGAGCTCTGTAGCTCCAGTACTGTATTCTACGGGTAGCGTAGTGTGTGCGGAGTAGCGTAGCGTAGCTCCGCTTAAAATTAGATTCAAAGGTGTGCTAGCGCGTTGGGTAACTGTCTGGGTCAGGTATCCGGTCATAGTACATATTATACACCAATGACCCGACCCCGGCGGTAGCATAGTATCTTAGCATGGTAGCATCGTAGGTTAACATATCTAATATTTCGTAGCATTAGCAACCCTAACCTTGTAGCACTCAGCTACACTGTATTAGTGCGGATGCTATACCCGGGGTATGTACAACTGGTACAAATCGTACGCGACAACCCTAGTATCTTTGGAGTTAGCACCCCTTACCACACGTGCGCTACAGCGCTACAGCGATAACGGGGATAAAGGGGATACAGCGCTACAGCGTTACAGCGCTACAGGGATACAGGGATACAGCGCTACAGCGCTACAACCCTTAACCCTAATGGTGGTTCAATAACGAATTTCGACCCCGGCTCTTAATTTTTCGACCCAAATATTCGAGTTTGGAGCAAAAAATTAATTTTTGGAGCCAGAAAATAATAATTCGAGCTTAAGAAAGGCACTTTCGCTCCAAATAATAAAAATAATGGAGCAAAAACGAAAAAAAAACATCTAAAAAATAAGAGGGGGGTGGTCGAAACGGGTAAAAATGGTCGAAAATCAGTTATTAGACGAGAAATAACAAATAGTGTAACTAAAATTAATAGAAAACTGATTAACCCACCATGACAACCAAAGGAACCAAACTGAAGCCCTTTAACATCACGCGGGAGGACTGGCCAGAAGACGCCACCACCGTAAAGATGAGCGTAGACAGCGAGAGGGGTGGAATCGCATTCAGCGACTACCTGAAAGTTCTCAGTGGTACTGAGAGACCAGAACTCTTCCTCATCTGGAAGAGAGACTTTGACCAGAAAATCGCTGGCAATGACAAACTCCACGGAGACCAGAAGCTGGACGTCCTACAGAGAATTCTCTCTGGAGAGGCACTAGCACTTGTCCAGAGAACACTCACTCGGACCTATCTGGCCGAACCGACCCACAAGATCCACAACACCAAACGAGTGCAGAAAAAGATCCAGGAAATTGAGAAGCGAGACCAAGCAAACATACTATTATCGATGGGGCAAGACGCCACCGAAACTCCCACGGGAGCCTCCAAGGAGAAGGCAAAGGAGAAATCTCCAAACGCCGACAAAACCGACACAGCTACGGCGAACTCGGACAAACCAGAAGTCGAAAACATCGACTCCCCAATCCCAAAGAAAAGGGTAACGAACGCCCTCACCGAGTACTACCAATCCCAGGAGTACAGAAAGGATGTCATGGAGGAATGTATGCACGTCCTCAAGCTCAAAATCTTTGGCAATGACACCAACGGGAAACGCTCGTACATCGTCCTCCGCAGATTCATGCGAGGAATGCGAGTGGAACTCAAATATGGCATCAGAGCCTGGGCCAACCGAATGGCCGAACTACAAAGCTACCTCACAGAATGTCTCTGGGAATGTGGCAGTGACCAAATGGAAACACCAACCAGTTTCACACAAGGTGAACTGAAGGAAATATTGGATTCCAACATGACCCACTCCCAACGCGAAAAGATGGAACACATTGGATGGGACCTCTACACCCACTCCTTTAACACCACTATCGACAAACTCGAAAATCTGGAAACCACCATCCGGAAGGAGGCAATACTCCAACAGCGCATCACCGACCTCGAAAAGAAGAACGGCGTCACCAAGAAAACGCCCAAGGCCGCATCTGGGGGAGGACACGCCAAGTCCCCTGGCAAAAAGAAGCGCCCTATGGACAACAGCAACAAACAGCTATGCAAGACCTGTGGCAAGGTCCATGCCGGCAAATACTGGAAACTAACCGGTGGTCCCCCCAAGAAGGGAAAGTTTGACTGGGAGACCCTCAACTTGCTCAAGGAGCATTTTGTAGCAAAGGAAGACTCAGACAACGAGCAGTACTCCAAACCCCACTGGGGAAGGAACCTATCGAACCACGAGTACTCCTACGTACTGGCCACGGCCCAAGCTGACCACGAAGTCTCCGATGACGAGATCGATATCTCTGAACGAGAACTCAAAGAGTACAGAAGAAAGTACAGAAAAACCTTCAAAAAGAAAGGATCCCACAACTGAATGGCTGATACCATCCACACTGGACCCCGCATAATCAATCGGTTTGCGGACGTCTGTGTGGAGGTATTGGACCACAAGGGAAGGGGACGGATGCTCCGGGGCCTACTAGACTCTGGTTGCTCCAAATCCATCATACTACAACAGTTTGTCGACCGAAGTCAACTAACGAACCGAGACCGAAGATCTGTCACCTACAACACGTATGGAGGCAAGTTCAGAACCAAGTCTGCGGCTTCAGTGGGACTAAGGCTGATAGAATTCTCAAACTCCAAGACCATCAAATGGACCTTCCAAGTGGATGAATATCACCACCATGAGGAAGTGCCCTATGACATGATCATAGGATCCGACCTGATGGCACAACTCGGACTGGATATAAAATACAGCTCCCGGACGATTGAATGGCAGGGTGACTCCATTCCCATGAAGGGGATGGGGGAGCTCTCGAACCCGGACAAATGTGAGGCAGTATTCTTTGCTAACACACAGAGTCCAATCCTCCAACAAGAGGAAGAGAGGCAAGCCAAAATTCTGGATGCAGACTACTCCAAAGTCGACATAGACGCTATGGTCAACGACCTGGAGATTACTGCGGAATTGCCGTGCACCGGAAGACAGTCACGAGTCCACTCGGGACTGGATTAAGAATAAGGATAAAAACAATTAGCGAGTCGACGGAATCGCCGACTGCTCTGGAGAGCTCTTAGAACTGCAACAGATAGACTAACCAATAGAGCTCACAATTTGCATATCACTACTATTCTAATCACTAGTAGACCCGGGGTATGGCATGATTTTAAAATCAAGCTGAGCGCTGATGACCATGAGCAGAAAGGTACCGATCGATCAAAAAGGACGACGAGACCGAAAGACTGCCAAAAATGGAGGCGCAGAGAAGCAAAAACAGGGAGAAGGATATCCAGTGTCTGCAGCACAAGGAAGACCGACCCCAGCAACTGTTGGCGCCCAAAGAAGGGAGCAACAGCAGCAACAGAGACACCTGAGTGCCTAAACAGGACCATGGTCGACAACAAAGAAATAATCGAAAATAATGAGTGTCGAAAAAGAGACACATAATCCAGTGAGTGGACTAGTTGGACCAACACCGAGTGGACGGACAGACCAAAAAGGGTATGCCGACCAAAACCAGAACATATAAATATCCGGACAGGTATAGAATAAATACCTAAACACCACTAATCCCACGGGAAACGGGAAGTGGGACCGGCCCGGTGACGACTTAATAGAGAAGCAACGCCGGAGAACCACGGGAACCGAATCCCACGAAATAAAAAACAGAAACAACTCCGGGGAACCACAGGATTCCCGTGAGCTAAAGAGAGAAACAACTCCCACCTCTGGACAAACCAGGGGGAGAATCAGTTACAACACGAGTTATCACGAGAGCAGTGGAAACCCAGCAAACAAACTGGAGGACCTGAGCAATCACTTTTTGCTCAGTCGCAACACAAACAGCAAAAATAACAGAAATACTGTAACTAAACTAAACTAAAATAAAAACTGATTAACCATGGCGGCTAAAGGAACCAAACTGAAGCCCTTTAACATCGTTCGGGAGGATTGGCCAGAAGACGCCACCACCGTAAAGATGAATGTAGACAGTGAACAGGGTGGAATCGCATTCAGTGACTACCTGAAAGTTCTCAATGGTACTGAAAGACCAGAACTCTTCCTCATCTGGAAAAGAGACTTTGACCAGAAAATTGCTGGCAATGACAAACTCCACGGAGACCAGAAACTGGAGGTTCTACAAAGAATCCTCACTACCGAGGCTCTCGGACTTGTCCAACGAACACTCCAGCGGACCTACTTGGCAGAACCGAACCACAAGATCCACAGTACCAAACGAGTACAGAGAAAGATCCAGGAAATCGAACAACGAGACCAGGCAAACATTCTATTATCGATGGGACAAGACGCAACTCCCACGGGAGCCACCAAGGAAAAGGCAAAGGAGAAATCTCCAAACGCCGACAAAACCGACACAGCCACGGCGAGATCGGACAACGAATCGGAGACCGACAACAACCTCGAGTCCCCCATCCCAAAGAAAAAGGTCGCAAGCGCCCTCACCCAGTACTACCAATCCCAGGAGTACAGAAAGGATGTCATCGAGGAGTGCATGCATGCCCTCAAGCTCAAAATCTTTGGCAATGACCAACACGGCAAGCGCTCGTATATCGTCCTCCGCCGATTCATGCGAGGCATGCGCGTCGACCTCAAACATGGCATCAGAGCCTGGGCCAACAGAATGGCCGAACTCCAAAGCTACCTCCCCGAATGCCTCTGGGAATGTGGCAGTGACCAAATGGAAACACCAAGAAGTTTCACCCAAGGAGAACTGAAGGAAATATTAGATTCCAATATGACCCACTCCCAACGCGAAAAGATGGAACACATTAGTTGGGACCTCTACACCCACTCCTTTAACACCACTATCGACAAGCTCGAAAATCTGGAAATCACCATCCGGAAGGAAGCACTAATGCACCAACGCCTCACCGATCTCGAAAAGCAGACCGGCGTCGCCAAGAAGACCCCCAAGGCCGCATCTGAGGGAGGAACCCACCACGGGAAATCCCCTGGCAAAAAGAAGCGCCCTGCGGACAACAGCAACAAACAGCTATGCAAGACCTGTGGCAAGGTCCACGCCGGCAAATGCTGGAAACTAACCGGCGGACCCCCCAAGAAGGGAAAGTTCGACCGGGAGACGCTGAACTTGCTCAAGGAGCATTTTGTAGCAAAGGAAGACTCAGACAACGAGCAGTACTCCAAACCCCACTGGGGAAGGAACTTATCAAATCACGAGTACTCCTATGTACTGGCCACGGCCCAAGCCGACCACGAAGTCTCCGATGACGAGATCGACATCTCTGATCGGGAACTCAAAGAGTACAGAAGAAAGTACAGAAAAACCTTCAAAAAGAAAGGATCCCACAACTGAATGGTTGATACCATCCACACTGGACCCCGCATAATCAATCGGTTTGCGGACGTCTGTGTGGAGGTATTGGACCACAAGGGAAGGGGAAGGATGCTCCGGGGCCTATTAGACTCTGGGTGCTCCAAATCCATCATACTAAGGCACTTTGTCGACCGAAGTCAACTAACGAACCGAGACCAAAGATCTGTCACCTACAATACCTACGGGGGCAAGTTCAGAACCAAGTCTGCGGCTTCAGTGGGACTAAGGCTGATAGAATTTTCAAACTCCAAGACCATCAAATGGACCTTCCAAGTGGATGAATATCACCACCATGAGGAAGTGCCCTATGACATGATCATAGGATCCGACCTAATGGCACAACTGGGACTGGACATAAAATACAGTTCCCGGACAATTGAATGGCAGGGTGACTCCATCCCCATGAAGGGAATGGGGGAGCTCGCTGACCCGGACAAATGCGAGGCAGTATTCTTTGCCAACACACAGAGTCCAATCCTCCAGCAGGAGGAAGAAAGGCAAGCCAAAATTCTGGATGCAGACTACTCCAAAGTCGATATAGACGCTATGGTCAATGACCTGGAGATTACGGACGCGTCCAAGGCCGCTTTAAAGAAAACGCTAAAGAAATTCCCAACACTCTTTGGAGGAGGATTGGGTCTTCTCAAAAACATAGAACCGGTGTCCATTGAGCTCCAACCAGGGGTCAAACCGGTCCGGCAGAGGTACTATTCTGTACCCCATGCCTTTGAACAAGCCCTCCGGAAGGAAATCAACAGGCTCTGTGACATTGGAGTCCTGGAAAAACTCCCCCACGATGATGACTCTCCATGGGCATCTCCTACTTTTTGCCAACCCAAAAAGACAGGGGACATTCGCGTTCTAACGGACTTCCGGAAGATGAATGCCGCCATTCAGAGAAAACCGTTTCCACTACCACGAATAGGGGAAACAATCCAAAGGCTACAAAAGTTCAAATCAGCTACGGCGCTGGACTTGTCCCAAGGATACTATACCATCCCCATCTGCAAGGAGAGCCAAAAGATTTGCTCTACCATTTTACCATGGGGAAAGTATGCCTACAAAAGACTGGCAATGGGTATCGCATGTGCGCCCGACATCTTCCAATCAGTCATGATGAACCTCCTAGGGGATCTGGACTATGTCTTGGTCTATATTGATGATATCCTAATCATCCAGAGGGAAGGCGAATCCGAACAGGATCATCTCCACAAAATCGATACAGTCCTACAACGACTGGATGACGCCGGCTTTCGCGCCAACCTCAGAAAATCCTTCTTCATGCAGAAAGAAGTGGAATATCTGGGATTTCTGCTAACAACAGAGGGCATCCAACCCCAGCCAAAGAAGCTGGAGGCGATGAAGCGTCTGGAAGCCCCCAAGAACACCAAGCAACTCAAGATGTTTCTTGGAATGGTAAATTTCTACCGGGACATGTGGAAGCGCCGCTCCCACATCCTAGCCCCTCTGAACAAGCTAGCAGGGAAAAAGGGCAAAATGAACTGGTACTGGGGTCCAGCAGAGCAGAAAGCTTTCATGGAGGCGAAAAGGATGCTCGCAGATGAAGCAAAGCTTGCATTCCCGGACTTTACAAAACCATTTCATCTCTACTCAGACGCCAGCGATAGGCAACTGGGAGCCACCGTGTGCCAAGATGGCAAACCCCTTGGTTTCTATACGAGGAAACTGAATTCAGCACAGCTCAATTACACTGTAGGAGAGAAGGAACTCCTCGGAATAGTGGAAGGACTCAAAGCATTTGAAGGAATCCTACGAGGACAAGATGTGACTATCCACACGGATCACCTCAATCTACTGTATCAGCAGATGCCGACGCAGAGAATGGTCCGGTGGAGACTCCTCATGGAGGAGTTCCACCCGGTAGTCAAGCATGTGGCTGGCAAAGACAACGATGCAGCAGACGCGCTGTCTCGCCTGGACATTACGGATGATCCGGCAGATACAGTGGAATGGCTACCACCAAATAAGCCCCTCACCTACGCGGATGAGGAAGAGCACCTCCGGCAACTACTATTCCCACTCGGAGAAGAACCGGAGGAATTCCAGGGCAATAGTGCATTCCCACTTGCCCCAGACATGATTCAGTTCTACCAGCAAAAGGACACCGGAATCATGAGTGCTCTGGAAAAAGACAATCGACTGACCACCAAAATGGTGGAAGGTTACAGTCTAATCCACAAGGAAGGGAAGATTCTGATCCCAGAAAAACTCAAGGATAGAGTTATGGAATGGTACCACAGCATGCTGGTCCATCCCGGAGAAAAGAGAATGGAACAGAGCATACGCTCAGTGTTCACCTGGAGAGGCCTGAGGAAGGACGTCCAGGACCTCTGCAAACACTGCCACACGTGTCAGATGTTCAAAAAGAGTGGCCGGAAGAAGTATGGACTACTACCGGAAAAAGCAGCTGAGGTTACCAAATGGCAGAGAGTCAACGTGGACCTCTGGGGACCTGCAACTGTCCACAATAAAAATGGTAAAGACTACCACATCCATGTCCTCACCATGGTGGACCCAGTGACCGGATGGTTTGAACTGGCTCACCTGAAGGACTCCCCAAATGCAGCAGAAACTCAACGTTTGCTAGACAGTACCTGGCTAGCAAGGTATCCGCGCCCAAAGGAAATTGGCTTTGATGGCGGGAGTGAGTTCAAAGCAGAGTTCCAAGAGCTCTGTGACAACATGGGGATGAAAAGGAAACCGAGTGGCGCTTGGAACCCACAATCCAACGCAGTGCTGGAAAGAATCCATCAGGTTCTGAAGGACTGCCTACTGTCCTTTAACTTGGAACAAAGGGATCTCCACGAGAAGGATCCTTTTGAGGAATTCACCACCAAAGCGGCGTATGCCATCAGAAGCGCCATCCACACAACATTGGGATATTCCCCAGCACAACTGGTGTTCGGAAGGGATATGTTCATGCCAGTGAATTTCCCAGTGGATTGGGAAGCAATCCAAGCAAGGAAACAAAAGAGTATCCACAAGAGTAATATCAGGGAGAATCAGAAGAGGATTCCCCATGTCTACAAGGAAGGAGACTATGTCACCCTGGAGAGGAAGGGCATTATTCCGAAACTATCCTTCCCACGACAAGGACCTTACAAGGTGCTCAAGGCCCATAACAATGGAACTGTAACTATTGAAACTGCTCCCTTTGTAACCGACCGGGTTAACATCAGAAGGATCCATCCCTATTATTGCAGGGATAGCCCTAAAATGGAAGAGTAACCAAACGCAACAGTACCATGGAGGAGTATGCCGTGCACCGGAAGACAGTCACGAGTCCACTCGGGACTGGATTAAGAATAAGGATAAAAACAATTAGCGAGTCGACGGAATCGCCGACTGCTCTGGAGAGCTCTTAGAACTGCAACAGATAGACTAACCAATAGAGCTCACAATTTGCATATCACTACTATTCTAATCACTAGTAGACCCGGGGTATGGCAGGAATCCAAGAAAGCCTTGAAGAAAACGCTGAAGAAATTCCCGACGCTCTTTGGAGGAGGTCTGGGACTACTGAAGAACATAGAACCGGTATCGATCGAACTCCAACCAGGGGTTAAACCGGTCCGGCAGAGGTATTATTCTGTACCCCATGCCTTTGAACAAGCACTACGAAAGGAGATCACCAGGCTCTGTGACATCGGAGTCCTGGAGAAACTCCCCCATGATGATGATTCGCCATGGGCATCCCCTACGTTCTGTCAACCCAAAAAGACAGGGGACATTCGCGTCCTAACTGACTTTCGGAAAATGAACGCAGCCGTCCAACGGAAACCATTCCCCCTACCACGAATCGGGGAAACAATCCAAAGGCTCCAGAAGTTCAAATCAGCTACGGCACTGGACTTGTCCCAAGGATATTATACCATCCCCATTTGCAAAGAGAGCCAAAAGATTTGCTCCACCATCCTGCCTTGGGGAAAATATGCCTACAAGAGATTGGCAATGGGAATCGCATGCGCACCGGATATCTTCCAGTCCGTCATGATGAACCTACTCGGTGACCTGGACTACGTCCTGGTCTATATTGATGATATTCTCATCATCCAGCGAGAAGGAGAATCCGAACAGGATCACCTCAACAAGATCGATACAGTTCTCCAGAGACTGGATGATGCGGGCTTTCGAGCCAACCTCAGAAAATCCTTCTTCATGCAAAAAGAAGTGGAATATCTGGGATTTCTGTTAACAACAGAGGGCATTCAGCCCCAACCAAAGAAGCTGGAGGCGATGAAGCGACTCGAAGCCCCCAAGAACACCAAGCAACTCAAGATGTTTCTTGGGATGGTGAATTTCTACAGGGACATGTGGAAGCGTCGCTCCCACATCCTCGCCCCCCTCAATAAACTTGCAGGGAAGAAGGGCAAAATGAATTGGTACTGGGGACCAGCAGAGCAGAAAGCTTTCATGGAGGCGAAGAGGATGCTCGCAGACGAAGCCAAGCTTGCATTCCCAGATTTTACAAAACCATTTCATCTCTACTCAGACGCCAGCGACAGGCAACTGGGAGCAACGGTGTGCCAAGATGGCAAGCCACTTTGATTCTACACACGAAAATTGAACTCAGCACAGCTCAACTACACTGTCGGGGAGAAAGAACTCCTGGGCATAGTAGAGGGCCTAAAGGCATTCGAAGGAATCCTACGAGGGCAAGATGTAACCATCCACACGGATCACCTTAACCTGCTGTACCAGCAGATGCCCACCCAGAGAATGGTCCGATGGAGACTCCTCATGGAGGAGTTCCACCCGGTAGTCAAGCATGTTGCTGGCAAAGACAATGATGCAGCAGATGCACTATCCCGACTGGACATCACCGATGATCCGGCAGATACAGTGGAATGGCTACCACCAAATAAGCCCCTCACCTACGTGGATGAGGAAGAGCACCTCCGGCAACTCCTAGTATTCCCACTTGGAGAAGAATCGCCGGAAGAATTCCAGGGCAATAGTGCATTCCCACTTGCCCCAGACATGATTCAGTTCTACCAACAAAAGGACACAGGAATCATGAGCGCTTTGGAAAAAGACAATCGACTGACCACCAAAATGGTGGAAGGTTACAGTCTAATCCACAAGGAAGGGAAGATTCTGATCCCGGACAAACTCAAAGATAGAGTCATGGAATGGTACCACAGCATGCTGGTCCATCCCGGAGAAAAGAGAATGGAACAGAGCATTCGCTCAGTGTTCACCTGGAAAGGCCTACGAAAGGACGTCCAGGACCTCTGTAAACACTGCCACACGTGTCAGATGTTCAAAAAGAGTGGCCGGAAGAAGTATGGACTACTACCAGAGAAAGCAGCTGAGGTTACCAAATGGCAAAGGGTCAATGTGGACCTCTGGGGACCTGCAACTGTCCACAATAAAAATGGTAAAGACTACCACATCCATGTTCTCACCATGGTGGACCCAGTGACCGGATGGTTTGAATTGGCCCATCTAAAGGACTCGCCAAACGCAGCAGAAACTCAACGATTGTTGGACAGTACTTGGCTAGCAAGATATCCGCGCCCAAAGGAAATTGGCTTTGATGGCGGGAGTGAGTTCAAAGCAGAGTTCCAGGAGCTCTGTGACAACATGGGGATGAAAAGAAAGCCCAGTGGCGCCTGGAACCCACAATCCAACTCAGTGCTGGAAAGAATCCACCAGGTCCTGAAGGACGGCCTATTGTCCTTTAACCTGGAACAGAGAGACCTCCACGAGAAGGACCCTTTTGAGGAGTTCACCACCAAGGCAGCGTACGCCATCAGAAGTGCCATCCACACCACCCTGGGATATTCCCCAGCGCAACTGGTGTTCGGAAGGGACATGTTTATGCCCGTGAATTTCCCAGTGGATTGGGAAGCAATCCAAGCAAGGAAACAAAAGAGTATCCACAAGAGCAACATCAGGGAGAATCGCAAGAGGATCCCCCATATCTATAAGGAAGGAGACTATGTCACCCTGGAAAGGAAGGGCATTATTCCAAAACTATCCTTCCCACGGCAAGGACCTTACAAGGTACTCAAGGTCCACGACAATGGAACTGTAACCATCGAAACTGCTCCCTTTGTAACCGACCGGGTTAATATTAGGAGAGTCCATCCCTATTATTGCAGGGATCCCATTAAATCGTAACAGTCCCATGGAGGAGTATGCCGTACACCGAAATACAGTCACGAGTATGTACAGGACTGGATTAAGGATAAGGATAAAAACAATCGGCGAGTCGACAGAATCGCTGATTCGGAGGGCTCTTAGAACTGTAGCAAATAGACTAACCAATAGAGCTCACAATTTGCATATCACTACTATTCTAATCACTAGTAGACCCGGGGTATGGCACCGTTGCTCCAATGTGAGCCTTCTTGTGCATCTCATCAAACCAAGCAACTTGATTCAGCTTCAACGGGGTTAACTTGGTGGTATCATAACAGGGCGGTGGTTTCTCTGGATCATAGGCATCACCTAGAAGCAATGGGAACATTGGATGGTCAAACTCCACTTTACCAAAGCGAAGAAGAAGTTGTGCAAACTATCGGAATGATGCTCTACACCAGGCGGACTCCTTTAGCTTTGAACCCTGTTTGGCTTTCTTGATCGACATTACCTTGGGCTTCATTCTCAACATCGCACCCCTGACGGCAGAGTAAGTTAGGGATGGCAGCTCATTGTCTTCGCGAAACATATTGACAATGTCAGTAGCCATTGAAATACTGTTACCGTATTCCAATGCATCGGCTATTATCTGAGCTTCAATGCTATCCAGTTGAACGATGGCAGGGCGTCCAACATTTTTGTAGTTCCCAGCTCCTGTATAAGAGATACCGTTGGCTTGGCAGGCTAGCACTTGTCTACAAACTTGGGTGACAGTGTCATTGAAAGATTGTGTGTTGTTCTTGAAGACATAGCAAATGGCACTGATAGGGTGCACTGTTGGCCAGGTGGCTTGGAGAGGGCTTCCCAGAACAAGTTCAAAGTGGACTGCAATAGCAATTCTGATGTTCGGGTATGTGGATACAGCTTGGAACTCAGGTTCAACTTGCTCACAATCAATAGGTTCATAGTCTTCATCATCACTTGATTCTTCAGCATAGTCCACAGGAGCAACCACCCTTGCTGGTAGTTTAGTATCTTCTTCTTCTGGTTGAGGTGGTGGAGGTGGAGGTGGGGGTGGAGAGGGTACGGTAGTTTGCTGTTCCAACCTTGCCTGCTGCTCTGCATGTTTCTGTTGGCGCCGGAGGATAGTACTGGACTTCTCCCTATCCGTACGAGGCCTTGGAGTAGCACCTGCTGATCGACGTTTTCTTCTCTTTTTTTTCGTTGGTTCCATTTTGTATTGCCTCAGTTGTGTTCCACTCAGCAAACTTGGGAAGGGTCGTCAAGGAAGGCGGGGGAGTCGTCACAGGGGTTGCTTCTCGTTGCTTCTTTGTCGCCACAAGACGCTTCTCGGTCCGTTCGTAAGGATCTTGTTGGTCCAACCATTCCCTAGCAGTAGGCTTGAGGCCGACGAGGGGTTGATAGCGGACCCATTCAGCAAACACCATGAGCTTCTCGATAAGGGAGTCACTGATATAGACCGCCGTAGGATCAGGACAAGCAGGATGTCTGTAGGAGGCAAGGTTTCTTGAGAATCTGGAAGCACGCTCAGGGGTGAGTCGACGGATGGAGTCAATCGTGGATAGATCAGATCGGAATAACTCTTTGGCCGTCGCCTCGTTGCAGAAAGACTCGTAGATCTCAAAGAGTTCCACTTCTCGCTTGGTGAGTGGCTTGCCGTCGTTGTAGCCGTAGATGCCTCCTCTTGCTTGAGCAGCTCTGTTGGAAGCAATAAGGGCTTCCTTGTCTTTAGAGGAGCCAAACTTTTCATCCATTTGGTCCTGTAGGACTTGGAGTTGCTTGACAACCATAGCCATAGCAGTATCATTCTGGGTACGAGGCTGGATGGAAAAGTCGTCTTCCGCTTGTACCCTGGATCTGTTGGCGCCTGCTGCTTTCGCCGCCACTTCCGCTTTTGCTGCCGCTGCTGCCTTTGCTGCTGCTGCCCTGGTGACCTTCTTGATCGGCTTGTAGCTGCTTGGTGCATTCTTCCTCTTGCGTCCTTGCTCCTTCTGCACAGACTCCTCGTCGTCAGAGGGATCAGTGATCTCCTCATCATCTAATCCTTGGGCTCCCTCATCCTCTTCTTCCTTCTCCGAGGGTTCCTCCTCCGAGGGTTCCTCCTCCGGGGGCTCCTCACCCTCGAGGATCATAGGGTCGTTGATAGACTCCTTGGGAGGTTGCTTGTTGGCAGGGTTGGTCATGTTGTTTTGGTTAGTCTTTTGGTGACTTGATTTGTAATTGTTCTTTATTCAAAGAATGGTAGTATTTCGCTGTTCATTCCAAGTTAATCTTGCTTGGAATATTAGGTGGTTGTTGCTGTGACATAGTGATTCGATTGTGAGAATACCTCTCGATGACTTTTATTTATGTGTAGGTGATGTTTGTTTCATGCTTATGTGACCTCCGATTTGCGCTTGGGTGACCTTAGTTCATGCTTAGGTGACCTCCGATTCGCGCTTGGGTGACCTTGGTTCATGTTTAGGTGATCTCCGATTCGTGCATAGGTGACCTCTGATTCATGCACAGGTGACCTTTGATTCATGCACAGGTGACCTCCGATTCATGCTTGTTTCTAGATTCATAGTCATTTGGCTGCAATCCACTATCAGCAACTGGATGTTCTAAACGTACTGAAGGCTCCATCGTATGGGTCTTTCGCTTCATCCTGGGTTCTCGTAACGTACTGAAGATTCCATGGTATTTCGTATGGATTCTTTCGTTACGTCTTTTTCTTGCTCAATCGGTCCCTTTTTGCATCCGGGCCAAGAGGCTTGGTGGAGCCACCACCCTGCTCTGTTTCATAGACCTAGTATGAGCCGTCCTCTCAGGATCCCTAGGCCCCGGTATCTAGCAAAAGGGAGCCTCGTTTACATCACTGTAGGTCTCTTCTCGCGTCCGCTTTGAACTTGCCGTTTGTATCTGCGTATCGATCGTCCGAAGGACCCACTGGAGGCGCGTCGGTGTCAGTTCCTTGTACTGTAGGCCTGGAGCTGAATTTTTACATCCAAGTGTAGGCATGGATGCCAGCAGGGATCAGCTGCTGGATTTCGTCACGCGCTCTAGCCGGCGTCCCGGCTTCGGAGTGGTTCGAGCGGTGGGTCTGATAAACTGCAATGATATTGCTCGTCAGCATAAAAATAGGGGATAACAATAACAATGATACCACGTAGGTCCTTGGCAAATGGTGAGGCTACAGTGGATACTGTTCAAGCTCTATTGCATACACTTAGATACTACAGGATACTTCCCTAGAGGTACATCAGAATCGATCATGGGGAGGGCGTGATAGGATGTGTTTAATTTAGGTGAATAAAGAAAAGAGTGTGAATAGTGCGAGCTGAGCCAAAGCGCTCAGCTCTGTATCGTGACAGCGTTCTTTGCTAACTCGTAGAATAACAGAGCTCTGTAGCTCCAGTACTGTATTCTACGGTAGCGTAGTGTGTGTGCGGAGTATCGTAGTATACGGAGTAGCGTAGCTCCGCTTAATTATTCAATCATGCTAGCTCGTTGGGTAACTGTCTGGGTCAGGTATCCGGTCATGGTACATATTGTACACCATGACCCGACCCCGGCGGTAGCATAGTATCTTAGCATGGTATCATGGTAGGTTAGCATCTTTCAGTATCTCGTAGCATTAGCAACCCTAACCGGCGCTCGGAACGCAGATACGACAAATGAAGTCGAAGGGAACGCAGATGGGGTACTTCGGGTTGGAATTCTTTGGTTGGTACGCTAATAGGGTAATAAACCAAAATGGGGATAAATTCGGTACGCAGATCTGGTAATGAAAACAGATGATACTTCCCGCTCTATCCAAATATACAGTAATGTAATATTTTAATGATCCTCAACAGTATTTATGAACAGTAGGGCTATAATGATTGCGTCCACCGGGAGAAAAACACGCACGGTAAATATGCACGGTAACATGCACAATAACATGCACGATAACATGCACGATAACATGCACGATAACATGCACGATAACATGCACGATAACATGCACGGTAACATGCACGATAACATGCACGGTAACATGCAAAATGGGTACAAACGGGTTCAAACGGGTTCAAACGGGTTCAAACGGTAAGATTTTTGAATCTACGTGTTAAATAATAATAATATACTTATTTAAGTAGGAAAATCCACCGAAGGTGGTTAAAAGCTACTCAGTCTGTAACCAGACTTTATCGTCGCCTCAATCGAAGAGAGGTTAGGCCCCAAGTTGTAGAACGACGCGCCGCCTCAACCATGGGGAATAGGCCCCAGGTTGTAAGGACGGCTATTTTGCAAACGAACCTTGGTAAGAAACAGGAAAAAAACGAACCAGTCCAGAGCACAACAGACACTGCTGTTGCAAAGCGTACAGGAAACGGGGTAACAAGAACGTGAAAGGGAAAGACACAAGCAAAACTGTCCCTCCAATGCTGGTGTGCAGCATCCGTAATGCTAGTGGTCAGCTGACACAAGCAAAACCCTGACTAGATACATGGTATCTGTAATGCTAGTGGTCAGCGTACAAAAGCAAAACTCCTCTCTGAATGCTGGATTGCAGCATCACCAGTAATGCGAGTAGTCATCCCCAAACACATCCCGAACCACATTCCTTACCACTGTATGGTACATAAAGTACAGAGCCTACTACCAAATTCGTAACAGCTGTCCTTCTGTTCGAACTTCGTAGTAGGAGACACGTAGAGGCGGTGGAGCCTACTACCAAATTCAAATTCGTAACAGCTGGCCTTCTGTTCGAACTTGAACTTGCTCTCCTGTAGTAGCTTGGAAACAGGGCCTTAAAGTGAAAACACTTATGGACCATCAGGGCTGTAGGCTTGAAAACAGGTCTCTGCTGTACTGTGAACTGGAGGGGTATATGTAGGTGGTGGTGCGTTAAGTAACATGTACTTAGCAGCTTTGGGGCTTGGGTCATAAAAACAGTAGGTCCATAATCAAAAACAATTATGGACTATCAGGGCAGTAGACTTGAAAACAGATGACAGTTGAAGTGTGCATCTGAGAGGGTTATGTAGGTAGGAGAGCCTTAAGCAAGCTGTACTTAGCGGCTTTGGGGCTTGGGTCAGGAAATAGTAGGACCTTAAGTGAGAACACTTATGGTCCAGCAGGGCAGTAGACTTGAAAACAGATGACAGTTGAAGAATGCATCTGAGAGGTATATGTAGGTAGGGGAGCCTTAAGCAAACTGTACTTAGTGGCTTTAGGGCTTGGGTCAGGAAACAGTAGGACCATAAGCGAAAACACTTAGGGTCCATCAGGGCAGTAGACTTGGAAACAGATGACATTTATACAGTACACCTGAGAGGGTTATGTAGGTGGTGGAGCCTTAAGCAAACTGTACTTAGTGGCTTTAGGGCTTGGGTCAGGAAACAGTAGGACCATAAGCGAAAACACTTAGGGTCCATCAGGGCAGTAGACTTGGAAACAGATGACATTTATACAGTACACCTGAGAGGGTTATGTAGGTGGTGGAGCCTTAAGCAAACTGTACTTAGCGGCTTTGGGGCTTGGGTCAAGAAACAGTAGGACCATAAGTGAAAACACTTAGGGTCCAGCAGGGCAATGGACTTGAAAACAGATGACAGAATTTCTTTTTTTTTAAAAAAAGATTCCTACAGTGGAAGGGGCTGTTCGTGAACTTCGACTTGAAAAGACTTAAGAGGACTCAGCAAGGAACTTCGAAGAATGTAGAACATTAAGTGAGAATCACTTAAGCAGCTTGGAAACAGTGTAGAACATTAAGTATAAGATATACTTAAGGGCCTTGGAATGGAGCTGGGAAACAGATCGAAGCAGAAATACAACGTTGTTGTCGGTTTTGCTGTACGGTAGAATCTGTACTGGAAGTGCTGTAGAAAATTATGTGTCGGTTTGCTGCTGCTGCTGCTGCTGCTCGATCGGCCGCCGAGTGGTGAATTGGCAACCAAAGCAACCAAACGAAGCATCCAGCAACTGAACCGATAGCAGAAACGAAGAGCGCAGGTCTTGGTTAATACATGTAGGTCCTGGGGTTGTGATTGGGGGTGTATAAGGGAGCGAGATATCGCATGGTAAAGTTGTGTAGAAATCTACGTATTTTTAGTACTGGAACATCGGAACGTCGGACAAAATGCGCTTCGCGCAAATTGTTTGAATCTACGTGTTAAATTTTTAACGATTAATCCGGTCGACCCGGTACTTAACTATTGACCAGGTAAACTTTCAATACTAATTAGAATATTTAAGACGGAGATTCAAATTAATACATAGAAAACATTTTAATTATCGTATTGACGGTGGGAAATTGTTACTTGAGGTATTTTTTGTTAGTACCGTGCATGTTAATGTGCATGTTATCGTGCATGTTATCGTGCATGTTATCGTGCATGCTATCGTGCATGTTATCGTGCATGTTATCGTGCATCTTACCGTGTACCTTAAGTAACCATTCGAGCTTCAATTTTACACGGGGAATAGTTAAAAATTTAACACGTAGATTCAAAAATCTTCTGTACTGGGCGGACGAGGTACAAACGGGTAGTACAGACCGGTCATAGTCGGTACAACCCGGTGGCAGTACCCGTTTGTACCAGTTTGTTCCCGTTTGTACCTGTTTGTACCCGTTTGTACCTGTTTGTACCGGTTAGTACCCATTTGTACCGGGTTGTACTACCAGGTTGACCGGTTTGTACCGAGTTGACCGGTTTGTACCGAGTTGACCGGTTTGTACCGAGTTGACCGGTTTGTACCGGGTTGACCGGTTTGTACCGGGTTGACCGGTTTGTACTGGGTTGACCGGTCGGCCCGGTACAGAAGATTTTTGAATCTACGTGTTAAATTGTACGATAACATACACAATAACATCCACAGTAATAATCATTGTCATAAACGTTCAATAAGTAACCATTTCCAACTGTTTACCGGTAAATATCAATCACCGTATTAAATTTTCAATACACATTAGAACATTTAACATGGAGATTCAATTTAACACGAATGACCGGGTTAATAGTTCAAAATTTAACACGTAGATTCAACCGACCGGGTACCGGTACAAACGGGTAGATTTTTTGCAGTGGAAACCAGTACTGCAAAAAAAACCGGTTCAAACGGGTACAAACGGGTAGAGTTTTTGCAGTAGAAACCAGTACTGCAAAAAAAACCGGTTCAAACGGGTACAACCGGGTTTTTTTGCAGTTACCATGCACCGTGCGTGTTTTTCTCCCCATGCACGCAATATTGCCCTAGTACTGACAAATACTGTCAAGCATATAGTGCAAAATATCATCTGTTTCATTACCAGATCTGCGTACCGAATTTATCCCCATTTTGGTTTATTACCCTATTAGCGTACCAACCAAAGAATTCCGACCCAAAGTACCCCATCTGCGTTCCCTTTGACTTCATTTGTCGTATCTGCGTTCCAGGCGCCAACCCTAACCCTGTAGCATCTAGCTACGCCATTAAAGGTGCTTTACTCGGGGTACGTACAATTGGTACAAATCGTACGCGACGGACCCTAGTAATTTCTGCTAGCATCCATACTAAACAGGATAGGTCTGTTGCTAAGCCTGTTGCTAAGCCTGTTGCTAAGCCTGTTGCTGAGCCTGTTGCTAAGCCTGTTGCTAACCATTTAGCACACAGCTCAGCACTCAGCTCAGCACCTGTTAGTCAGCTACTGGATGCTGCTGCCTGTAGCCCCAGTACCTCTCCTACACAGGAGCCTTAGCACAGATCATAGCACCACTTTGAATATCTTCATAGCATGGTACGTATTATGTAGTATGGTACCAAAACTCAATTCTATGTTTACAAAGGTCCGTGCCGTAAGGTTAACAAGCCATCTACTACCATACGGTATTAGTAGTACATGAAGGCCAAACAAAATCCTTCCATATTTTTTGATTCTAGGCTCATCCCTTCATAAATCTAATTCTATTGCCATTACTAGTACTAGTAGTAACCAAACCAAAATCTATCCCTATTTGATTCTAGACACATCCCTCTATATGAATCTAATACTACTATGAATCTAATACTACTGCCACTAATAGTACGGTAGTAGTACTAGTAGCTGATTAAAGTAGTATCAGGGGCTTAGCATCCTGTCTAACATCCTGTTTAGTATCCCCTATTCCATTCTACAGTTCCGTCTATATCTTAGCACCCTGTATCTCTAATAAAATATAGAGGTGCTAAGAGCTGGGGTATGTAGATCTAGTACTAATACTACTACAATGGTACAGCATCCTGTCTAGCATCCTGTTTAGTATCCGCTTTTCTATTCTACTACACTTCCGTCTATATCTTAGCACCACCCTGTATCTATAATAAAATATAGGGGTGCTAAGAGTTGAGGTATGTGCATCTAGTACTAATAATACTACAATAGCCCAACATCCTGTCTAGCCTCTTGTTAAGTATCCACTTTTCTATTCTACACTTCCGTCTATATCTTAGCACCCTGTATCTCTAATAAGAAAATATAGAGGTGCTAGGAGCTGGGGTATGTAGATCTAGTACTAATCCTACTTCAATGGCCCAGCATCCTGTCTAGCATCCTGTTTAGTATCCGCTTTTCTATTCTACACTTCCGTCTATTTCTTAGCACCCTGTATCTCTAAAAATATAGGGGTGCTAAGAGCTGGGGTACGTAAAATGCACCATAATAATATAGTGCTACATTAAGGTTACTATTATTTCATTCAGTCTCACCTTTACATATGACAATAAAGTATTTAACATAATAATATGATAAACAATACAATACTACTTCTACTAGTTTCTACTCATGGACTGCCTCTAATCACTACTTCGTATGTTCGTAAGGTACCAGTAGGACTACCAGTATTACAGACTAAGCTACAACTCCATTAGCCCCCTTCAAGGCCCAATTATTAGAACAAGTAAGTAGTAGTATTTATTTTTAGTGAAGCAGTGTACCGTACTTGTAGTTGCGGAAGTGCTGCGTGATTTCGACATACTAGGTGCCGCGCTTCCGGACGATCCGGAAGCGCGGAAGCGACGGGTTACAATACAATACGGTAATTACGAGTAAGGTTTAGTTAGTTAGCGCACATCTCGGCAGTACCGGTATCCCGTTCTTGTTGTTAGTATCATCGGTGACGATCCGATGCATCGATCGTCTCCGGGGCGGAACGAGGACCCAAACCAAACGAAGAACGAACCTGACTAATTACTGTACTAGAATGAAACGCACCGACAAAATCCGACCATCGCACGGAAATCAAATCGACGACGATCGGAAATTCGCACCAAAACTACGGGGGTGAGACGGGTGACTCGACTCACTCACTCCACTCCTCTGCCATTCCACTTTACTGTTACTGTTACTGTTACTGTTATTGACGCAGGGATCGCGACGATCATTCGCGGAGATGATCTATAATCCGTACGCCAAGAAGAAAAAGCGCCCACGACCGGACGGGTGGACGACAACGGCAGCATCGACAACGACAACGACAACGGCAACGACATCGACATCGACAACGCCATCGTCGTTCTCCTCCACCAATCCGCTACCGGGACTCTCGGACCGTCCGCCCTCGAGGCATCCGTCGCGCGTCGAGCAACGCAAGCCGCAGCAGCGGGCCGGTACGAATTCGCGCACGGCAGCGGCAGCGGCAGCAACAACCGCTCGTCATTGTCACCGGCCCGGGGCGAAGAATGCACCGCATTGCCGCTCCCGATCCAATACTAATACTAATACTAATACTAATACTAATACTAATAATAATGAGGAAAGTCACCGAACGAATACGAATACTACCCGAGGAATTTCCGTCACCCCGGTGGCAGCAGCGCGGTCGACTCCAACCGCAACCGCAACCGCAACCTCCGCTGTCTCGGTGGCTGGCAACCAGGGTGCGCTGGGAGCTGCAGGTGACGGTGACGGTTCCGCGACAACACCAACACCAACAGCAACAACAGCAACAACAACACCAACAGCAACAACAACACCAACAGCAACAGCAACAGCAACCTCCGGAGCGATCGGTACGGCGCATCAGCGCCCGTTCCAACCCCGACCTAATCCTTACGCCAAGCGCAAGCCCGTTCCCCCGACCGGTGGCTGCGGCGGCATCTCGGGACATGCATCGTCCCGGACGGCGTTGGAACCGGCAGAGGGTGCGGCGATGCCCCCCCGACCGAACGGGAACTTCAACCGAAATGAGAGCGCTGCTCTCCGGCCCAAAAACAATCCGTATGCCAGACCCAAACAGAGCCGCGCAACCCATATCAACAGCGGCAGCAGCAGCAGCAGCATCAGCAGCAGCAACGACAAGAACGAATCGACGCGGACGATAGGACAATCGCACGCAACAACCACACGCGACGGGCTCGATGGGATGAAAAAACCGCTGACAAATACAAATTCCGGTCGTTTGGCAAGAGCTTCGGCAACTTGCCTCGATTCGTGCCGGCCTCCATCGAAGGCGAAGGTTGCATCGGGGAACGCCGCAACGGCAACGGCAACGGCAACGGCAACAACAAATAATAATGGCTCGCAAGGTCCTCCCGCCACCGTTTCGATCGCCCCGCTTTCGCGCGTGGCATCGATCCGGCCCGCTTCGTGGCGGAAGGATTGGCCCCCGGGCAGCGCCGCCCATCCCGCGCCGGTTCCGAATCGGTCCGGCGGTAGCGATTTTGCCGATGATGCTTCGGCGAAGCGCGCGAACGACGACGACGACCTGCCCGCGGAACTGGCCTACGACCCGGACCGAGTCCGGCCCGTCGTGGACCGATACCGCATGGCGCTGATCCGGAACGCGAGGCTGCAGGAGCCCCTCGCCAACGGCTGGAAGCTCTTTCCGCACCAGAAAAAGGCAATCATTCGGGGACTCACCATGCGGCGCATGATCCTGGCGCTGGACATGGGACTCGGGAAGACGCTGATCGGAGCGGTGTGGTCCAGGGCATTCCGGGACACCTTTGGCCGCGACAAGCTCAAGGTGTACGTTGTTTGTCCCGTCTCGCTCAAGGAAGAATGGAGGCGCACCGCGGAAGAAACGGTGGGACTGGTCGTCGAGGACGAGCCGGCGTCGGGTCGCAAGGTTTCCAAGAAGCGAAAGAGCGGGATGTCACGGGATGCCGTTTGGGAGGAAAGCGGTAACAGTAACAGTAACAGTAACAGTAACAGTGACACCAGCAGAAACAACAACAACAACAACAACAACAACAGCAGTACCGATACCGATACCGATACCGATAGCAGCAACGACCTCAAGCTGTCCATCTGCAGCTGGGCAAAGGTTCCCAAGTTGGTGGAACCTCGTGTCGAACACTTTGTGCTTTGCTGCGACGAGGCCCACGCCATGCAGTCGACCCAATCGCAGCGCACGAGAGATGTGCTGACCCTGGTGGACGACAAGCGGTAAGCAGAGCAGCGGCGAAGAGAGACGTCCGGCAGTTTCGTGACGGATCGGCGATCGTCCTTTCCGAATTCTGCGGTTCGAGTCGAGTCGATTTCGACTTCGATTTCGACTTCGACTTCGATTTCGACTTCGATTTCGACTTCGACTTCGACTTCGATTTCGACTTCGATTTCGACTTCGATTTCGACTTCGATTTCGACTTCGATTTCGATGCTTGCCTGCATGTTGACTGAACCGGTTTTCCCTCTGGCAATTCGAACCCTTGTTTGTGTTTCGTTTTTCCTTAGGTGCGTGGGTGTACTCTTGCTGACAGGAACTCCGATGAAAAATGGCAGGCCGGGAAATCTGTTTCCGCTATTGAAAGCGGTACGGCACCCCCTGGGCAGGCACCAAAAGGCATACGAGACCCATTTTTGCAACGGCATGCTCAAAAATTTTGGAAGGGGCCCTCAATGGGACGCCACCGGCGCTTCCAATCTGGACCAGCTGAAGCGGAGGGTGGCGTCCAATCTTCTTCACATGACCAAGGAACAATGCTTGAAGGAATTGCCGCCAATGACGAAAATACTTCACGACGTTCCCGTGAGCAGCCGTTACCAGGTGCAATACGAGCACTCCATCAAATCCCTTGCCAGCGTACAGGCCAACTCGAGCAACTTGAGAGAAGAGGCGGTTCTGGGTGCGGTCCAGAGACTTCGGGTCGTGTGCGCTGCTGCCAAGGTCGATGCGACGGTCGAAATGGCCCGATCGATCCTCGACAGGGAGCCGGCGGTGGTGATTTTCACATCCTTTGCCCAGGTGGCCAAAACGGTCCATTCCAGGCTCGTTGCCAGCCGGTGGCAGTGCGGCCTCCTCACCGGCGAAACCCCGCAAAAGAAGCGACAGGAACTCGTGGATGATTTCCAAAAGGGACTCTCCGCCGTCTTTGTGTGCACCTTTGGCGCCGGAGGTGTCGGGCTCACACTGACGGCTGCCTCCACAATCATATTGCTGGACCGTCCCTGGACGCCGGGAGAAACCAGGCAGGCCGAGGATCGCATTCGGAGGATCGGTCAGGTCAAAAACTGCACATCCTACTGGATTCGATCCTTTGATCTCGACAAACAAATCGACGAAATGCTGGAATCCAAGAAACAAACCGCGAGTGCCGTCCTCAATCGAAACGGAAACGGAAACCGAGGCATCCGACCCGTCGGGATATCTTCCCCAAAAAAAATTTCCATCAATCAATTGGTTCACAAATTCGTGCTCGCCGAGTCCAGGAAAAAACTCTGAGGTGCCGGGGGCAGTCAGTCGGCGGCGGTTGGCGCATCGATTCGTTTCGTTTCGTTTCGTTCGAGCCTCCACCGGACTTTCGCGACGCGCTTGCTTCGATCTACTGTACTATCGTTTAGCTGCGGCGGGGTTCGAAAACTGCAGATATGCGCATTTTTTTTTTTTGAGTAATCATAACTTCTAAAGTATAGATCCAATACCAACAAGTAATGGCTTGTTAGAAAGCTCTCACTCTCCTCTTTCCATAGGTATATGGTTATAGACTTGAGAGGTGCTCTTGTTGTTGCAAATACTTCGTAACCTTACTCACTGAAGTTGACACTTGTAATTTTGGCACATGCGCATATGCGCATTTTTAGAACCACTTTAGAACCACACGCATTTACTAGTAATGACTAATTCGATTCAAGTTTTATGTTGGCCCATCGCATTTTTAGGACCACACGCATTTACTGTACTAGTAATGACTAATTTGATTCAAATTTTACGTTCAACAATTTTAGTGAGGTTTACCGGTGATGACTAAGATTACTTTGATTCAATGAGTCGGGTTCTCTTTTTTCTCCGAAGCGTCTTTCCAAAATTGAGTAAAATTTGACTAGTAGGATCAGTATTCAATCAAAAATGAACTGATGTTTGACTAAATTGAGTAAAATAAGACTCGTCAGATTAACATTAAACTGTTATTTGACTGATACGATCAGGAATAAAGGATGGTCCTAAAACTACTGGTCACCAGTACGTAGTTTTTTCCGCCGCAGCTAAACGATAATCTTAGATTGATACTACATGAGAATGGATTTTCGCGAATTTTTGTTGAAATAAGGTATGGATTGGCCCTCTTTGGGGTACCATGTAGCTGCGTTTTCTAATTACTAGTAATGTTGTTGTTGTTGCTGCTGCTGTTGTTGTTGTTGTTGTGTTGCTGTTGACATGATGCAAGTTGAATGAGTGATGATAATATTGTGATCTACTGCTCTTTTTTCTATGTAAGCATTTCGGTGGTTTGGCGGTTTCATTTTTGTCTCCAAGCGACCCAACTACCACCCGACTGCAATCTCCGTGCAGCGTGAACAGCGAATAGATAGTAGTGCTTGCTGTGGTTTGGTTTGGTGCGGTGCATTGCTTTGCTTCATTCGACGGCTGCTCAGTGGGTGAGCGAAAAGGCCGACATTCCCACGCTTTCCTCGTCGGCCTTTTGCGCCCGGGACTTGCGATTGGACAGCACCAGCTTTTCGGGAATGTCTTCCACCACAGCCGATTTGTTGGCGTTGTGCAGCAGGGATTCCTCCGCCACGGCCCGGTCGAGGACGCTCTGGTGGTTGGGATGCTGATTTTCCTTCCAGCCGTCGGCCGCCACGCGCAAGAAATCCCGGATGGTGTCCTTCTGGGCCTTTGCGGACCGCTTTGCCAGCAGGTCTTGGTCCAGTTTCTGGATCATTCCCACCGAGATCCCGGGAAGGCCGCTCAGCAACTGGTGGGGCAGCTCGCTGGGAGCTGTCAGGATGCCTCCACCCTGGAGGGGTCGCTCCGCCGACTTGGCCTGCTCGTACGCGGCACCGGAGGAGCGATTGGCGCTCGGAGGCTGTTGCAAGCCGGGTCCCTGCCCGCCCACTTGCAGCATCTGGCCCAGCACAAGGCGGCAATAAATGTCCCGAAAGACATTGATCACGTCCCATTCGGTGCCAACCATCCACTTGGGCTGGGTGACGACGTTTTTCGTAATGGCGGCCAGCATGCGGCGGCCCAGTAGGTCCGTATAATTCGGATGCCAGGCGACGGTTTCCAGGATTCGATGGCAAATTCGGGTGATGCGGCGAAGGGTGTAGGTGTCGGGGTAAGAAAGCGATTGGATGATAGATAGTGTTAAATAGCCGGCAATGGTCTCGCTTTCCAGCAGCAAGAAATGGTTGAGAGCGTGTATGCGCTGCATCTTTCGTGCATCCAGGGCCGATTGGTTCTCCTTTCGAGGCGTTCCATCGGCATTGACCAAGCCACCGTCGGCAACAATTAGTCGGGACGTGGGAGGTCCTTTCTTGCCCTGGTAGTTGGTAGCTTCGCTTTCCTTGGCCAGATTGGCCAATACCAGGGCCCAGTCTCCCTTGAGCGCCAGTGCCGACTGGATGACATCGCTGTAGGTTCGTGTGACCTCCACTCGGTGCTTCTCGACCGACGATTCTGCCGTTTCGGCATCAAGTCCCCCGACAAACAAACCGGAACGAGCATAGTAGGATGCAAACCAAGCTTCCCCGCCTTGGCTTGCCATGACTGCCGCGGCGTCACAGTCGGATGTGAACAATGGTTTGCACGACAACGGAACGGCAGGCTGCAAGAGAGGCTCCCATGCTTTTTCCAACCGATACTGAACGTGCTCCAGCACGGGACCAATAATGGGACTGAGATGTGTGGCATACAACGGCGGCGGACAACTCAGCAGCAAAATCTCGATGAATTGCTTCCTATAGTTCCAAACCAGACCAAATAAGACGAAAGTAAAAGAAAGCAAGAAAAAATAAAAAATAAATAAAATCAAATAGAATCAAATCGGGTCAGGACAGGTCGGGTCGGGTGTATGGAAGACCAACTCTTTTCGTTTTGCCAAACCACGATCCGTCGCTAGTGCAACGACACTCGATGCAACCTGACTTACAAATACTGAGTACAGTGGCGGTGTTCCATGGCGCGAAGGTTGTCCGGATCGGTGACGATGGCCACTAGCTGGGGATAAAACTCGGCAATCTCGGGAGCATACAATACCCTCTGTCCGGCCAGCAACCCCAGCATCTGGAACATGCCGTTCCGCATCTCGTTCAACCAGCCGCTCCACCGCGGTGCCAGGTTCATATCCCTCCGGTCCGTTCCGGGTATGATGCTCCCGGCGGTCCCCCCCTCGCCAAACACCCCGCCCGTTTTCCCGTCCGTCTTGCGGGACAAAAAGGCGTCGTCGTCCGAAATGGCCAGGACGTACCGCTGGATCGGATTGCGCAAAAAAGCGGCCTGCTGTGACGGCTGCCACAGGCGGAACATGATGTTGAGCATGCGCAGCATGTGGGGGAGGATTCGTGGCCACAGCGGAACAAACGGATCGTCGACCGCTAGGTCATTGATGCTGACCGGTCCCTCGTCGGGAAATCTCATGGATTCCGCCGCCTCGGACACGGACATTCCCTTGGGAATGCCAATATTGGTCGCCCCGCTGGCGGCCGCGATGGGGATGCCTCCGTTGGCGCGCTTCTTGGTCGCCTCGTGGCATCGCTTGCCGACCGACAGCAGCTCGTTAAAGGCCGAAAACAGGCGCTGGAATCGGTCCGTCACGGTCTTGACGTTGGCAATATCATTGACCGAGGAAGGATGGCTGCCGGCCTGGGTGATTCCGAGAGCGGCCACAAAGTTGTCCACCGACGACAGGGCCTCCTGCGTCTCGGGAGCCTGCAACGTCATCAGGGCGTCCCCCAGGACGCTGCCGATGAAATTGGCGCGCTGCAGGGGATCGTCGACCGCCGTGGCGACCACCGATAAGAACTCGTAGAGGTTCATCCGGTTGGTCTGCAGCAGGTCCGGCTGGGACAGGAGTGACCGGGACGCGTTGCTAAGTTCCGACAGCCACGGGACCAGGTGGTTGGGGACCTTTTTCGATAGTCCGACCAGCGACATGCTGCTCTTCTTTCGAAAGCCGACCGTTTCCCCGCTCAGGCGCTTTGTTCCGTCGGCCTCTATCCTGGTCTCGCCCCACTCGTCCGGTGCCCCGATGTATTCGAGGAGGGAGTTGACCCCCTGCAATAGCGTGGACGGATCGTGCATCCAGTAGTGCTTGAGGCATTCCAGCAGCTGGGCCCGCCGGAACTTCAGCCAGAGATAGGACGGATTCCAGGTCACGATGCCGCTGGCCAGTTCCGAGATCGACGCCTGGGTCTGCGCGCGGATCTGACCCTCGATTCGTTTGAGGTGCTCCTGTTTCTTGGCGGATCCGGAAACACTGCTGTTGCTCTTCCCCGCGGCGTTCAGTGACCAGGCCGGGAGTCCGTTGAGAATGTTCTCCATGGGATGAACGATTCCCTCGAACTGACGGGACGCGGTGCTCTTGTCCGTGATTTGTTGGTTCGACGGGCAGAGGTGGTTCAGTGGCTCCCCGTTCCCGTGCTGGGCAATAAGGTTCCGGACCCTCGTGAGTAATACGGACGACGCAATGTGGGGCTGGCAGTTGCCAATGTACTTGAACAACAGGCTGGCCTTGGCCCTGTATTCGTGGCTCCAGTTGTCGTATTCGTCCTCGTCTTCCCAGCTGGCCTTGATCAGGTCGCTCTGCGGATGTTTCTCGTCCTCGACGTCGTCCCAGTCGAGCTTAACCATGTGGTTGGTGAAACAGTTGAGTATGTCCGCCACTAGCGGATCCAGGAGGCTGGAGGATTTGGATATTTGTGGATCCCTCAGCATGCCGACCCATAGATTGATTTGTTCGCCAACGACCCGGCCAGAGGGATGGTGCAGCAGATCAACCAGCAGCCGCAAGTACGCCGACAGGCTGTCGGAATTTTTGTTCTTTTTCTTGTTGTTGTTGTTATTGTTATCGGACGACGATTTCAGGAGGCCCTTGTCCTGAGTGATGAGGCTAATGTGCGACGACACGACGGTGGCCAGCATTCTCGACAGTGCCCGGTGGTATTCGGATTGGCGCGTGAGTGGTTCCGGCACATCTGGGGGAGTTTGGCTCCCGGTGATTGCGGCCTCCTGGACCTGCAGGTACTCGGTTTCCTGCGCCATTTGCTGGTTGGCCAGCGCCACGGCCTGGGGGAGGTCCCGTACCCACTGCGTCCATTGCGTGTAGGTGAGTTTTCCCCGGAGCGCCAGCTGCTCCAGGCAATTTACGGCCAGGACGTTGATGCGTTCGGTCGATTCTCGCATGAGGTGAAAGAGCGCCGAGGTGAAATCGTGCTGCGCGCTCGTGATCCACTCCAGGGGCATGCTGCGGCAAAAAATGCGGACGCACCGCAAGGTGTCGGTGATGACGAGGGAGGTTCCCCGGATGGTGGCGTCCTCGGCCCAGTAGGCGGCGCTCTGCTCCTGTGTCATGGTCGACACGCGCATCTGGTTCTGCAGCAAAAACACCCGCATCTGGTGTATGGATGTTCTGGCCTGCGTCAGCGTCACGATGTGTTCCAGGGATCGGAACAGGAGCGGCAAAAATTGGTGCGAGACCTCGTTGAGGCCCAGCAGAATGTCGTTCCGGCGCTGGGTGGATATCTGTACAGATCGGTGTTGAGTAAGAAACCGGACCGAACCGAACCGAACCGAACCGAATCGATCCGCATCAAACAGCATCAAACAGCATCGAATCGAATCGAATCGAATCGAATCACATTCATAGGCCAGTCAGTCGGTACCAATGGATCGTGTATTGTTGATATTTTTTTGGGGGGGGGAAGGAGGGAACGGGACGTAGCAAAAGATCCGAGGTGGCAAGCGATAGGAGTGTCGAGCGTGAGATTGGACCATGGCAGGCTGCAGCGGCAACACCGTGCCACGCAATCCATGGAATTCATTGCAATGCACGAAACGCCAAAAATGAAAAAGACGAATGTGTTGCGAATATGGTACGGCGCAACTCACTGCAGCACACACACACACATGCAGCACACACACACCCACACACACACAGCACGCACGCACGCACGCACCTTGGAATTGAAATCGGAATCGGTGCAGTCCTCCGCCACCAGCTTGAGAATCTGCAGGCACATGCGGTTCCCCACCCTCGGTGCCGTTTCGGACCACAACCGGGCAAAGAGGTCCCCGATGCACGTCGTCCATCGCTGCGGAAAGTCCCGGACCACCAGCGCCGCCAACAGGCTGGCCAGCTTGTTGGCCAGCGGCAGCGAGCGGGAGGCATCGGCGGTGTTGTTGATATTGTTGTTGTTGTTGTTGTTGTTGTTGTCACTTGCGTTGCCGGTGTTGCTGCTGTTGTTCTTTGCCACCACCAGCGGGGCCGCCGCCTGGTGCTGCGCGGCCGCCAGCACGGCCTGCCGCAGCTCGAGGCGGTCCGACTCCCGCCACGATGCGTACTTTTGGGCCTTGTCGTTGAGGCAGGACGCCAGAATCTCGCAGGCGTACAGCTGCACCGAGACGGTGCAGTCGATCGTCCCGTTGGCCACTTCCAAGCGGGGCTGCCGGAGCCATTGCAGGCAGAGGGGGATGCGCCCTTCGAAGCCGGTGGAAAACTCCTGGAGGGCCGCAAAGGCCCGCCTCCGTTCCTCGGACGAGATGGGTTGCCCGGCCCAGTGGGTACTCGACGAGACGACGACGGCGCTGAGGATGGTTTCTTGCTGCGCGGCGTTCATTTTGGTGGTTGTGATTATTGATGTCCTTTCTGCAGCAGTTGTTGGTTTGCTTTGGTTTGCGCAATGCGTTCCGAGAATCGATGCGTCGTGACAGATTGCAATGCGATAAGATAAGATAGGATACAACACAATTCAATTCAATTCAATTCAATTCAATGCAATTCGATGCGATGCGATGCGATGCGATGCGATGCGATTCAATCGCTGTCCGCAATCGGCAATCGAGAGCGACTGGTGCGAGTGGGTGCTGGTCCGATGTCCAATGTCCAATGTCCAATCCAATCCAATCCAATCCAATCCAATCCAATCCAATCCAATCCAATCCAGTCCAGTCCAATCCAATCCCTCACTAACAACCGGTGGTGTTGCCGTGCTCAGAAAATCGTGCTATCGGCCCATGCGAAAATAAGCACTGGTTGCGGAGATGGATGGATGATTGAGTGAATGAATGAATGAATGAATGAAGATATGTATCAATAAAAAATAACGATGGAGCTATTTCGGAAAGACTGTTGTTGATTGCAGGAAATAGGCGCTGGTACGGTAAGATTAGTCAAGCAATGAATGGATTGTGGGAGCAAACTCGTTGTGTGTCGTTTGTGTTTTTGTTGCGCCGTCCGATTGGCGATGGCTTGTGATTGCTTGGATGATTATTATTGCAATTCTGATATTACCGGTATGTACGGTAGGACCTCTCATCAACACCGCTTCTGATCCATTCGTGTTGAAATTATGGTTGGTCTAATTCGTAACCTTACTTGTATTTCATTGATTTTGACACAATAAGATTTTAAAATTCAATTGGTTGGGGATTCACTCAGCATCGTTTTGGGAGAGAGAGACGGGAGCGCCAATTTTTTTCTTGGTTGGTACACGTTTAGTAATCTTACCTTACCGGTATGACAATTGACAGCCTTGTCAATTTTTTTGGTTGCCATTAAGGTTCAGATTCGAAGTTGCCCAATATGACTCCAGGAGTGTATATGAATGTCTATTATTTATTTGATGAATTTAGGTTGTTTGGTGAGCTTGGTGGTGGAAGTAATGGACCGGCAGCAGCAGCTTTGAGACAATCGGATTGAATTTTTTTGACACGCGCTCGTCGTGTTATATTTGACCCAAAAGCAAACACCGACATACTCCTCACTCTGATTCGTCACTCCCAGAGGGACTTTAGTACAAGACAACTTTGTTCTGATGTATTGCAATAGGAAACATCCATCAAAACTGTCTCCTTTCGAACTGTCAGCAAACAACTTGCTACTCTTGCTGTGGCTGATGACCGGTTTTCAATAAAATTCCTTCTTCTTCCGCCGTCGGTTGGATCGTCTAGTAAGCAGGCACCAAATCTTGTTTTGGTTCCATCATTGGTGGTTCTTCCGGTGACTTCTGCTTTGGAAGTGTATCATAGGGCTGTGGTGGTTCTTCCGGTGGCTTCTTTCTTTGGCGTCTAGATGTCCGAATAGGCTTTGGCGGCTCTTCTGGTGGCTCTTCCGGTTGCTTCTTTTTGTTGAATGGTTCCTCCTGTTTCTTTGCTTCAAAATCTTCTTTGGCTTTTGACTCGTCTTCCTCCTGTTTCTTTGCTTCAAAATCTTTGGTTGCCTGCTGCTCTTCACCAATTTTGCTTCTGTCCTCATTGCTACCACTATCACTGCTGTCCTCATTGCCATCACTATTGCTGCTGTCCTCCTCATTGCCATCACTATTGCTGATGCTGACTGACAAGTGGTATAACTGGAAATTATGAGCTCTTATTGTTCTATCTATCGAATCATGTGTTTTCTCTCTTTTACATGATAACTCTCGATAATTGTATGTTTCTCTGTATGTTGCTCGATTCTTTATCTTCTTCAGTTAATACTTCAACTGTGTTCTTTGGATACTTCAATATCTTGCGCACTTCTGGGCGCGCTTTGTATGTGCGTGCGATACTGTTGCACGACTTCTTTCTGTTTCTACGCGCGATACTGTTGCGCTCACTGTCTGTTTCTACGCGCGATACTGTTGCACTCACTGTCTGTTTCTACGCGCGTTACTGTTGCGCTCACTGTCTGTTTCTACGCGCGGTACTGTTGCGCTCACTTTCTGTTTCTTATTACTTAACAACCTTGTTCTGTGTTGTTCCCTCCTTAATATGTGCTGTAAGGATTCTAGAAATGGGGAACATAGAATGGCTGAGGCACATATTACTGTTTCATGATTAAAATGTTTTTCTTATATAATTCTTTTTGCACTTATCTTATTTGGTCATGAATTCATTGACGAGACTGTGGAAGGCTGTTTGTCCCAAAGGCTTGGTGAGGATGTCTGCATAGTTATCTTGGGATCTGATGTGGTTGACAGAGATGACCTTTCCTGCTTGGTTCTCGCGCACAAAGTGGTATGCCAAAGCAATTGATTTCTTATTCAAGGAGCTTGCAGGATTAGTTGAATTCAGCACCACACTCTTGTTGTCCACATAAATATCTGCTGGCTTGGTGATGGAAACTCCCATGGATCTCAAATGGTATCTCAATCTGATTGCCAAAGCCACAGCATCCTTCAAGGCTGTAAACTCTGCACCGAAGGTACTGGTGTGAACTGAGGTCTGGCGTTTGGATTTCCAGTACACCGGTGTGGATCCAACAAATGCAATAAGTCCTGTAATGCTTCTGCCTGTCACCAAATCATGTGCATGATCACTGTCACAAAAGATTGTAATCTGCAATTCTTTTACCTTTGCAATTGGGAACATAGGATCAAGCTCTTCCTTGTAATACTTATATTGGTGAGTGAAATCCTCCATCCTTGTTGGTTCTTCATTTGTTGTAGTTCTTGGGGGTCTTGGATCCACGACTAGGCCTTTGTTTTTATACTTCTTGAGATATCCAAGTATATATCTTGCCATTTCAAGGTGATTCTTTCTGGGACTCGCTGAAAATCTGGATAAGGAAGATACTGCATACGTGATATCAATTCTCCCGGTCAACACCACCCATTGGCACAAACCTATGATATGTTGAAATTCCTTGTGCTCCGTTACATCCAGGAATTTGGATGTATCCAGTTCTGGTCTGCAATCTGGATGCATGGGGACATGGTTTGGGTGCAGGGTGAGTCCATGCTTGATTTCATACTTCCTTAGAACTTCTGTGATGTAAGATCCCGAATTGAGAAGAATCCTGCCATCCTTGATTTGTCTCACACTTGTTCCAAGATAGTACTGTGGCTTTTCTTCAATATTTCTCAGGGCAAATTCTTGTTCAATGAGTGCGATCCAGTTCTCAGGTTTCTTTGCAACAACAATCAAATCATCCACATGAGTTACAATGTAACAATACCCTTCCCCTTCAGGCTCTGGGCGCATCCATAAATCAGGATCTGCGCGCGATGGTCTGAACCCTAAACCTGCAAGTGTATCAGCAAAGAAATCCATGTACGCTCTGCTGCTTCCAGCAAGACCATACAAAGCGCGTTGTACTTCAACCTTGCAACCCTTGTTTTTGCCAAAAACATCATCTGCCCAACACCATACCTTTTCTTGGTTAGGGGCGGTAGGAAATGCATTCCCCACATCTGCTGTCATTAAATCAAGCTTCTGGTGCTGCGCAATTAGGAATAATAGGAATACAGAGAGACTGTCCACTTGGCTGGAATAAGTGTTGACATGGCTGGAGTCAACCAAATGCCCTCCTGCAACTAAACGTGATTTGTATCTTCGGTCTTCACTCTTTACATCCCAGATCATTTTGAGCTTGACTTCTTGCCATCCTTCGGATTCTGGGAATTCTGTTGCCGGGTCATGAAATTTGAAACACTCCAATCTCTCCAAGTTTTCCATTTCCTTGTCAATGCTCTCTTGCCATTTCTTATTTCCAGCTTCCAGATCAAACTGCACACACTGCTGGTATGTGTTTGGAATCTTGATGCCGAATTTCTCTCGTTGCTTCTTTGCTGCAAGTCGTTGATTTCTGGATAACAATCTTTTCTTTTTCTTACTTGGATTCTGCATGGCGCGTCGAAGTTTCTTTGGGAGTTTGACACGTGCTCGTGCTCTTTCTTGTGGTCTTGGCTGGACTCTTCTCATTCGTCGGATAATGTTACTGTTTTCCTTCAAAATTGAATCAGCCCACGTACCCAATGGTCCACTTGAACGCCTGCTGCTGTTTTCCACAATGTACATCTTGATGTATTTGGCACAAGCAACTGGTTGGTCTTTTTGCAAAACTGTGAGTGGGATGTCCATCACCACAGTTCCAACATCGGTGACAAACTGAGCCTTGAAAATCAACATCCCTTCTTGCCAATGGTGATTTAGAATCTTTCTGAATTCACTGCTCAAGTTCTTGTCAGTACTTTCAAGAATATCCAGGTGAGACTCTGCATTGTTGGTGCAATCCAAATCTTTTGGTAGGGCTTCTTCTTCGTCAGGTTCAGCATCCTCTTCTTCAGTTGCATCATCATCCAAATCATCTTGGTCTTCTAGATCTTCTGGGACGTCACCATCCTTGGTTTCCAAATTCTGTTGCAGGAAATCCTCCAAAGTGCTCGTAGAGTGTTCCATGCCAGTTGGATCAGCTGCAAATTCTTCCCCTGAAACCAAGATGGGGACCTCGTCAGTGCTTTCAATGATAGTCCTTTCCTTTTCAGCAACAGTCAGTTCAAATCTGGCAACGTTGGGGTCATCATTGAGGACTTCTTTTTCAGTTCCAATATTCTCCCTCCTGGTTCTGACAACTGAGCGCATGAGGATCTGGCGCTTGGTCTTCTTAGTATCTGGTTCTGTCAGGATATAATACGTCATGGCATCCCCACAGGAATCTGCAAAAGCAAGGAATCTCCCCTTCAACATGCTATCTTTTGGCGTCTTGTTCTGGGGTTGGTAATACCAAATAGGCTCATAAAAATGGAAGCGCAGGTGTGAGATATCAGGGGTCCATCCATGTGAGACTTCGGATGGGGTTTTCCAATTCAAGGATGCACGAGAACAAACATTATTCACTTGGCAAACCCATTTTGCACACCAATGAGCCAAGGATTTAGGAGCTTTGAACATTGCCAGACAGTTGGAGATCATCTTGCTAAGTCTCCCCCATTCGGGTTCAGCCGGATTTTGGTGTTGGTGATATGGTTGGCTTGTCCTGGATCTAGTGGCAACTCTAGCTTCCCGCAACACTTCACTCCACTTCACGCCTGTCTCTGCTTGCGCATTGTCACTGATCATTGTATCTGGAGCACCATGCTCTCTGAGATAATCCTTCAAGGCAGTAGTACATTGGGACACTTGTTTGAGTGGGTGGAAAGACCACTTCTTGGACTTCACTCCAGAGAAAAACTGACCACCATTATGGCCTTGGCTGGTCTTTTCAGAGAAAAAGGTATAGTCAGTGGCAACTGGTTCATTCTGTCTGGTATAATGGAATGCTTTGAAACGCTTTCTGTAGTGTTTCCTGGGGATATCTCTGTTCTCTTCTTCAAATCTGTATAGAATTGGGTTGTATTCTCTAACGTTTTCTTCACCACTCTTTCAGGTAGCATTGCCATTCTCTTCCTTAATTCCAGCATGGGAAGTTGGGCGAAACTGAACTTTTGAAAATTCCTCTTGCGTCTGAGCATAGGGTATTCCCTGAGATCTGGTGGTGCTGGGGAATTCAACTCAAACAGCTCCAAAGACTCCATGTCACCCTCTGTTGGTTTTGACAGCTTAAAAAACACCTTCTCTTCATCATGCCAAAAGGGTAGGAACGTTGTGTGCCGATTTTGATTCCACAGTCTGGATATTGAGGTTGCACTCCAACTCTCACACCATGATCTCCCATATCCATGGATGTTAACAAAGACTCTCCTTCAGTGCTGTCCCGGTCTTCAGTGATAAAAGTTGCATAGTGGACCAATAAGAGGACTGGGTCTTCTCTCCCGGGAACTGTTGCTTTGGTCACTGCACTCACGACTGGGTGTCCATCCATAACATCAGTGGACATAAATGGTTTCACTGCTGAGGTCAATCCTGTTTCTCCTCCAACCCGAATCCATGCCTTCTCAGTCACCGTAGGTCCTGGAAGTGGTGGAAGTTTGACCCCTGTCTCTTGGGGCGATTCAGCAACTGACACCGTAGAATCCAACATGACCCGACGGACACAACGCGGACGGCCACCACCTCGGCCATACAAGCGTCGGGGAACATCGGTATTGCCCATGCCATCATCTTTCGGCTCTCCAATCTTGATACCATTGACAGGGCTGGGGAATTCATCTGGTGGAGACTTGTGGCGGACAGCGTTGTTATATTTGAGGACATAGGTACGTTCAGAATCTTGTAAATTTCTCCACGTCTCTGGGGGGATCCTGAGAATACCAAGCATGTTAGGATGAAGTGTAGTGCCGCCCAAAGAGAGGGTTCCTTGGCCCATTTGTCCATCGATGCGCCGGCGCTTTCCCTCGTACTGGAGCTGGAATGCCAATTCTTGGCGGCGTTTGGCTTCAGCACGACGAGCAATCCCTTTCCGAATATTCGCTTGTTCTTGCTTACGGAGTTTCAGGACAAGGTCTTTCAGGGTCAGAGTGGACTGGTGTTCCACCATGCTGTTGGTTGTGTAATCCAGAGAGGAGTCGTGGATATTCTGGATGAAGAGGCTCTTGGCTTCACATTCTCGAATGCCGAAATTTGGGATACGGTGGAGCTCGTAGTAAATCAACTCAAAACGGTTGATATAATCTGCAATGTCACCGCCTTCATACAATTTGACGTTCGAAAGCTTCAGACGGAGTGTCTCAGCATGGGATTCTTGCTGGGATTTGGAGTCGTACCAATTAAGGAGTTCGTTCCATGCACCATGTCCATCCGTCTCATCTCGGTATTGATTAACCTGCGAATATGCCCGCCCGTTGCATGTGGCCGCTGCGATGGTGGAGTATAAGACGTGGTTGCGGTTTGGATCCTTGTCGGCTTCCTCTCTGCTGTTCATAACCTTTTTGAACCCAGTACCGTATAACACACTCTCCGCTTCAGCTTTCCATTTGACCCAGTTCGATTGACATCCGTCGAATGTCTTCACATCTCCTACACGAAGTGTCTGAAACCCTTCGCGTTCTTCTTTCTTTTCGAGTTTCTTCTCTAGTTTCGTGATCTTGTCCCGTAGGGTCTCTTCAGTACTCATGGATTGAGGTTTAGGTGTAAACAACCATTTGATTGCTCCTGTAATCGCCTGGGTGAAAGAGAAGTGGTGTGTTTCGTTGGTGTTGACGGATAGGTCGGTAGCGAAGGACATGTTGGGATATATATATATATATATATATATATATTTTTTTTAAAGATATACCGGTAGGTAGTTAGTTTTAGGGTATAATCGTGTTCCAGTTAAAAAATAAAAAGAATTTTCAATCGTGCGTGTTTCGAAATGTTGAGTATCGGATAACGCGTCGGTTGAATAATTCGTGTGGTAGAGTATGTAATTTTATTTTATTGCGATCTGCGACTGTTAATCGACAAGTGGTATAACTGGAAATTATGAGCTCTTATTGTTCTATCTATCGAATCATGTGTTTTCTCTCTTTTACATGATAACTCTCGATAATTGTATGTTTCTCTGTATGTTGCTCGATTCTTTATCTTCTTCAGTTAATACTTCAACTGTGTTCTTTGGATACTTCAATATCTTGCGCACTTCTGGGTGCGCTTTGTATGTGCGTGCGATACTGTTGCACGACTTCTTTCTGTTTCTACGCGCGATACTGTTGCGCTCACTGTCTGTTTCTACGCGCGGTACTGTTGCGCTCACTGTCTGTTTCTACGCGCGGTACTGTTGCGCTCACTTTCTGTTTCTTATTACTTAACAACCTTGTTCTGTGTTGTTACTGACCTCATCACTATCACTATTGCTGCTGACCTCATCGCTATCACTATCAATGCTGTGCTCATCGCTGCTGTCTCCCTCTCCATCAGCAACAACAGACTCAGTCTCAGACTCGGATTCAGTACCACAACAAGACACGCTGGTACTGACTGTAGTCGTCATCAAGATTGCAATCTTGCCATGTAGCAAAGAGCTCTTCTTGCTCCTGCTTCTGAAGATTTTGGATCGCAGTCCCAATAACTTTGAGAGCACTCTCTGGTTGCAAAACTGATAATTGTTTTGAAATCAGTGCTCTCTTCCATCGCTCTGCCCTTCTCATAATAAAGGTTCTTTCAATTGTAAATTGACCATTATTTTCAAACTCCAACAATGCTTGATCCTTCTTTTCCGACCATTGTTTCCTTGCCGGAGGTTCAAAATTCTTCACTTCTTCCCATATACGACCCTCGAGACTGACACAATCTGTAGGAATGTTTGATCGCTTGGGAGCCTTCCATTTTATCATTGTCTTCAGATCAGCAATGGTCCAGTTTGCAATGTAGTTTGCCTTCCTTTGGGTCATCTTTGCCTTAGGATTATAGTCCCTCCCTTTTTCCTTTACGATTGCCTCTGCAGCTCTCACAATTGTATCTCTTGCCTTGAGTGTCTTCTTCAATTTTTGCAACCTTTCTTTTTTCTTCTCAAGGCGTTCTTGCCGCTTGATCACTATAATTGCATCATCACAGTTCAGGGGAGCACCGCCATTGGTTGCTTGATACCACTCTCCAGCATAGTCATTTGATCTCATGATCTTGTCTTGCCGTGCTCTTGTGTTTGGAAGTGTGACTTTTGATGCCAAATATTCATTCCGCTGCTGAATCCTCTTGATATTGCGTTTCAGTTTTGTTGCAGAAGTGTGTCCTTTGTCTTGCAATTGTTCGACAACATGGTGGTTCCGACTCTCCATTTCATTCAAAATTTGAGTATAAACCTTATCTTCTGGGTTCCCTTCTTCATTTTCACCACTGGATACTAACATAACCAACCTTCTCCGCTGCTCGACGAATACAAGTTGCTGTAAACAATTCTGCAAACGCATCCCACAAGTTAACAATAGTAGCTCCATCTTTGAGCTCAAGTTTTCCACCAAAGGCAATCCATGGTAGATCCCAGTGAGTTGTCTGGGCCTTTGATTGAAACTGAACAAACCTTGCCCTCCAGATCCTGTCCCTGTTTTCTTCCATGACGGACTTGACAAATGCAAATAATTGGTCCATCTCTTGGACTAGCTCAGTTCCATTTGGAAGCCCTGGGTAGAAATAGAACCCGCAACTCTTAGCAATACCACAAAATGATTGATCCCATTGACCGGGTCCACTACTATCTGCCTTCAGCATCACACGGCGGCCAGGTTCATCTGTTTGTGACGGGCTAGCGTAGCTAGCAGTCACGATTCAATAATTAATTGAATCCCATATGGGAATCGAATATTATATATATCCAATCATGAATACGTTTCGGTTGAGTCCCAGAAGATGATATATGCCTAATCGTGGAAACCGACAATGAATCAACATTTATGGCAAGAGCATGCCAAAACATGACTATGCTCGTGACCTCAATTTTTATATTCAACTCGCGTAACAATATTCCGTAAAGTATCTAAACATTCACAATTTTCATACTACTCCGAAATTCTACTCTAGACCGTAACACAGTAATTACTGTTTGTGCTTTACAGTAGAAACAGTAGAATTCAGTACTGAAACAAAACAATCAAATAAACAACCCTTATCCTCAACAACAGAGGCACCCTGTATCTCCAACAAGCAACATGTCCGGCATCTACAGGGATCCCCCTATTACCTACAAGAGCTCGTTCGATCGGACCAAGCCCCAAGCTCTTCACCCTTTACAACGTCGATGAGGATAAAACCGACAGCATGAAGGTTCCCCTGTTTACAGAGACAGGAGGTCTCGAAGAGCTGCTCTTTGTGGAAGAGTCCTTCAGGAACGCTGCCAGCTACCTTCGACTACCAATCAGTATCTACCTAACCCACTTCGGACACTGCCTCACTACAGACGCCCAGAGCAAGTGGAATGACATGATCAAAGACCCACTGGATCCCGAAGAATTCCAATACTCCCAAGAAGAGATTGGAGGATATGAACAAGCCTTTATTGACTTCACTCAGCTCTACTGCAATGCCAGGGACGCTAGAGACATCATGCACACCTACCTTCGAAGCCAGGACTGCCGGAAAACACCGGCCGTCACCTGCAAGGAACACGCAGAGAGAATCCTTATCCTCATGAAATACACAATGAAACTAGAAGGGAGCAGCGCGCCCCTCTCCCGAGTGGAAAAACTTACAATCCTCCTCCATTCATTCCCTCTGCATGGATTGAAAGCTATGGCATGATGCACAGTGGAATCCAAGAAGACACAACGGTTCGGCACATTGTGGATTATATGAGCTGTCACGAGAGGCAAGCCAACAAGAAGAGCAATAAGAATAACAGACAGAAGCGCTCGAACAATTCAAACAATAACAACAACAGCTCTCGCAAGCGCAACTCCCATGGGAACCAGAAGGGGCACAACAACAACAAAAAGAAATCGAACCCTTGTAGAATCCCAGGCCACAATCATGATTGGTCTGAATGTCCAAAGAATCGATTCTCCAAGAACTACAACAACAAGGGACCTACTACCAAGCAACCGGAGACCTTCCATACCCAAGCTCAACTCGTATCCGGAAGCAACGAGTCCTTCCAGGCACACATGCAAGCAGCACGAGATCTATACCACTCAGAACACGGTGGACGCACTGAAAGAAGTATCGATGGGGAACTTGTGTGGCTCCCCTGACTTCACGGCTCCAAGCCGAACAAGAAGCCCCGGGCTTCATCAAAACCAGCAATCACCTTGCCTCCGGCTCCCCAGGACCTGGATGCCAGCACAGCCCTGCTGTCTGGGATGACGCATGGAGGAGATCTCCCAGATAAAGAGGGGAAGGAACCTACAGGATGGAGTATTCCTGTTGAAAGCTCAGCAAAGCCTGCGAACGCAGCAACAAAAAATATAATGGATACGAATCGAAATCAAACGAATCGATCCAAGGGTACAACAGACGCATCATCGATCACTATCGATCCAAACAAGACAGCAGCAACAAATAGACCAACCTTGTCCCTGGCAAGAAATTGGTCCACCGGTACAGCAAAAAATCTCTATTGCAATACCCAAAACTCCCAAGACTACACCAAAGGAGGTGCGCTGGAGCAAAATTATTTAAAGCTGCTGTCGACTGCTGGAAATCCAGCAGAACAGGCATCGAATAAGAGCAACGTGGCTCCTATTCTTTTAACTACAGTACAGTACATACAAGGCATACCAACGAAATCAAGACCACTACTCGCACTACTCGACAGTGGATCTTCCGGAACTCTAATCAACAAACGAGCACTACCATTTGGCACCATACCAACTCGAAGCAAGCACCAAGTCCTAACTACAACAGCAAATGGAAGCTTCGATACTACGGAATACATCATCATGAAGAACCTCAAGCTACAAGAGTTTGGCAACTACAGCATAGACCAACAAGAGGCAAGGCTCTTCCATTCCCCTAACTGCAAATATGATTTGATACTAGGCAGGGACTTCCTCCACCTAGCTGCCGTGCACCAAAAATACAGTCACGAGTCCACTCGGGACTGGATTAAGGATAAGGATAAAAGAATCAGCGAGCCGACAGAATCGCTGATTCGGAGGGCTCTTAGAACTGTAGCAAATAGACTAACCAATAGGGCTCACAATTTGCATATCACTACTACTTTCTAATCACTAGTAGACCCGGGGTATGGCATGATTTTAAAATCAAGCTGAGCGCTGATGACCATGAGCAGAAAGGGACTGATCGATCGAAAAGGACCGACGAGACCGAAAGACTGCCAAAAATGGAGGCGCAGAGAAGCAAAACAGGGAGAAGGATATCCAGTGTCTGCAGCACCAGGAAGACCGGCCCCAGCAACTGTCAGCACCATTAGATGGAGCAACAGCAGCAACAGAGACACCTGAGTACCTAAACAGGACCATGGTCGACAACAGGAAATAATCGAAAAATTCGAAAATACACACTAAAAAAGTGACACATAATTCAGTAAGTGGACTAATTGGACCAACTCTGAGTGGATGGACAGACCGAAAAGCGTATGCCAACCAAAACCGTAATATACGGATATCCGGAAAGGTATATAATGAATACCCAAACACCACTAATCCCACGGGAAACGGGAAGTGGGACCGGCCCGGTGACCGCTTAACAGAGAAGCAACGCCGGAGAACCACGGGAATCGAATCCCACAAAATAAAGAGAGAAACAACTCCGGGGAACCACAGGATTCCCGGTAACCAAAGAGAGAAACAACTCCCACCACTGGACAAGCCAGGGGAAAAATCAGTTGTAACACGAGTTATCGCGAGAGCAGTGGAAATCCAGCAGGAAAAACTGGAGGAACTGAGCAATCACTTTTTGCTCAGTTTCAACACAAGCAGCAAAGATAACAGGAATAGTGTAACTAGATTAAATAAAATAACCGATTAACCCACCATGGCGTCTAAAGGAACCAAACAGAAACCCTTTACCTTCACTCGCGAGGACTGGCCGGAAGATGCCAGCGCTGTGAAGATGAGCATAGACTCCGAGAAAGGGGGAGTGGCCTTCAGTGACTATCTGAAGGTACTCACCGGCACTGAAAGACCGGAACTCTTCATCATCTGGAAGCGAGACTTTGACCAGAAAATTGTTAACAACGAGAAACTCCAAGGAGACCAGAAACTGGATGTCCTCCAGAGAATCCTCTCCCTCGAGGCACTCTCTATTGTCCAGATGGTTCTGGGCCGGACTTACTACGCCGAACCAGGGCACAAGGTCCACAGCAACCAGCTGATCCAACAGAAACTCCAAAGGATTGCACTGAGGGAACCAACCGAACCCCCCTCGGACAAACCAAAGGAACCGGTGGCGGACACCGCCCCAACCGAGAACGACAACGCGACTGCTACGGCGGCGTCCGAACAAGAACCGGAACCCACCGTACTTGACGGTCCGGTCCCAAAGAAAAGGGTCCCAAGTACCCTCATCCAGTACTACCAAACCCAGGAGTACAGAAAGGATGTCATTGAGGAGTGTATGCACACCCTCAAGCTCAAAATCTTTGGCAATGACATGAATGGCAAACGATCCTACATTCTGCTCCGGAGATTCATCCGGAACACGAAAATCGACATGAAACACGGTATTCGCTCATGGGCAAACCGTATGGCCGAGCTACAGAGCTATCTACCCGATTGCCTCTGGGAGAGTGGCGCTGCAAACGGCACTGCACCATCCAGTTACTCGGAAGAGGACATGAAGGAAATCCTAGATGCCAACATGACCCACTCCCAACGCGAGAAACTGGAGCACATTAGTTGGGACGTCTACACCCACCCCTTTAACACCACCATCGACAAGCTCGAAAACTTGGAAATCACCATCCGGAACGAGGATGAACTCCGCAAACGCATCGCGGACCTCGAGAAACAAACCGGTGGCCCCACGAAGAACCCCAAGGCCGCATCTGGGGGAGGAAACGCGAAGTCTCCTGGCAAAAAGAAGCGCCCTATGGACAACAGCAGCAACAAGCAATTGTGCAAAACCTGTGGCAAGGTCCACGCCGGCAAATGCTGGAAACTAACCGGAGGACCCTCCAAGAAGGGGAAATTCAACCGGGAAACCATCAACATGCTCAAGGAGCATTTTGTGGCAAAGGAAGACTCAGACAATGAGCAACATTCCAAACCCCACTGGGGAAGGAACCTATCGAACCACGAGTACTCCTATGTACTGGCCACGGCCCAAGCGGACCACGAAGTCTCCGATGACGAGATCGACATCTCCGAACGGGAACTCAAAGAGTACAGAAGGAAGTACAGAAAGACCTTTAAAAAGAAAGGATCCCACAACTGAATGGCTTCTGATACCATCCACACCGGACCGCGCGTAATCAACCGATTCGCAGACGTCTGTGTGGAGGTATTGGACCACAAGGGAAGGGGGAGGATGCTCCGGGGCCTACTCGACTCCGGGTGCTCCAAATCCATCATACTAAGGCACTTTGTCGACCGAAGGCAACTAACGAACCGAGACCACAGATCTGTCACCTATAATACCTATGGGGGCAAGTTCCGAACCAAGTCTGCGGCTTCAGTGGGACTGAGGTTGATAGAGTTTTTAAACTCCAAAACCATCAAATGGACCTTCCAAGTGGATGAATACAATCACCATGAGGAGGTGCCCTACGACATGATCATAGGATCCGACATGATGGCACAATTGGGACTGGATATAAAATACAGTTCCCGGACAATTGAATGGCAGGGCGACTCCATCCCCATGAAAGGGATGGGGGAGCTCTCTGACCCGGACAAATGTGAGGCAGTATTTTTTGCCAACACACAGAGTCCAATCCTCCAACAGGAGGAAGAAAGGCAAGCCAAAATCCTGGACGCCGATTACTCCAAAGTCGATATAGATGCTATGGTCAATGACCTGGAGATTACAGACGCGTCCAAGGAAGCCCTGAAGAAAACACTGAAGAAATTCCCAACCCTCTTTGGCGGAGGATTGGGTCTGCTCAAAAATATAAAACCGGTGTCCATTGAACTCCAACCAGGGGTCAAACCGGTCCGGCAGAGGTACTATTCTGTGCCCCATGCCTTTGAACAAGCACTCCGGAAAGAGATCACCAGGCTCTGTGATATTGGAGTCCTGGAAAAACTCCCCCATGATGATGACTCACCATGGGCATCCCCTACCTTCTGTCAACCCAAAAAGACAGGGGACATTCGCGTGCTAACCGACTTTCGGAAGATGAACGCAGCCATCCAACGAAAACCATTTCCACTACCACGAATAGGGGAAACAATCCAAAGGCTCCAGAAGTTCAAGTCAGCCACGGCGCTGGACTTGTCCCAAGGATATTACACCATTCCCATCTGCAAGGAGAGCCAGAAGATCTGCTCCACCATTCTGCCGTGGGGAAAGTATGCCTACAAGAGACTGGCAATGGGGATTGCCTGCGCACCGGATATCTTCCAGTCAGTAATGATGAACCTCCTCGGCGATCTGGACTACGTCCTTGTCTATATTGATGATATCCTAATCATCCAGAGAGAAGGGGAATCTGAACAGGATCACCTCGACAAAATCGATACAGTCCTACAAAGACTGGATGACGCCGGCTTTCGAGCCAACCTCAGAAAATCCTTCTTCATGCAAAAAGAAGTGGAATACCTAGGATTTCTATTAACAACAGAGGGCATTCAGCCCCAGCCAAAGAAACTGGAGGCGATGAAGCGCCTGGAGGCCCCCAAGAATACCAAGCAACTCAAGATGTTTCTTGGAATGGTAAATTTCTACCGGGACATGTGGAAGCGCCGCTCCCACATCCTAGCCCCCTTGAACAAACTAGCAGGGAAAAAGGGCAAAATGAACTGGTATTGGGGTCCAGCAGAGCAGAAAGCTTTCATGGAGGCGAAAAGGATGCTCGCAGATGAGGCAAAACTCGCATTCCCAGACTTTACAAAACCATTTCAGCTCTACTCAGACGCCAGTGATCGCCAACTGGGAGCCACTGTGTGCCAAGATGGGAAACCACTTGGTTTCTATACGAGGAAACTGAATTCAGCACAGCTCAACTACACTGTAGGAGAGAAGGAACTCCTCGGAATAGTGGAAGGGCTCAAAGCATTTGAAGGAATCCTACGAGGACAAGAGGTGATTATCCACACAGACCACCTAAACCTACTGTATCAGCAGATGCCGACGCAGAGAATGGTCCGGTGGAGACTCCTCATGGAGGAGTTCCACCCGGTAGTCAAGCATGTGGCTGGCAAAGACAACGATGCAGCAGATGCGCTGTCTCGCCTGGACATTACGGATGATCCGGCAGATACGGTGGAATGGCTACCACCAAATAAGCCCCTCACCTACGCGGATGAGGAAGAGCACCTCCGGCAACTCCTATTCCCGCTTGGAGAAGCGCCGGAAGAATTCCAGGGCAATAGTGCATTCCCACTTGCCCCGGACATGATTCAGTTCTACCAGCAAAAGGACACAGGAATCATGAGTGTTCTGGAAAAAGACAATCGACTAACCACCAAAATGGTGGAAGGTTACAACCTAATCCACAAAGAAGGAAAGATTCTGATTCCCGACAAACTCAAGGACAGAGTCATGGAATGGTACCACAGCATGTTGGTCCATCCCGGAGAAAAGAGAATGGAACAGAGCATACGCTCGGTGTTCACCTGGAGAGGCCTGAGGAAGGACGTCCAGGACCTCTGTAAACACTGCCACACGTGCCAGATGTTCAAAAAGAGTGGCCGGAAGAAGTATGGACTACTACCGGAGAAAGCAGTGGAGGTCACCAAATGGCAGAGGGTCAATGTGGACCTCTGGGGACCTGCAACTGTCCACAACAAAAATGGTAAAGACTACCACATCCATGTCCTAACCATGGTGGACCCAGTGACCGGATGGTTTGAACTGGCTCACCTGAAGGACTCCCCAAATGCAGCAGAAACTCAACGATTGTTGGATAGTACCTGGCTAGCAAGATATCCTCGACCAAAAGAAATCGGATTCGATGGTGGAAGTGAGTTCAAAGCAGAGTTCCAAGAGCTCTGTGACAACATGGGGATGAAAAGAAAACCCAGTGGCTGCCGTGCACCAGAATACAGTCACGAGTACGCGCGGGACTGGATTAAGGATAAGGATAAAAACAATCGGCGAGTCGACAGAATCGCTGATTCGGAGAGC